>CM060403.1:119521598-120721598 GCA_030545235.1 Helianthus tuberosus
AAGGAGAAGGCAAATTCTCAAAGATGATGACACTTCACCACCACAAACATCTTCAAAATCTTTAGCACTTGTCACAATACCAAAACCTGTTCCTCTCTCCTCAGTCCAAATTCACAAGCCCTTACCTCCTGCAGGTGTTCAATTTCCTCTTGAACTAGTAGCTGTCAGAGATGAAATAAAATCTTTTTATTATGAGGATGACCCTGCCAAAAGGAGTTTGCCATCAATTAAAGGATATCCCAGGCCTAAAAATGTTGATGAATATTTGGAAATCAAGGCTAAGCAAGCAGAGGATATCTCAAAAAGAAACACACAAGGGAAATCTGACAAAGAAATTTCACGGAACTATCAATATTTGCTCACACAGGTCAGATCCCTAGAACAATTTGCAAAAAAATGTCAGTCAACAAATTTCAGAGAGAGCAGCTGAAACTTTGAAGAAAGGCTACATTGAAAGCATCATGGCTCACAAGAAATACAAAGGAGAGAGACACATGTACAAAGAGTGGACCGTTCCTGAGCTTGAAAATGAAGCAGCCAGGATTCAAGATATGATAAAAAGGAAAGTCACTCACACTCCTCCTGACTGGGCAAAGTTTAAAAAGAATATACCTGATAAAAAGGTAGAGCTGAAGAGAATGAAAGAGGAATTGGTTGCTGCTGATTATGGAAACAAGAGACAAATTGCAAGATGGAAAGAAGATGTGGTCAGGGCTACCTACAAAAGGTTGGAGGAACTAAGAAAGAAAGATCCTAATGTTCCTCAAAATCCTGACTATCCTGAAGCAGAGGTTTCTAAAAGACCATCAAAACTGCAGATCAGGAGATCCACTGCTCCAGCAGGTTCAGCCATCTTCAAAAGAAGGCCACAAAAACCATTGGGAGCTGAATCAATCCGAGAGCTAATGGAAGGTGATGACCTTGTAAAAGAGGGCATTAAGAAAATAATTGCAGAAACTCTTGGATTAGATCAACCTGCAAGCACTGCTCAGCCAGTCATGAATAGGCCAGCATCACCAAACACCTCAGCTAATAAAAATCTCCCAAGAAACCCACCAGGCTCAAAAGTACTAAAGTGGGCAACTGAAAAACAGACCCATGTTTGTTCCAGGGGGAGATTGTTGGGATTGAACCCTATCAGAGGAACAGATAATGAAAGCCAAAACTGGATCAGCGCAGTGGATCCAGAATAAGCAGATGATATGAACAAGTCTCTCCCCTTGAAAGTGGTTTTCAACATCTGCTGACCTCCTATCTACTGATCATGCAAACTGCTGCCTTACAACTACTGCCCAAAGTTAAAGACTGATGGAAGACCAAAGCTCTGCTGATTAATCTACTGCCCTGAGTCAAGCACTGCTGATCCGGACAAGTACTGCTGGGTTCACAGCAGTGGAAGGATGCAGCAGTAGTTTAGTTGTCTTTATGTATTGAAATGTAATAACAGTAGTTTGTATAGCAGAGGTTGTATAGGTCAGAGGTTAGAGTTTGTTAGGAGGTTAGATGTCACTTTCATGGTGACGTCAGCTTAGATGCTCAGTGGTTTGCTAGTGCCTATAAATACAACAGTACTCTGTACTGTTCTATTAGCTCTTTGCAACACCGTCTTCTCTGCACGAACAAACACTGAGCTCTGGCTGAGGGGGAGTTTGTAGTCAATCATTTGCATTGTAATCGTAATTGAAATAAATTCAATCTTCCGATTCCTTGTGATAAAATGTTTGATCAAAGCAATACTCTCGTTTGATTGTATGCAAAGTTTGTTTTCATCTTAATTCCGCTGCACACTCATCCATTTCCATCTTAATTTCAAACAAAAAAAAATACAATCAAAACCAAACTCAGATCTAACAATTGGTATCAGAGCCCGGACAGTCAAATTCGATCTAACAATCAATTTGACATAACAGTTCAGCTCAAAATTCATTGATACTGAGGTTGGTTGTATCTAGTTGAAAAACAGAGTAACGAGTAATCATACTTAAAG
Source organism: Helianthus tuberosus (assembly GCA_030545235.1). NCBI lineage: Eukaryota > Viridiplantae > Streptophyta > Magnoliopsida > Asterales > Asteraceae > Helianthus > Helianthus tuberosus. The sequence continues at coordinate 119,523,586 of CM060403.1, forward strand.
TTGCTATTCAAATACTCTGTAAAACAACCAAGATGTCATAAGACACACAAATTTCACACAAAAAAAAAGTGATGTCATGCACAAATCACCCATAGTTTTCAGTTCTGAAAATATGTCCGGTTATTATGGTGTGAACGCTTCATTTCAAAATTGATTTTAACTGTTGTTGTGAAATTTGTGCTGTTTCATCATGTTTTATACTAAAGCATGAACCTCAGATTAACAAAACCTATGTTATTAAAGACATTAGTGTTTTTGGTAATGCAGAAAGAGGGAAATTAAAATTTTAGTTATTAGATCTGGAGTATTGAAAAACAGGTTGAGGATCCTCAAAAGGACAAAATCAACTTTGTTAAAATACATTCAGAAAATCTGGGATCAACATAGTTCATATCATAAGTAGTGTGAGATTGGTAGAAAAACTTGTGCAAACATGACCAATTCTCTCAAAACATTACTGCAAAATGATATTGGATTAAGGTTTCTCTCAACAAAGATCTCCCAGTAAGTAATTCATTACTTATAAATGGGAAGAGTAAAAAGGGAAGAAGGAAATTTACAAAAACTCAAAAGTGTGTTTATCTCAAAACTTTTGAAGTCAAAAGAAAAGAGTATAAACATAAAACACTTAAGAGTCAAAGTTTTAGGGAAATAATGGTCATTTAAGCAACTGTTTATACTTATCTATTCAGGAAAAGGTTCAAGTAATAATGGAAATTCCGATGAATGAACTTCAAGAGGAATAGGCAAATCTTCATAATCATCACATGGTAACCAGATCTATAACTGGATCTTCAAAACTCATGTGTCCTTGTATCCTCATGTTTGCAATCAACCAACAAGAAAATGGTACTAAACAGTGGTCAAAACAAATTTTCCTACCACTGCTATCAAATCACTGACCATTTTCATAAATTTGAGAATGATATGATTACGTGCTTTATTAATTATATACCAGACCTTTTTGATGCTGTTCTCAGAAAAGCCTTTAACCATTTTTTTCAAAAGATTTTCTCAAATAACTCGGATATATTATTCGTTTTTTTTAAGAATAATATATGTTGAACCTTTGCTTGTTTTTGTTAGCAAAAGTTTCAATTTCCTGTCAGGATAAAGTACCTTATTTTTGTTGGTATTTTCGTCCTCATAAATAGGTCAAAAGGAAATGGTACATATGTAAAAGTCATATCATACTCAGGTTTGTTTTTAAACACTGATCAAAGGTTGATTGCTAAACAGTGCGTAAACTACTGGGGCATTCATGTTTTAATCTGTATATTAAACGAAAATGAGTTGCCTTAGTAAAAAGTTCGCATCATCTGGGGTACCAAACCGCTGTCAGGGATTAATAGAAGCTTTGAAATATGATAATGACATGTGGCAAAACCTTGAATGAAAATTTCCTTAAAAGTTGCTGACGTAATGGGCTTTCAAATCGTTATCATTATCTCACCCTAAACACTGCTTCTTTCAAACATCTGCTCTCTAACTACTGTCCACTGCTGAAAGTCAACCACTGTTCTTCCATCCTCATTGTAAACACTGATAATTCAAAATCTGTGTTACAACCACTGATATGCTATCCACTTATAGTAAAAATCATCCACTGTTCTTCCATCCTCATTGTAAACACTGATACTCGCTTCATCAGTGGTTTCCAAAACAACTGTCCTCCATTATTCATCTTCTCATCAGAGGTTGGCACGTGGTCAGTTTTTAGCCCTCAGATCAAAATAACCGTTGCCACATCAGCGATCACTTTTTCCCTTAATAATACCCTGATCAAAACCCCAAACAGGGTTTTACACTGTCGAATTGAATTCCAAAAATTCTCTTCTCAAAGCAGTTTTCAACCTTTCTTCTCAAAATCATCCTTCGTTCTTCTCCGCAAAAATGACGAAACCTAAATCAAAAGCACAATCAAAATCAAAACCATCATCATCATCCAAAAAGGTCGCTCAAACGGCCGAAGAATCCATCGAGATACCATACAAATCTCCTCATAATTATCTGGGTTTGCTCACAAAACTCACCGATAACCACACCTTCGACTCCATCATTGATACGTTGTCTAAATCAAAGTACAAAACTTTGTTGACTGCAGACGCTCCAATTTATCTACAAACCCAAAGAGAGTTTTGGAAGAACGCAACCCTTGAAAAACAAGGAGAAACCGTGATAGCCATTAACTCCTCGATACAGGGTAAAGCAATTCAAATAACCCCAAAATCAATCTCAGAAGTCTTTAAACTTGATGACCAGAACGGTAAAACGTCATTTGATAAAGACGTGATAAAAGCTGATTTTCTGAAAAGGGGATATGCAGAACAACCAAAGAAGGACACTTTACAAAAAGGTTTGTTTCCTTCTGCACCTAGGTTTTTATTTCACAAGCTTTTAATGTGTGTTTCAAATAAAACAACTGCCTTCAATGAAATATCTTCAAAGATACAATGCCTGGGTTATGCTATTTTGAACAATGAAAATTTTAATTATTCCCAGGAGATCTTTGATGATTTAGTGAAAAATGTTGATAGCAAAGCATTCCTACTTTTTCCAAGATTTCTAAGCTATTATTTTAAACAAAAATTTGAAAAAGATGATGAAAATTTGCTCAAACAAGGTGTGCATTTTCAAATAAAAGGTCTAACAAATGAAACTTTTTCAAGAATGATGGCACCTATAAAAATAAAAGCAGGGGTGCCTGAGCAGAATTTGGCAACTACCACTGCTCCTCAGGCATCCACTGCTGAGCCCACTGCTCCAGGTGATCATAGCAGTACAACCACTGCTTTGAAACCCACACCTGACATCACCAAAAAGACCAAAAGAAAATCTTACAAAAAGCCCACCAAACCCAAGAAAAAGGCAACTCTGGAAGATGAGATCCCAGAGCAACTGCCTGTGACAACACAAATGTCACCACAAACCACTGTTGCTACTTCCTCACAGCAGTTGGTAGAAAGATCTCCACCATTGCCTCAAACCCCTCCTGCATCCTCACAACAGGATCAGGTTGTAATCACAGGGACACCAAATTATGAAGCTCTGGATTCACTCGGATCCATCTTCCACAGTCCTAATCCCAAGGACATGTCTCTTTCAACACCCTTACCTTCACCCATTATACTACCACAATCAATAATACCCCTGTTGCATGCAGTTGATATTGCACAGACACAAACCAGTTCCTCTCTATCACCTATCACTGAGAGCATACCCCCACAAGTGACTGGGTCTGATGCTTATACCTCTGTTATCCCAGCAACAGTTGAGGAGGTTACACTGCAGGAGTTACAAGTAACTCCTGTCAGTAGTTCAAGTGGAGCAGCAACTACAAATGTTGGATCAACAGATCTACATTTGGACAGTTGCTTCATCAGTAAGACTCCCTTGAAGGCAATTTCTTCAATGACACCATCGATAATCACCGGTGAGGCTATCTTGTCCACTGGTAACATCAAAGATTTATCGAGTGCTGAAGAAAGAAGACCCCAGAACCAAGAACAAGGGGCATCAATGAATGACTTTTGGGATTCAGTTCCTAAAACATACATTGGTACAACCACTGCTGGTGGGGAATCAGATGATCCTACTAACGTGGGTGATGATTTAAAATATCAGGAATTGACGGACAGAGTTGAAAAACTTGAAAACTCAGTTGCTGAAATAAAGGACATGGTGCAGCAGCTGTTAAAAGCTCAGAAAGCACAATCCACTGCTATTCCTGCTCAAGCACCTGCACAACATGCACTTGCTGCAAATGAGCTGTGGAATGTTTTCCAACCAATGCTTGAAAAACAGAAATAAATGGCTGATCAGCAGCATGCTATACATGTACAAATGCTGACAAACATGGTGGAATCAAGGTTCAAAGACACTCAAGCAGATATCAAAGCTATAAAGGCCAGCATTCAAAGCACCACTGGCAAAGCTCCTTCTACCCTATTATTTCTTGATAACCCCCTTTCAGATAATGCCAAAAAGGGGGAGAAAATCAAGCAGCTGAGACAGATGAAAATGAAGGGGATAGAACATGGTCTATATGTTGAACCGGAAAAAGAAAAAGAAAGCAGGATCCAAAAACTGAAAAAGAAAAGCAGGTTTCAAAAACTGCTAGTCAAACAGTTGCCATCTCTTCAACACACACCACTACAACACACACAACTACAACCACTGCTCCACCCAAGACACACACAACTACAACCACTGCTCCACCCAAGACACACACCACTACAACCACTGCCCCACTCAAAACATCATCAGCACCTCAACCAACCCCTGCTCAAAAGCAGAAGACATCTGCTGATACATCAGTAGTTGTAATGACAACAGAGGTTGGAACACCAGTTGTTTCAACAGCTGTTAGTCAGTCATACACCACTGCTCTCATCAATATTACATCACCATCATCACCTCCTGCGAAAAAGCAGAAGACAACAGATGTTACAACATCTGTTGTAAGGACAACAGTAGTTGAAACACCAGTTGTTACAACTACTGTTGGTCCAAATACCCTCACTATATCTCAAGCCATATTTGCTCCAATCAATAAACCATCTAAAAGCATCCCTCCACCAGAAAAACTCTACACTCGAAAAAGAAAAACCACTCAGTCAACAGAGGACAAATACGATCCCATTGCTGCAAAATATCCACTGGAACCAGAAGCTGTGAAAAATGAGATGAAACAATTTTACACCGAAGATGATCCTTCAAAAAGGAGATTTCCTTCTCTCATAGGCTTCATAGTCCCAGAAAATATGGATGAATATCTTGAGCTCAAAGCAAGACAGGCTAAGATAAGAGCCAAAGTTGAATGCAAGGATCAAGGTGATGAAGCTATTTTGGAAAGAATGGAATTTCTGCTCACCAAAGTCAAACAAATGGAAGAATATGCAAGTGATCTGAACAGGGAAATGTCAAGCTTATCTCCTGAAGCAGGTCAACGAAAAGAATTGAGAAAAGAATACCTTGCATACATAATGAAAGAAAAGTTCTATCCTGCTGAAGAAACACAATTCAAAGAATGGCCAATAGTTGCATTAAAGCATGAGGCTAACAGAATCGAAAGGATTAAAATTGATCCAAGAAAGAAGAAGACAGCTCCAAATTGGAACAAATACAAGAAATTCATAGCTGATCTTACTTCTGAGTATAGAAGAAAGAAGCAGGAGTTGGTGGATGCAAAGGTGGATACTGCAGATGCCATAGCAAAATGGACTAAGCAGCAAACAGATGAAGCTTATGAAAGGCTTGAGAAAAGGAGGATGAAAGTCTCTGACACTCCTAAAAAGTCTGACTACAAAAAGCTAAAGGAGCAGATCAAGACTTTTGAAACACTGATCAACACAGCAGAAGCCTCTGTCACAAAGTTGAGAAAAGAAAAGAGGGAAAGACTGACTGCTGGAGAAGAACAAGAAAAGGAAACTGATCAGTTTGAAGAAGCCATCAAGAAAATGGCTTCAGACAAAGAAAAATTAGCAAAGCTACAAGACCTTGCCAAAAAGGTTATGAGCCAATCATCATCAGCATATATCACAAACAGTGAACTTGATCAACAACAGAGACAAGAGCTGATTGACAAAGAAGTTGAAGCAGACATAGCTGCAGCTAATGAAATTATAGAAAAGGCGTTCACACGAGTGTCTAAAGCTCATGATACTGCTTTACACTTTTTCTTAAGGCCAAAAACTTCAAGCTCATCAGAAAATAAATCTCTCCCAAGAAACCCATTTGGTTTAAAAATACTAAAGTGGCTCTCTAATCAAAAGACCCACGTATTGACTTTGTTCAGAACCAATGGTGAAGTGAAGTACATATCAAGGAAGGAAGCACTTGGCCTTAGTGTTGAAGATCTGCAGGATCTACTTGAACTTACACTGTGCAGGGATGAGGATGACACAAGTTCCAAAGATTTTGAAGAAGATTTTAAAAGAAAAGCAAGGGAACTTCTGATGAGAAATAAAGATCCAGAATAATGAAAGGTTTTGGCATTATCTGTTCCAGGGGGAGATTGTTGGGATTGAACCCTACCAGAGGAACAGATAATGAAAGCCAAAACCGGTTCACAACAGTGGATTCTCAATAAGCAGACGTTTACATTAAGCTTTCCCCTTGACAGTGGTTATCTATCAGCTGATACACTCTAAGTCCTGCTCAGAAGAACAACTGATGAACCAAACACTGATGAAACACTAAAGACTGCTAAAAGGCAAACACTGACGCTCTATCTACTGCTGTCTCTTAAGTACTGCTGAAGACACAAGCACTGCCCATTCAAGGACTGATCACCTTTGAAGAAAGCACTGATTATCAACATCAGTGCTTAGGCTACAACAGTGGAAAGTGAATCAGTAGTTTACTCATGTTTTGTATTTTATTATCAATCAGTTGTTAGACATCAGTAGTTTGTATAGAACAGTGTTTACAGGTTGTTAGGCTGTTAGATGTCACTTTCATGGTGACGTCAGCTGAGGTACATCAGTGGTTTGGTTTGCCTATAAATATAACAGTACTCTGTACTGTTAGACTTGATCATTTTGAGTGAGTTCTTCTCCTCAATTCAATCCTTTCATCTTGTGCAACCAACCCTGGGGTATCAGGCTGAGGGGGAGTTTAGTTTGTAAGCTTGCATTGTAATCTTTTGCTTTGATTGTAATCTTCCGACTCTATGAAAAGGCAATTGTTTATCAAACTATATTCTCCTTTGATTGTGCTTACAAAGTTTGTTATTCATTTCCGCTGCACTTAAACTCTGTAAATTTCTATTTTGTCTGTTCAATCATACAAACAAGCACAACCATTAGAGCCACATCGCTTCAGGTATGTAGATATTGCTCAACTTTTTAACGCATATTGATAGATAGCAATTGCCTTTAGATGTTACAACACTTATTTGTTATTGGAAGCTTAGATTGACATTCAAAAAATCACAGCTGGATTTTTTTTGTCTTGTTTGTGTTTTGTTAATCTTTTTTGGTTTGAAGTTCAATGTTTCTCGTCTTCTAAATGTTTATGAAAAGTTTTCATTGATGCTGTAAGCTGATTAGAATTGACACCAATCCTGTTACGAATAAATACCAATTCTCTTACAAATCTCAAAAATACAATCATAACTGGATGATTGCTTATAATAAATACAAATCATTTTCTAATTGTTGTATTAATTGCAAAGAAGACAAATAAATACAAATCATTTTTAATAAATGCAAATCATTTAAATCCAAATAACACAAATAATTTCTGATGGATGAACCTACATGTAGATAAATAATACCCATGAAATTAAAAATGCAAATCACCTTGCAAAATGTATACAAACAATAAGGAATACAAAGCACAAAAGTCTAAACAATATTCATGGTCAACAAAGTTAAGAAAGGAACTGAATTTCTTGAAAAACAAATGCATTTTCACATAAATATAACACATAATAAATAGATAAAACAAAGAAAAAATACTTACTCCACATCTTCGAGTTCAAAGTTCATCCTTTTTCTTTCTTTAGGATGTTTTCCATATATGTCCATATCACCACTCCAAACGACAGTACCTGCAACATCTGCAATAAAATAAGGACGATCACTTGCATATGATTTACAAGCTCAAAAATAATAAGGAAACATTATAAGAACTGCAACTAAACAAAATACATACCAACAGTCAAAAGGCCTTTGCATTCTCCTTTGTCAATAAGTGAATGTGAGATCAACTTAAAACCGTATTCAACACCTTCCCAACCAAAAGCAGGTCTAACAATTGTACAAGATAAAAGTTAATCTTATAAGCATGATTCACAACTTTGTGTGGGTCCAGGTTTTCACCAACACCAAACCTGGACAAAACAACAACCGAATCTTCCTGAAGTTAGGAGTCAAAATAAGGTATCAAAGGGCCCTTGATACCAGCCTGAATCTTACAACCCTGAAATGTACGAAAAAAACCCTAATATCAGAATACATTACAAAGTTAAAAACCCTAATATCATAATCCAAACAGCAAACAATAGACGTGAAATATAAAATTACGGAAATAAAGTGCTAATGTATCCAAACCCTAACTCGTACCACTACACAAAACTATAAACAATACTCATGAAAAAGAAAGTTAAAAAGGTAAATACGTTCTCATCCAGCAAGATCAGATCCATCCGAAACACATGCGTCCATTTTCTGATGATTCGAGCCTTTAGATTCCACATATTTTTCGCAGGATTGAAATCATCGATGATACTTAGAGAAAGGGACGATCCTCCGCCTTCAAACATAACTGATTTTGACATCTCCGTCTAGATGCAGCCCAAAAAACTGAAGAAAAAAAGCGCCTAAAGAAGAAGAAGATAGTGCGTTTGTGTGTGTGAGTGAATGACTTCGAGAGTGATATATGATAAGAAGAGTTGAGAGGAAGTTGGGGAGCTTATGATGATGGTGTTCAGAAACATTAAATGCAAAAACCACTTCCCCATGCAGTTCAAATTTCCCCCCAATATCAATTATCTCTAAAACACACACATATATTATATATATTTACATTGGATTAGAAAAAATATATATAGAATATATTAACATTTTAAGTTGTTATTTATGACATCAGCAAAACCTACGTGGCATGTCTAGTTAGTTGACACGTATGTAAAGTTACATCAGCTCTCCTTCTCCTTTTATATATAGTTAGATATATAGATAGATTAAATATTAAAGATATCAAAAGTATACATAACTCGTATATGTATTTTCAAAAATTTTTGGACATAAACTCGTTATAAGTTTTTGCTTAGAATTTATTAAACTAATGAAAAAAATGTAAATATACAGGTCGTATAGATATACGGTATAAAGCTTTCTTATTTATATAAGCACACCCAAAATTAATGTGTGGCTCGTATAACATTACATGAGTCATACAGAACATGAAAAAAAAAAAAACATTTTCCGGATGTTTTTTATTCACCGTCTAAACACATGTATTTATTTTCGAATTAAAAGAACGTGTCGGGTCTGTTTCATGTAAGTGTTTATAAACCCTGCCCCCAAAACCCCTCTAGTAGCCGGCAAAGATTTCTTTCTGGTTTTTGGTTTCAACCTCTCTTCTCGCACACCAGGTACAACTTACCTATTCGGCTAATCCAATTTCTTGAATATTATACCTTACTGTCTGTCTTCATATATTGAAAATTGAATATGTCTAAATTTGTTTACATCTCTTCGTTTTGAAGTACTCACACCGATTTTGATGTCGTAGTTTTAAGTTTTTTAACAAAGATTTACATAACCCAGTTGAGGAATCTACAAATTTTTTGTTTACTTCCTCCACCTAATTTGAGATGTAATTGTGTTTATAAACCCCCCGAACCAAAATGACCCTGTTGCTCTGCCTCCATTTTGCAAGGCCCCCAAACCACCATTTGCTCAGGGAGGGATGCCGACAGGAGACAAAAGAAACTTTAATTCAAACAACACCACCACCAATCAGCCTCAACGCTTTATCAATGCCGATCAGAAGTCTGACTTCTTTGCCAGGTTTTTTTTTACAAACACATACGTATCATTCACACTCTAATTGCTCAACTAATATTCTCTTAGGCGGCGGAAGATTGAGCAACAGAGAAGATCTTTGCTCATCGCTTCAGGTATGTAGATATTGCTCAACTTTTTAACGCATATTGATAGATAGCAATTGCCTTTAGATGTTACAACACTTATTTGTTATTGGAAGCTTAGATTGACATTCAAAAAATCATATTCAAGGGTTTTTTTTTTAGATCAGCTGGATTTTTTTTGTCCTGTTTGTGTTTTGTTAATCTTTTTTGGTTTGAAGTTCAATGTTTCTCGTCTTCTAAATGTTTATGAAAAGTTTTCATTGGTGCTGTAAGCTGATTAGAATTGACACCAATCCTGTTACAAATAAATACCAATTATCTTACAAATCTCAAAAATACAATCACAACTGGATGATTGCTTATAATAAATACAAATCATTTTCTAATTGTTGTATTAATTGCAAAGAAGACAAATAAATACAAATCATTTTTAATAAATGCAAATCATTTAAATCCAAATAACACAAATAATTTCGGATGGATGAACCTACATGTAGATAAATAATACCCATGAAATTAAAAATGCAAATCACCTTGCAAAATGTATACAAACAATAAGGCATACAAAGCATAAAAGTCTAAACATTATTCATGGTCAACAAAGTTAAGAAAGGAACTGGATTTCTTGAAAAACAAATACATTTTCACACAAATATAACACATAATAAATAGATAAAACAAAGAAAAATACTTACTCCACATCTTCGAGTTCAAAGTTCATCCTTTTTCTTTCTTTAGGAGGTTTTCCATACATGTCCATATCACCACACCAAACGACAGTACCTGCAACATCTGCAATAAAATAAGGACATTCACTTGCATATGATTTACAAGCTCAAAAATAATAAGGAAACGTTATAAGAACTGCAACTAAACAAAATACATACCAACAGTCAAAAGGCCTTTGCATTCTCCTTTGTCATTAAGTGAATGTGAGATCAACTTAAAACCGTATTCAACACCTTCCCAACCAAAAGCAGGTCTAACAATTGTACAAGATAAAAGTTAATCTTATAAGCATGATTCACAACTTTGTATGGGTCCCGGTTTTCACCAACACCAAACCTGGACAAAACAACAACCGAATCTTCCTGAAGTTGGGGGTCAAAATAAGGTATCAAAGGGCCCTTGATACCAGCCTGAATCTTACAACCCTGAAATGTACGAAAAAAACCCTAATATCAGAATACATTACAAAGTTAAAAACCCTAATATCATAATCCAAACAGCAAACAATAGACGTGAAATATAAAATTACGGAAATAAAGTGCTAATGTATCCAAACCCTAACTCGTACCACTACACAAAACTATAAACAATACTCATGAAAAAGAAAGTTAAAAAAGTAAATACCTTCTCATCCAGCAAGATCAGATCCATCCGAAACACATGCGTCCATTTTCTGATGATTCGAGCCTTTAGATTCCACATATTTTTCGCAGGATTGAAATCATCGATGAAACTCAGAGAAAGGGACGATCCTCCGCCTTCAAACATAACTGATTTTGACATCTCCGTCTAGATGCAGCCCTAAAATCTGAAGAAAAAAAGCGCCTAAAGAAGAAGAAGAGAGTGCGTTTGTGTGTGTGAGAGAATGACTTCGAGAGTGATATATGATAAGAAGAGTTGAGAGGAAGTTGGGGAGCTTATGATGATGGTGTTCAGAAACATTAAATGCAAAAACCACTTCCCCATGCAGTTCAAATTTCCCCCCAATATCAATTATCTCTAAAACACACACATATATTATATATATTTACATTGGATGAGAAAAAAATAGATAGAATATATTAACATTTTAAGTTGTTATTTATGACATCAGCAAAACCTACGTGACATCTCTAGTTAGTTGACACATATGTAAAGTTACATCAGCTCTACTTCTCCTTTTATATATAGTTAGATATATAGATAGATAAAATATTAAAGATATCAAAAGTATACATAACTCGTATATGTATTTTCAAAAAAAATTTGGACATAAACTCGTTATAAGTTTTTGTTTAGAATTTATTAAACTAATGAAAAAAATGTAAATATACAGGTCGTATAGATATACGGTATAAAGCTTTCTTATTTATAAAAGCTCACCCAAAATTAATGTGTGGCTCGTATAACATTACATGAGTCATACAGAACATGAAAAAAAAAACATTTTCCGGATGTTTTTTATTCACCGTCTAAACACATGTATTTATTTTCGAATTAAAAGAACGTGTCGGGTCTGTTTCATGTAAGTGTTTATAAACCCTGCCCCCAAAACCCCTCTAGTAGCCGGCAACGATTTCTTTCTGGTTTTTGGTTTCAACCTCTCTTCTCGCACACCAGGTACAACTTACCTATTCGGCTAATCCAATTTCTTGAATATTATACCTTACTGTCTGTCTTTATATATTGAAAATTGAATATGTCTAAATTTGTTTACATCTCTTCGTTTTGAAGTACTCACACCGATTTCGATGTCGTAGTTTTAAGTTTTTAACAAAGATTTACATAACCCAGTTGAGGAATCTACAAATTTGTTGTTTACTTCCTCCACCTAATTTGGGATGTAATTGTGTTTATAAACCCCCCGAACCAAAATGGCCCTGTTGCCCTGCCTCCGTTTTGCTAGGCCCCCAAACCACCATTTGCTCAGGGAGGGATGCCGACAGGAGACAAAAGAAACTTTAATTCAAACAACACCACCACCAATCAGCCTCAACGCTTAATCAATGCCGATCAGAAGTCCGACTTCTTTGCCAGGTTTTTTTTACAAACACATACGTATCATTCACACTCTAATTGCTCAACTAATATTCTCTTAGGCGGCGGAAGATTGAGCAACAGAGAAGATCTTTGCCCATCGCTTCAGGTATGTAGATATTGCTCAACTTTTTAACGCATATTGATTGATAGCAATTGCCTTTAGATGTTACAACACTTATTTGTTATTGGAAGCTTAGATTGACATTCAAAAAATCATATTCAAGGGTTTTTTTTTTAGATCAGCTGGATTTTTTTTGTCTTGTTTGTGTTTTGTTAATCTTTTTTGGTTTGAAGTTCAATGTTTATCGTCTTCTAAATGCTTATGAAAAGTTTTCATTGGTGCTGTAAGCTGATTAGAATTGACACCAATCCTGTTACAAATAAATAACAATTCTCTTACAAATCTCAAAAATACAATCATATCTGGATGATTGCTTATAATAAATACAAATCATTTTCTAATTGTTGTATTAATTGCAAAGAAGACAAATAAATACAAATCATTTTTAATAAATGCAAATCATTTAAATCCAAATAACACAAATGATTTCGGATGGATGAACCTACATGTAGATAAATAATACCCACGAAATTAAAAATGCAAATCACCTTGCAAAATGTATACAAACAATAAGGCATACAAAGCACAAAAGTCTAAACAATATTCATGGTCAACAAAGTTAAGAAAGGAACTGAATTTCTTGAAAAACAAATACATTTTCACATAAATATAACACATAATAAATAGATAAAACAAAGAAAAATACTTACTCCACATCTTCGAGTTCAAAGTTCATCATTTTTCTTTCTTTAGGAGGTTTTCCATATATGTCCATATCACCACACCAAACAACTGTACCTGCAACATCTGCAATAAAATAAGGACGATCACTTGCATATGATTTACAAGCTAAAAAATAATAAGGAAACGCTCTAAGAATTGCAACTAAACAAAATACATACCAACAGTCAAAAGGCCTTTGCATTCTCCTTTGTCAATAAGTGAATGTGAGATCAACTTAAAACCGTATTCAACACCTTCCCAACCAAAAGCAGGTCTAACAATTGTACAAGATAAAAGTTAATCTTATAAGCATGATTCACAACTTTGTATGGGTCCAGGTTTTCACCAACACCAAACCTGGACAAAACAACAACCGAATTTTCCTGAAGTTGGGAGTCAAAATAAGGTATCAAAGGGCCCTTGATACCAGCCTGAATCTTACAACCCTGAAATGTACGAAAAAAACCCTAATATCAGAATACATTACAAAGTTAAAAACCCTAATATTATAATCCAAACAGCAAACAATAAACGTGAAATATAAAATTACGGAAATAAAGTGCTAATGTATCCAAACCCTAACTCGTACCACTACACAAAACTATAAATAATACTCATGAAAAAGAAAGTTAAAAAAGTAAATACCTTCTCATCCAGCAAGATCAGATCCATCCGAAACACATGCGTCCATTTTCTGATGATTCGAGCCTTTAGATTCCACATATCTTTCGCAGGATTGAAATCATCGATGAAACTTAGAGAAAGGGACGATCCTCCGCCTTCAAACATAACTGATTTTGACATCTCCGTCTAGATGGAGCCCTAAAATCTGAAGAAGAAAAAACGCCTAAAGAAGAAGAAGAGAATGCGTTTGTGTGTGTGAGAGAATGACTTCGAGAGTGATATATGATAAGAAGAGTTGAGAGGAAGTTGGGGAGCTTTTGATGATGGTGTTCAGAAACATTAAATGCAAAAACCACTTCCCCATGCAGTTCAAATTTCCCCCCAATATCAATTATCTCTAAAACACACACATATATTATATCCTTATACAATTACCAATTTAGGATGCGTATAAAGAAATCATCGCAACACTTCATCGTCAGACACCGGTTCATTCAAAATGTATATATACAATTAGGAAGTTGCACCGGTCAATATTATTTTACCACCAACTTTTCCACCGGTCAATATCTATCCCACTGTTTCGGTTAAAATCAAATCATCACACCGTTTCATTCATACCATACAAATTGCCACCCGCACCATTCAATGAAATATATTACATCCACATTGTATATTTTATTATACTCATCCATATTGTATATTGTATATTGTATATTATATATTATACAAATTGCCAACGTCCAAACAACCATACAATCAGATTCTATTGGTGGTGACTTCAATTTTCATAACCGAACCAACGTTCCATTCGAAATAAAATAATACAACTGTCATACGAAGAGGTGTGTTGATTCATCACACCGGTTCATGACATATACATATATGTATCTGCAAATTACCCTGAATGTTTCGCGTTTTCACCTTTCTGCCATCCATGCTCTATGCTTGCTTTCGTAATTTGATTAGCGTTGATTTTTTTAAATATTTAGTATGTGTTTCTTATTTTCTGTAGAAATGGTGTTTTTTGAATGTGGCGGCACATAAGAAGGAAACTGAAAGAAACGGATACCCGTATGTATGATCATGGCGGCTTTTTGTATTAAATCATCATAGTCAAGGACGTATGCCACCATAATCAAAAGCAACTAAATATCTACTTGATAACGGAAACAACGGTAACTGAAAACGAACCCAACATTTCTCGCTTCTTCATTAACGCCATAGTACCAGTGTTATGGTTGCCTTTAAATAACTTACGACGAACAATAACGGACACCGGCAACAGTGCCAACACCGCTGATTAAACGCTTGTCGTCTCTTGTCGTCTTCAACCATCAAACGCTCCAACCTTTATTGCCTTCTTTTTCATTTTTGACTCCAACCATCTTTCTCTGCTACTTTCTTGCATTCTTCTTCATTGCCACACAACACAACCTAAACCCGCCACCACAACAGCCCCTCGGGTTCCTCCGCATCCGACATGACATAACAGGCAGTTGCACAAGATATCGTCACCAAGGGCTGGCCCTGAGGGGGGAGGGGTGGGCGACCGCTTAGGGCCCGCTCTCTCAGTGGGTCTATAGGGGTTACGCGGCGAGTTTGTTTTCTGATGAGGTTGGAACGTCGAATTCTACGAATTTTGGAAAGAATTAGATGATATCAGAGACAGTACACGAGTAGTGGATAGGCGTTTTCATTTCTGGCCGGCGAAGTGGCAACATCTCCTCGGGTCCTCCGTTGTCAATAGAGTAAAAGAAGAAGATAAGGGCACTATTTATTTATTGTTATTTTATGTTTCTGTTTTTAAAACTAAAGTTAAAACCAGACTTGAAGGTAATCGGAAAAGTTAACTTACAATAAAACATACACATCTTTAAAATAGAGAAAAAGAAAAATAAAAAAAATTCATATTTCATATTTTATCATCTGTGGTTAGTTAAACTATTTTATAGTAAATTATGTTTTTAGTTAACTTTCAATGATCGGTGCTTCGTTAAACTATTTTGTAGTAATTATTTTTAATTAACTTTCACTGAAATAAGTCAGTTAAATTTTTAAAGGTTATAGAATTGTATATTATTTATTTAGTTATTTTTTATTTGTTTTAACGCTTATATATATTATTTATTCAATTATTTTTGAGAATAGTATATAAAAAGAGTAATATTTTAGATTATATAACTACTTCTACATTTCTATTACATAAATAATATTTTAAATTAAACCATAATTAGTAAAAAATTTCACCATAAAACTATTGAAATATTCAAATGTATGGATAGCCTGATAGGTTTAAATATGTAAAATTTATTTGACTCGACTAATTGATAATTAAAAAATGATACTGGTTATAATTTTTTACAAGTCTCATGATTCGTTTACAGAGGTGAATTAGGTTATCTTGCATGCTTTATTTTGTATTGTTATCATAATATCGTTGTATCATTGACTGTTTATTTATGACTTACTGAGTTTATATTGTAGGGCCCATTTTTTATTCTCGCTCGGGCCCCTATAGTTTCTTGGCATTCTCAGGGATGGTCCTGTCGTCACCTTTGCCCGTTTACACTTCTCCATTGAAAACTCAAGCCGGTGATTTGGACTTTGTAGGCTGATGGCCTGAAACCCGTTAGTATTTGAGGAGAAATACTACTGGATCTAAAAGGCGCTTATGATATCTAAGCTATGTTAATTAAAACTACTATTATTATAACTTAAACGTTACAGGTCTTTAATGTTTGGTTTGTATATGAATACCTTGCTGCAATGCCCGTGTTTAGCATAAACTTAAGAAATTTTGCATCGTATATAGTGATACTAAAGACACGCATAATTCAAATCCCGCAACAACGCGCGGGTTGACGCCAACTCGTTATATATATATATATATTAAGGGGCTGTTTGTTTACATCTGAATGGCTCCATTAAGAGGCTAGCCTCTGAATCGGTCAGAGGCTAGGGTGTTTGGTTCACAAAAACTTCACCTCTTAATGGAACCATCCAATGATTCAGCTATTTTTCACATGGGTGTTGCTAAATGCACCCCCATTTCTCTTATTTTTACTGATTCTACCACCCCCTTGGAGTTTTCAAATAAATACAATCAAACCTTTTATTTTGTATTTTTTTTAAATTGCATCTACTTTAAGTTTTTAAATAATTCAAACGGATAATTAAATCATATAACTCATACTTATAAAAAACTCTATACAAATTGAATCTGTATTTCTCTTTTCTAAATAATAACAAAGTAGCCATACTGGATTCTAGACAAGAGACGATGCCACCATTAAGGTTTCGTTTCCGTTTCTTTTAAAACCTATGTATTCCTTTTCTAACTTTCATCGTTGTTAAAAACCTTTGAATCAGCACCTGTGAATTCTGTAAATTAAAAATCAATTACCAATAAATCATCAACTGAATGGATGTTTAACTTTTTATGATTGATATTATCCCATGACTACAAAAGCTTCCTAAATCATCTCCTTTTGAAATTTAGTTTTATATTTTGATTTAATAATCTGTTTTCATCCTTATCAGTTTTACACAGATACAATAAGAGGAAACTTACACAAATCTGATACAATCGAATAAAAAAAATCCTATTATTAGTATATTTAATCATCGCAAAATCTCATAGCATATCATGAAATCATGAATACACATCAATCTTTTGCTAGCAGTTATTAATGGGTGCTACTTTCTACACCCTCTAATTACTTTTTTCACCCCCCTCCTCTCACATACTTACAGGTGGGGCCCGCGTGGGACCGACAGTTTTCCTCTCACAAGGGGGGTATAATCAGGAGGGGGGGGTTGTGTATAGAATCAGCCTTATTAATACACATTAACTTTCCCTTGTTTAAAATACATTGATGAAATCTCTGATCAATATACAGAAATTTCTTTTAAAATTAATTAATTTTATATTAGGGTGAAATATGACAATTTTTAAATTGTTTTTTTAGAAAAGGGGTATAAAAAGTAAAAAAATGGTGCATTTAGCCAACCCCTTTTCACATCTGAATGAAACATGAATGAAACATTGGACACTCATACCCCCTTGCCCTTGCCCTAACATAACAAACAGCCGCTCTTCTCCTCAATAGTCGATACACAGAGACATCATCTTTCTCCTCCACAGCCAACATCATCTTTCTCCTCACAACCGCCATCATCTCCTCCTCTCCTCCACCACTCCACTGCCCTCCATCCACGTCGCAACAGTCCTCCATCGCAGCGCCCTTACAACCTCCGTTCTCCTCCGCCGCCCTCCATCTCCACTGCTTCCTCCATCCACCTGCCTCCTCCCTCTACCGGCCTACTCCACCACGTCTGCCTTCTTCTGCAGCCACTGTTCTACATCACCTCTCCTCTACCACGTCGGCCTTGCTTTGTAACCGCTGTTCTCGTCATCTCTCCTCCACAGGTACGTGATGTTTATATAAGATAGGTTCAGGTTATGTTGTGAGCCCTAATTTTTCATTGTTTTTAAAATTTTGATGTTTCGTTGGAACGTGCAAATTGGTGATATTGGAATGTGAAACATGTTAATTGATTCAGAGCCCAGATTGTTAATTGTTTGGTTAGATTGGTATATTGATTTTTACAAAGTAGTTCGAAGGGGTAAAAATGTCATTTTACACCATCATTCAGAGGTGCAACCAAACATCAGTTTACTGGTTCAGCACTTATTGGTTCAGAGCCTCTTACCCATTCAGACCTCTTATTCATTCAGCAGTTATTGGTTCAGATGTTGCCAAACAGCCCCTAACATTGGATTAGAAAAAAAATAGATAGAATATATTAACATTTTAAGTTGTTATTTATGACATCAGCAAAACCTACGTGGCATGTCTAGTTAGTTGACACGTATGTAAAGTTACATCAGCTCTACTTCTCCTTTTATATATAGTTAGATATATAGATAGATTAAATATTAAAGATATCAAAAGTATACATAACTCGTATATGTATTTTCAAAAATTTTTGGACATAAACTCGTTATAAGTTTTTGTTTAGAATTTATTAAACTAATGAAAAAAATGTAAATATACAGGTCGTATAGATATACGGTATAAAGCTTTCTTATTTATAAAAGCACACCCAAAATTAATGTGTGGCTCGTATAACATTACATGAGTCATACAGAACATGAAAAAAAAAACATTTTCCGGATGTTTTTTATTCACCGTCTAAACACATGTATTTATTTTCGAATTAAAAGAACGTGTCGGGTCTGTTTCATGTAAGTGTTTATAAACCCTGCCCCCAAAACCCCTCTAGTAGCCGGCAACGATTTCTTTCTGGTTTTTGGTTTCAACCTCTCTTCTCGCACACCAGGTACAACTTACCTATTCGGCTAATCCAATTTCTTGAATATTATACCTTACTGTCTGTCTTCATATATTGAAAATTGAATATGTCTAAAGTTGTTTACATCTCTTCGTTTTGAAGTACTCATACCGATTTCGATGTCGTAGTTTTAAGTTTTTAACAAAGATTTACATAACCCAGTTGAGGAATCTACAAATTTGTTGTTTACTTCCTCCACCCAACTTGGGATGTAATTGTGTTTATAAACGCCCCGAACCAAAATGACCCTGTTGCCCTGCCTCCGTTTTGCTAGGCCCCCAAACCACCATTTGCTCAGGGAGGGATGCCGACAAGAGACAAAAGAAACTTTAATTCAAACAACAACGCCACCAATCAGCCTCAACGCTTAATCAATGCCGATCAGAAGTCTGACTTCTTTGCCCGGTTTATTTTACAAACACATCCGTATCATTCACACTCTAATTGCTCAACTAATATTCTCTCAGGCGGCGGAAGATTGAGCAACAGAGAAGATCTTTGCCCATCGCTTCAGGTATGTAGATATTGCTCAACTTTTTAACGCATATTGATAGATAGCAATTGCCTTTAGATGTTACAACGCTTCATTTGTTATTGGAAGCTTAGATTGACATTCAAAAAATCATATTCAAGGGTTTTTTTTTTTTGAGATCAGCTGGATATTTTTGTCTTGTTTGTGTTTTGTTAATCTTTTTTTGGTTTGAAGTTCAACGTTTCTCGTCTTCTAAATGTTTATGAAAAGTTTTCATTGGTGCTGTAAGCTGATTAGAATTGACACTTGACCCCTAACTTTGGTGTATGCTGTACGTTTTCTCTGTGTACAATGTTAACGCTTTTGCTTATTGATAATTTTTTAATTTGCATAGTTGAGAAAAGGCTTGTAGAAGAGGTTTGGAAAAATGATACCTTGATAATTGTCGGTGAAACTGGAAGTGGGAAGACAACACGTAAGTTTTCACCATCCTTGCTTTTAGGTTTCTGATTTGGCTTTATTTATTGTACATATGTTTGCGTGTTTCACTGGATGCAGTCTTGCAATGCATATGTTCATAGTATGTTTCCCATGATAAGAATGCCAAAGAGATAGGAAAAACACCTGGCAGATTCAGTTTGACATGTTAAGGGGTTATTAAAGTCATTTAATATAAGAAAGAATGAAAGGAACATAAGAGTGCAAACCATAATAGATTTCGTTGAAAATTGAAGTTATGGCTAAACGTTCCATATTGTTGTGACAGAATTGCCCCAATATTTGTATAACGGAGGATTTTGTCAGAATGGAGGAATAATTGGAATCACTCAACCAAGACGTGTTGCTGCGGTAACTGTTGCAAAACGTGTAGCTGAAGAACGTTGTGTTGAATTGGGCCAGCAAGTTGGCTACTCCATTAGGTTTGAGGATGTGACCTCCACTTCAACCAGGATTAAGTACATGACAGATGGACTGCTATTGAGGTTAACATATAACATATTATTATTATTATTATTATTATTATTATTATTGTTATTATTATTATTCAAATAATTTACACTTCATTCGTATGCTCACAGGGAGGCACTTTTGGACCCTAAGCTTTCAAGGTACTCGGTTATAGTCGTTGATGAAGCTCATGAAAGGACAGTTCAAACGGACGTGTTGCTAGGTTTGCTTAAAGATGTACAAAAGAAGAGATCTCAAAATTCTAACGGGGCATCGGGTAATTATGATCACGTGAAGAAGGACAACAATGCGAAAGAAAAATCTAACGAGGTTCGCAAGTTAAATCCGTTGAAGTTAATTATCATGTCTGCTAGTTTGGATGCGCGTGGGTTCTCTGAGTATTTTGGTGGTGCAAAAGCTGTTCATGTAATGGGGCGGCAATTTCCTGTGGATATCCTTTATACCGCGCAACCTGAGACAGACTGTTTGGATGCTGCTTTAGTTACCATATTTCAGGTTTTTGCTCGACTTCTTTCATTTTTTTTTCCAATTTAGGCTCAAGCGCAAGCTCGGCTTGGTTTGAGCTTTTTGCGAGCCGATCTTGAATAGCTCACAAATTCTAGTTCTTGACCATTTTCCGTCTTTTTAGATACATATGGAGGAAGGGCCTGGTGATATACTTGTTTTTTTATCTGGTCAAGAAGAGATTGAATCCATTGAGGGTCTTGTGCGGGAAAATCTCAAGAAATTGCCGGAAGCCAATCAGAAACTCTTAATTTATCCATTGTTCTCTTCTCTTCCATCGGAGAAGCAAATGAAAGTTTTCACACCTGCTCCAGTTGGGTTCAGAAAGGTAACCACTTGCGATGTTTTATACGATCAAACATATTTGTACTTGGTCGTCTGATCATGGAGTTGATTTTTGGGTGTTGTTATTGGTAGGTTATACTGGCAACAAACATTGCTGAAACATCAGTAACAATACCAGGAGTCAAGTATGTTATTGATCCTGGATTGGTAAAAGTGCGCAGTTACTCTCCTGACAGTGGGATCGAATCTTTGATTGTTGTTAAAACTTCGAAAGCTCAAGCTCTTCAAAGAAGGTAAACCAGGCGCATTAAACTATGTTGTGTGTAAATGATGGGAATGTGATTTGAGTTTTAATTTTTTGTGTAATGTTGCAGTGGACGTGCAGGGCGTGAAGGACCTGGGAAATGCTATCGTCTTTATCCAGAAAGCAGATTTGAGGGACTTGATGATTCCACAGTGCCAGAGATCAAACGATGCAATCTTTCAAATGTTATTTTGCAACTTAGTGCTCTTGGCGTTGATGATATAATCGGCTTTGACTTCATGGAGAAACCTGACAGGTAAAGTTTTACTTCTTTTTCTGCATATTTTGTGGACGAGGGAAAAAAACTAAATATTTTTACGAATACAGGATGGCTGTTATCAGATCACTGGAATTATTGTACTTGTTAGGAGCATTGACAGATGAAAAGAAATTGTCAGATCCAATTGGACATCAAATGGCGCGTCTTCCATTGGAACCAAATGATTCAAAGGCACTAATTTTAGCCAGCCAGTTTGATTGTTTGGAAGAAATGTTGATTGTTGTCTCGATGCTATCAGTGGAGTCCATCTTTTATGTTCCTCGTGACAAGTTAGAAGAGGTATGCACCACTTTCAGTTATGATGGATTTTTAGTAAGCTGAAGATATTAACTGATATTTTTTGGCAGTCACGGACTGTCATTAAATCTTTCTCAAGCCCAGAGGGAGACCATTTGACGTTAGTTAACGTGTATCGTGCTTCTATTGAGTTTTTGGAGAAGAACAAGACAGAGAATGGTAACGAGAAGGCTGAAAAGAACTTGAGGAAATGGTGCAAGGATAACTTCATTAATAATCGTTCATTAAAGCATGCTCGTGACATTTACAAGTTCGTTAATTCTCGTCTATCTATATTCTCTAATTAAGAAACACAATTAACTAATGTATAATACCATTTGGAATTTTATGATGAATGAAAAAAGGGGGCAGTTTCATAAACTTGCCTAATATCTTATTCACCCAACAAAATAAATCAACATCAAATATACACGTTCAAGGTACTTAAAATTTCATATTTGCCCATTTCATTAGTTAAATTTATAATATGACTCATATAGTTTAGCCAAGGGTATACATGTCATAATGAGTATATATGATATTATAACTTATAGGTGGGTAAATATGTCAGTATCCAAGTTCTGATATGCTTATACTTTTACAAGTTGGTCAGGATGCATAATGATTATTTGTTGGTTTCTTGTAGTCAAATTCTGGAAAATGTAGAACGAATGGGACTTAAGATATCTTCATGTGGAGATGACATGCTTCCGCTCCGCAGATGCCTTGCTGCTTCATATTTCCTGAATGCAGCCTTAAAGCAGCCTGATGGTACATACAGGTGATGAATGACTCACCATAACCATTTTAACAACTTTATAAGCAACAAGTGTTTTACCATAGAACTTGCAGAAACCGGCGCTAGAATATTAGCTGTGTCAGCTAGGTTGTGTTCACGGGTTGAACCTAAAAATTGTGTCAGAAACATGAACCCAAACACAAACACAAACATGACACATTTTCACAGGTTGACATGAACATAACTCGTTTAACCCGAAATTTTGTGTTGCATATTAATATTGGAAAATTTCAAAACTACAACAAAAATATAAACATGCATCATACAATCAGGTTCAAGTGCTAATTCCTCTTTTATCTTTAAAATTTTAACTTGAAAAACTCAAATCAGTTTCAGTTATGACATAAAACAGATTTTTTTAATTGTAAAAATAAATGGGTCAACCTGCAAACCCATCACGTGTTCCCGGGTCGGACCAACCCAAACCTGTGAGTTTCGTGTTAGGTTCTTGTTGTGCCAGGAGTTCACACCCTTATAGAATAGTCAAATATGTAAAATCTCAGGTTGCAAGTTTGCCCAAAGAAAGGAAGAAATTGTTATCTTGAGGCTATCTTTGAATGAGTATTAAATCTTGGGTTATGATTGGCAGGGTTTTGGCAAATGGTCAGATTGCAGAGATTCACCCAACTTCTGTTCTACGGCGTTCAAAACCCGAGTGCATTATTTTCTACAATTTAGTTCAAACAACACGTAATTATGTGCGCAATGTTACTAGAATTGATTATTTGTGGCTAGCTGAGCTGGCCCCTCAATGTTATGCCTTAAAGGACAACTAGAGCTAAAACCATACGATAAAATTGGAGGTGGGCATATGCGTTGGTTGGAGAGGCATATAGTAAGTTCAATATCTTGTCTGTGTGCGTTGGAACGGAGGATAATGCATGCAGTGGCTGAACGGTTTGTCTCTTTTTTTTGTTGTCAGATTTCAGGGGCTTGCATCGCGCTTTTCCGGCTTCTTTCCTTTTTGTCAAAGGAAACAAAAAAATTCAGGTGCATTCTTGATGATGTTTAAATTAGGAAGTGGATGAGACGATCATGACAGTGAAGATCGGTGGCATATATGGTTGAATTTTAAGTTGAACTTTGTAATTATGAAAAACATGTTTGTGTTTTTTATTTTTCTGATGTTAAGAAATTGATACTACCATCTCTGGGGGCCTTCAACATGGATTTTAGTCTTGTTAACCATTTTGCTATAAAGAGTCATTTTGTGATAACGATGCATGTTTGTACCTGTAAACAACTTAGAATAAAGTGGTAAGCAGGTTTTAAAAAGGTTTGTAGGTTGAAGTTATAAATTATACATTTTACACGAGGTGTAGTTTAATTTAGAGATGGGCATAATACCCAAACGACATTTGGCATCTGGGTCGGGTCGAAATCTCTTGCACAGTCTTCTTCTTAAGCGATCTGAAATGGTATTCCATTGTTTCTTTCTAATTTGGATTTGAGTTAATTTAATATTGGTTACAGAGTCTCTTTGGTTTGTTTATTGGGTATTATCGATTTACGATTATTACTTTATATTAACGGAACACTTTCTTTGCACCAATGCAAGGGAAATGATGCGCTTTGATATTAATCTCATTCATTTTGTGAGTTGTGTTTTCTGTGTTGTTCCAGAGCGGCTGCAAAACTTAGCGATAAATACCATAATAGGGATTAATCTCATTCAATGTTGTTATGCTTGATTTCCATCATATAGGTTTGTGGGACAGTTCTTATGCAGTTATAGCACCCTACCAATGTATGCACTCGATACGCAGGTATAATTTTCGAACTAAAAGACTGCAAAATCAAATATTTATATATTTGCATTCATCGGAACTTTATATTCTACTAGAATATGATGGTAAAATTTTGGTTGCTGCTCTTTTGAACATTAGTGTGTGCAAACATCTTGCAGCACTTACACATAACAAGCTTTAGTTGCAGCATTCATGGAAAGCAAGCTAATACAACATCATGAACTGATCTTCTTCAAGGCAAAGCGACATGAATATAGAAAATGTACCCGCTGCTAACATCCAAGGGCCAACTGGACGAGTTACCAGAGTGTGTGCAAAAGTATTCGGGGCATCAGGGGGTTTGCCATCACTACATCCTGTGGTGAAACAGGATCATAAGCCTGTTGTTGCCTCTACGGTCCAAGCCAAGAGAAGGGCTGTTCTTAAGGACATCACTAACAACTCATTTGATGAATCCAGCATAAAAGTTCCCAATGGAAATAAAGCACAGGTACATATTTAATGACCCTCTTCTAGAGTTAAGGGTAGAAAATGGTAGTAATTTTTGTTATTTCTCAATTCAGGTCAAATAGGAAGGTATTACTCTCTTTTCCTTAAATGCTCTAATGAGATCATTGGCACCACCACAGAAGAGCTGGTACTTAAGGCAAGACAGGAGGAGGGCGGTTCTTAAACATGGTGGGCATCCAACTGGTAGCCACGTGACACTTTTCTGTTCTAAAAGTTCAATCAAAGTTGGACTTTCAATATATAGTAAATAATTCATGGGGCATTGATAACTTCTTATACAGTTTTAGTGATGTATCACGTGAACTATATTTATACAACTCCTTTCAAATGTATTGGTTAAAATGAATCTTCACAAGAAGAGGATGGAGAACAATCGCCTTGCTACGCCCGAGCGCCTAGGCGCGTGCGCCTTTTGCGCCTGAGCACCGTTTTTACAAAAAAAAACCCATTTTTGCGCCTAAGCTACCGCTAGGCGCTATAGGCGCGCCTCGCTGCGCCCGAGCGCCTAGGCGCGCGCCTTTTGCGCTTTTGACAACTATGACCCATTCAAAAAATACCCATTTAACCCGTTTCCCAACACGTGTTTTACACAGGTGAAATTACATTTCACAGAAAAGGCCTTAAGGTTAATTGGTCAAAAAGCAATGGTTAAGAACACCGGTGCTAGAGGGTTAAGAGCCATACTTGAAACGCTTCTAACCGACGCTATGTATGAGGTAATTCAACTTTTTGTACAATCTCATGAAAATTTGAACATTTAAGTTTGTGGAAATGACAAGTAAAAATGACCTATTTGGCCTCTATAATGTTTCGAGTTCAGATTCCAGATGTCAAGACGGGAAATGGGAAATGATCGAGTAGAAGCCGTGGTGATCGATGAAGAGTCAGTTGGGTCAGTTGATAAACCGGGATGTAGGGAAAAATTCTTCGTGGTGACGGTGCATTAGATGATTATCTAGCAAAGACCAAGTGTAAGGAACAAGAGGTACGAACTTTGACTTTTAGGTTAAACAAGTCAACTATTAACTCCATACTGATTTGAAATCTTAAACTTCTAACAAAAATTTAAAACGTCTATTAATTTTTTATAACCAGTGTTGCAGTTAAAAACCGAGGCGCGAAGTGAAAAGCGCAAAAGCGGTGGGCTTTTCGTACCCGAGGCGCAAGCTAATTATATATATTTTTCTATATATTCCATACGTTTTTAGCTTTTTAACTAATACCCAATGTCGTCGACATACGCCTTTCCTTGTTTAATCAACTTTTCCGCCATTTCGATTAGTTGCTGGAAGTAATCGGAAGTGTATGTAACTTTTTCGTAACTAATACCCAATGTCTTGATATCTATCAACAGATTATCCACAAAGATGAATTATTTAGCATTTAAGGTACTAAACGAAAAGATTAACAAACGACTAAAGGTAGCAATTTTGACCCGTTTGCTGATGAAAATGATCCATCTGGTCTCAGGCACATTATTCCCTACATAAACTTGATGCATGCCACATTGTGCTTCGTTGTGCATCAGGCGCGAGATGTCTCAGGTATGGTCGCCAAACCCACCTTTTTAACAAGATTATATATTCGAAAATTAAGAACTTGGAAAAAGAATTTATATATACAGAAGTTAGACTATACAGGTTCAGTTCACACGATTTGTTTCAAGACATAAACGGCTGGCAGAACCATTAAACTTTGTTTTCGAAACTGTAAGCTGATTATTTTGTTTTTGCAGCTATATATTCGAAAATTAAGAACTTGGAAAAAGAATTTATATATACAGAAGTTAGACTATACAGGTTCAGTTCACACGATTTGTTTCAAGACATAAACGGCTGGCAGAACCATTAAACTTTGTTTTCGAAACTGTAAGCTGATTATTTTGTTTTTGCAGCTACATTGGTTCTCACCAATGAAATGGAGGAGGAAAATAAGACGTGTTGCGGCTCCTCACGTCCATAAACACCTGAAACGTCTTGAAATGAGTGGATACTATGGTCGAATCAGTGACCTTGAGCTTGCTGTGTATGTCATAGACAATGCTGCTGCACTCAAGAAAATCGTCATAGATCCTTGCTGTCAGGCGTTTGGGGGACGTTTAAGTAAAGAGGACTGTTTGAAGAGACTGCCAGCTGCTCGATCTTCCGCCAACCACTAGCTTACACCACTATTGCCTCCAGGTGTGGATATGGCGATACTGTAATTCGCCACTTAAGTACAGGAGTTACTGTTGCATGATGTGTTATGTCGAAAATGGGAGCAAGGTACATCTTGTACTGCTTGATTGCTCTGATTTATCCCTCTTAAAAAGTTCCTGCTTCTATTTACATGTATAAACTATTGTAGAAGCTTGTTAATGCTTTTAGATTCTGTTCAAAGAATGTCTACAAAGAAATCAGAATGTATTAAATGAATTGGAACAGTCATGTTAGATGCCTCCACAGTCATGTTTAATATACGAAGGTTCATTAAATCAAATGGGTACCTTACAATGAAACTAATTAGTTGATTTTTTACAAAGAAATCAGAATGTATTAAATGTTAGAAACTCGGATTGGTTGTGGTTCGTAATCGACATCATAATTGAAATTGATATCAGTTGGGACACCCGCCGCAACGCGCGGGCATTCCCACTATTATTAAAAGTTAATTTTATTACTACTTTTTGGAGATTTAAGCTTTAAATTAACATACTTCTTAAATTTATGTATATTAGTTTGTGAAAAAAAATGTTATTTTTAAAGCGTCTCACCAAACACAGTTATATTATTTTTGGTTCAATTTCTAGAAGTTTATTCACAAAAAGGTGATATCACTGATATTTTCGATATAAATATGTGGGTAGCTAGAAACGTTTATAAAAAGAATTATATGTTATTTGGAGAAAAGTAAATACAAAACGTTTATAAAAAAAATTAAAAGTACATATCTGAAAAAACTAAGAACTGTCATTTAAAGATTAATGATTAAAAAAAGTTAAAAAGAAAACATATCTACTGAAACTGAAAAACAATTAACGTGGGTAACCTCCTCATTAGTGGGGTATACCCACTTCCCATGATTTGAGGATTGGGTAACCTCTTTAATGTGATAAAAATGGAAAATGCTCAACAGATCAACACGACACAAAATAGATCAAAGAAGGAAAATAGATCAAAGAAGGTAACGAAGAGACTCAACCCAATGCCAAAGGTATACCTACACCTACTCTAACATTCATGTGTTATTAAGTTATTGTGCTTAAATCTTATTTTGTTTACAATGTGACACCAAGGTGACAAAGTTGTTGAATCCATTAGTGAATTGGTATTTTGTATAAAATTTTACTTCACTTTTTTGTCTTAAAAATCTTTAACTATTTTCTACTGAACTAAGTCATTCGTTACTACTAGATCCGAAGGTCTGATCGAACTAATAAACGGGCAAGAGCTATACTAACCTGGAAATGGGATGTTGTTATCGACATTAGCAGTTCTATTGAAAGTGGTGAAGTTGTTAACATCACCAGGCCTAAAGAAGTTGATTCCAAGGACGAGTATGCTAATACTGCAGACTCAATCTGGTCAGTGAGGAAAAAGCCAAAGATTACAAGGATGACTGTTTATTTTTTAATGTAAATTGAACGATGTTTCTTTTTAGTTATTGGTTGAAAATGTTTTCTTTTTGGTTTGTTTCGGTTTCTCGGTTGAACAATGTTTTTTTTTTAATTATAAGTTGTACACTGTTTTCTTTTTGTTTTGTTTAGGTTTATCCTGTGTTCAGCACAATTTTTTTTACTTTTAAATAAAAATATATTTTTATGTACCAAAAATAAAAATATATTTTTATACCTGTGACAGTAGCGCTGAAGTTCTGCTGGCAAATTATGCAAGATGCCTTACCAGTCAACTTCTTCATATCACTGCAACTAAAACAAGCATCAAATGTAAGCTTTGATTTTAGACACTCATACAACATGGTGTAAGAGTAAGATTCAGAAAACAAATTATATAAAAAATTCAAGCAAGGAAATCGGTACACTACGCAATGGTGGATCCAAAAACTTTTTCCAGTGGGTTCACTATTTTTAGATGCTTCAATTTCCTTGATCGGACATAAAAAAAATTTCGGGTCGGTTCAACTGTTCGGGTCGGATAAGGTTTAAAACATAATAAGCAAATCTGTATGGTTGTTATGTTATGTTTTGTTTTTACTCGCTTCGTAGGCACCTTTTCCTTTATGATAATGGATTCCCCTAAATAGCCACCATCAACCCAATCTTGCTAATATCGCTGCTAGCGGTCCTGCTTATAAACATCTATGAACATTCACAGTACATCCCTCCAATGTACTCCCTTTTACTTACTTCACCTGCGTATTCTGTTTTCCTCAGGCCGTCGTCTTCTCCCCTGTATCTTACTGTTGCCAGCATCATGGAGAAGACTATTGGGCCGCATTCTTCTTCTGGTACGCTTCAGCTGGCATCTACTGATGTGAGAACCAACCCCATTGTGCGGTTTAACTACTTCAGTAACCCACTGGATTTGGAGAGGTGTGTGAATAGATTGGAGACTTGCTTACAAGTCGGGCTATGGATGATTTCAAGTTCTGGGAATGGTCTGGTACGGACTTCAGATTTGTGGGTCCTGCCTTGCCAGTTGCCGGTTGACTAGTCGAATAATGGGTGAGTTCTGTCGGCAGACGGTGAGCACAATATGGCATTACCATGTATGTTTATTCCACTGAACCAAGTTTGTTATTTGAGTATGGGTTCACCTTTAATAATACACTTATGTCTGACTTAGACCATGTGTAGTGGTAACAACTTATAATGCCCTCACCATGGGGCATTATCCGACACGTGTCATCCTAGTCAGCGTTGGGGCATTATAGCAAAAGTGGCGTAGTGGGCATTATGCCAATAACCCCCATTCAATCATTAAAAAAAAAAAAAAAAAAAAAAGAAACAAAGGTGATTGGCTGGTCAAAGGGTTGAAGATTAAAAAAATAAAAATAAAAGAAAAGGCCCCTTACTTGGACCACTCTCATTGGCCACATGCATGTTCAATTTCATCACTTCAGCGTTTTATTAAACACGCCTGCATGCAAGATTCCAAATTATAACGCCCAAAAACGCTTGATGTAATGGGGGGAGGGGCGTTTTTGGGCGTTTTTTTTCAATTTAAAAAAAAAAAAACGCCCCACTACGGGTGCTCTTAGGGGTTCACTCCAATTCACTATATATAAAATCTGTTAAAATTTTGAAACGTAGTGGGTTTGCGTGAACCCAATGTAGATCCGCCATTACGGAACCGAATAACAATTTAAAGAAACCTGAGATGGAAACTGTTGGGATTAATCGTATGAGGAGAGTTTTTCTTTATTTAATTTCAAAACTTTTTAGCCGGAGGAGAAGGAAATCACTCATCAGGCTTTGAAAAAATATCAGCTTGAAGAAATGTGGTGGAAAATTGTGACTGTAATTGTCATTCAAAAAACATAATTAACCATGACAACTAAATCATAAATGTCGAAATGGGCCGTTTAATAAATGGCCTCCAATATAAACCCACTGATAAATTATTATTTGTCCCAAAATAACCCAATAAGTTATGATAATTGATATTTGACAATCATATACACCTTGTAAAATACATTATTATAGCATTGAAAAGAAAGAAGAGATCGGTAAAAGAGGAAAAAATATTTGATGTTATAATTTTTTCTTTGACTGTAAAGATGAAAATTTGAAACTAAGCAATACTCTGGTACTTTTCTACTCTTTCTATAACTTTTTTTTATTTGATTCAGAATTTCATAAACAGAAAGGATTGGGTTCTAAGTTGTATGTAAATTGATTTCTTTAAAGTTATATTAAATTAATAAATTATTCAAGATAAAACCTCTATTAGGGTGAGAGGGGCACTCCCCTAAGGTTATGTGTAGTGGGCGGTATGTGAGGGGCGGTATGCCCTCATCGCGCCGGCATAGCGCCGGAACACCAAAACAGGCGGCGCCATCGACCGGAAAAAGGAACTTGGCGCGATGTGTATAGCGCTTGATGAAATGGTTGTTTTGTAATTTGACCGTTTTAAAACGGTCATATCCATTAAAAAAAAAAAAAAAAATTCAATTTTTTAATTCTCACACTATAAATAACTCCCACTCTTCTATTTTTTTTTACAAATCATACTCAAATACCCTCCTCTTCTCTATATATTTTTTTAAAAGTTTTGAAGCTACTCCCATCCAATTAAAAAAAAATGGGTTCCCCGTCGGAAGACTCGTTCACCGATATTTACCGAAGATTTTTTTCACCGGAAGAAGATGCGGAGGAGGAAGAAGCGGTTACGAGTGTGTGTACTTTTATGACACAAGCACTTGAGCACGTTCGGCCTACTCCCCCTCCACGACCCATCTTGCGGCGCACCTATATCTTGCGAGATCGTGAAGCCGCGAACACGCGTTTGATGAAAGACTATTTTGATGCGACACCGGTT
Organism: Helianthus tuberosus; assembly: GCA_030545235.1. NCBI lineage: Eukaryota > Viridiplantae > Streptophyta > Magnoliopsida > Asterales > Asteraceae > Helianthus > Helianthus tuberosus. The sequence continues at coordinate 119,555,327 of CM060403.1, forward strand.
CACGGACCCAATGTTTTTAGACGGCGTTTTCGTATGAGCCAAAGGTTATTTTTGCGCATTTCTAATGATTTGGAAAATAAGTATGATTTCTTTAAGCAAAGAATGGACGCGCGAGGATATTTAGGCTTCACCTCAATTCAAAAGGTGACATCCGCGTTACGTATATTAGCATACGGAAACACGTACGACATCAACGACGAGTACTTGAAGATGGCGGAAAAAACAACCCGAGATTGCGTGGAACATTTTTGCTATGGTATTTTTTACTGACTTTTATTTATTTATTTATTTACCTACTTTTATATATTGATTTTTTAGTACCTTACTAGTAAAACTTTTATATATTAAATTATATTTTAGGTATATGCCAGTTATATGGAAAACGTTATTTGAGAAATCCCACTTGGAACGACCTTCAACAAATATATGAGGTGCATCTAGAAAAGCATGGAATACCCGGCATGATTGGTAGTTTGGATTGTCGTCAATGGCGTTGGTATAATTGTCCAACCGCATGGCGAGGTCAACATACACGGGGTGATCAAAAAGGGCCAACTTTGGTATTACAAGCTGTTGCGTCATACGACCTTTGGGTTTGGTCGGCCTTCTTTGGTGTAGCCGGGTGTTTTAACGATATTAATACGTTAGAGGCTTCACCATTAGTAGAGAGCTACATTTCGGGAACTATACCAAAGGCCGGTTTTCACGCGAACGGGAACGACTACGAGCATGGCTACTATTTGGGCGATGGTATATACCCGGAGTATTCGATTATTGTTAAAACGTTTTCTGAAACGTTCGATGAGAAAAGAAATTATTTTAAAAAATTACAAGAGTCTTCAAGAAAGGATATCGAGAGGTGTTTTGGGATTCTACAGCAACGATGGCATTTTATCAGAAATCCTTGTCGCATGTGGCATAAGGATAAAATACGAATGACCATGTATGCTTGCATCATTTTGCATAATATGATCATTGAGGATGATGGAAAAGCGATATGCCAAAACTACATTCCGGAAGATTTAGTCGAAGGAACCCAAGCAACAATGGAAGAGAGACTCGCAAATGCTCAACTATTGCGATCTAGGGACATACATAACACGTTGAAGGCAGATTTGGTTGAGCATGCTTGGGCGATTCGCCCAATTCGATACAACAATGAACACGAAGAAGATTCCGAGGAAGAAGAGGTTGAGGAATTCGAAGACGGGAACTTTGAAGACGTAGGTTTGGATGCTGGAGAAAACGAAGAGGAAGAAGGAGAGAACGAAGACGACGAAGATTAATCTTTGAAGTGTTGTTTTTTTTATTTTTTTAGTCCAACTTTTTTTTTTTTTTTTGAACCGTTTTTTTTTTTTTTTAGGTTACTGTATTTTTTTTTATGTGTAATGTTTTTTTTTTATTGTAGTGTAATGTTTTTTAATTTAATGAAATGAATTTTAATTTTATAAAGTTAGAAAATAATTATAAAAAATTAGAAATTAATAATTGAGTAATGATTAGGCGGGGGCTTTATGACTACGGCCTCAAATTGCATAACGCCCCATAAAGCCCCTTGCTGACGTGTCACGCCACGTGTCGCATAACGCCCACAAAGGGGCGTTATGACTACACATGGCCTAAGAGGGGAGTCACCTCTCTTAGAGCATTCACATTCTATCCATCAAAATATGTGAGGGGGAGTTTTTATATTATAAAGGGTATAAAAAGTGGTTGTGAGTGGAGGAGAGAGAAAATGTTACTGTTCATCTGTATATTTGGGGCGCTTTGAGTGTGCAAAAAGACAAAACACCGTGTGCGAATAGACCAGGCCTTAATAATACTTATGTTTAGGGGTTCACTCCAATTTACTATATATAAAATCTGTTAAAATTTTGAAACGTAGTGGGTTTGCGTGAACCCAATGTAGATCCGCCATTACGGAACCGAATAACAATTTAAAGAAACCTGAGATGGAAACTGTTGGGATTAATCGTATGAGGAGAGTTTATCTTTATTTAATTTCAAAACTTTTTAGCCGGAGGAGAAGGAAATCACTCATCAGGCTTTGAAAAAATATCAGCTTGAAGAAATGTGGTGGAAAATTGTGACTGTAATTGTCATTCAAAAAACATAATTAACCATGACAACTAAATCATAAATGTCGAAATGGGCCGTTTAATAAATGGCCTCAAAATAAATCCAATATAAACCCACTGATAAATTATTTGTCCCAAAATAACCCAATAAGTTATGATAATTGATGATATTTGACAATCATATACACCTTGTAAAATACATTATTATAGCATTGAAAAGAAAGAAGAGATCGGTAAAAGAGGAAAAAATATTTGATGTTATAATTTTTTCTTTGACTGTAAAGATGAAAATTTGACACTAAGCAATACTCTGGTACTTTTCTACTCTTTCTATAACTTTTTTTTATTTGATTCAGAATTTCATAAACAGAAGAAAGGATTGGGTTCTAAGTTGTATGTAAATTGATTTCTTTAAAGTTATATTAAATTAATAAATTATTCAAGATAAAACCTCTATTAGATGTTAAAATGTAGCAGTTGGATAAAAGGTTCTATTTGCAAACGTTCAATCATGTAATCGGGAGATGTGTCACATAGTTTTATCTGATGAGTGGTAAACTTTATTGTACATTTTGTTTGTATATGTTAGTTGTATAATTTAGCTAACTTTTTTTTTCATTGTTGCTTAAAACAATATAGTGGCAACAAACTTCGTGTTACGTTATGGGGCAAAGCTGCACTCAGGTTGGTTTACTAACGAGGCCATCCGCAGTTATGGAAATAATCAAGTTTTGGTAATTCTGACTGGTTGCAAGGTCCGATTGTTCGACGGTATGTTTTCTCTAAAAAAACATTATCTATTTACATCAGTTAATATCTCAAATTATATATACTTGTGTCACATTATACCAGGGGGTCCGTGTTTAGTGTCAACGGTCGCGACTGAACTTTATCTAAATCTGTGGCCTTCAAAAACATGTATAGCAATACTTTCATAATTTTGCTTTCATTATAACCAACAATTAGTCTACTTGTATATAATGACTTTATTTATGTTAACAGTGTGGTGCCGCCTGTTACTTTCACAGTGGATGAACAAAGCAACGAGGACATGTGCGTTGTTAGTCTCCTTGACATCTATAATTATATTAAAGAAGGTCTTCCTAAGGTATCATGTCTTTTTTTTAGTCTACAACCAGCAGCCTTTTGTTTGTCATGGCTAAAATTTTCAGTTATCTTATTAAAGGGAAAAATGTATAATGTCGAAGGCACAATAATTGGTGTTGATTTGAAGGAGGATTGGAAGTACATACGGCGTACCATATGTCGTAAGAAGACGACTTTTTCTGATGCACGCTACCTTTGTTCGTCATGCAACAAATATGTCGTTGAAGGGGTAAGGTCCCAAAAACCTCATAATAAGTGCCTGGGACCATACTACAACCTTACTTTTCAGCCTTATACCTTGCGCGGCCGCGCACTGGTCTCACAAAAGAAAGACTTAAAAGAACAGTCAACAGTCAACACCCGCGCGCCCAAAGGAAATCATAAATCCTTGCGCTTTCTCCCATAGACAAAGGATGAAAATCCTGAAGTAAACACTTCCGCTTAAATATCCAGACCTGGATATTATTTACCCAGACTTGGGATTTATTTGTTCAGCTGTCTCCACACAATAAGGTGCCACACCAGATTACAGCAGTAATCTTCTAGAAGAAATACAATCGTGCACCACCAAGACGGTTACAACCGTCTGGACACGTGTCACCATCTCAGGCATCCCTGAATTCACAACGAAAGCATGCAATTGGAAAGTAATCTCCACTTGATCACTTTACACGTGGCAAATCCCCAGCCTTCGATCTAAGCCACGATCCGTGTGCTCTCACGTCGGATCAAGAAGCCTGACGGAAGGAAATATAACCGCTTACGGGGTTAGCATCTTCCGCCAACTTTTCACTAGCAGGTTTTCCCGCCTAAACAACTCCCGGCTATAAATATGAGAAACACCCCAGGTATGGATTCAAGTTACACACACTTCTCAAATACATCTTCTTCTTCATAACCCATACTTATTCTCACACCGGAGTCGGGTCAAGGAGAGAACCCCCTTCTCCCCTTGGCGAGGCTAACGGTGCTTCTTTTTTGCAGAATTATCAAAGAAGGAGATCAGTTGTAACCGGATCAGGCGAGAGGAAACCCACCTTTTTATGCGGATTCAAAACCCCTAGATATCTCGGTTCCGGCCATTTATCTAGTGTTTCTTCATTGGCGCCCACCGATTCCTCTGTTTTATCAGTTTTCATCTCGTTTCGATTCAGTTCTTTCATTCTCTGTTTTTCCCATGGCAGAAAATTCATCATCTCATCGGCAAATCGGTCCTCGACCGAACGTCGAAAACAATTTTCAAGTAGAAGGAATCCCAGAAGATGCCTCGGATGACAACGAGGTTCAATCCAATCAAGCAAATGACCCTGTCACTCCAGGAGTGTTACCAGCAAACCCTGCTCAATCAATTCTGCCACCAGGAGAAACTCCAATTTCCTGGTACGTTAGGTCTCAAGGGGCACTAAACGCAGTATACACACAACTGTGTGCTCAGACTGCTCCCTTAACTCAGTCACGGAGACCAGGATCTCGTGCTAACGCTTCTCAACGGGCAGAGTCAACTTACGACAATACAGAAGGTCATGCCAGATCTACATCAAAACGTGAGTACACTCAGTCAGGAAGTTACCAGAGAGAACACCATGGTGAACCACACCCTCACCGAAGACAATCGGTTCATGATAGGTTGGGTTCCCAACGGGACACCCACACCGATGAATCCGATCCAACATACCGTTTAAGTGCAAACACCAGTGTGTTCAATCGACTACAGCCAAACTATAACAAGTGCAGGCCTCGTGCGGTTTATAACCCTGAGGCAGAACACAACTATGATTTGATTTACCGCCCTGCAGAAACAGCGGAAAATTCAAAGTTCATAATGGAAATAGCTTTAGCTTCGCTTGAGAAAGCTAAATTACCATCCAACATAGGGAAGTTTAATGACCAACATAGCTTTAGCTTCGGTTGGGGGTTGGACCCTCCCACTATGGTGTCATCTATTCGTGCAGACCCTGACCGGCCCAGCACGAATCTGGTTCGATAACCTACCAACCGGACAGATCGAATCATGGAAGGATCTGCGCGAAAAGTTTTTGACACACTTCAGCCAGCAACGGCGTTCCATTCGTGATACATCCGACGTCATGAACATTTGGCGCCGTGATGACGAAAATCTGGAGGATTTCATCACCAGATACAATAAAGAGGTATTGGAGATTGGCGGTGTTCATGAACAACTAATCCGTGCTCAATTCAAGTACGCGGTTAGATGTGATGACATGATTAAGGTCTTATCTGGAACAGAGGGCCTCCCAAAAAGTTGTGAGAAGATAATGGCGGCGGCCAAGGTTTACGCGCAAACTGAGAAAAACCTTACCACAAATAGGCCACCGCCACCACACAATAGGCCCGCGGACTTAAGCTCAACCAGCGAAAGGAGGTATAAGAAATCATGGCGTGAGTCTGGATCAGGAAGTCGTTCCTCTGAAGATGCTCGCGCAACAATTAACAAACTCACCGCGCAGAGGGAGAACAAACAGGAGAATAGGGAGAGACAATGAACTCCCCTAACAAAGACCCCGGCGGAGGTTTTAAGTACTGAAGACTATCAATTCAAACCTTCGATCCCAATGAAAAATAAGCGTGGACAAGACCCGGCACAATACTGCGAATATCACAAAGACAACGGGCATACCACTAACAACTGCATCTCTCTACGCACAGAAATAGAGAAAGCCCTCAAGAGCGACGAACTTACACATTTACTCCAAAATGTGCGCAAAGAGATTAAGCAGATAACCCGGGGTGAGGAGGGCCCAAGCAAGCGGGCGAAAACTTTAAAGACAACTCTATGAATTTCCTGCGGAAAAACATGATCCATCAAGCAAAGCGGAAATGATAGAGAGTAAGTTAAGTTTCACATAATTATATTAGCAAAACTTTGTAAAAGCCTCTGTGCTTTATCCTTAAATAAAAGTGCAAAGTTTCTATTATTCCTGTGTTTACAAAGTGCATGCAATTTCTTTTAGTAAGCGCAAAAACATTATGGTAGTTCTAAAACAAGCTTCATGAACGGTCAGTGATCACGTCACAAACGACCATAAGTTCAAACATAAGCTTTATACCAACTTCATTCGCCTTACTCAACAAAAAGTAATCGTACTCATGCAAAATATTGTAAACAAACAAATAGAAACATCATACTATTCTCAGCGTACAAATACGCCCTAAAAACTTTCAAACACGACAGTGTTTAAGTTACTTGTGCAACAGCGCACCAATAAAAATAGGGGTTTACATCCCGAATATTACAAGAAAATTGTTCAATACATTTTTCAACCTACGCTAAATCTTCACCCTCATCCGGAAAGATTTCCCTTAGTTGCGCCACGTGATCATCAGATTGCAGCGCAACATTTATCAGATCCATAACCGGAAGTTGCAAGTTGTTAAACTCTGTCTTCAAGGCAGCAAGCGTGGCACCAGTATTCACGCCGAAAGTTGCAGACTTACTGTTATCCCAGTCAACCTTTAAAGCACTATTCACATGATGGGAACATTCAGCATATCCTTGCACATACCCATCTCTTCGCGCAGCAACCAACAAACGAGCAACGGTTTTGTCCAACTCTTCAGAGTTCAACACAGATTCAGCAATCTGTGAAATCAAGTAAAAATAAGTATCAAGAAAGCGCATAAACAGTTCCGCAACAAAAAGGAGAAAAGAAACTTACACAGGCAATACCGCGATCTTTCAACCAGGCCATATCATTCTTTAAGGGTTCAAGCTCGCTTTCCGCTGTAACCCGCGCCGTTTCTGAATTTTCCAACTTCTCTTCAACTTCAGACAAACGGCGAGAGGTTTCAGTATTCTCGAAATGCGCGAACTCCAGATCCTTCTTAAGTTTTTCCTGATCAGAAAGCAAAGTAGTAAGTTCTTCCAATTCTTTATCTCTAAGAGCAAGAGTAGCGCAAGCTTGTACCTCTCGTTGCTCACTGCGCTCTCTACGAGAACGCGCTTCTTCCAAAGCAGCTTCTGCATCCGCTTTCTCCTTCTTCAACCTTTCTACCTCCGCATCCTGATTCTTCAGTTTTTCAACCTCAGCCTTGAGGTTATTAATGATATTACGGAGGTTTGCCTTCTCAGCATTATCTTTTTCGCAAATTCTCCTCGGAAAGGAGAGCAGCTTCAGCTTCCGCTTTTCTTTTCCAACCAGCAACAGACCATTCCTCAGTCTTGCGCTCAGCTTCAAACTTGGCCTGATCAGCTTCCAATTTAGCCTTCAGCTGAGCCAGGCGTTTCTCATCTTTGGCAAAATCTTTTTTGAGACACCATAAAGGTTTCCCAGTCCTTATGCATACTATACCACTCACGCACTATGCGGTGAGTGGTAGAGACGTGAGAAGCAGTTTCTTCAAGGTAAGATTGATAGGTTTGTTCATAAGACCGGCCTTCTTGAAACTTGATCTCTCCAGGCGGAAGTATCCCCTGCAACCAATCTTGGCACACGCGCCAATCCGAGAAAGTGTCACCTTTCTTTAAATTCCAAACGGGGGCGTGAGGCTCAGAGGCATCTTTCTCCATATAAGTCCGGTAGTAATAATCTCCCAAGGTTTCTTCTGGGCGGATAGGAGAATGTTTACCAACACCAGCAGATGAGCCTTGCCCTTCAACTGTCACCTTCTCAACATGCTCAGGCATAGCATCAGAAGGTTTAGGGGAAGAAGTTGAAGTTTTTTCAGCAGTTTGTTCTTTCCCCAGATCTTGAGCAACAGTTTCAGGGGATTGTGGCTTACCAGCACCATCCACCACACCTGGATCAACAACTTTTTCAGCCTCTATAGCAATATCAACAGGCTTCTCAGCCTCAACAATATTCTCCACACCACCATCAGCAACCTCTGTAGGCTCTAACTGGTCAACGACAGAAGCACGCGGAGGGGTGGATGGAAGCTCTTCATTTACCATAGATTGCAGTTCTGTGGGAACAGGGGAAACAGGAACCTCTGGAAAAGCAACAAAAATCTGTAAAGATTTAACGCGCATAAAGAAAACAAGAAAAGACAACACTTACCAGGAACAGATTCTGAAATAAAAGCATCAAGATTCCTTTTTCTGGTAATTTTCTTCCTCTGAATTTTCTTAGAGGGCTGACCCTCAGCATCAGTATCAGCTTGTTTCCTTTTACCAGCTTTCCTGTGCACCAAGTGTTCAGGGCTTGAATCCAAGTCAATAGGATCACTTGGGTTGGATAGGGGAATATCAGCAGAATCCCTCGGTTCAGGTTTTGGTTCTCGTATAGTTACTGCAGGAGTAAGACCCTCCAAAGAATCAGAAACCACCACATAATCACACCTGGGGTCAGAGGAACGGCGCGTACCTTTCTTCTCTCCAACATTTTTTGTCCTCAAAGTATGAGTTTTATCAGCCCCACTTTTCTTCGGCGCAGAGGAAGAAGTCACCGCGCGTTTTTTCCTTTCAGGGCCTATGCCCAAATTTGACAACTCACCTGCAAAAAGCGCAATAAGAGCAATTTGCCCACAAGATCGGAAAGAAAAAACATAAACAAATATAGCTCACCAGCACCAGCAGCAGGTTGAGCAGACAAATCCGCATCCCGCGGAAGAACAAAGTTCTTTACAATCCTATGGTACCAAAGCTCTTCTTCAGGTTTCTTCTTAATGGTACCCATCTTCCCACCTTCCCTCTTAAAGGCAACAACATACAACGAAACAACTGCAAGCAAAAAGATAGCAAAGTCAAAAAAAAAAAAAAAAAAGAGAGAGGGAAAAACCCCAAACTTACTATGACCATCCTCCGTATATACTGGTTTATCATCACGATCCATCTTCCAATTCAAGCTCATACTGGCTCCGACAAGAGCTTTCTCCGGCAAGGCAATATTCGGAACATCCTTTAGATCTTGGTACCAGTTCTCATCAACAGGGGTCTGAATCGTTTCAATCGGAACATCTTCCTTTCCCCTTAAAACCATCCTCACCGGAATCACTCCGGCCTTGATAAAGAAGAATTTTTGTTTCCAATCGTGAAAGGATTTTGGGGGTTGCTGTAGAATCTTCTTTGCAGACGCCCTCTGAATGAACGAGTAAAATCCTTGAGTACAGTGCATCTGGTGAAAAACCCTAAATCGAGAAACAGTTGGCTCAATATGCATTGTCCGATACACAAATTCAAAATGCCGAACCCTAACCATGGCAATAGGGTGAACTTGAGAGATATGCAACTTATAATACTCAAGGAATTCAAGGAAAAATTTAGTAACAGGCAAACGGAAGTTGCCTTCACAGAAAAAATCCCAAAAAAGGGTAATATACCCAGCTGGAGCATCTGCTGCAGTCTGCCCCTCTTCGGGGTACAGAGCACCCCAGTTCTCCGGAAATCTGAAATTCCAAACCAAACCAAACCATCAAAGGTCGCTCTAGGCCACTTTAATGATGGAAGTTCCGTCGACATTTCTTCAGAAAGATCTTCTTGATGTTCTCCGGTTGACATTAGAAGAAGGAATGATAAATCTTTTTCTTAAAAGAAAGGAACGAGGAAAGTTTCAACAAAACAATGATTACACAGAGGAGGTTACTCAAGCGTTATATATACTCACCGCAATAAATAGCATCGGTAACCGCCACAACACCTTTTTCGGATATCACAGTTCTCCAAGCAGCAGAGAGAGTGAATACCAACACAAACGCGCTTACACGCGCGCGTGCAAGACACGGACAGTAAAAAACAACTGACAGTGACAGACTGTCACTCAGTTTTACTATACCAGTCTCGTTTAAAGTCAAAGATTTTCAAAAATCTTTACAATCATCAAAATGAATCTTCTTCCGGAAGTTTCCTCATTTTTCACGCCCAAAAGCATTTCCCTCTTATAAGTCTAGTGCTCCACTTATTTGCATAAATGCAACACTAGACTGGGGGGACTTGAAGGGGTAAGGTCCCAAAAACCTCATAATAAGTGCCTGGGACCATACCACAACCTTACTTTTCAGCCTTATACCTTGCGCGGCCGCGCACTGGTCTCACAAAAGAAAGACTTAAAAGAACAGTCAACAGTCAACACCCGCGCGCCCAAAGGAAATCATAAATCCTTGCGCTTTCTCCCATAGACAAAGGATGAAAATCCTGAAGTAAACACTTCCGCTTAAATATCCAGACCTGGATATTATTTACCCAGACTTGGGATTTATTTGTTCAGCTGTCTCCACACAATAAGGTGCCACACCAGATTACAGCAGTAATCTTCTAGAAGAAATACAATCGTGCACCACCAAGACGGTTACAACCGTCTGGACACGTGTCACCATCTCAGGCATCCCTGAATTCACAACGAAAGCATGCAATTGGAAAGTAATCTCCACTTGATCACTTTACACGTGGCAAATCCCCAGCCTTCGATCTAAGCCACGATCCGTGTGCTCTCACGTCGGATCAAGAAGCCTGACGGAAGGAAATATAACCGCTTACGGGGTTATCATCTTCCGTCAACTTTTCACTAACAGGTTTTCCCGCCTAAACAACTCCCGGCTATAAATATGAGAAACAACCCAGGTATGGATTCAAGTTAGACACACTTCTCAAATACATCTTCTTCTTCATAACCCATACTTATTCTCACACCAGAGTCGGGTCAAGGAGAGAACCCCCTTCTCCCCTTGGCGAGACTAACGGTGCTTCTTTTTTGCAGAATTATCAGAGAAGGAGATCAGTTGTAACCGGATCAGGCGAAAGGAAACCCACCTTTTTATGCGGATTCAAACCCCTAGATATCCCGGTTCCGACCATTTATCTAGTGTTTCTTCAGGTTTAGCTTTAGGGTTTAGTTTTAGGGTTTAGCTTTAGAGTTTAGCTTTAGGGTTTAACATTAGGGTTTAGCTTTAGGTTTAGCTTTAGCTTTTAGGGTTTATAGTTCAAATTTTACGGTTTAGCTTAGGTTTTAGCCTTATTTTTTAGCTTTAGGGTTTAGAGTTTAGGAGTTAGTATTTAGGGTTTAGGGTTAGGAGATCTTAGTTAGGGTTCGACGAGCCGGTTCCAACGCCGCTGGAATGAGTCCAATCGGAGTTCGTTTGAGTCGGTTCCCCGCTGTTCCCCACTTTTTTAGTGTTCCCCAATGAACCTTCCCCTATATATATATAGGGGAAGGTTCATTGGGGATCCTGTAAAAAGTGCTCATCCTGTAAAAAGTGCTCAAAGTGTGAGAAGTGTAAGAAGTGTATTATAACACTATATATAATACTATATAACACCATATAAACACCGTATAACAATATATAACACCATATAATACCATATAACACTATGTAACACTATATATCATTATATAACAAATATAACACTATAGGTTGTCTGATAGCATGTCTATGATAGATGTATAGTGTTATATTTGTTATATAACGTTATATAGTGTTACATAGTGTTATATGGTATTATATGGTGTTACATATTGTTATACAGTGTTTATATGGTGTTATATAGTATAATATATAGTGTTATAATACACTTCTCACACTTTAGGCCCTTTTTACGGTATCCTTACCCTATATATATATATATATATATATATATATATATATATAGGGTAAGGTTCATGCGAGAACCACCTTTATTGCGAGAACCAATGTGAACACAACCTAAAATAGCTAAAAAAACCTAACCCCCCCCCCCCCCAAGCTAAATGCTAAAAACTAAACCCCCCAAAAAACCTAAAAAAAAACCTAACCCCCCCCCCCCCCCCCACCAAAAACCTAAACCCCCCCCCCCCCCCCCCAGCTAAAAACTAAACCCCCAAAAAACCTAAAAAAATCTAAAAAAAATCTAAAATTTTTTTTTTGATTTTTTTAATATTTTTTATGTTAAAATCGCTACTTTTAGAAGCCAAAATTTTTTTTTTTTTTTGCTACGAAAAGTAGCGATTTTGTTATAAAAAATATTAAAAAAAAAAAAAAAATTTGTGTGATTTTTAGCTATTTTTAGGCATTTTTGGTTGCGTTCACATTGGTTCTCGCGGTTCTCGCAATAAGAGGTGGTTCCTAATGGATCTGTCCTATATATATATATATATATTTAGAGAGAGAGAGAGAGAGAGAGAGTTGCATATTAGCACTCTAAGTTACAAATTTAGAACAAAAAAAGAACGTATACTAAATAATTGTGTTTAAACTACGACTTTAGTTCTTATTTCTCTTTTAAATTTTGCCACAAAATACCCAAACATGAAACATGTATTATTCTAAAAATTTGTAAAGATAAGCAAGTCACCCAATGAACACGTCAGGTCGATCCGAACACAACCAGGTTAGCTAAATGTGTCCACAAGTTTGACCCAAAACTCACCCCAACCCATTTGGACTAAACCCAACCTACGAATATTGTGTTAGATTCGTATCATGTTTTCACCACCTGTATAATCAAAATTCACACTCGTATATTACTCATCTATTTGTTTCTGTATCACTTTATATAAGTACAAAAAGAATCTTGGAATGTTGGAATGATTTGAAATATAAAAAACAACAGACAAAGCATGCAGAATATTTTCACCATCAATTACAGGTCACAAAATACAAGTACAAAAAGAATCTTGAATGGCCCCTTTAGGGTTCAGATGTAAATTCATACAAGTTACAGACACATTCAGAATCTAATTACACAATTTCCACATCTCTTACATCTTCTTGTTGCCTAACCCCTTGATTACTCGTACTCGTTTTATTTTTAAATGATTTTTGCGAGCTGAAAAGCCTACCAAAAGTGCTTTTCGATCTGGGAACAACTTGCGGTCCTCTGTAACCACCGTCTCTCTTATCAAGTTCTTCGGATATCGCCTTCATGATTTCCTGAAATCTTCTTCTGTATGTTGGATACCTTGATATCGACTTCGTGATCCCATGAAGTCTTCATACACCAACCACCAACATTTAGTTTATTATTTTACAAAAATTCAAAAAATATATATATATATATATATGTTGACGGGTCAACCCAACCAGTGGCGAAGCTTGAGATTTACGACCGGGGGGCGGAAGTCACCGGGCCTAAAAATTTCTATAAAACCGGGGGGTCGAAAACGTATATACCCAAAAATTTCTATATAAAAACTACACACTCTCCACTACTGAGCGAAAAGTTCGGTGGGTTGGCCGCCCCCTCCCACCCCTTAAAAGCTTCGCCCATTAACCCAACCCATATTAACCCCGTTTTGACAGGACCCAAAATTTACCTTCTTGCTAGCGCTTCAAGTTCAGCCCGTCTAAGCTCAGACTCGGGTGGCGGGCCAAGGTTGGTATTTTTCAACTTTTGGGGATTACCACTATACAAAATTAGCTTGCCCAAATAGAGTTCTTCAGAATCTTTGAGGTTTGATGCTTTGATTTGGTCTTTAATGACCAAAAGCGGGTTCAAAAACCAATCGAAAAATGTATCTTTGGGTCTGTTTGCACTAGTTATCTCTGTACCATTTTCCGCTGGTGAAGAAATAAGCAAAATTATTTCTAAAAATGAATCTTTTTTTGTTAAGAAGGTGATTTAGAATATAAAGAATAACGAAGTTTTGATGCGCTTACACATTATTAAACCAGGAATACCAGCTTTTGCTGAGCGTAGAACGGATTGGTAGTTACAATAAGCAGGTAGACTAACGGATTGTGGATCTTCAATCTCTTTTACGGTTAATAATCCTTCCAAAACCAAGAATTCACCTTGTCGACGGCATTCTTGGAAAAAGGTTTCAAGCAACTACACATGTGGTATATCAAGTGAATTATTTAAAAAATAATAATAAAAAAAATCGGGGGTGTTTGGATGTGTGCTTTGAAAAAGATTATTGCGACTTGAAAAACCTGAATCATGTAATCAAAGAATCAAACAATTACTAGAACTTCATATAAAAAGCGATCCAAACACTCATCTCTTGCAACTCATATTGTTACAGCTGATTATAATTGTTCAATAACATAATCACTTTCTGATGAGGGACCAATTTTGAAACTGTATACTCGCAAAATAATCATCATACAAATTTTTTAATAATCAAGTTTTTATTTTATATTGTTGATTTTTATTTTAATCAAGTCTAGATGTTGGTTATGTTGACAAAAATTACACTTTTCGTCCTTTATCTTTGTACCGGATTGCAATGGATGCCCTTTGAATAATGTCTCTAGTTATTATGTCGGTTACTTTGACTGATTTTAATGTGTAGGCTAGTAGACTAACCTGTAATAATGGCCCATTTATTTGTATTGTTTAGGACAACTTTGATATTATAATAAATTTACTTTCATTGGGTTTTCCCTAAACGTTTGCTAGAACGTATCTAGCCCCTTTATTGCTTCCGTTCCGTGTCACTTTCAAAATGCAATGCAATGCAAAACACCATCTGAAATTTAACAGAGTCAAAAGTTATAGTAGGAGCAAACCTCCAATGGCTTCAATTCGATCATGGGGGCCCGCACTGATCCAGACCGTGAAGGCGCTTGTCTTAAGGAACCCCTCCTTGAGAAAGAACTTGAAGCAGACAATCCGGAGTTACGTCTATATTTAGGCCTGTTAAAACGAAAATATTAGCCAATTCATTTTACAAGTTCATCGCAAAAAAAATACAGAAATTATTACTTGGGAAAGCAAGATCCTTCAGGCATGTCAAGAACATCATTGCTATATTCATCAAATATCGATAATGCAGCTACGATATAGCAAAGCCCCAGATAGAAAGATGACTCCTGTTTCCACAAACTCAAACTTAGAAATTACCTCAAGAAAGATGAAAAAGGTGCAATTTTTTACTTTGAGGTCAATACTTGATAAGATTGTAATAATGACCTGATAGACGATCACGGCTGCGTATAAACCGAGTGCAATACCAGAGACCATGGAGCCTAACAAGGCTCCAGCTACAGCCAATGGCCATAGCAAGATGGCTAGACCTGCAAACGGAACGCAAATGGTCTCCAAGAATGGGCCTTCTCGACCCACGCAATCTTGAAACAGACGGTGCCACCCTTTGAACAACATGTATGGACTTTTCAGTATGGCTATCAATGTGATCACCGGAAAGTCAACCAGTAGTCCGAGTAACCCCAGAAAAAAGGCCATAGGAAGATAAACTACCCTGTAAATACGAATTATTATATGACGCGACAAACAAACTGCTATTTAAAATTTTAAACGCACAGCCAATATAATATATAGGTTTAAAGAATGAAATAATATCAAACCTAATCTCAAGTTTACCCTCTGGCTGGCCTTCTTTGAGCTCCTTCATCACTGAGAAGTATGAATATAAGCTCACGTCTTTTAAGTCACGGACAAATGTACAGCTCCATTGGACAGTGTCCCAAGTTCCATCCTTACAAGCACAATTGAACAAAGCGTCAATCTAACAAACAAACGAAAAAACAGAAACAACATATGTAACTAATTGTAGTTTGCTTACTATAATACAATGGATAAACTGATCGGTTTTCCCTTCTTCGACGGCTTTAAAAGTCCCAAACATCGGCCCAAGGAAACCGTAAGCTAAACCACCAAGAATGCTACCCAAAACAACTGCAACAGGCCAAGAAGCTAAGACTGGCGTAAACAACAGGCATACAACCACTTTCATCACGGGCCCTAATCGTTTAGCACTGCCAGTAAAGGAATATGATACATAAACTTTATCAACACAAACAAAAATTATAAAAATAAAAAAATTCAAGAAGTATAGTGGTTAGACAATCAAGAATGTACCTCAATATACAAAAGTAAGACCATACAACATGTGCTGGCCAAAGGGCAATTGCAACAGCAGAGTTCCCAATTGTCATAATAACACATATAATTGGAGCAAAAATGATTCCTGAAATCAAAGATTCAATTTTTACAACATACCCACAAAAGTTATCATTCAAGAAATGTAATTGGAGTTAATTTAGTTCTCATTTCAATTTAATTTTACAAAAAAAAAAAAAAAAAAAAACCCAAATAACACATCAATCACATAATAAAACAAATTAGCCAAAAACCAACTAAAATTAGCATTTAATACATCAATTTCAGCAAATTATAACACAAATTAAAAAAGAAATCAAAAAAAGATTTAACCTTTAATGAAGCCAAGAAGCAGAAGACCAACAAAATAAGGCAAGAAAAGAAAGAACTGCCCTAAAGATTTCCAAAACCCTCTTGGAGGTTCCATTGAAGTTGCAGGTTTCTTCTTCTTCTTCTTCTTCTTCTTCTTCTTCAGATCTCAAAAAACCCACATCAAAGCGACCCGAATCCGAATCTTGCAAGCTCAAACGCCACCCCAAACTTATTTAAACCAACCCACTTGATATATCTGGATTATCTTTCTGGCAAGAAAAAAATACTAATAATTCAAATCGTTGAAGTAGAAGTCTTGAGTGTATAATACGCCATTATTTAATGTAGTTTATTATATAGAATATAGACCCCAGAATAGTTGGACAACCTAGTGGGTATATTGAACATGTTTATAAGGTTGTTCAAGATTTAAAATTTTGAAATGATGGAGAATCTGGTTTCTGTGTGGGTTTTTTTTTTTTTTTTTTTTTTTTTTTTGTGGTTAAAAATAAGGGAAGTGATGAGATCACAGATGAGATTTGTACTGTTGTAAATTTAGATGATGTTTGGGTGAACGACAGCGGTTGTGTTTCGACGGCTTTGTTTAGGAAGTAACGAATAAGTCAAGAAGACATCTTGACAACCAGCCAGATTCTTTGTCCATGACCAGTACTCTCCTTATTTTAAGAGTAAATTACAAAACTCGTCCCCAAACCCATTAATCATATCATTTGTCTTCAATAATTACATTAAGGGTAAATTACTTTTTGAGTCCCTGTATTTCATCGGTTTTAACTAGTTGAGTCCAAAAGCAAAAAGTTTAACGACCTGAGTCCCCATAAGCATTTCTTTAACTATTTGAGTCCATTTTTTTAACTCCGTCCACAAAGTCTGTTAACTCTAAGGGTATTTTAGTCAATTATAAATGTGGTACAAATCTTTAATGCACAAAAGTATAAGGTACAAATTTTTATTGCATAATGTATAATTTATAAATATATAATAATATCAATATACACACCCCATCCCACCCCACCCCACCCCACCCCACCTTCTCTTCTGTCTCTTTCTCCCACCTCTCTCTGTTTCTTTCTCATCTCCACCTAGCGAGCACCACCACCACCACCATTAGCCACCATCTCTCTCTCTCTCTTCCTTAAACTCTCTCTCTTCCTTAAACTCTCTCTCTCTAAATCGTTATAACAAGATCTGTAACATTCCGACCGTCGAAACAGTTATGTGGATCTAATATTGGGGATTAGGGATTTAAGACACTAAGATGGATCTTGGTGGCAAGAGATGCTGGTTGCGAGAGAGATCCGGGCTTGTTCCCTGATTGGCACAAAAGACTTTAACGGCCACTGAATTGCAGGTTGGGGTTTGGTTAGAGTTTGAAGTGGTGGTTGTGGTGGGACGTCTAGGGTTTCGATGCGAACCCATTTGGACGACGATAGGGAATGGTGGTGGGTTGGGGTGGTGGAGGTGGAGGTGGTTACAATGGTGGGGTGGTGGTTGGTACAGTGATTGTGGTGGTCGGCATGACAATGGCGGCATCCTGGGGTTGTTAATTAAACATATCCTGAAGTTTGAAAACTGGGGATGGACAACTTTAGAGCGTCGGGTTTTTTGGATGCGGAGAGAACCAATGATTTGACTGTTCTTCAGGTAGGACTGGTTGGTTTTTTATTTATTTATTTATTTATTTTTTGTTGGGTATGCAGAGTTGTTGGACATAGATGGTTCAAAATGTTGGCCCTGCAAGAGTGGACGGATACCGATAACTTTGCAGTTTGATCCATTGACTTCTAGAACAAGTGGCCTTTTTGTTGCCAAGTTCACAAAACATCCAGAAAGATAACCAAGTTTTCAGAGCCTGAATGGTGTTAGAAGTGAGGTTCCTAATGGCAGAGTTTGTGCAGTTAATTATTGTACCATGAACCCAATTTATTAGCAACTATCCCTCCCTGTAAGAAATGGTTATCTGACATGGAGCAAAACAAGGGAATGGTCATCTGGGTTGTGTGAATTATGGTTCTAATTGAAGTGATTTGATTTGGGTTTCAGATTGAGTTTATGGTGTTCTGTTGTGCGAGTCTTTAGAGAGAGGAAGAAGAGAGAGAAAGGAGATGTTGAGTGTGTGTGTGTGTAAGAGAGAGAGATAATATGGGTATATTATTTATTTTATTATTTTTTTTTCTAAAGAAGGGGGTATTTTAGTCTTTTCATTAAAAACTAACAGATTAATCTAACAGTGTTAAAAAAATGGACTCAAATGGTTAAAGAAAATGCTTATAGGGACTCAGGTCGTTAAACTTTTTGCTTTTGGACTCAACTAGTTAAAACCCATAAAACATAGGGACTCAAAAAGTAATTTACCCTTACATTAATCATACCTAATGTTTACAAATTCTAACATGTTATATCCTTTACCCCAAACCCAGTCAATTTTCTTAGTTAATTATAGTCACGTGAGGCCAACGTGATGGCATTAATGTCTTTTAACCTACTCATCTCTTACACCCGTTTAAAACCCCAAATAACCCTCATATGCTACACATCATAACCACTATGTTCTAACAAAAAACATGAAGAATGGTGATACATGTATGTAGTGCACTGCGACAGTCACCTGCTCCACGGTTGTTGCCGATTGCGCGGACGATATTCGTTGGTAGGTTGGTTTTGTTATTATTATGCATTAAACCCATCGCCGTAAGCAACTTATGGCTAATCTCTGAATCTTCGTATATGTTTTGGTGTTATAGGCGTATTATTATGATTTTCAATTGTTTTCTTTTGATTTAAATGATTTGTCATCCCGCTAGAAGGCGGTGTGGGAGTGCCTGAAGGGTCCCCATGCTCAGGATTTTTTGACCGTTATCCCAATTGAGGGGTTGGGACAATGTATGTCAGCAGTAGAATACAGAGCAATCCTTAAATACCGGTTGATGATCCCTATGTACCCAGAAGATGAAACGTGCCCGATATGTCGTAAAGCTTGTATGGATAAATACGGAGAGCACGCAGTGCATTGTAAAGAGCTCCCTGGGTTCAAATATCGGCATGACTGGGTGCGAGATGTTTTGTGGGACATCCTGAGAAGAGCTGGGATTTCGGCTAAGAAAGAGGCTCCTGTGAATTTCCTTACGGACCCTATGGAAGGGAGATCTACTCTGCGACCAGCGGATCTGCTCGTCTTTGGTTGGGCTAGGGGGAAACATGCTTGTGTTGACCTCACTGGGGTTTCCCCTCTGGCTGGTTTAAGGGAAAACGGGTTTGTAGCTGGACAAGCAGCAAGAAAGGCAGAATCGAAGAAAGTTGATAAGCACGCTAAAGCTTGTGCAGAGAACTAGCATGTTTTTGTCCCTTTTGCCTTTGACACATTTGGCTCCCTAGCGCCAGAAGCTATCCAATTCCTGACCAGGATCCAACGGGTCATCCACAACAATTGCTCAGCATCAGGGGGCGAGGTTTTGTCTTTGGCAGATTAGGGTTTGCAATTCAGAAAGGGGTGGCGGCGCAGCTTGTTGCCCGTCTACCTTTCGTTTTGATGTAATTTGGCAAGTTTGAATGAAAGTGAAGTTGAAATTGAAAAATAAATAGATAAATAAATGATTTAAATAATGGAGTTTTGCTTCTGATTGCCCTTGGTTTCCAAAAACTATTCATGTTTAGCCAAACGGTGAAAATTACAGGTCTTCCAATTTGGAGGGATTTGTTAGTTTTTAATTCTTTTTATCAAATAGTGTAAATTCATTCATCTGTACTCTTGCAGAAGTAGCTGGGGTTCTCTTCAACCGAAAGGCCCGATGGTGATGAGTAGGTCAAGCATTAAAACTTCGAAGAATCTTTGCTGCCTTGAGGTCCAATTCGTTATCTTCAATGCTTTCTTCATGTTTTGGTTATGTGTAGCAGATGAGGGTTATTTTATTTGGGGCTTTAAACGGGGAAAGAGATCAGTAGGTTAAAAGACATTAATGCCCTCACGTGACTACAATTAACTGAGAAAATTAACTGGATTTTGGGTAAAGGATATAACATGTTAGAATTTGTAAACATTAGGTATGATTAATGTAATTATTGAAGACAAAGGACATGATTTGCAATAACATACATACAAAAAGGACGAGTTTTATAATTTACTCTTTTTTTAAATATACATATGTAAAAAGCCATCTGTATGATTAGTTGTTTATTGTTAATCTTCATTAGTCTATTGGGGTGGAATTTGAAAGTCAATATTCGTTAAAATTTATATATTATTGTGCATGTGATTAGTTTCTTAAAGTAGTTTCTTTAGATATGATTATTTTAACACTAGATAGTTATAAAATACATGTATGATCACCTACATAACGACTCGAGTCACGTCTTGTTATTATCTATGTTGGCGACAAGATTAAAATATCACTCATGGGTCGGTGGTTGTTTTCAATGGTTTTATCTTGAACTCATATCTTTTCTTTTGTTTGATTTGATTTGATTTTACATCCTTTTTAAGTTATGTGAATCATTTTCTATCATGTATAGTTGTTTCTTTAATTTTTCGGAAGCTAAGTTTTGTCTTTGGTCCAGGTTTACTTTGGTATTCGTATTCGTATTTGACAACTCCTATGTGTTATGTGAATTATTGATCTAAGTTAAAGTTCAAGAAACATGACCATAGGCTTGCTAGAAATCTAGACGGATATTGTCAAAAGAAGGCACATTGCATACTTGTAACACACGACTTTTAAAAGGCTAGAGTTATTAAAACTATAGTGTTGAAATTGGCCCCAACTTTTTCAAAACCTTGAACATAATATTAAATAAGCTTTTGTACAAACTTATACTAAATATGAGATGTTGATATTCATCAGGATACTTTACTTTTAACATATATAAAAGATTGGTTCAATCAATGAATGAATGCAATAAACTCAGTCTATGACCAGCCAATGACCAAATCGAACCAGGCCAAAAAAGCTCATCGTCGTATAACAAACCCGCACTATCTATCATACACCACCCAACCTTCTTATTCAGCGTATGGACCAATGTACCTTAGTAGGTGTTGGCGTATTGGTGCGGGTGCCAACGTATAATATGTCCACGGGTGTATAATACACCCATTTGTTAAAAATAGTTTGTATTCTTTCAGTTTTATATTCGGGACATCATTTTACGAAATGGCCACGACCTAAGCACGGGGTGTAGGCGTACACCCGTCAGTGCCTAAATAAATAATGTGGTGTGTCTATTGATCTTTAACCCGGTCTACGGATCGGGCTACTGAACGCATAAGGAACATGTAATTCTTTTACAAGATTATATTCAAATAATTATCCCAAGTTATAAAAAGTTTGTGCCACGTGCATTCAAATCAATTTTATTAAACCTTTTCAAAATGAGTCAGTTAATTGTATTTACCAAGGTAAACTGACGTATTTTCCCAAAAAGGTTAAGTGCAGGTACTACGCGAACTAGACTGGCTTTCTCCTAGCGTCCACAATAAGTCTCGCAAGCTTGGATGTCAAAACTGTTGAACAATGTTTCCATTTTATTTTGATCCACCTGTGGATTACTTTCAACTATTTGTGATACTTAATATTACAATATTATTTGGTTGAAATGAATCTATCTTTTGCTTCCGCTGTGCATTTAAATATTGTGTTGTTTGACTATAATGATATCAACTACGTCACGATACTCCCCTACCGGGCCCACCGGTAAAATGTGGAAATATCGGGGTGTGACAGGTTGGTATCAGAGCCAACATTGAGTGAATTAAACACTAGCCTTTTGTGTTTAATCTCAATGACACAATTGCACATTCCTAAATTTTCGAGTCTAGACAAAGAACATAGGACTAATCCAAATTGTTTTATTTTAACTTTGTCCTTTATATATTTCTTTGTTGTATCTTTCATTTGTTTAACAGGAAATATGCCACCGAGATTCAAAAGAGGAGGAAGAGGCAAGGGGCCAATCACTGCCCCCAACGATCACGAGGCCGGGCCTTCACACCGGCGAACTCCTTCTACCACTATGGGTGCCGATCCTCAGGGAAACTGGAGGAACCATTTGGAGCCTGCTAGACGGTCTGTCTCGCACAGCTCAATGCCTCCCTATCACCATTCCTTTGGACCGTTATCAGAGAACGAGCCTGAACACTCCCGCCATTCATTCTTACCGTTACAGCGATCTGCTTCGCACCGTTCCTTTGGCGACCCCACTCCTGTCTTTCAGAACCGGTTCAACCCGGCAAACTATATTGCAGAACCAGTGGGTTTTAACCCACTAGGACGTGAAGACCATTTCTCAGGAGACAATGCAATGGACATGGACGAGGACACAGATCCCGTCGAGCCTGCAAGCGAGACCCCCAACCATCCTATTGAGATCTCTGATGGATCATCCTTCCACGGATCACCCTACGGTGGTCCAGACAGTTTCCAAGCAAGGTTTAACCAGTATGAGTGGTATTTTACACCCTCTCATAACCCACATCAACAACAGCAGCAGGATCCCTTCGAGGATTCCCGTTTCGTGGCAGTCACGCCACCGCCTCCACCGCCGCCAGTTCATCAAGCAACTCCAGAACCACCAAGACGTAGGAGGACAGGCGCACGAATATCCGCGCGAGGAGGGGATGTTCACTTTAGCACTCCCCATCCCTCAAGTGGCAGTCACTATCCGCCACTTCATGAAGACCCACAAATGGGTGGGCCCTCAAACCCAATTCCCGAGGTGAATTCTGCACCACCACCGCCACCATTGGGTTTTGACAACCCGATTCCTACATACGCCAGTTCAACGGCGTACAATTCGTTTGAACAGCCGGCTCACACTCATTATAACTATGCTGAAGCCGACCCGTACCTTGTAGCGGCAAACTACAACGCCCTTCATCCCGAAGGACCTTATGGAGCCCCTTGGGGAGTGGGATATCCAACTCATGGGTACCAAGTACCTGCTCGACCACCGATTCAGCAACAGTCGCAGCCACCACGATTTTCCCCACCGGAACAGGAGGAAATCCTCCAAAGACTAAGCCGGGTGGAGCATGAATTCCAAGAAGAACGTAGGAACAACAGGGGTTTCCTCAAAGGCCTAGCGAGCTTGTTAAAGGGGAAGAAGAAAAGGGATCATTAAATCCCTATATGTATTGTTGTATTTCCTATTTCAATCAAGTCCCTGCGTGGACATTTATCTGTGTATTTAGTCCCTGCGTGGACTTGTCTTTTTAGTCCCTGCGTGGACATCTATTTTAGTATTTGGTCCCTGCGTGGACTTGTATTATCGATTTAGCCCCTGCGTGGGTAAGTTGTTTCTGTTAAAAGTCCCGTTTAGGGCAATGTGTAATCCTTTTTATATTTAATGGAGTGTTAAGTTTATAAATTTCATTTTTGTCATATATGCATAAATATATTATACATGAAATAAATAAATCAAAGATCATTCCTTTTTAAAATAATCTGCCTATTAAATATTAAATGAAAATCTTAAAGGTATAACCTAGCCTGCATGTCATTATAAGACTTGGCCAAGATGGTAAGACCTGTTTAAGAGATTCGGATCCCTGTTAACATCTGAAAACATGTTAGCGCTCCTGGCAGACGTGATTCGTTAAAAATCACACACGTCATTCTTATATAAGGATTCTTCAAAAGATTCCTAACCTAACTTAATGATCTATAAATCATGGGTTTAAATCATCAATTAAGATGATCATATGTTGACCATACATTGGTAATATAGTGCCTATGGGCCATACTCATTGTCATATAAGACAAAAGACAGTAGTAGTCTATGACTCCCTCTCAGAAAAAGGTAAAGAACTATGTTCGAACCTTTATGCCTTGATTCTCTGAAATCATGGCTTAAAATTTAAAAATGTCCCTGTGACTAGGCCTTTTGTGCTACTAATAATACTGTTATTGTTTTATAATTAGGATAAATTATAATAAGAATCCTAAATAATTATAATTAACAAATTAACCAAATATGGTCTATGTTTACCATGGTTAATGAATTGCCATAAAAGACAATTCCGTAATAAACCATTGTCAATATCTTATGTAACAGTTCTAACTACATGGCTGACTCGGATGAGATCAACAGTCACCCCAGAGAGGATCATGACAATACCCAAATTAACATAGCGGGTGCAGAACTGCAAGCATTGATAGACAATGCTGTTACGAAAGCCATAGAGCGGCAGTATCAGGAAAATAGCGGGACTCGGAGTAGGACCCTATCCGCACCACATTCCAAGCCTAAGACTCATTCTGAGGCTCACAGCAAGCCACCACCCTCTAAGAAAGACGAGCCAAAGAAAGATGATGAACGACACTCATCAAACCAAAGGAGTGTTCCCTCTCAAAGGACCGTATTGAACCAAGGACCCCGTGATAAGGGTTGCTCCTACAAGTATTTTGTTTCATGCAAACCCAGGGATTTCACTGGGGAGAAAGGAGCTATAGACTGCATGACATGGTTGGATGAGATGGACACCATGGTTGATATCAGAGGGTGCGCTGATAAGGATGTGGTAAAGTTCGTGTCTCAGTCATTCAAAGGGGAGGCATTAGCTTGGTGGAGATCTTTGATCCAGGCTACGGGGAAAATCCCATTGTACAATCTGACATGGGATCAGTTTATGTCATTGATTAGAGAAAACTACTGCCCTCAGCATGAGGTAGAAAAGATTGAATCTGATTTCTTATCCTTGGTTATGAAGAACCTGGATTGGCAAGCCTACCTTACCAGCTTCAATACCATGTCTAGATTGGTTCCTTATCTGGTGACACTTGAACCAAAGAGGATAGCTCGTTTCATCGGGGGTTTAGCCCCAGAAATCAAGGCCAGTGTGAAAGCCTCCAGACCAGCTACTTTTCGGTCTGCAGCTGATATATCATTGTCCCTTACTCTGGACGCGGTCAGGCAGAGATCGCTAAGAAACACTGACGCTGAGAAAAGGAAGCGTGAGGATGATAACTCACGACGATCGGATAAGAGACATAGGGGAAACGATGACCACAGAAAGAGTTCTGGATCCAAGAAAGATGGTCATCAGTCAGGCAATAAGCCCAAATGTAAAATCTGTAAGAAGCACCATTTCGGGAAGTACAGACTTGAGTCGAAATCCCAGTCACAGCCAAGGGCATGTGGGATCTGCAAGTCATCTGAGCACAAGACCTTAGACTGTAAGAAAATCAAGGATGCTACGTGCTATAGCTGCAACGAAAAAGGACACATCAAATCCAATTGCCCAAAGATCGCTAAGAAAGCTGAGGATGGGAAAAAGACCAATGCTAGGGTCTTTAGGATGGATGCAAAGGAAGCTGTCCAGGACGACAATGTGATCACAGGTACCTTCCTCATAAATGATGTCTATGCAAGAGTACTTTTTGATTCAGGCGCTGATAAGTCTTTCGTAGATAATAAGTTTTGTGAATTGTTGAAATTGCCTGTTAAAACTTTAAGTGTGAAATATGAAGTGGAATTAGCTGATGGAACCATAGAAACCGCCTCAACCATATTAGAAGGATGTTTCATATCCATTAAGAACCACTCTTTTCCTTTGTCCCTACTTCCTTTGAAATTAGCCGGTTTCGACATAGTTTTGGGTATGGACTGGTTATCTCATAACCAGGCCCAGATTGTCTGCAATAAGAAGCAAGTGGTGATCAAGACTCCGTCTGGTGAATCACTTACCATTCAGGGAGATACCTAGTATGGACTACCTGAGCAAGTGTCTATGCTCAAGGCCTCTAAGTGTTTGAAGAAGGGTTGTGTCATCTACATGGCACAAGTGACTATTGACGAGCCGAAGCCTAAGATTGAGGATATCACTGTCATTTCTGAATACCCTGAAGTTTTTCCTGAAGAACTACCTGGTTTACCACCAGATAGGCAAGTGGAATTCAGAATTTACATCATCCCTGGAGCAGCACCTATTGCTAGAGCACCTTATAGGTTGGCACCAACAGAGATGAAGGAATTGAAGACACAACTAGATGAATTGCTAGCCAAGGGTTTCATTAGACCTAGGTTGTCTCCTTGGGGAGCACCAATCTTATTTGTCAAGAAGAAGGATGGATCGATGCGTCTGTGCATCGATTACCGTGAGCTTAATAAGGTCACTATCAAGAATAGGTACCCATTGCCCAGGATCGACGATCTGTTCGATCAGCTTCAAGGGGCAAGTTACTTCTCTAAGATTGACTTAAGGTCTGGCTATCACCAACTGAAGGTTAGAGATGAAGACGTACACAAGACTGCATTTAGGACTCGTTATGGTCACTACGAGTTCCTAGTGATGCCTTTCGGGCTCACTAATGCACCTGCCGCATTCATGGATCTCATGAATCGCGTCTGCAGGCCCTACTTGGATAAATTCATCATCGTTTTCATCGACGACATTCTCATCTACTCGAAGAACCAAGCTGATCATGAGAAGCATCTTCGATGTATTCTTTCACTACTTCAACAGGAGAAGCTTTACGCCAAATTTTTGAAGTGTGAATTCTAGCTTCGAGAAGTCCAATTCCTTGGACATGTGGTTAGTGAGCGTGGTATCCAAGTGGATCCCGCTAAGGTGGAAGCTGTCATGAATTGGCAAGAGCCGAAGACGCCCACATAAATTCGCAGTTTCTTGGGATTGGCAGGATACTTCAGGCGCTTTATTGAAAAATTTTCAAGGATTGTTTCACCCCTAACTTCTTTGACTAGGAAGGATATTAAGTTCAACTGGGGACCCAAGCAACAAGAATCCTTTGATATCCTTAAGCGGAAGTTGAGCAATGTTCCTGTTTTGACATTGCCTGAAGGTACCGAAGAATTCGTGGTCTACTGCGACGCATCACACACTGGCATGGGGTGTGTGCTTATGCAGAAAGGCAAGGTTATTGCCTATGCTTCACGCCAGTTAAAGGTGCACGAGAATAACTACACCACCCATGACTTGGAGTTGGGTGTCGTTGTATTCGCACTAAAACTATGGAGACACTACTTATACGGTATCAAATGTGTGATCTATTCTGACCACAAGAGCCTGCAACATCTGTTCAATCAGAAGGACTTGAACATGAGGCAGCGACGTTGGATGGAAACTTTGAATGATTATGATTGTGAAATAAGATATCATCCTGGCAAGGCGAATGTAGTCGCCGACGCCTTAAGTCGAAAAGAAAGAGTGAAGCCTATAAGAATCAATGCCAAGAGCATTGAGATAAAGAATAGTTTGAATGAAAGGTTGTTAGCTGCGCAGAAGGAAGCTGTGCTGGAAGCTAACTATCCTAATGAAAAGCTAGGAGTAACTGAAGAACAGTTATCCTATGGCAAGGACGGAATTTTGAGGTTAAATGGACGAATATGGGTTCCAGTTTATGGAGGACTTCGGGATGTTATCCTCTAGGAAGCCCACAGTTCTAAATACTCCGTTCATCCTGGAGCTGACAAGATGTACCAGGATTTGAAAGCAAACTTTTGGTGGATAGGCTTGAAGAAGTCTATAGCTACCTATGTAGCTAAATGTTTGACATGTGCGCAAGTAAAAGCTGAACATCAGAAGCCGTCAGGTTTACTGCAACAGCCTGGCACGTGGAAGTGGGAAATGGTAACAATGGATTTCATCACCAAGTTGCCAAAGACAAGGAAAGGAAATGATACTATATGGGTGATAGTGGATAGACTGACTAAGTCAGCATATTTCCTACCCATTAAGGAGACCTATAGCTCCGACATGTTATCCCAATTGTACGTAGATAAAATTGTATCTCTGCATGGCGTACCAGTGTCTATTATCTCTGACAGGGATACTAGATACACGTCACATTTTTGGAAAAGTTTCCAACAATCCTTGGGCACGCGCTTAAATTTCAGTACGGCTTACCACCCTCAGACGGACGGGCAAAGTGAGCGTACAATCCAAACTTTGGAAGACATGCTTCGTGCATGTGTGATTGACTTAGGTGGTAGTTGGGATAACCACCTACCACTAATCGAATTCTCGTATAACAATAGCTATCATACGAGCATCAAGGCCGCGCCCTTCGAGGCCTTGTACGGTAGAAAGTGCAGAACGCCCGTTTGTTGGGCGGAAGTTGGGGATGTTCAACTGACAGGACCGGAAATAGTCTTTGAAACGACGGACAAGATTGTCCAGATTCGTGACCGCCTGAAAGCTGCCAGGGATAGGCAGAAAAGCTACGCGGATCTAAAGCGTAAACCTCTGAAATTCAAGGTAGGTGATAAAGTGTTGCTTAAAGTATCACCCTGGAAGGGAGTGATGCAATTTGGTAAGAAAGGTAAGTTAAGCCCGAGATACATAGGACCATTCGATGTCATCGAATGTGTCGGATCAGTTGCTTATAAGTTAAAATTACCTAAAGAGCTCAGTGGTATTCACAATGTATTCCACATCTGCAATCTGAAGAAGTGTTTCGCTGATGAATCACTAGTCATACCACATACAGATGTGCACATAGAAGAGAGCTTGAAGTTTGTTGAAAAACCTGTGTCGATCGAGGATCGACAGGTTAAGAAGCTTCGGAGGAAGCATGTGCCAATAGTAAAGGTTAAATGGGATGCCCGTAGAGGTCCCGAGTACACATGGGAGGTTGAGTCCACAATGAAAGAAAAGTACCCTCATTTATTTCAGTAAATCTCGAGGTCGAGATTTATTTTAAGGGGGTGAGGATGTAACACCTCGAAAATTTGTGTTCAATAAAATAATGACACGTGTCATGTAAGACAAAAGTGTTATAAACCCGGATCTAGTTAAAGATGTATGGCGGGATTTAAAAGTGGCGTTATGTTAATTTATACCTCTGAACGACCTCATTATGAATCCCAAGACCCTAATATATATTATAAACATCTGATTTACATTCAATCCGGTAATTACTAGTAATAATTGATTCATATTTGCAAGAGTGGGATCCTATGAGGATATGCACGACAAACCTTCGTTTATGGCTTTTCGTTAAAGTCCAAGACAATATTACAACATGGTAGGGTGTACATGACTGTTCAAGCATGATCTAAAGGCCCCATACTGATAATTCATGGCCCAAAATCGTAATACATTAGTTGCCTATTCGAAGCTTGAAAGGGCAAAAATTTTTGCCTGCTATAAAGGGCTTACGGACCGTAAAGGTTAGCCTTACGGTCCGTAAGGCTTGCCCAGCGACAGTAAATTCGACAGCTGCCTGTATGAACGTTATAACCGACTTAAAAAGATATTTTCCACTCCCATGAGCGACCCCTACATGCTTTTAGACCTTAGGGACACTTGTGAATGATCCATGATCAGTTGTAGCATTGTTTGTCATGATCACAAGCCATCAAATTCACTATATAAAGGAGCACAATGTTGCAACTTTGATCATTGCATTCCATCTGCATTTGTGGAACTTCCTGGAGCATAAGATCAGTCCCCAAGCATCTCTAATCGTGCATTAGACCTTGGTAAGTATCCTTGACCTTCCTTAATTGAGTTTTGCTTAGTTATTAGCTTAAAAGTCAAACCGTCGTAATTAAGGATTGACTTATTGATTAATCACAAATGGTCCAGTGATTAGTCAAACTTAAGGTAGTTATAAGTTGGTAATTATGTGGGCAATAAACCCTTAAAAGGGCACCCTCTGATTCCCGCTCTAACTAGATCAAATGTCGGGTCAAAGTTGTTTATAAAAAGTCAACAGAACCATAATTTTTGATTTAACGCATAATTAGCAATGCAGAAGGCGTGTCACCTATTTTGTCACTCATATAATTTGGTAATAAATATAAGAACTGGTCTAAGCTTGTTTGATCCGACAATTTTCCGTTTAGACCCGGTTCGGAACCGAAAGTCGCAAAACTTTGACTTTTGCTTTGACTTCAGTTCTGACCCGATTTAGATGAGTTTGGAAATGCATTAGAGCTTCCTTAGGACCAAGTTACATGATAGTATAAACCTCTGTGATTGGTTCGTTGATTGCCCGATTCGTTTACACGTTTCCGTTAATTGCTTAATGTTGACCAAAATGCCCTTTTGACCATAAAACGAGAATTTTGAAAATGTGAGAGGAAAATAATATTTGTTACTGATTTATAAACATGTCCCTAAATTTTCATATCAGTTGGAGGTCTAGATTAGGAGTTATGCTTAAAGGCGTAATTAGAACGCTTTTTGTTAATTAAAAGGCATAATTAGCGTAAAGCCTATCTAAACCCAATTTTTGACACCAAACCTTTTACCCACTGATGTAATATAATATTTTGGGATTTTAAATATTTTTAATTATTTTTAACCTGCTCATAACCTAAGGGTATGGAGTTGATTCGGTAAATACCGATTATACCCTTTTTGTTTATAAAATGAGTTCTACATAGTATTTTGACACCAATCCAATTGCTACTGATTTTATATAATAAATGAAGTATTTTGAACTTTATAACCTGATCAGAAAACTCAGATTTCCTGTATAACCCGGAAATCGCTTAAAATGGCTTTTTACGCGTATTAAACACCTAGTATGGGTTTAAAAAAAAAATACCATTTTGTCATATAAGACTTATTACCAACTGATATAACCTATTAAAATAAGTTATTTTACTGATGTATTCGGACCCGAATCTCAGAATTTCATTTAATCTCTTTTATAACCTTTAAAATGACCAAAATACCCCTACGGGGCTTAAATTTAGATTAAACTCGTTTTGGGCATAATGGAAGGTATCCTACTGATAACACAACATATTTAAGGCATATTAACTTAGGAAACCTGTATATGACTCTTTCGGTTACCCGTTACGCTTCTTGCGCGTTCGGTTCGGTTTATGTAACTAGTTTGCATAAATTAGCCGAAACGGGTCAAACCTTATCGTTTTATCTCAAAATCCAGAATGTGGTTAGATTACCCATATTATACAAGTCTTCAAACTTTTCGGGTCTAAATCACATTCTATTCCGGTCTTCGCTTAATCGTGCGTTTGAACCGTATGTTTCCTTAAAACTAACCGGTCTAAGTTTAGGCTTAATTAAAGACCCGTTAGGATTCTAATAGGTTATTATAAACCTTCGTTCCAGAATAGGAGACCCGGTAAAAGCTACACGCACTTGCTATTTGTGATTGATACTTGCAAAGGTAAATACTTTTAACTTATTTTCCCTACACGGGCTTGGGGTAGGGTATATAAAATACCGCTTGGTCGGGCATTGAATCTTTAATCGGATAGAGGTTAAACCATTGATATGCTCCGTTTTGAAATATTTTGTTTGCTTAAAGCCTTTGGGGGGTTAATGACCATGTCCCGGATATCCTTGGCATCATTTTAAGAAATGGCCACGACCTAAGCACGGGGTGTAGGCGTACACCCGTCAATGCCTAAATAAATAATGTGGTGTGTCTATTGATCTTTAACCCGGTCTACGGATCGGGCTACTGAACGCATAAGGAAGATGTAATTCTTTTACAAGATTATATTCAAATAATTATCCCAAGTTATAAAAAGTTTGTGCCACGTGCATTCAAATCAATTTTATTAAACCTTTTCAAAATGAGTCAGTTAATTGTATTTACCAGTGTAAACTGACGTATTTTCCCAAAAAGGTTAAGTGCAGGTACTACGCGAACTAGGCTGGCTTTCTCCTAGCGTCCACAATAAGTCTCGCAAGCTTGGATGTCAAAACTGTTGAACAATGTTTCCATTTTATTTTGATCCACCTGTGGATTACTTTCAACTATTTGTGATACTTAATATTACAATATTATTTGGTTGAAATGAATCTATCTTTTGCTTCCGCTGTGCATTTAAATATTGTGTTGTTTGACTATAATGATATCAACTACGTCACGATACTCCCCTACCGGGCCCACCGGTAAAATGTGGAAATATCGGGGTGTGACATTAAGAGAGAAAGGTGGGGGTGTAGAGATGGCCGGTAGGAGAAGAATCTCCTATTCCCAGCAACCAAAGTGTGTTTTCCCCATATCTCATGCCCTAATAATGAGGTGAAGTCCTCCTTATATAGGAGATATGGGCAACCCTAACCTCATTGGGCCAGGCCTAGTTAGGGGTTGTCTCTACAGGCCCACAACCTAGTGTAGTGTAAACTACAACGCGCTAGGCTTCGCGGGTTAGTACGTAATAATAATAAATATTATAATAAAAGGCGATAAGTAACGGATATGTACGTTCATTCATGTTGGGTCTAATACCAAACCCCATCATGTCCCCCAGTCTAGTGCTGCTCCCGCGTGCAAGCGTGGGTGGAGTACTAGACTTGTTAGGAGTGCTAGGAAGTAAAGATTGAGTTTTAGGCTTACCTGTCGGCCAGGTGCGGGAAAGTTGCTGGCCACGCTTGTTGCGTCTGTCTTCGGCTGTGAGTAGAGATAATGGAGCAGTGAATATGTGAATGCACTATGTGTATCACTTCCGTCAATCACGTGTTTAAGTGTCAAATGTATCATACTGTAGTTGATCTTATAGGACAAGACTCGGTTTGTAATGTAAAACACATTAGGGTTAGACTAGGTTCGCACGAACCCACACAAATGTAGGCCGCATGATTAGGGTTAATTAGGTTCGCACCTGCGCACTAAGTAGGTTCGCACGAATGTGCGTGCATCCGTGATTAGCCAATATGCGCGGATCTAGGTCTTCTATAAATAGGGTGCTTGTCTTGTTCATTTGTAGCTTCTTGGTGGACTTGAGTGGGGAAACTCTGTCCAAGTGATTTCAAGGTTTTGTACTTACAAATTATTAATAGAAATCATTTTAATTACTTGTTCTTGTTCAAGTAAATCTCGTACTTAGATTCCGCACAAGATACGAGATCACAGCAATCAGTTGTACATCAGAGAAGATCGTGATCGGTCCTAACATGTTCCTACAAGTGGTATCAGAGCAGGAGATTGACTGCAAGGACTGAAGATACAAGATTCAATCAAATCAGAGTCAAATCACAGCAGAATTTCATCATTTTCTACTCATTCTTCTTCTACACTTCTATTTCAAGCTTTAAAACACAAATTAACCTCGAATTTACGGATAAAATCGGCTGATTTTTAAACATATTGTGCGAAATCACGTTTTATCAATCCTTGAAAGTTTCAGATCAAAATTCGAGCTAAATCACCAAAATTCTTTGAAAAACATGGCTGGTAGTTGCGCATTCATGTGAGTGGGTTCGCGCGGATCTGTGTTGTCAGTTTGCGTGAATAAAGAGACATCAGTTTTGCGCAGATCTGGTATTGTTAGTTAGCACGGATCTGACTTGATCTTACCCATTTGCACGGATCAAGTGTAATCAGTCCGTACGAATCAGACTTGTTTATTTGGGTTCGCACAAATCAATAAAATCCCATTTGCACGGATTAGTAAATTCTCATTTGCATGGATCAGATATTCCTCATTCGCGCGGATAAGGATTGTTATTAGTTGGTTTACAAAGTTGTTTGATCTAGTGTTAATTTTTGAAGGTACTTCTTGATTATTCAAAGTTTGAAATCATGAAGCCGGAATTCTATAACAAATTCTACAATTCTTTCACATCCGAAACAACGTCCACGCCAAAAATTGTATCGAATGTTATATCTGAGAGTTTAAAAATTGAAAATGCCTACGGAACCTATCAAAAACCACCCAAATTGATGAGCATGGAAGATTACAATAGGTGGAAAGATAGATTTGAGAGTTGGGTTAAAGCTTATGCTTATGAAAGTTGGTTTTTGTTAACATTTGGATATGAAAAAACAAAAAATGATAAGGGAGAAATAATACAATTTAACGAATTTGATGATAAGGATAAAAAGGAATTCTCCAACGAACAAAAAATGATTACACTGTTACAACAATCAGTTAGAGATGATATTCTTTCTCTGCTTCAACATGATAAAACGTCAAAGTCTATGTGGGAGGCACTAAAAGTTAAAGCTGAAGGTGGAAAAGAAATAGTAAAAAACAAAATATCATTGCTTAAGAAAGAATTTGATCTGTTCAACTGTCTGAAGGGTGAGAATGTCCGACAGATGATAGAACGTTTCTGTCATCTGAAAATTGAGCAAGAAAAATTCGATATAAAAAAGGACAAAGAAGAAATCATCGACAAACTCATTGAAGCATTACCACATGAAGATGATTGCCAAACGTATATCATGATTTTGAAAAATGGTGCAAAGTTTGATGAAATAACTTAGACACATTGATTGAAAAGCTTGAAGTCCGTGAGCTGGAACTCCAAAAGCAAAACAAGATTAACAGCTCAAATTATCAGCAGAACGTGAATCTATATTATCGTGGAAGCATGCTGTTGAACAATCAATCGTCAAAGATTGGCACTGCATATAGTGCAGAAAGCTCAAATGATTCACCATAAAGTAGTTCTTCGAAGCGTGGTTTTGGTTATTCAAGTTCAAATGCCAATAATCAATCATCTTCAGCACCAAAAAATTCTAATCCAAATGTGGTCCAATACAACATTGCCATGAATTTGAACAATTCTCAAAGCATGAATGTTGATTCAGCCAAGCAACAGATGATCTTCTTAGCATCAATTCTGGAATCCTATGAAAGTTTAGTGGCGGGTAAGATAGGTAATCCAAATATGACCAAGGAAGACTACGATCAGATTGATCCGGAGGAGATGGAGTTGACCGAAATCAGATGGTGCATGGCAAGTGTTATAAGAAGAGCTCAAAGATTCATGGAAAATACTGGCAGATCATGTCTTGGAGGTCCTACAACAAAATTGGGATTTGATAAATCCAAGGTTACGTGCTTCAAATGTAAACAGAAAGGACACTTCAAGCAAGAATGCTCAAATCAAGAGGTGGATGAAAGCGTGAATCCATTCCATGATGATTACTACCGAAAAGAAATTTATCATCGTAACAATGAACAGTCACCAAAGCTCAATCGATCACAGATCAGTGAAGGTTCTTCAAAAGAAAGAAAGCAAGCTCTGGTGGTTGCTCAAGATGATGAGGGCTTCAATTGGAACAAATACATTCCAAAAGAAGGAAGTGTGTTGGTTGTTGAGGTAAGATGGCGTCGAGAACAACGTA
The DNA here is from genome assembly GCA_030545235.1 of Helianthus tuberosus. Taxonomy (NCBI): domain Eukaryota; kingdom Viridiplantae; phylum Streptophyta; class Magnoliopsida; order Asterales; family Asteraceae; genus Helianthus; species Helianthus tuberosus. Next base: position 119,590,579 of record CM060403.1, read on the forward strand.
GAGCGGGTGAGAGATTGAATGAACTGTACAAAGTTTTCAGAGAGGCAAAGCAGGCGAAGAGATGGGATGATGAAAGGAAATGTTATTTAGATCCTCAAGGAAATCCTGCAGTGAATCCGAAGACGGTAGACTTTGACGCATTGGTCGCAGCTATTCCTACTGCAGCAGAATATTATTCAAAGATAAAAGAAGATAAAAATTTTGCTGAACAAGTGGAGAAGCGGATTAAAATGGTGATTAATGCGAGCTTAGAAAAGTCGACAAAGAATTTGAAGAAGAGTGATGAAGAAACTATTGATGAAAAACAAAAGATGACGGTGGAAAATCTGAAGACAAGTGAAGAAGCTAAGATGGCATATCAAACAGAGGTAAAAACTCAAACTAAATATACCGAGTCGTCAAACCAGGTTAAATCAATGGGTAATAATGATGAAATTGGTGACAAATCTGACCACAAAAATGAAGAGCTGTGTAGGAAATGCATGGAAACATGCAGTGCATGTACTGAGAAGGATGAAAACTTAAGATCCAGAAACGTTGAATTTACTAAAATTGAGAATGTTAATGTAAAGAAATGTTTGAAAATGAAAAGATTTTAAAACAAAAGGAAGAGTAGCTGACACAGAAATGTGATGTTCTTGAAAAAGAAAATAAGATTTAAAACAGAAGTGTTCAGCAAACTTCAATGAATGTTTACAAAAAGATATTATCATTCAAGAGTTGCAAAAAGAATATGATGGGATGAAATATTCATATCATAGAGTAAAAGAAGCATATGAAACTTTGAAAAGTCAAGTTCAACGTCTTGAAGGAAAAGTTTCAAAATATTCTGAAACAACAAGATTTCTTGAAGCCAAATATAAAAGGAAACAACTGGTATTAAATCAATATATTGATGAAGTTGCTGAGCTTAAATGTCAATTGGCTGAAGTAGAACAAAAAAATAATAAACTTCAAAGTTATCATGTTTCTTCATACATTCTCGAACGCATTTTCAACATCACACCAGATGATAATGATTTTGAAAAGAATAAAACAGGGATTGGATCAGAATATCATCAAGTTCCACCACCATTGGAGAAAAAATATACTTTCTATGATGATGAAAAGTGGCAAAGGCAATAAACATGGTTGATCAATTGCCTGAAAACATTGATGTGACTTACTCCAAATCTGATGATGTTGGTGATTCAGAGGTGGTAAGTAATGTTGTTGAAAGCGTTCTGAAAGAAGAAAATCAAAATGATTCTAGCAAAAATGATAATTCCGAATCACAATTTGAAGATGAGGAAAGTTTTCATAAAAATTATCTGAAGAATTCAAAATCTGAGACAAATGCGAATGATGATTCAATAAGGTTGGCATATTATATGGTTGGATCGGAAAAATTATTCTCAGATGTTGAGTTTCCGATTCAAAATGTGATAGCGGAAAAGATTGACAATGTTTTTAAATTGGTGGAAATTGAAAAATCTGAAATTGAAAAATTTGCCGGTAAAGCGAGCAAGAAAGCTTTTTATAACAAACCAAGTTACAAAAAGAAAAACACAAAGGCTGGTTTGGGTTATAAAAAGAAACAAAATCAAAAGAAAAGGTTAGAAAAGACAAAATTTCAGAAAAAGATGAACTTTGTTTACGTAACAAGTTCTGAAGAAGAGAAAGAACTCCGATTTAGTTGACAGACTAATGAAGAATTCTATGCTCAGAAGAAACGACAACAAAACGCCAGAGATGTGTCAAAGAAAACATGTTTTAAATGTCAACAAGTTGGACACATTGGTCGTAAATGTCCACAAAATCTGAAGCCTGTTGATGTTGAGAAGAATAAAAAGAAATCTGAGGTTGTGAAACAGAAGTCATCCAAATTTGAGCCAAACCAAATTTGAAAACAAAAGGTTGATATGTCAAAACCAAAAAAAAATAAAAAAAATTAGAAACCAAAGATTGATTTGTCAAAATGAAACATTCAAAATGATTCAAGATTTTATGGAAAAAATGTTTTAAAAGGACAAATTTGGGTGGTGAAGAAACAAAGAACTTCTGTTGATGAGAAAAGGAAAATTGATTCAATCAAAAAGATTAAAGTCAAGAGTGAAAAAGTTTTTGTGAAAAACAACAAAGATTTTCTGAAACTGAATGATTCGTACTGTGTCAAAATACCCAAGGTCAAACAGGCCTGGGTTGCATTATTCAAGTAATTGAGTTAATTGCATGTGCAGGTGTTCCAGAAGTCAACCGAAAGTCAACATGGAGAATGGAGCAGCCTGGCACGCAAGGAGGACTCCTATGATTGAAATCAAGGAGTGTTGGTTAATAATAATAAACAAAAATATAAATAAAAATAAAAATTACAATTAAAATAAAAATTAAAAATAAAAAAAAACCTTGAAGGAATACGTCGAAACCCTCACAGCTGAACAATCAAAACATGATAAAACAAGATGGAAAATGGTTTCAAAATGTTAAAATATCAATGTTTTGGTGATCATGAGGGTAAAAATAATCAATTTACTGAATGTGAAGCAGAAAATGGATGGCGAGATGAAGCAATCTGCATCGGTTTGTCAAATTTTCTTTAAAATGTTTTGGATTTTAGGGGGCGTAAAAATATGAATAATTCAAAAACATTTGAAAATTTGAAAAAGTACAAAAACATGAAAAATTCAAAAGATTTTAGTGTAAAAAGAGGAAATGATAGTACATCAGTGGACAATCACAGCATGCTAAAGAAATGGAAAGTCAAATAGTAATAAACAGTATCACTGATGATATGCCAGTAGGTTTTTACACAAGTAGTAAATTGATTTTGAGATATAAACCTAAATCAATAACTTTCTTAATTCGTGGGGAACATCTCTCGGATATATGGACTTAGTACTCCGAAATTTCATTTTAGATGTTGCTTGATTCTGAGATATTAAGTCTTTATACTTATTGATATCTGTGGTATTATACTTGGTCTTCTGATTTTGCGTCAGCAATGACCTAGACCTCGTATAATGCTTTTGCGCTTAAAATTTTCCCTCCGCATAAAAATTTAGAAAATATCGAAAGATATATATCAAGTGCAATTGTAAAAGAAGATTCCTAAGTGGAACACACATTAAGTCGAGCCTTTATCTCTTTGTCTGAACGAAAGTTCTAACCTAAGCTCTCAAGGCCTCACACTAACCCAGAGACAAATATCATTTAGGTATACTCACCTGTAAAACTGAATCTAGGGAATCTTGATACGGGAGTATATTCTAGGGTGGGACATGTGAATAAGTTAAGTTCTTAAAACATTAATCCCGTATCTTGAATCAATTGAAGTTTGTGTGAGAATTTAAGTGGATCAGTATACTGACAATCTAAGTGAATCGTTTAAAGCTTAAAGTTTATATAGATCAATGGTTTTTGTGATGTGTCATAAACTGATATGATCCTCTGATGCAAACTCAACAAAAATATGTTTGTAAATATTTCTTTGTTGCATTTCATTTCAATTAAAATCACAAAAAGATTTTTATTGTGTTTTAGCATGAAGTTTGAAAAATCCAAAAAGATTTTATTTCATTTTATTTTCTGCAACCGATGTTGGAAATCATAGTTTTAAAATCTAAGTATGTTGAACATGTCTCAGAAAAATAACAAGTTCATTAATTTGAAACTTGAGATTTATAATGAAAAATAAAAAATAGTTTGTAACTGTCCCCAAGGTCATTAATTTAGATGTGGTAGATAATTGGATAAATCAAGATCATTAAATTGAACTTGATTATCTGTGAGGATTTATGAAGTCGGATGCTTTAAATTCAAATATAAAGTTACTTGATAGGGGGAGCTGAGTCAGGTTCTGATCCTAATTTCACGAGTAAATCCTTCAATTGGGGTTTATTGTCAAAATATTTGTGTTGAGAGTCAGACAAGAATCCTGGAAAATCTCAAATAGATTTAGTTGTCAAATGAATTTATAGATAGCCAGGTTTATAATCTTGAAATTGAAAGATATTCTTACAAGTGTTTTGAATTGTCAAATGACCAGATAAGAGCCAGGTAAGGATCCTGGAAGCTCAAAACAAGGGGGAGTTTGAAGAGAGAGTCTGATGAAAGAGGGAGCTGATAAATCAAGATGTAAAGGGGAGTTTGTGATACTGAAGCGTCAAAGATTTTTGAAGACTCAGAGTTGATAAAGATTAGCTACAAGATTGACTGCAACAATATCCAATGGGGAGTCTGTGAATGCACTATGTCTATCGCTTCCGTCAATCACGTGTTTAAGTGTCAAATGTATCATATCGTAGTTGATCAGATAGGAGAAGACTCGGTGTATAGTGTAAAACACATTAGGGTTAGACTAGGTTCGCACGAACCCACACAAATGCAGGTCCGCACGATTAGGGTTAAGTAGGTTCGCACCTGTGCACTAAGTAGGTTCGCACGAATGTGCGTGCATCCGTGATTAGCCAATATGCGCGGATCTAGGTCTTCTATAAACAGGGTGCTTGTCTTGTTCATTTGTAGCTTCTTGGTGGACTTGAGTCGGGAAACTCTGTCCAAGTGATTTCAAGGTTTTGTACTTACAAATTATTAATAGAAATCATTTTAATTACTTGTTCTTGTTAAAGTAAATCTCGTACTTGGATTCCGCACAAGATACGAGATCATAGCAATCAGTTGTACATCAGAGAATATCGTGATCAGTCCTAACATGTTCCTACAGAATATCCCACGATTATTCATCGTGGAAATTGGTTGGGCAAACCTGGTACACGCTGATTGGTTGCAGTCAGTTACCATTTGTAATGGCGCATTACCATGAGCTTGTCAAGGTTGTGCGCACGTGGTTAGGTTTCATGCATGAGTCTTGGAACAGGCTGAGTTTTGGCCGTTGAGTGTGGTTAGGGCCTAACACGCGTAAGACTTATGCAGCATTTGAGACCATACCCATTCAGGTCCCTCCCAGTCCAGTGTTGCTTCCTTGCACGAATGGCAAGTGGGTGGAACTCTAGACTAGATGAGTGTCTTCCCTTCGGATGATTTTCGAGTATGGCCCAGCTTTAGTGGTGCGCACATAGTCGTGTGGCTACTGTAAAATATTCTCCATTTGGTGTGACTTCTGTTGGTTAACGCATGGTGCGCGTGTCTTTAGCCTTGAGGAATACGTATACCTAGTGTTTGAATCTTTATAAACTGTTGTCTACAATAGTTGCACGTGTTAAACCACTTTGTGCAGGTTATCGCGAATGAGAATTGGCCTAAAGTCGTGTCAGGGTAATGAAGTGGAAGCCTGAGCCTGCGATGATCCTCAGGTGTGCCACAACAACAATCCAGCGTGGAGCAAGGAGCTGCGGCTTGCCTTGAAGATTGTAGGTGTAAACGAAGCTTTGTTTTAGCCAATGTGTTTTTGCGTATACCCAATGTAACACCCCGTGTTTCTGAAGTCAAAGTCAAAGTCAAAGTCAAGGTCAAAGTCAACGACCGATTTCGCACAGCTTGACTAGTAGTGAATTTCTTTTATGTGTTTATTTTAGCTGTATTATGTGGAGTAAGTGTCAATAATTACAATAATCGACGTATGTTATTCGCTATTTAATCGACGTACGACTGTGAACTATAAGAAGTAACAATGCGATAAAGTTAACTAAAAAGATACTCGAACTATGCTAATCGAATCGACATCGAATCGCAATCACGCTCGCAACTCGAATTACGCGCTTTGGTTATTGTTATATGTGTGTGTGTACCTTATGTGTTACTTGTGCATGTTATTTATGTTATGTATGTTATGTGTGGTAATCAATCGAACTCAATCGCAATCGAACTCAATCGCAATCGAAATGGTATTATAATTAGTGGAGAAGAGATAGTACGAGATATGAGTAGTTGGGATTAAAAGTAATTTGACTAGGAAACTCTATCGCACCGCAACGCTCACAATCGAAATCGAAACAGCAAAAATCGTCGCGCCGAACACACGAACCAAGTGCCATCCGGCCAGAATGTCATCCGACCGGGCTGTCACTTGATTTGGTGCCAGGCTGCCATCCGACCGAGATGACATCTGACCGGATTGCCATCCGGGCGGGATGCCATCCGACCGACCCATACTTTCCACTTTGGGTATCCTATAAATACCCCATGTCACTCTCATAGTTACCACTTTTGGCAACTGACGTCCGAACAGCCCGTGCTCCTCACCTTTTCTTCGATTTCTCTCGATTCCGGTAAGATCTCGTCCTAAATCTTGTACTTCCTTGATCTACACGCACTCCTACACCTTTCTATATTTTGAATCTTAACTTTTAACCGTGAAATCACTAGATTTGAGGTGTTCTAGGATGACGTCATCATGGTGTTCTTATGAACTTCATGTTTTGGCCTCAACCCACCAAGAACAACTTAGATCTAACCGATTTCCACACAAGTAAACAAAGATTTTGCATAGATCCAAACACATTCATGGTGAAAAAGGATTGAAAGATGATTTCTAACTTTCTTTCAACTCTTTTACACTCAATGCACTCAAAACCGATAGAATCGGGCCTTGATCTAGTCTCCTATTGTAACACCTCGTAAAATCATACCCAATAAAATAAAGACACGTGTCATATATGCAAACGTGTTATAAACCCGGATCAAATCGAAAGATGTATGGTAGGTTTAAAAATGTCGACATGTTAAATTGATACCTCTGAACGACTTAATTATAAATCCCAAACCATGATGTATTTTGTAAACATCTGATTTGTATAAATTTCAAGTCCGGTTGGCCTTCATATTAATTAACTAAAACCTCAAACAAAGGAATGTTATGAGAGTCTACGACAAATTTTGCATTCATGACCTTCCCACAAGAGTCCAAGATGGAAATGGTGCATGGCAACACATGCAGAGACATGCAAAGCCTGACTTCATGGTCCCTACACTTAAAAGAAAGCATGAGTTTCGGATTTACAAAGTTGCATGGTCAAGACCTCAAAGCTCACAAGATTTTTTCTTCTGGTCAACGTTTACGGACCGCAAAGGGTCCACCTTACGGTCCGTAAGGTGGCAAGGCTGGTCGGAGATAATAAATAAAAAACGGATACGGATCGCAAAGCCAAAGGCTTACGGTCTGCAAGATTGTAACTGGGCATTTTGATCAAGGTCGGTTACGGACCGCAAAGCCAAGAGCTTACGGTCCGTAAGGGGTGCTTACGGACCGCAAGGCTTCTTGCTTACGGTCCGTAAGACCGTCGCTGGCAGCATATTTTGGACAGCTGCCTGTTCAGCCTGTTACACCGCCTCATTAGCATGATATTCGAATACAAGAGTGTGGCCAACAGATTTTCATGCATAAGGACACATGGGGATCATCAGGGAACACATGTAGACTATTGTGGCAAGATCTTATGACTTATTTTTGAGTATATAAGGAGTTGAGTTGCAACCATTTTGATTGCTCATTCAAGCTCACTTCAAGGACTTCTCTGGAGCTCCTCTGATCAGCCACAAGCTTCCTTAGGCTACCTAATAGTGCTTTGGACATTTGTAAGTGTCCTTAACTTCCTGAATTCAGTTTTAATTAGCTTAATGACTATAAGTCAAACCTATCGTAATTAATGTTTGACTTCGAGATTAATCAATAACTGTTCAGTTAAATCTCGAATTGAAAGTACCTATAAGTAGGTAATTATGTACCCTCAAAAGGGTACTCTCTAATTCCCACTCTAACTAGGTCAATTGTCGGGTCAAACTTGATATTAAAAAGTCAACAGAAAGCTTAATTTCAAATTAATGCATAATTAGTAATGTAGGAGCTATGTAACCTGTTTTATCATTAATATAACTTGGTAATTGATGTAAGGACATGTCTAAACATGTTCAACCCGACAATTTTCAGTTTAGGCCAGGTTCGGAACCGAAAGTCGCATAATTTGACTTTTGCTTTGACTTTCAGTTCTGACCCGTTTATGCATGTTTTAGAAATGCCTTAGAGCCTCATTAGGACCAGGTTTCATATAAGTATAACCCTCTGTGATTATACAACTTGGTTCATTAGTTATCCGATTCATATGCATATTTCCATTAAAAGCCTAAATGTTGACTATTATGCCCATATGACCTTAAAACATGAATTTTGAAAATGTAAAAGAGTAGAAACCTTAGTTACTAATTTATAAACTTGCTCCTAAAATTTGACATCAGTTTGAGGTCTAGATTAAGAGTTATGCTCATTAGCGTAATTAGAAAGCTTTTTAATGATTAAACGGTGTAATTAGCGTATGGCCTATCTAAACCCGATTTTTGATACCAAAATTTTTACCCACTGATATAAAATAATATTTTGGGATTTTTGGAGATTTTTATTTATTTTTAGGCTAAGCATAACTTAGAGATCTAAGCTTGTTAGGATCGGAGGCCCTCATGAAAGTGTTTGTTTGTGTAAAATTGTATAATCAATAGAGATGAACAGAGTTTAAGTGCAGCGGAAATGAATAACAAACTTTGTAAACACAACCAAGGAGAAAATAGTTTTGAGAAAGCATATGCAATTCATTTAGTCAAAAGATTTACAATAAGAATCAAATGATTACAGATATGCTTACATACTAAGCTCCCCCTCAGTCAGATGCCCCAAGGTTGGATTGTACAAGATGAAAGGATTGAATTGAGGAGAAGAACTCTCTCAAAACAAATCAAATGTAACAGTACAGAGTACTGCTCCATTTATAGACAAACTAAACCGCTGATGCATCTCAGCTGACGTCACCAGGAAAGCGACGTCTAACAGCCTAACAACCTGTATCTACTGTTCTTATACAAACACTGCTAAACCTAACAACTGACAATACATAAGACAAATAATATACTGAACTACTGCTCTCTCTATTCATCAGTGCTTTCCTCAAGGTTGATCAGTCCTTGACTGGGCAGTGATTTGTCATCAGCAGTTTATACCAGCAATGCTTAGTTTCCAGCAGTCTTCTAGGCTTCATCAGTAGTTATTTTGAGCAGCAGTTGTATCCGAGCAGGGGATATAAGACCATCAGCTGTTGTAATCACTTTCAAGGGAGAAGACTTAGTGTAAACAGCTGCTTATTGTGAATCCACTGTTGTGATCAGGTTTTAGCTTTACATTATCTGTTCCTCTGGTAGGGTTCAATCCCAACAATCTCCCCCTGGAACAGATAATGCCAAAACCTGTCATTATTCTGGATCTTTATTACTCATCAGAAGTTCTTTGACTTGTTCTTTAAATTTCAGCTCAAATTCCTGAGAACTTGTATCATCTTCATCCCGACACAGTGTAAGCTCAAGGAGATCTTGTAGATCTTCAACACCCAGGCCTAGTGCTTGATTCCTTGATATATGCTTCACTTCACCATTGATTCTGACCAAAGTCAATACGTGGGTCTTTTGATCAGAGAGCCACTTTAGTATTTTTAAACCAAATGGGTTTCTTGGGAGAGATTTATTTGCAGATGAGTTGGAAGATGTTGGCCTTGAAAAGAATTGTAGAGCAGTATCTTGAACTTCAGACATTCTTTTGAAAGCTTCTTCTATGACTTGATTAGCTGCAGCTATGTCTTCTGCAACTTCTTTGTCAATCAGCTCTTGTCTCTGTTGTTGACCAAGCTCACTGTCTGTGATATCTGCTGATGATGATTGGTTCAAAACCTTTTTGGTAAGGTCTTGTAGCTTTGCCAATTTTTCTTTATCTGAAGCTATTTTCTTGATAGCATCTTCAAGATAATCATTTTCTTTTTCTCCTCCAGCAGTCAGTTGTTCCCTCTTTTCTTTTCTCAACATTGTGACAGAGGTTTCTGCTGCATTGATCTGTGTTTCAAGAGTCTTGATATGCTCTTTTAGATTTTTGTAGTTAGACTTTTTAGGAGTGTCAGAGACTGTCATCATCCTTTTCTTAAGTCTTTCATAAGCTTCATCTGTTTGCTGCTTAGTCCATTTTGCTATGGCATTTGCAGTATCCACCCTTACATCCACCAGCTCCTGCTTCTTTCTTTTATATTCAGAAGTAAGATCAGCTATGAGCTTCCTGTATTTGGTCCAATTTGGAGCTGTCTTCTTCTTTCTTGGATCATTTTTAATCTTTTCAATTCTGTTAGCCTCATGCTTTAATGCAACTATTGGCCATTCTTTGAATTGTGTTTCTTCAGCAGGATAGAACTTTTCTTTCATTATTTATGCAAGGTATTCTTTTCTTAATTCATTTCGTTGATCTGCTTCAGGAGATAGGCTTGATATTTCTTTGTTCAGATCACTTGCATATTCTTCTAATTGCTTGACTTTGTTGAGCAAGAATTCCCTTCTTTCCAAAATGGCCTCATCACCTTGATTCTTGCATTCAACTTTGGCTCTTATCCTTGCTTGTCTTGCTTTCATTTCGAGATATTCATCCATGTCTTCTGGAATTATGAAACCTATGAGAGAAGGAAATTTCCTTTTTGAAGGATCATCCTCAGTGTAAAATTGTTTCATCTCATTTTTCACAGCTTCTAATTCCAGTGGATATTTAGCAGCAACAGGATCATACTTTTCATTAGTAGCCTGTGTTGTTTCTCTTTTTCTTTTGTGAAGCTTTGGAGGTTGTGATGTAGGAATGATGAGATTAGTGGTGGATGGTTGACTAACAGTTGTTGAAACAACTGGTGTTTCAACCTCTGTTGTCATTACAACTACTGATGTGTCAGTAGATGTCTTCTGCTTTTAAGCAGGGGTTTTTGATGGTGGTGATGGTGGTGGTGACTCATCATCAGGAATGAAAACCCTTCTCCTTTTTATTGTAGGAGAGGCTGATGATGTCATTGGTGGATCAGTGGTTTGGGATTGTGATTGATTGACAGTGGTTGAAACAACTGGTATCTCAATCACTGCTGTCATTACAGCAGATGTTGTAACATCTGCTGTCTTCTGCTTTATGGCAGGAGGCAGTGGTGGTGATATGATTGTAGATGATGATGGTGGTGGAACAGTGGTTGTGATGGTGTGTGATAGAGTGGTGTGTGTTGATGAAATGGTAGCTGTTTGGCTACTGACAGCAGTTTTTGTAACTACTGATGTATTAGCTGTTTGAATGGAAGTTTTGGATTTAGTGGTTTGAGGTGGTTTAGATGACTGTTTTTCTTGTCCTGGTTCAATATACACCCCATCTTCTATTCCTTTCTTTCTTAACTTGATTTTCTCCCCCTTTTTGGCATTATCTGCAAGAGGTTTATCCATGAAGAGGATTGTAGAAGGAACTTTTCCACCATGAGCAGTCTTTTGTATGCTGGCCTTTATAGCCTTGATATCTGCTTGGGTATCCTTGAATCTTGATTCCACCATGTTTGACAGCATTTGTACATGTATAGCATGCTGCTGATCAGCCATTTGTTTATGTTTTTCCAGCATGGGTTGAAAGATATTCCAGAGCTCATTTGCAGCAATTGCTTGTGGTGGAGCATATGCTTGAGTTGGAATAGCAGTGGCTTGTGCTTTTTGAGCTTTCAAAATCTCTTGCACCATATTTTTTATTTCAGCAACTGAATCTTCAAGTTTGTCAACTCTGTCCGTCAATTCCTGATATTTTGAATCATCACCTACTTTAGTAGGATCATCTGAATCCCCACCAGCAGTGGTTGTATCAATGTGTGACTTAGGAACTGAGTCCCAAAAATCACCCATTGATGCCCCTTGTTCTTGGTACTGGGGACTTCTTTCTTCAGCACTTGATAGACCTTTGATGGTACCAGTGGTTAAAACTAACTCACTGGTGGTTACCGATGGTGCTATTGAAGAAATTGCCTTCAAGGGAGTCTTACTGATGAAACAACTGTCCAACTGAAGATCTGTTGATCCATCAGTTGTAGTTGCTGCTCCACTTGAACTACCACCGAGAGTTACTTGTAACTCAGGGGGTGTAACCTCCTCAGTTGTTGCTGGGATAGCAGAGGTATAAGCATCAGACCCAGTCACTTGTGGGAGTATACTCTCAGTGACAGGTGATAGAGAGGAACTGGTTTGTGTCTGAGCTATAACAACTGCATGCAACAAAGGTAGCATGGATTGTCGTAATATCATTGGTGAGGGTGCAGGAGTTGAAAGAGACATGTCCTTGGGATCAGGACTGAGGAAGATGGATCCGAGTGGATTCAGAGCTTCATATTGTGGGGTCCCTGTGCTTACAACCTGATCCTTTTGTGAGGATGCAGGAGGAGTTTGAGGCAATGGTGGAGATCTTTCTACCAACTGCTGTGAGGAAGTAGCAGCAGTGGTTTGTGGTGACATTTGTGTTGTCACAGGCAGTTGCTCTGGGATCTCATCTTCCAGAGTTGCCTTTTTCTTGGGTTTGGTGGGCTTTTTGTGTGATTTTCTTTTGGTCTTTTTGGTAATGTCAGGTGTGGGTTTCAAAGCAGTGGTAGTGCTGCTATGATCACCTGGAGCAGTAGGCTCAGCAGCAGATGTCTGAGGAGCAGTGGGAACTGCTGAAGTCTGCTCAGACACCTCTTCTTTTGTTTTTATTGGTGCCATCATTCTGGAAAATGTTTCTTTTGTTAAGCCTTTTATTTGAAAATAGGCACCTTGTTTAGGCAAATTTTCATTTTCTTTTTCAAATTTTTGTTTGAAATAATAGCTCAGAAATCTTGGAAAAAGTAAAAATGATTTGCTATCAACGTTCTTTACCAAGTCGTTGAAGATCTCCTGGGAATAGTTGTAATCTTTATTGTTTAAAATAGCATAGCCCAGGCATTGAATCTTCAACGGTATTTCATTAAACGCTGTTGTTTTATTTGAAACACAACTTAAAAGTGTGTGAAATAAAAATTTGGGTGCAGATGGAAAATAACCTTTTTGTAAGGTATCTACCTTTGATTGTTCTGCATATCCCCTTTTCAGAAAATCAGCTTTTAACTCGTTTTTGTCAAAGGAAGTTTTACCATTCTGATCATCGAGTTTGAAGACTTCTGAGATTGATTGCGGAGTGATTTGAACCGCTTTACCCTGTATCGAGGAGTTAATGGCTACTACTTTTCCGTCTTGTTTTTCAAGCGTAGTATTTTTCCAGAGTGTCTGCTGTCAACAAAGTTTTGTACTTTGATTCAGAGTGTGTGTCGATGACGGAATCGAAGGTGCGGTTGTTTGAGGGTTTTGTGAGGAGACCCAAGTAGTTGTGCAGAGATTTGTATGGGATTTCAATGGTTTCTTCGGCCGTTTGAGCGACCTCTTTTGAAGATGATGGTGATTTTGGTTTAGATTTTGATTTTGACTTCCTCATTTTGATGAAGAAGAATCGGAGAGTGATTTGGGAAGAAAAGTTGGAAACTGCTTTGAGAAGAGAACTTTGGAATTCAATTCGACAGTGTAAAACCCTGTTTGGGGGTTTTGATCAGGGTTTTATTTAGGGAAAAGTGATCGCTGATGTGGCAGCGGTTATTATGATCTGAAGGCTAAAAACTGACCACGTGTCAAACACTGATGAAATGGATGAAGGGTGGAGAACAGTTGTTTTAGGAGCCACTGATGTACCAAGCATCAGTAGTTACAACGGTAATAAAGTGAAAACAGTGGAAGATTTTTACTATCAGTGGATAGCATATCAGTGGATAAGACACTGATTTTGAGCATCAGTGCTTGCCAAGTAAAATGAGGATCAGTGGTTGACTTTCAGCAGTGGATAGTAATTAGGAAACAGACGTTTGAGCAAAACAATGGTTAGGGTTAAAATAAGGGCAATGTTTTGAGAGTTCATATTCAGCAACTTTTTGCAGAGATTTCCATTCAAGGTTTTGCCACATGTCAAATTTTCTCTTGAAATTCTTACGAGTTACTGACAGTGGTTTTGTACCCCGGATGATGAGAACTTTTTACTAAGGCACCTCATTTTCGTTTAATATCCAATTAAAACATGAGTGCCCCAGTAATTTAAGTACAGTTTGGCAATCAACCTTTGATAAATGTTTAAAAACAAACCTGAGTAAGATATGATCTCGACATATGAACCATTTCCTTCTGACCCATTTATGAGGACAATAATACCAACAAAAATACGGTACTATATCCTGACAGGAACTGAAACTATTGCCAACAAAAACAAGCAAGAGTTCAAAATATATTATTCCAAAAAAAAAAATGAACAATATATCATGGTTATTCGAGAAAATCCTTTATATATAAAAAATTAAAGGATTTTCTGAGAACAGCATCAAAAAGGATCTGGTATATTTTCAAAAGAACACGTAATCATAACATTCTCAAGTTTATGAAAAATGGTCAGTGGTTTGACAGCAGTTGGTAGAACATTCTGAATACATTTTGACCACTGTTTGGTACCATTTTCTTTGTCAGTTGATTGCAATCATGAGGACTCATGGATAAATTTTTGAACATTTGTCTAGTCCTCTTTGGAGTTCATTCACGGGAATCAAAACCTTTTCCTGAACAGATGAATGCACATAGTTGCTTAATAACCATTATTACCCTAAACTTTGACTCATAAGTGTTTAATGTTTATACTCTTTTCTTTTGACTTCAAAAGTTTTGAGATAAACACACTTCTGAGTTTTTGTGAATTTTCTTAATGTATTTTAACATAGTTGATTTTGTCCTTTTGAGGAACTCAACCTGTTTTCAACACATAAGATCTGAATGACTAAAGTTTTAATTTCCCTCTTTTTAAGTTATCAAAAACACTAATGTTTTATGAACATAGGTTTTTGTTAATCTGAGGTTCATACTTTAGCATTTTAATAAGGTGACATCACAATTTTCATAATAGCAATTGAAATCAATTTTGAAAATATGAAATAATCCCACAGTTTAACAGATATGTTTTCAGATCTGAAAACTATGAGTGACTTATGCATGTTATCACTTGTTGTGTGAGATTTGTGTGTCATATGACATCTTGGTTGATTTACAGAGTTTTTGAATAACCATTTTGATCATGATTTACTCGTTACTCTATTTTTCAACTGAATACAACCATCCTTAGTATCAATGAATTTTGAGCCGAACTGTTATGTCAAATTGATTGTTAGATCGAATTTGACTGTCCAGGCTCTGATACCAATTGTTAGGATCGGAGGCCCTCATGAAAGTGTTTGTTTGTGTAAAATTGTATAATCAATAGAGATGAACAGAGTTTAAGTGCAGCGGAAATGAATAACAAACTTTGTAAACACAATCAAGGAGAAAATAGTTTTGAGAAAGCATATGCAATTCATTTAGTCAAAAGATTTACAATAAGAATCAAATGATTACAGATATGCTTACATACTAAGCTCCCCCTCAGCCAGATGCCCCAAGGTTGGATTGTACAAGATGAAAGGATTGAATTGAGGAGAAGAACTCTCTCAAAACGAATCAAATGTAACAGTACAAAGTACTGCTCCATTTATAGACAAACCAAACCGCTGATGCATCTCAGCTGACGTCACCAATAAAGCGACGTCTAACAGCCTAACAACCTGTATCTACTGTTCTTATACAAACACTGCTAAACCTAACAACTGACAATACATAAGACAAATAATATACTGAACTACTGCTCTCTCTATTCATCAGTGCTTTCCTCAAGGTTGATCAGTCCTTGACTGGGCAGTGATTTGTCATCAGCAGTTTATACCAGCAATGCTTAGTTTCCAGCAGTCTTCTAGGCTTCATCAGTAGTTATTTTGAGCAACAGTTGTATCCGAGCAGGGGATATAAGACCATCAGCTGTTGTAATCACTTTCAAGGGAGAAGACTTAGTGTAAACAGCTGCTTATTGTGAATCCACTGTTGTGATTAGGTTTTGGCTTTACATTATCCGTTCCTCTGGTAGGGTTCAATCCCAACAAAGCTTGATTCAGTTGTTGTCGGTTTTGCCCTTTTGGGCTATAAAATGAGTTTTACAAATCCTTTTGACCCCAAACCTTTTGCCACAGATTTTATATGATAAATATAACATTTTGAGCCTTTTGGAATAATAAAAATATTAGCTTTCCTTTAAAAACCCGGAAATGGCTCCAAATCGCCTTTTTAAGCATTTTTAACGCATAGTATGTACTAAAACTATTTTTAACATATATGGTTTGATGCCTACTGATAATCTCAGTAAATTTTTATATTTTTACTGTAAGTAAAAGTTTTAAACTCAGGTTTCCAGTTTTGACCTTTTAGGCTTAAGTGAAATTACCAAAATGCCCCTAAGGTGCATAGTGTGGTTTTAAATGATAAATTTCACATATGTGTATTACCCTACTATTAAAAATTATTAAATTAAGTATTTTTACTGATTACATCAGACCCGAAACTCAGATTTATATTTAAACTCTTTTACAACCTTTAAAATGACCAAAATACCCCTACGGGGCATAATTTGAGTTTAAATTCATTTGTGGCATAATAGAAGATATCTTACTGATGTCACAACATATTTAAGGCATATTAACTTAGGAAACTTGCATATGACTCTTTTGGTTGCTCGTTACGCACTTTTCGCGTTCGGATTGGCGTATGTAACTAGTTTGCATATATTAGCCGAAACGGGTCAAACCATATTATTTATGTCTCAAAATCTAGAATGTGTTTAAGTTACCCACATTAAAAAAGCATACAAGCTTGTCGGGTCAAAGCCACATTCTAAACCGGTCTTCGCTTTATCATGCGTTTGAACCGTATATTCCTTTTGAAAACTAATCGGTCTAAGTCTAAGCTTAATTAAAGACCCGTTAGGATTCTGATAGGTTATTAAAAACCTTCATTCCAGATTAGGAGCCCAGTAAAAGCTACGTGCACTTGCTGTATCTGATATTATACTTTGCTCAGGTAAATACTCTTAACTTATTTTCCCTATACGGGCTTGGGATACGGTATTATAATAATACCGCTTGGTCGGGTATGTAGTCATTTAAATCAGATTGTGATTAATGTATTTACATAACTCGTTTTATTCTGTATTATTTGGTGTATGGCCTTTGGGGGTTAAATGACCATGTCCCGGATATCCTTGGCATCATTCAAAGAAATGGCCACGACCTAAGCACGGGGTGTAGGCGTACACCTGACAGATGCATTATGTAAAAACTGGTAATCCACTTAAAGGAAATAATCCTTGTGGGCATTATACCTGTGGCGTGTTAATTAATCTAGACCGGCCCTACAAACCAGCCCTAATGGACGACAAATAAGTAAAACTGTATACAAGATTATATACAAATAATTGTCCCAAGTTATAAAGATATTTTTGCCGAAGTGCACTCAAATCAATTTTCAAACTCTTTTCAAAATGAGTCAGTTAAGTTGTATTTACCAGTGTAAACTGACGTATTTTTTCAAAAAGGCTAAGTGCAGGTACTATACGAAATAGGATGGCTACTCCAGGCATCAATAATCAAGTCTCGCAAGCTCTAGATGTCGAAGTCTGTTGAACAGTTTTCCTTTTTATTTTGATCCGCCTGTGGATCTGTTTCAACTACTTTGTGATACTTAATATTACAATTTATTCAGTTGAAATAAATCTATCTTTTGCTTCCGCTGTGCATTTATAATTGTGTTGTTTGACCATGATGATATCAACTACGTCACGATACTCCCCACTGGGCCCACCGGTAACACGTGGAAACTCGGGGTGTGACAGGTTGGTATCAGAGCCAACACTGAGTGAATTAAACACTAGCCTTTTGTGTTTAATCTCAGTTACGCAATTGCACATTCCTCAAAATTTTCGAGTCTAGACAAAGAACATAGGACAAATCCTGATTTTGTTTTATTTTTGTCTTTTATATTATTCTTTGTTGTTATCTTTATTTATGTTGACAGGTCTAAATATGTCGCCAAGATTCTTTAGGAGAAAAGGAAAGTCACCTGTAGCAGGCCACGACCAGGAGGCCGGGCCTTCTCAAAGACGAACCTCACCTATCCCTATTAGCACCAGTCCACAGGGAGACTGGAGGGCGCATCTGCAGCCAGCGAGGCGATCTGTCTCGTTAGCTTCGTCACCTTCTTACCTTCACTCTTTTGGACCCCATTCAGAAAATGAGCCCGAAAACCCACAGCCTTCATTTATCCCTCTCCAGAGGTCCAACTCTCATCACTCCTTTGATAACCCGTCACATATCTTCCGAAGCCGGTTCAACCCGACAAACTACCTCGAGGAACCAGTGGGTATTAACCCTTTGGGACCTGAAGATCATTTTTCTGGAGATCACGCCATGGATATGGACGAGGATACCGACCCTACCGAACTACCGACCGGTACCCCCACACATCCCATAGAAATTTCTGATGGGTCATCTTTTCATGGATCACCTTACCGTGGTCCTGACAGCTACCAAATGAGATTCAATCAGTATGAATGGTATTTTACACCCTCTTACCATTCATCGCCACACCAGCAGCAGCAGCAGCAACAACAGGATCCTTCCGGGGATTCACGTTTCGTGGCAGTTACCCCGCCACCACCACCACCTCAGCAACAACCTCCTGAGCCACCGAGGCGAAGGAGAACGAACGCACGGATTTCCGTGCAAGGAAGAGGAGTGCATATCAGCACCCCGCAACCATCGAGTGGCAGCCACTACCCGCCGCTCCAAGAAGATCAGCTCATGGGGGGACCTTGAAACCCCAACCCGGAAGTGAACTTTTCACCTGTCGTGCCACCACCATTGGGTTTTGACAACCCAATTCCTACGTACGCTGGCACACCGGCGTATAATCCCTTTGAGCAGCCGGCTCACACCAGCTTCAATTATGCTGAGGTCAACCCATACTTGGCAGCGTGGAACTACAACGCTCTTAACCCCGAAGGGCCCTACGGAACTCCTTGGGGAGTTGGATACCCAGCTTATGGATACCAACAACAGCTGCCTCTTCGACCTCCACATCAGCCGCAGCCTCAGATACCAAGGTTTTCCCCGCCAGAACGGGAGGAAATTCTCCAAAGGTTAGATCAGGTTGAGCGGGAAGTTCACAGAGTTCACAGGGAACGACAAGGCTTCTTTAAAAGATTGACAAGTTTAATAAAAGGAAAGAGCAAGAAGGACCATTGAATCCTTTAAATTGATTGGTTGTAATTCCTTATTTTTAATCCAGCCCCTGCGTGGGCATGCCTTTTTGTTTAACCCCTGCGAGGGTATGTCTTTTTGTATTCTGCCCCTGCGTGGGCATGTTTTCTATTGACCCCTGCGTGGGTATGTTTGTTTGTTTGTTTAAGCCTCTGCGTGGGCATGTTATTCCAGTAGAAGTCCTGTTTAGGGCAAAATTGTACTTGTTAAATCATTATTGGAATGGTTAATTTAAATTTTCATTCTATTAATTATATGAATAACATAAAATGTGAAATAAATAAAATAACATTCCTACTAAAAGATCTACCATTATAATAAAATGGCAAAACCTAAAAAGGGACCAGACCTAGCCATGTGTCATTTTAAGACAGGGCCAAGATGGTAGTTCCATAATTAGGTTCAGATCCATATTAACCTCTCAATTTAGGATTGTTCTCCGTTAAATATTAAAAAGAATCTTAAAGGTAAAACCTAGCCTATATGTCGTTGCAGACATGGCCAAGATGGTAAAACCTATTCAAAAGATTCTAATCCTTGTTAACATCTGAAAACATGTTAACACTCTTGGCAAAATGTGATTCGATAAAATCTCATAAGTCATCCTTAAACTGGGTTATTCCAATTTCCCTTATTTAAAATGATCATCCCTTAAAGATGAAGTGCCCACGGGCTATAAATAACGTCCTCTGGGACTAAAAACAGTGGTAGCCTACAACTCCCTGTCAAGAAAAGGTAATGAACTTGGATTCAAACCTTAATTGCCTCGATTCCATAAAATCTGGGCTTATAAACTAAACTTGTTTACGTGACTAGGCCTTTTGTGCTATTATTAACTTATAATTTAGGATTATGATAAAGATCCTGAATAATTATATATTTAACAAATTAACTAAAATGGCTATTAAAAACCATGGTTAATAAATCGTCAAGAACGATAGTACTGTTTAGGCTTCTAAATAAACCTTGTCCTTACTTCTTTATGTAGCAATTAAAGCTACATGACTAGGTCAGAAGAGGGAAACAGTCATCCGGTGGAAAACCATGAAAATACTAAGATACATGTGACCGGTGCGGAGCTGCAAGCATTAGTAGATAATGCTGTTACAAAAGCTATAGAGCGGCAGTATAATGAATCTAGCGGGACTCGAAGTAGGACCCTATTCGCACCGCACTCCAAGCCTAAGACTCATTCGGAGGCCCACAGCAAGCCACCCTCCAAGAAAGATGAGCCAAAGAAAGATGATGATCGACATTCATCTAACCAAAACAGTGTTCCACCTAAAAGGATAGTGTTTGATGACAAACCCCGTACCAAGTCCTGTACCTATAAGTACTTTGTTTCCTGCAAACCCCGGGATTTCACTGGGGAGAAAGGGGTAATAGATTGTATGACCTGGTTAGATGAAATGGACACAGTAGTTGACATCAGCGGATGTGCTGAAAGGGATGTAGTAAAGTATGTATCCCAATCGTTCAAAGGAGAGGCACTAGCATGGTGGAAGTCTATCATTCAAGCTGCTGGAAAGATCCCGCTCTACAATTTGTCATGGGATCAGTTCGTTGCTCTCATTAAGGAGAATTATTGCCCGCAACATGAGGTTGAAATAATTGAATCAGATTTCTTATCGTTGGTAATGAAGAATTTAGATTGTCAAGCTTACCTCACCAGTTTCAATACCCTGTCTAGGCTGGTTCCGTATCTCGTAACCCCGGAACCCAAAAGGATTGCTCGCTTCATTGGGGGTTTAGCCCCAAAAATCAAAGCCAGTGTTAAGGCGTCCAGACCTGCTACTTTCAGATCAGCAGCTGATCTATCTCTGTCTCTTACCTTGGACGCGGTCAGGCTAAGATCGCTTAGGAATTCGGAAGAAGGCAAGAGAAAGCGTGAGGATTCACGAAGATCTGAAAAGAAGCATAAAGGTAACACTGACTTCAGGAAGAAGTCTGGATCCAACAAGGGTAGCCAACAAGCTGAGGAAAAGCCAAAGTGCAAGACTTGCCAAAAACGCCACTTTGGAAAGTGCAGACTTGAGTCCAAGTCTAAGTCAGGATCACCTGCATGTGGGTTATGCAAGTCCAAAGAGCACAAGACTGTTGATTGCAAGAAGATTAAAGATGCCACATGATACAACTACAATGAGAAAGGGCACATTAAAACAAATTGCCCTAAATACGCCAAGAAACCGGAAGAGGTCAAGAAGACCAATGCAAGGGTCTTCTGAATGGATGCACGAGAAGCCTTCCAGGACGACAATGTGATCACAGGTACCTTCCTCATAAATGATGTTTATGCAAGGGTATTGTTTGATTCAGGTGCTGATAAATCATTTGTAGATAATAAGTTTTGTAAGTTGCTGAATTTACCTGTTAAAACCCTAAGTGTGAAATATGAGGTGGAATTAGCTGATGGTACCTTAGAAACCGCATCAACCATGTTAGATGGATATGTTATATCCATTAGGAACCACTCCTTTCCATTGTCTTTACTTCCTTTGAAGCTAGCCGGTTTTGACATAGTTATAGGCATGGATTGGTTATCTCGTAACCAAGCCCAGATAGTGTGCAATAAGAAGCAAGTGGTGATCAAGACTCCATCTGGTGAGCCAATTACCATTCAGGGAGATACCCAGTATGGACTGCCTGAGCAAGTGTTTATGCTCAAGGCATCTAGATGTTTGAAGAAGGGTTGTGTCATTTATATGGCACAGGTGACTATCGATGAGCAGAAACCCAAGATTGAAGATATTCCCGTCATTTCTGAATACCCTGATGTTTTCCTAGAAGAACTACCTGGTCTGCCACCAGATAGGCAAGTAGAATTCAGAATTGACATCATCCCTGGAGCAGCACCTGTCGCGAGAGCACCTTATAGGTTGGCACCAACAGAGATGAAGGAATTGAGGATACAACTAGATGAATTGCTAGCCAAAGGTTTCATTAGACCTAGTTCGTCTCCTTGGGGAGCGCCAATCCTATTTGTTAGGAAGAAGGATGGATCGATGCGTCTGTGCATCGATTACCGTGAGCTTAATAAGGTCACTATCAAGAATAGGTATCCTTTGCCCAGGATCGACGACCTGTTCGATCAATTACAAGGGGCAAGCTACTTCTCTAAGATCGATTTGAGGTCAGGTTATCATCAATTGAAGGTTAAAGATGAAGATGTACACAAGACTGCATTTAGGACTCGTTATGGTCATTACGAGTTCCTAGTGATGCCTTTTGGGCTCACTAATGCACCTGCCGTATTCATGGATCTCATGAATCGCGTCTGCAAGCCTTACTTGGATAAATTTGTCATCGTTTTCATCGATGACATTCTCATTTACTCGAAAAGCCAAGCTGATCATGAGAAGCATCTCAGTTGCATTCTTAAGCTACTTCAACAAGAAAAGCTCTATGCCAAATTTTCAAAGTGTGAATTTTGGCTTCGAGAGGTCCAATTCCTTGGACATGTTGTTAGTGAGCGGGGTATCCAAGTGGATCCCGCTAAGATTGAAGCTATTATGAACTGGCAAGAGCCGAAGACGCCTACGGAGATTCGCAGCTTCCTAGGACTGGCAGGATACTATAGGAGATTTATTGAAAACTTCTCAAGAATTGCAGCACCCCTGACTCTACTCACCCGCAAGAATAACAAGTTTGACTGGGGGCCTAAGTAGCAAGAATCTTTTGATATTTTGAAGCAGAAATTGAGTAATGCTCCAGTATTGACATTGCCTGATGGAATAGAGGAATTTGTAGTATATTGTGATGCATCGCACACCGGAATGGGTTGTGTGCTTATGCAGAAAGGCAAAGTTAGTGCCTATGCTTCACGCCAGTTAAAGGTGCTTGAGAAGAATTACACCACCCATGACTTGGAGCTGGGTGCCGTTGTATTTGCACTAAAACTGTGGAGACATTACTTGTATAGAACCAAGTGTGTGATTTATTCAGATCACAAGAGCCTTCAACACTTGTTTAATCAGGAGGATTTAAACATGAGGCAACGACGTTGGATGGAAACTTTGAATGACTATGACTGTGAGATAAGATACCATCCAGGCAAGGCAAATGTGGTTGCCGATGCCTTAAGCAGGAAGGAAAGAGTGAAGCCTATAAGAATCAATGCTAAGAGCATTGAGATAAAGAATAGTTTGAATGAAAGGTTGTTACCTGCGCAGAAGGAAGCTATGTTGGAAGCTAACTATCCTGATGAAAAGCTAGGAGTAATTGAAGAACAGTTATCCTATGGAAAGGACGGAATCCTGAGATTAAATGGACGAATTTGGGTTCTAGTTTGTGGAGGACTTCGGGATGTTATCCTCCAGGAAGCCCACAGTTCCAAGTATTCAGTTCATCCTGGAGCTGATAAGATGTACCAGGATCTAAAGGCAAACTATTGGTTGATAGGCTTGAAAAAGTCTATAGCTGCCTACGTAGCTAAATGTTTGACGTGCGTGCAAGTCAAAGCTGAACACCAAAAGCCGTCAGGTTTGCTACAACAGCCTGAACTTCCCACATGGAAGTGGGAGATGGTGACAATGGATTTCATCACCAAGTTGCCAAAGACAAAGAAAGGAAATGATACTATATAGGTGATAGTAGATAGACTAACTAAGTCAGCACATTTCCTACCCATTAAGGAGACTTATAGCTCCGACATGTTAGCCCAATTGTATGTAGATAAGATTGTATCTCTACATGGCATACCAGTGTCAATAATCTCTGACAGAGATACTAGATACACATCACATTTTTGGAAAAGTTTCCAACAGTCTTTGGGCACGCGCTTAAATTTTAGTACGGCTTACCATCCTCAGACGGACGGGTAGAGTGAGCGTACCATCCAAACTTTGGAAGACATGCTTCGTGCATGTGTGATTGATTTAGGTGGTAGTTGGGATAGCCACCTGCCATTGATCGAGTTCTCCTATAACAATAGCTACCATACCAGCATTCAGGCTACGCCTTTTGAGACATTATATGGTAGGAAATGCAGAACGCCTATTTGTTGGGCAGAGATAGGAGAAGTTCAGTTATCAGGACCTGACTTAGTCTTTGAAACGACAGACAAGATTTTCCAGATTCGTGACCGCCTGAAAGCTGCCAGGGATAGGAAGAAGAGTTATGCGAATAAAAGGCGAAAACCTCTAAAGTTTGAGATTGGTGATAAAGTTTTGCTTAAAGTATCACCCTGGAAGGGAGTGATGCGATTTGGTAAAAAGGGTAAGTTAAGCCCGAGGTATTGTTAGGGCTCATTTTCTTAACATACGTATCCTGACCAATATCCTGCCTTTGTTTGTTTATTTGTGACCAGGATGCTGGAAGAGGATATTGCTAACATCTTGGGCGATATCCTGAGGCTTATTGAATTAACCACGTGCAGGTTAAAGGCTAAGACTTGCTAACGGTCAAGTGGACTTCTTCTCCTCAAGACTCGGGCAAGTTTGTTGAAGGAAAGACGTTGAGCC
The DNA here is from genome assembly GCA_030545235.1 of Helianthus tuberosus. Lineage (NCBI taxonomy): Eukaryota > Viridiplantae > Streptophyta > Magnoliopsida > Asterales > Asteraceae > Helianthus > Helianthus tuberosus. Next base: position 119,615,045 of record CM060403.1, read on the forward strand.
CGAAAGACCAGGTCTACAACGTTCGATGAAGGAATATTCGGTGAATCCCGGAAGTTTAGGGTAGTTTGTTATTTTATCTTTACTATAAATAGATGGGGGCGGATCAGCTTAGAACACACAATTTTTCACTAACACTCTCGTACACTTTCACTCTCTAGCTCATTGCAAACACCACACTTGTATTCAAATTTCGTTGTAACACTTAGTCGATCCGCACCACATCCTGCACTGTATCCTGATATTTGAAGCAATAGAAGAACAAGGCAGCTGCGATTGTCAGCTCCCGAGGTTTTATGCCGGCGATCTAGATTGATCAAGGGCTTTCCTCGTACATCTCGTCTCATTTACTTTACTTTTACTCATAGTTTGATCATAGATACAGCTCAATATCCTGAGCCGTATCCTGAATACTGATTTTCTAAATAACTTAACAAGCATAATTTCAACACACTTTCTAGCACACTACCTCACTTTACTAATTTGATCACTAAGTTACTTCGGTAATTTTTGACCAAAACAATTTGGCGCCCACCGTGGGGCAAGTGGTGCTCTCTTTACTAAAATTTTTTGTCAAATCGCTAATCGGTTTTCTATTTTCAAAACTTTTTGCCACATTGTCCATAATGGCCTCAAGATCAAACATGAGTTCCTCTACTGTGTCTGCTATGACTTCTGCAACTACTGGTTCGGTGCTTCCACCACCTCCTCCAAGGATGCCAGCCTCTACACAATCTCAAGATGTTATCCCTACTCGGAGTGTCCAGGGATCTGCTCCCGTTTTAGCTTCTAATGATGAAATTTTAACCTTATTTGGAAGTGTGCAGGAACAAATGAGGCAGCAACAGGAAACAAACCAAATACTTTTAAGGGAAATACAACTCCTGAAGTCTGGCTCGAGCAGATCTGCTGAGGATATTGTCACTCCATTACATCCCAGAACGTTGAACTTCAGTTCAGCTGTGTATACTGAGGATAACAGGGGGAATATTGTGCCCAGCCTTCCTCAGAATCATACCCCTGATATACCCTCCTCGGTCAGGATGTCAACCATGAGGAGCTCAGGATATGGGCAAAATCCTCCAACGGGTAACATGTCAAATAATAATAATACTCATGCTACTAACAATAGTGGATCTTTGCAGGATACAGGTGTGACAACAGCGCTCACTAGGGAACTTCAGAAGTTGAAGGACATGATATCTAGTGTGCCTGGGGTGGTCCAGCTGATCCCGGAAGTGTCCCAAGACAGCCACAAGATATCTCGCTTCGCATATCCTATTTGTGATGCTGAGATCCCAAAGAGATTTCAAACCCCCAACATGAAGCTTTACGATGGAACAACGGATCCTGAGGAGCATGTTGCTCAGTATAGGGAAAGGATGGAGATTAACCCTATCCCTCCGGAGCTCAAGGAAGCGTGCTTGTGCAAGGGATTTGGTTCCACTCTAACAGGATCAGCCTTAAAATGGTTGTTAAACGTTCCTCCTCACTCGATTACTTCGTTTGCTCATTTGGTTAATTTATTTAACAGTCAATTTTCTTGTAGTCGGAGTTTTGAGAAACTAACCAGTGATCTTTACAGGATAACTCAAGGGCCTCAGGAATCCTTGAGGGATTATGTAAACAAATTCAGTCGAGAATCCTTGGATATCCCACATCTTGATGTTGCAACAGCTGTGCAAGCTTTTAAGATGGGATTACAAAAGGATTCTCAGTTTTATCAGGATCTTGTAATGAATCCCTGCAGGAATCTAGACGAAGCTCGTAACAGGGCTTTGAGATATATCCGTCTGGAAGATGACATGAAGATGCAAGAAAGGATGAACTCATCCAACACTTATGAGTCAACTAATAGGAAGTCAGAATCCTCGTTCAAGTCATATCGGCCTAAGCCGTATAGTAGAAATGAAAACAAAAGAGTGAATGCTGTCGAAGATGAGGATCCTGAAGAGTATCCTGAGTTGTCCGAATATTGCTTTTCTGTTAATATTCCTGAATTGATGTATGCTATGCAGGGTCTAGGAGACAAGGCTAGGTGGCCTCGAAAGAATCAACAAAAGGCTGACTGGAAAGATAAGTCAAAGTGGTGTGCTTTTCACGAAGATTTCGGACATGTAACTGAGGATTGCATTGCTCTAAGGAAAGAAATAAGCTATCTTCTAAGCAAGGGATATCTGAAAGATCTCTTAGGAAGAAAGAAGAATAAGGGTCAGGATACTGAGAAGGATCCTGAGCGAGCAACATCACCTCCCGCGGATGCCAAGATAATCAACTTCATTTCGGGAGGATCCGACATTTGTGGAACTTCATATTCGGCAGCAAAAAGATATGCAAAGGAAGCTAAGGCCGAAAGGGGAGACAAACCTGTTAGAATGACTACCCTCACAACTGACAAAGTGATCACTTTTGATGCTGATGACAGGGATACTGTCCAGGATCCTCACCATGATGCTCTGGTAATAACGTTATATGTGGCTAACCATTTTGTACGCAGGATATTAGTTGATAATGGCAGCTCCGTCAACATAATCCAACTAGAAACTCTGAAGAGAATGAATGTATCTCCAATGGATATCACTTCAAAGTCTACCGTGCTTGTTGGATTCAGTGGAGGAGAAATACAGTGGGAGAGATAAAGTTGCCAGTATACGTGGAAGGAGTCAACTCGATACAACGTTTCTGTGTAATGGATTCTCTATCCTGCTATAACATCATACTGGGAAGACCGTGGATTCACGATATGAAGGCTGTGCCGTCAACATATCACCAATGCATCAAGATACCTACCCCTTGGGGAGTGGTCAAAGTTGATAGTGATTAGCAGGAGGCGAAATAATGTTACTCATCCTCGATGAAATCCTCAACCAAACCTAGTGCAGCATAGCAATTAAAGACGTGGGCCCAGGATATCGTGGAGGATCCGGAGCAGGATGTGAAGAAGATTATCCTGGACCAGGATAATCTCGATATTTCGGTGCTCGTAGGGACCAATATCCCCCAGGATATTGAAGAACAATTAATTAACTTTTTGAAATGCAGGATGTCAACGTTTGCATGGAAGCATGAGGATATGACAGGCATATCCAAAGATATTATCACTCACAAGCTTGGAATTGATAAATCATTCAAGCCTGTGCAACAAAAAAGAAGGAAGTTTGCTCCTGAGCGGAACACGATTATCCAGGAGGAAGTTGAAAGATTATTAAAGTCTAGAATGATCAGCGAGGTTAAATTCCCAAGGTGGTTAGCAAACGTGGTGGTAGTACAGAAGAAGAATGGGAAATGGAGAGTTTGTGTAGACTACACAGACTTGAACAAAGCTTGTCCTAAAGACCCATTTCCTCTTCCCCACATTGATGCAATGGTAGATGCCACTGCCGGGCATGAAATGCTGACCTTCATGGACGCATCTTCAGGATTTCAACAGATCCAAATGGAGCCTTCTGACCTGGAGGATACTGCCTTCATGACACCAACAGGTATCTATTGTTATACAGCTATGCCTTTTGGTTTGAAAAATGCAGGTGCAACATACCAAAGATTGGTAAACATGATGTTCAAAGACAAACTGGGGGACACCATGGAGGTATATATCGATGATATGGTGGTGAAGTCCAAAAAGGCTGAGGATCACCTCCAGGATATCAAAGGAGCATTTGATATCCTGGATCAATACAACATGAAGCTGAATCCTGCTAAATGCCATTTCGGAGTGGGGGCAGGAAAGTTTCTTGGATATATGGTGACAAAAAGGGGGATAGAAGCAAGCCCAGAGCAGATCAAAGCTATCCTGGATATAAAATCACCCTCAAATATGAAGGACGTACAAAGATTGACAGGCCGAGTAGCAGCTTTAAACAGGTTTATCTCAAGATCCTCAGAGAAATGCAAAGACTTCTATGATATCCTGAAAAAGAACAAAAGATTCGAATGGGGGGAAAAGCATGAAGCAGCCCTGCAGGATTTGAAACGATATCTCTCAACCGCACCTCTATTGATGAAGCCTGAAAATGGTGAACCACTATCCCTATACCTTGCTGTATCAGGGAATGCTGTAAGTGCCGTTCTTATAAAAGACCATGAAGGTCAGCAATATCCTGTTTATTATGTTAGTAAAAGTTTATTAGATGCTGAAACTAGGTACTCTCCCTTAGAAAAATTAATACTAGCATTAGTCATGGCATCAACGAAGCTTAGACATTATTTCGAGACACATAGGATACATGTTAAGACAAATTATCCTGTCAGAAATGTGCTTAGGAAACCAGAGATGTCAGGCAGGATGGCCAAGTGGTCAGTAAAGTTAAGTGCTTATGATTTAGTATATGAACCTAGAAATGCCATAAAATCTCAGGCTTTAGCTGACTTTGTGGCTGACTTTAGTAGTGACATTCAGGATGAGGTAGACCTAGAAGTTCAACAGTTAGGAGAATCCTCAGGATCCTGGACATTATATACTAACGGTGCATCTAATGTAAGAGGAGTAGGATTAGGAATACTACTAAAATCGCCACAGGGGGACATATTACCCCAGGCTATTAGGTGTGAATTTCCTGCTACTAATAATGAAGCAGAGTATGAGGCTTTAATTGCAGGATTAGAGTTGGCTAAGAGCATGAGTATCAAAAATTTGCAAGTATATGTTGACTCTTTGTTAATTACTAACCATTTTAATGGATCCTATGCAGTTAAGGGTGAGAAGTTAATCGAATATCTCGATATTCTCAAAAAATTAGCAGGATATTTCGATGTTTTTATACTTGAACAGGTACCAAGGGAGGATAATGCTGAAGCGGATGCCTTAGCAAATTTGGGATCATCGATCAGGATACCTGAAGGGACGCAAATACCAATATTACATGTCCTATATCCTGCAATGAATCCTCAGGATAAAGAAGTAGCTGGTATTCAGGATCCTGGAGCAGACCATCCTGAAGAGGATCCTAAATCTTGGACGACTCCAATCGTAAGATATCTCAAAGAAGGACACATCCCTGGAAATGAAAATCCTAAGGCATTTAGGATGAAGGTATCACGATTCACTATTATAAATAATGTTCTATACAAGAAATCTCTTGTAGGACCGTATTTGAGGTGCCTGGAGGATCCTGAAGCCAAAGAAGTACTTCAGGATATACATGAAGGGGATTGTGGTAACCATGCTGGGGGCAGGTCATTATTCTCAAAAGTATTAAGGACAGGATATTATTGGCCAACGATGAGAAAAGATGCCGCATAATATGTTCGAAGATGTGACGCATGCCAAAGACATAGTAACATACTGCATCGGCCGGCTGAACCGTTATATCCTATTGTTTCCCCTTGGCCATTTATGAAGTGGGGCATGGATATAGTGTGAAAGCTACCAAAAGCTCCGGGAGGAAAAGTCTTTATGCTAGCAATGACGGATTATTTCTCTAAGTGGGTTGAAGCAGAAGCATTTGCTCAAGTTAGAGACCAAGAAGTAGTATCCTTCATCAAGAGAAATATCCTGACCAGATTCGGAGTACCAGCCGAGATAATCTGTGATAATGGTTCTCAGTTCATAAGTAAGAGGACTACTGACTTTTGCAAGAGTTGGGGAATCAAAATGATTACATCTACTCCGATACATCCTCAAGCAAATGGACAAGCAGAATCCTCAAATAAGATAATTGTCAATAACTTAAAGAAAAGGCTTGGAGCCAAAAAAGGAAGATGGGCGGAAGAATTACCCTTTGTTTTATGGGCTGATAGAACAACGGTAAAGAATGCAACAGGCCAAACCCCATTTTCCTTGGTGTTTGGAGCAGAAGCAATGATTCCAACGGAAATGACGATACCTACGGCAAGATCTACCCTAAGTGATCCTGAGCAGAATCCCGAAGCCTTGAGTAAGGATTTAGACACTATAGATGAGAAGAGAGATGCGGCAAGGCTAAGGATGGCAGCATATCAACAGAGAATATCCAGGGCATATAACAAGAATATTAGAACCAGAAGATTTAAGGTTGGAGATTGGGTGTTAAGAAAGGCTTTTCAGAATACTACTAATCATGCCGATGGCAAGTTAGCTCCAAAATGGGAAGGACCATATGAAGTTGAATCAGAAGCAGGAAAGGGAGCATACAGACTCAAGAATATGGAGGGGGATATGCTACCGAGGTCTTGGAATGCTATACACCTTAAGCTCTATTTCAAGTGAGTTTAGAATTTAATTTCTAACTCAGGATGGTATGAATTCTATTTTTTTTAAAAATATGTTTGGTTTAATTTGTTATTTGTAACCCAATACTGACTTAAGCATCGGAGGGGTGTTAGCCAAGCTAACACCCACCTTAGTTTACAATTGTTTTGCAAGATATGTTTCAGGATATAGCTCCAGGATATGTACTCAGGATAACTCGGAAGATTAGAGGATTGGCCCCCTCTCTCACGTTTAAGGGATACTGATCCCTTCACAGGTTTAAAGGTATTCACCTTTCTTCCGAATTGGGTTTAAACACCCCGCCTGGAGCGCAAGTTATTCAGGGATAGTTCAAGGTGGCGGGACCAGTCCATGTAAAAGTGGCTGACAATTTCGTTACTGTTGGCTATATCCTGAATCCTAAAGGTATATGAGGATTGATCACCCTCTCTCATGAAAGGGTATTTTCATACTCTCTAAGGTTTAAAGGTTTTCACCTTTCTAAGTCTTGGAGTTTATACACTCCCGCCTGTAGCGCATGAAAATTTGGGATTTTCCCCAGGATACAAGGGATTTATCTCCAGTACATCCTTGGGTTTTGCCCTTGGGACGTAAAAAATTGCCTATGGAACTGACATTCAGAAGATTACTAAAGTATTTGGAGACATTGTACACAGGGGACATTCCCACCAAGATGATGGTGTAAAGCTAAAAGGATGAGGTTTGGAACTAATGCACTAAGTACCTTGCACAGGGGACATCTTCATTGAAAGAGTTGCGAAGGGATTGAAGTTTGGTAATAGGTTTATACCCTATTTCTGGTATGATATTTCCTTTGTAAACATTGTCTAAGTGTTTAGTAACATTATGTTTTATAAAAGGACAAGTATCCTGATATATTCTCCAAGTCCCTTTTCAGGATATTTGATTAGGGTGTTTGAAACTAGTATTAGTTTGGGACTTTGATCATTTAAATATTATTAAAACTTGGTTTTAAAAAAGATAGACTGTTTTTCACTTTCTAAAGAAATTTTTACAAAGTTGAAGGAACATTTGGAAAATTCTATCTAATAAAAGGTTTTCACAGTATATCGCTGAGCATACTGATCAGGATATTTTCATAAGATAGTAATACAAAATTTTTACAAAGATAAGAATTATAATGCAAGGCAATAACAAACAAATAAAAAGATGAAATTATTCTTGAAGCAATCAATACTGGATGATAACCGAAGGTTTCATCCTGAAACCCAGGATCCATCCACCTTCGGCTATCAAATTGTTCCGACACAGAAATAAATTGTTCATAAAAACATAAAATTGTTCGAATGATTTAAAGCAAATAAGCTCTAGGGGGTAGTGCCTTCTTGGTCCATAGTGGTTTCAGCAACATCCATCTTGGGATCCGCCTCAGCATCCTTCTCAGCATCGGTTGCTTTTTCAACGGCTTTGGAAGGTTCGTCGACAGTTGATTTGGAAGAGGTGTCACCGAGGTTCTTCAGCTTGGTCTCCCAAGCACCAACATCCCAAGAAGGACATTCGAAGCCTAATGTTTTGGCTTCATGAGCCATCTTCAACCTAGCTTGAAGGAGAGAAATGACGACGGAACTTTTGAGGCTCTCCCGGTAGCTGACCATATCCCGTTCGTACTGCACATGGGCGGCTTCCAGATCGGCTTGGGCTTGAAGAGTAGCTTTGTTGAGAGCAACTTGGTGTTCCTGGTTCATAGCTTTGAATTTCTCCTCGTAGTGGCGAGATTTGGCGGCAGCAATCATGCCTTGGTCGGAGATTGTGATTTCTGCTTCCTTTAGCTTAGATTCCAGCGTTTTGTTAAGCTTGCAGGATTCTTGATATAAATGAACCAAACGCTCAAGACCCTACAAAGGTAAGAGGACAGGGATTAATATTGTTGAATCTTTGAGAATAATGCAAATTGCAGGATATGATATGAGAATACTAACCTGGTTAAGAAAAGAAGTCATGAACCCGCTGGCTTCAATGAACCCGTGCTTCTCATAAGGAAAGGTGTCAGAAATGACAGGGGAATCAGGTTCTTTCCTTTTGCGAGAACTTGAACTCCGGGGCTTGGTAGCCGGTGAAGGTTTAGGAATGATGATGGCTTTGGAGCTGCTGGGTTTAGATGTAGCTGTGGTCTTGGGGCTAGGTTCTTTCTTGACCTGGATCTGGTCAGAATAGCTGTCCAATTCGTCAAGATCAAAGACTTCAGGGATCTTAGCTGGTGCTGCATAAAGGGAAAAGTTTTACTCTTTATCTTATCATTATACTGTTTTGACTAATTATTTTGAAAGAAATTCTTACCAGACATCTCGGATGATGAGTATTGACTGGAACTCGGGACGTGTGTGGTGAAAGTCCTGTCTATTGCAGGTAACCAGTAAACAGTATTGATTCTCTCTTCTGACTCAGCGGTAGGAGGAGCAACTTCCTTGAAGTTCACTGCATAAAGATAAAAAAGAAGAGTATTAATAGAAAGATAACAATTAAATGGTCTATGAGGATATTTATGGTCCTACCGGTGGTTAACCACTCCACCGGAAGGTTGGCACCCTCAGCAATGGAATCTCGTTTGACAAAGAAGAATTTGCGTTGCCATCCGTCTTCGTTTTTGGTGGCTTTGAGAATCAGGGGTTTGCTGGAGGTCGAGAAGAACAAGAACCGGCTAGAGCCATGGGATCGGAGGCGATAGGCAATAGGTAAATCCTCGATGCAGAGGTCGGAGCAATGAAGGTTTTTGATTTGGTTGAGTACAATTAGTACTCTCCAAACCATGGGCATGGTTTGAGCAAAAGAGATGCCGGTAATTCGAAAGAATTGCATCATGAATTCGGGAAAAGGGTATCGAAGACCTAAGGAAAAAGGATATGCTGGAAAACAGACCCATTCGGTGGAGGAAACATCCGATCAGATTGACCGATCGAATGGCCTAAAGACCGTGCTGTCAGGGAAAGCGCCGGAGGCTCTTAAAGCTGCAATGTCTGCGTTGTCAATAGCGCAGATCTCCTTTTCGGGATTTTTAAGAAGATTCTGCTGGGTGAAGGTCTCGGCGTCCATTGAAGATGAAGTGCCCACGGGCTATAAATAACGTCCTCTGGGACTAAAAACAGTGGTAGCCTACAACTCCCTGTCAAGAAAAGGTAATGAACTTGGATTCAAACCTTAATTGCCTCGATTCCATAAAATCTGGGCTTATAAACTAAACTTGTTTACGTGACTAGGCCTTTTGTGCTATTATTAACTTATAATTTAGGATTATGATAAAGATCCTGAATAATTATATATTTAACAAATTAACTAAAATGGCTATTAAAAACCATGGTTAATAAATCGTCAAGAACGATAGTACTGTTTAGGCTTCTAAATAAACCTTGTCCTTACTTCTTTATGTAGCAATTAAAGCTACATGACTAGGTCAGAAGAGGGAAACAGTCATCCGGTGGAAAACCATGAAAATACTAAGATACATGTGACCGGTGTGGAGCTGCAAGCATTAGTAGATAATGCTGTTACAAAAGCTATAGAGCGGCAGTATAATGAATCTAGCGGGACTCGAAGTAGGACCCTATTCGCACCACACTCCAAGCCTAAGACTCATTCGGAGGCTCACAGCAAGCCACCCTCCAAGAAAGATGAGCCAAAGAAAGATGATGATCGACATTCATCTAACCAAAACAGTGTTCCATCTAAAAGGATAGTGTTTGATGACAAACCCCGTACCAAGTCCTGTACCTATAAGTACTTTGTTTCCTGCAAACCCCGGGATTTCACTGGGGAGAAAGGGGTAATAGATTGTATGACCTGGTTAGATGAAATGGACACAGTAGTTGACATCAGCGGATGTGCTGAAAGGGATGTAGTAAAGTATGTATCCCAATCGTTCAAAGGAGAGGCACTAGCATGGTGGAAGTCTCTCATTCAAGCTGCTGGAAAGATCCCGCTCTACAATTTGTCATGGGATCAGTTCGTTGCTCTCATTAAGGAGAATTATTGCCCGCAACATGAGGTTGAAAGAATTGAATCAGATTTCTTATCGTTGGTAATGAAGAATTTAGATTGTCAAGCTTACCTCACCAGTTTCAATACCCTGTCTAGGCTGGTTCCGTATCTCGTAACCCCGGAACCCAAAAGGATTGCTCGCTTCATTGGGGGTTTAGCCCCAGAAATCAAAGCCAGTGTTAAGGCGTCCAGACCTGCTACTTTCAGATCAGCAGCTGATCTATCTCTGTCTCTTACCTTGGACGCGGTCAGGCTAAGATCGCTTAGGAATTCGGAAGAAGGCAAGAGAAAGCGTAAGGATTCACGAAGATCTGAAAAGAAGCATAAAGGTAACACTGACTTCAGGAAGAAGTCTGGATCCAACAAGGGTAGCCAACAAGCTGAGGAAAAGCCAAAGTGCAAGACTTGCCAAAAACGCCACTTTGGAAAGTGCAGACTTGAGTCCAAGTCTAAGTCAGGATCACCTGCATGTGGGTTATGCAAGTCCAAAGAGCACAAGACTGTTGATTGCAAGAAGATTAAAGATGCCACATGATACAACTACAACGAGAAAGGGCACATTAAAACAAATTGCCCTAAATACGCCAAGAAACCGGAAGAGGTCAAGAAGACCAATGCAAGGGTCTTCTGAATGGATGCACGAGAAGCCGTCCAGGACGACAATGTGATCACAGGTACCTTCCTCATAAATGATGTTTATGCAAGGGTATTGTTTGATTCAGGTGCTGATAAATCATTTGTAGATAATAAGTTTTGTAAGTTGCTGAATTTACCTGTTAAAACCCTAAGTGTGAAATATGAGGTGGAATTAGCTGATGGTACCTTAGAATCTGCATCAACCGTGTTAGATGGATATGTTATATCCATTAGGAACCACTCCTTTCCATTGTCTTTACTTCCTTTGAAGCTAGCCGGTTTTGACATAGTTATAGGCATGGATTGGTTATCTCGTAACCAAGCCCAGATAGTGTGCAATAAGAAGCAAGTGGTGATCAAGACTCCATCTGGTGAGCCAATTACCATTCAGGGAGATACCCAGTATGGACTGCCTGAGCAAGTGTTTATGCTCAAGGCATCTAGATGTTTGAAGAAGGGTTGTGTCATTTATATGGCACAGGTGACTATCGATGAGCAGAAACCCAAGATTGAAGATATTCCCGTCATTTCTGAAAACCCTGATGTTTTCCTAGAAGAACTACCTGGTCTGCCACCAGATAGGCAAGTAGAATTCAGAATTGACATCATCCCTGGAGCAGCACCTGTCGCGAGAGCACCTTATAGGTTGGCACCAACAGAGATGAAGGAATTGAGGATACAACTAGATGAATTGCTAGCCAAAGGTTTCATTAGACCTAGTTCGTCTCCTTGGGGAGCGCCAATCCTATTTGTTAGGAAGAAGGATGGATCGATGCGTCTGTGCATCAATTACCGTGAGCTTAATAAGGTCACTATCAAGAATAGGTATCCTTTGCCCAGGATCGACGACCTGTTCGATCAATTACAAGGGGCAAGCTACTTCTCTAAGATCGATTTGAGGTCAGGTTATCATCAATTGAAGGTTAAAGATGAAGATGTACACAAGACTGCATTTAGGACTCGTTATGGTCATTACGAGTTCCTAGTGATGCCTTTTGGGCTCACTAATGCACCTGCCGTATTCATGGATCTCATGAATCGCGTCTGCAAGCCTTACTTGGATAAATTTGTCATCGTTTTCATCGATGACATTCTCATTTACTCGAAAAGCCAAGCTGATCATGAGAAGCATCTCAGTTGCATTCTTAAGCTACTTCAACAAGAAAAGCTCTATGCCAAATTTTCAAAGTGTGAATTTTGGCTTCGAGAGGTCCAATTCCTTGGACATGTTGTTAGTGAGCGGGGTATCCAAGTGGATCCCGCTAAGATTGAAGCTATTATGAACTGGCAAGAGCCGAAGACGCCTACGGAGATTCGCAGCTTCCTAGGACTGGCAGGATACTATAGGAGATTTATTGAAAACTTCTCAAGAATTGCAGCACCCCTGACTCTACTCACCCGCAAGAATAACAAGTTTGACTGGGGGCCTAAGTAGCAAGAATCTTTTGATATTTTGAAGCAGAAATTGAGTAATGCTCCAGTATTAACATTGCCTGATGGAATAGAGGAATTTGTAGTATATTGTGATGCATCGCACACCGGAATGGGTTGTGTGCTTATGCAGAAAGGCAAAGTTAGTGCCTATGCTTCACGTCAGTTAAAGGTGCATGAGAAGAATTACACCACCCATGACTTGGAGCTGGGTGCCGTTGTATTTGCACTAAAACTGTGGAGACATTACTTGTATAGAACCAAGTGTGTGATTTATTCAGATCACAAGAGCCTTCAACACTTGTTTAATCAGGAGGATTTAAACATGAGGCAACGACGTTGGATGGAAACTTTGAATGACTATGACTGTGAGATAAGATACCATCCAGGCAAGGCAAATGTGGTTGCCGATGCCTTAAGCAGGAAGGAAAGAGTGAAGCCTATAAGAATCAATGCTAAGAGCATTGAGATAAAGAATAGTTTGAATGAAAGGTTGTTAGCTGCGCAGAAGGAAGCTATGTTGGAAGCTAACTATCCTGATGAAAAGCTAGGAGTAACTGAAGAACAGTTATCCTATGGAAAGGACGGAATCCTGAGATTAAATGGACGAATTTGGGTTCCAGTTTGTGGAGGACTTCGGGATGTTATCCTCCAGGAAGCCCACAGTTCCAAGTATTCAGTTCATCCTGGAGCTGATAAGATGTACCAGGATCTAAAGGCAAACTATTGGTGGATAGGCTTGAAAAAGTCTATAGCTGCCTACGTAGCTAAATGTTTGACGTGCGTGCAAGTCAAAGCTGAACACCAAAAGCCGTCAGGTTTGCTACAACAGCCTGAACTTCCCACATGGAAGTGGGAGATGGTGACAATGGATTTCATCACCAAGTTGCCAAAGACAAAGAAAGGAAATGATACTGTATGGGTGATAGTAGATAGACTAACTAAGTCAGCACATTTCCTACCCATTAAGGAGACTTATAGCTCCGACATGTTAGCCCAATTGTATGTAGATAAGATTGTATCTCTACATGGCATACCAGTGTCAATAATCTCTGACAGAGATACTAGATACACATCACATTTTTGGAAAAGTTTCCAACAGTCTTTGGGCACGCGCTTAAATTTTAGTACGGCTTACTATCCTCAGACGGACGGGTAGAGTGAGCGTACCATCCAAACTTTGGAAGACATGCTTCGTGCATGTGTGATTGATTTAGGTGGTAGTTGGGATAGCCACCTGCCATTGATCGAGTTCTCCTATAACAATAGCTACCATACCAGCATTCAGGCTGCGCCTTTTGAGACATTATATGGTAGGAAATGCAGAACGCCTATTTGTTGGGCAGAGATAGGAGAAGTTCAGTTATCAGGACCTGACTTAGTCTTTGAAACGACAGACAAGATTTTCCAGATTCGTGACCGCCTGAAAGCTGCCAGGGATAGGAAGAAGAGTTATGCGAATAAAAGGCGAAAACCTCTAAAGTTTGAGGTTGGTGATAAAGTTTTGCTTAAAGTATCACCCTGGAAGGGAGTGATGCGATTTGGTAAAAAGGGTAAGTTAAGCCCGAGGTATTGTTAGGGCTCATTTTCTTAACATACGTATCCTGACCAATATCCTGCCTTTGTTTGTTTATTTGTGCCAGGATGCTGGAAGAGGATATTGCTAACATCTTGGGCGATATCCTGAGGCTTATTGAATTAACCACGTGCAGGTTAAAGGCTAAGACTTGCTAACGGTCAAGTGGACTTCTTCTCCTCAAGACTCGGGCAAGTTTGTTGAAGGAAAGACGTTGAGCCCGAAAGACCAGGTCTACAACGTTCGATGAAGGAATATTCGGTGAATCCCGGAAGTTTAGGGTAGTTTGTTATTTTATCTTTACTATAAATAGATGGGGGCGGATCAGCTTAGAACACACAATTTTTCACTAACACTCTCGTACACTTTCACTCTCTAGCTCATTGCAAACACCACACTTGTATTCAAATTTCGTTGTAACACTTAGTCGATCCGCACCACATCCTGCACTGTATCCTGATATTTGAAGTAATAGAAGAACAAGGCAGCTGCGATTGTTAGCTCCCGAGGTTTTATGCCGGCGATCTAGATTGATCAAGGGCTTTCCTCGTACATCTCGTGTCATTTACTTTACTTTTACTCATAGTTTGATCATAGATACAGCTCAATATCCTGAGCCGTATCCTGAATACTGATTTTCTAAATAACTTAACAAGCATAATTTCAACACACTTTCTAGCACACTACCTCACTTTACTAATTTGATCACTAAGTTACTTCGGTAATTTTTGACCAAAACAGGTATATAGGACCATTCGAGATTATTGAATGTGTTGGGTCAGTGGCTTATAAGTTGAACTTGCCTGAAGAGCTCAGTGGTATTCACAATGTATTCCACATCTGCAATCTGAAGAAATGTCTAGCAGATGAATCGCTAGTCATACCACATACAGATGTGCACATAGATGAGAGCTTGAAATTTGTGGAAAAACCTTTGTTGATTGAGGATCGACGGGTTAAAAAGCTTCGGAGGAAGCGTGTACCTATCGTAAAGGTTAAATGGGATGCCCGCAGAGGTCCCGAATATACGTGGGAGGTAGAGTCTACCATGAAGGAAAAATACCCTCATTTGTTTCAGTAAATCTCGAGGTCGAGATTTATTTTAAGGGGGTGAGGATGTAACACCTCGTAAAATCATACCCAATAAAATAAAGACACGTGTCATATATGCAAACGTGTTATAAACCCGGATCAAATCGAAAGATGTATGGTAGGTTTAAAAATGTCGACATGTTAAATTGATACCTCTGAACGACTTAATTATAAATCCCAAACCATGATGTATTTTGTAAACATCTGATTTGTATAAATTTCAAGTCCGGTTAGCCTTCATATTAATTAACTAAAACCTCAAAGAAAGGAATGTTATGAGAGTCTACGACAAATTTTGCATTCATGACCTTCACACAAGAGTCCAAGATGGAAATGGTGCATGGCAACACATGCAGAGACATGCAAAGCCTGACTTCATGGTCCCTACACTTAAAAGAAAGCATGAGTTTTGGATTTACAAAGTTGCATGGTCAAGACCTCAAAGCTCAAAAGATTTTGTCTTCCGGTCAACGTTTACGGACCGCAAAGGGTCCACCTTACGGTCCGTAAGGTGGCAAGGTTGGACGGAGATAATAAATAAAAAGAGAATACGGACCGCAAAGCCAAAGGCTTACGGTCCACAAGATTGTAACTGGGCATTTTGATCAAGGTCGGTTACGGACCGCAAAGCCAAGAGCTTACGGTCCGTAAGACCATCACTAGCAGCAGATTTTGGACAGCTGCCTGTTCAGCCTGTTACACCGCCTCATTAGCATGGTATTCGAATACAGGAGTGTGGCCAACAAATTTTCATGCATAGGGACACATGGGGATCATCAGGGAACACATGTAGACTATTGTGGCAAGATCTTATGACTTATTTTTGAGTATATAAGGAGTTGAGTTGCAACCATTTTGATTGCTCATTCAAGCTCACTTCAAGGACTTCTCTGGAGCTCCTCTGATCAGCCAAAGCTTCCTTAGGCTACCTAATAGTGCTTAGGACATTTGTAAGTGTCCTTAACTTCCTGAATTCAGTTTTAATTAGCTTAATGACTATAAGTCAAACCTATCGTAATTAAGGTTTGACTTCGAGATTAATCAATAATTGTTCAGTCAAATCTCGAATTGAAAGTACCTATAAGTAGGTAATTATGTGGGTAATAAACCCTCAAAAGGGTACTCTCTAATTCCCACTCTAACTAGGTCAATTGTCGGGTCAAACTTGATATTAAAAAGTCAACAGAAAGCTTAATTTCAAATTAATGCATAATTAGCAATGTAGGAGCTATGTAACCTGTTTTATCATTAATATAACTTGGTAATTGATGTAAGGACATGTCTAAACATGTTCAACCCGAAAATTTTCAGTTTAGGACCGGTTCGGAACCGAAAGTCGCATAATTTGACTTTTGCTTTAACTTTCAGTTCTGACCCGTTTAAGCATGTTTTAGAAATGCCTTAGAGCCTCATTAGGACCAGGTTTCATATAAGTATAACCCTCTGTGATTATACAACTTGGTTCATTAGTTATCCGATTCATATGCATATTTCCATTAAATGCCTAAATGTTGACTATTATGCCCATATGACCTTAAAACATGAATTTTGAAAATGTAAAAGAGTAGAAACCTTAGTTACTAATTTATAAACTTGCACCTAAAATTTGACATCAGTTTGAGGTCTAGATTAAGAGTTATGCTCATTAGTGTAATTAGGCTGAGCATAACTTTTTACCCACTGATATAAAATAATATTTTGGGATTTTTGGAGATTTTTGTTTATTTTTAGGCTGAGCATAACTTAGACATCTAAGCTTGATTCGGTTGTTGTCGGTTTTGCCCTTTTGGGCTATAAAATGAGTTTTACAAATCCTTTTAACCCCAAACCTTTTGCCACTGATTTTATATGATAAATATAATATTTTAAGCCTTCTGGAATAATAAAAATATCAGCTTTCCTTTAAAAACCCGGAAATGGCTCCAAATCGTCTTTTTAAGCATTTTTAACGCATGGTATGTACTAAAACTATTTTTAACATATATGGTTTGATGCCTACTGATAATCTTAGTAAATTTTTATATTTTTACTGTAAGTAAAATTTTTAAACTCAGGTTTCCAGTTTTTACCTTTTAGGCTTAAGTGAAATTACTAAAATGCCCCTAAGGTGCATAGTGTGGTTTTAAATGACAAATTTCACATATGTGTATTACCCTACTATTAAAACTTATTAAATTAAGTATTTTTACTGATTACATCAGACCCGAAACTCAGATTTATATTTTTAACTCTTTTACAACCTTTAAAATGACCAAAATACCCCTACGGGGCATAATTTGAGTTTAAATTCATTTGGGGCATAATAGAAGATATCTTACTGATGTCACAACATATTTAAGGCATATTAACTTAGGAAAGTTGCATATGACTCTTTTGGTTACTCGTTACGCACTTTTCGCGTTCGGATCGGCGTATGTAACTAGTTTGCATATATTAGCCGAAACGGGTCAAACCATATTATTTATGTCTCAAAATCCAAAATGTGTTTAAGTTACCCACATTAAACAAGCATACAAGCTTGTCGGGTCAAAGCCACATTCTAAACCGGTCTTCGCTTTATCATGCGTTTGAACCGTATATTCCTTTTGAAAACTAACCGGTCTAAGTCTAAGCTTAATTAAAGACCCGTTAGGATTCTGATAGGTTATTAAAGACCTTCATTCCAGATTAGGAGCCCAGTAAAAGCTACGTGCACTTGCTGTATTTGATATTATACTTTGCTCAGGTAAATACTCTTAACTTATTTTCCCTATACGGGCTTGGGATACGGTATTATAATAATACCGCTTGGTCGGGTATGTAGTCATTTAAATCGGATTGTGATTAATGTATTTACATAACTCGTTTTATTCTGTATTATTTGGTGTATGGCCTTTGGGGGTTAAATGATCATGTCCCGGATATCCTTGGCATCATTCAAAGAAATGGCCACGACCTAAGCACGGGGTGTAGGCGTACACCTGACAGATGCATTATGTAAAAACTGGTAATCCACTTAAAGGAAATAATCCTTGTGGGCATTATACCTGTGGCGTGTCAATTAATCTAGACAGGCCCTATAAACCGGCCCTAATGGACGACAAATAAGTAAAACTGTATACAAGATTATATACAAATAATTGTCCCAAGTTATAAAGATATTTTTGCCGAAGTGCACTCAAATCAATTTTCAAACTCTTTTCAAAATGAGTCAGTTAAGTTGTATTTACCAGTGTAAACTGATGTATTTTTCCAAAAAAGGCTAAGTGCAGGTACTATACGAAATAGGCTGGCTACTCCAGGCATCAATAATCAAGTCTCACAAGCTCTAGATGTCGAAGTCTGTTGAACAGTTTTCCTTTTTATTTTGATCCGCCTGTGGATCTGTTTCAACTACTTTGTGATACTTAATATTACAATTTATTCAGTTGAAATAAATCTATCTTTTGCTTCCGCTGTGCATTTATAATTGTGTTGTTTGACCATGATGATATCAACTACGTCACGATACTCCCCACCGGGCCCACCGGTAATACGTGGAAACTCGGGGTGTGACACCTACTCATTCTTAGTGTTGTGCTAGATCAAGATCTGGATTCTACACATAAGACCACCGGTTTCGTGTTAAACAAGAACAACCTCTTGAACCGGTTAACTGGTCGAACTAGGGTGATTCCTGTTTGATCGGGCCACTTGGGTCAAGATGGGGTTCTGTTGGTTAACACGCTGTCACAACGTCTCGATAAAACTACAAACAATCAAAACGACCAAGTGAAAGACGAACGGATTAACCAGCATGGAGTGCTATCCGACCGGACTACTATCCGAACGGACAACCATCCGAGCAACTGGCCATCCGAACGGCTTGCACCATGGGTCCCACACTTAACCCACTTTATCTAAAGTTTGAGTGTTGAACGAACTGCTGTCCGACCGGACTACCATCTGACCGGATTACTCTTCGGATCATGAGATACTTGGACTTTAACATTCAATCGATTTTCAACATGTTCAATGCACCAAGGATGCCACCCGTTCGAACAACCGTCCGACCGAGTGACCACCCTGCTGTGAACTTGTTCTCACTTAAATGTCTAACCGAACGGGTTGCCGTCCGACCGGACTACCGTCCAACCGACCGACCTGAAAGGTAGAGATACTTCAATGTTTTCAAAATGCTACAACGAAAACTTCAAAAGTCAAGCCATCATACACAAACACATCCTTCTCATAGGGAGAAACAATCCACTCGAATAAGTCATCCGACCGGACTACCGTCTGACCGGATGACCATCCGAACGGATTGTTATCCGCACGACTGGCCGTCCGATCGGATTACCATCCGATCGAACTGTTGTCCGAGCCACTTACACCTTGCATCGTTTTGCGCATCACTTATCGTTATGCTATCATACTGTTCAGGCTAACCCTACTCTCTAGCGCTCCCTTCAATCCATCCATCGCTGTGAGTATACTCGATCCCTTTTTGCTTTACGCACTTTTGGGTGTTACATACGTTACTTATTCTAAAACACATCGAACACACTACTCAATACTTTAAACGCTAACCGTTACCGTATGTTATACGGGAAAAAATGAATGCTTGTTTGTTATGTTTACACATGGAATGTTGTCTACCTGCCTTAGCAACGGTAGTACTATTAGTTTGGACTCAGCACCCGTTCACTCGGGGGTTGTTAAGGACAATTATTTGCATGGATTACAGTGGTGATCATGTATTACGAACTGCCTCGGGCAGTCAACCCGCAGTCATTGGTATCGATAGGTTCATGTCGATAACTAACATGCCTCATTTCACTCTGTGTACGTGCTGGTTATGCGTAAACTATTTCGAACTCTATATGCTATTATCAAACTTGTATGCTCACCTTTACACTATGTGTATTGACTTTTATTTTAACGTATGTGACAGGTTCTTAGGATGCTTATCTGCTAGGAAATCGAGGCTAGAATAAGGCTCTAGAGGCCAACAAATAGTTATCTGTACAAATGAAATCAAGAGTCTCTAGAAGCAGATAAAAAATTGCTCTATTTGAAAATCCGAGTTGTCGGAATAGAACTATTTGCCTGGATTTTGTCTGTAATAATTTGTTTTACCTGTTGAGACATGGTATGGGACATGTTACTTTAAATTGATTGGTAATGATAATTGTTATGGAAACTTCTGGACAATCTGTTTCGCTCAGTGCCATACCCCGATGTTTCCGCCATCGGTTGGGGTGTGACAGATTGGTATCAGAGCTATAACTATAGGGAATTAGGCAAGACACGACCTAGTCCGGGTCGAAGTCTTAGAGACCTAGTCTATAGTTAGGAACCAACAGACCGACTTGTGCATATCCGGTAGGGATTATGTACGAGCTTATTTCTTGCTATTCTCGCCTATACTACACTATTTCCAATTGAAGACAAGCGATTAAGTCGAGATTAGGTGTGAAAACCGCAAACTCTCGGCTAAAATTTGCTTGATCAACCCGCATTTTATTTTACCAACGGGGAGAATTATGCCAAATCAGGAGTGAAATCCATATTTTGATGAATAATCTCCTCTATTCTATTTAAAACAGGAACGGAGTTGTTAAGACAGTAGTGAAAACCTAACCTTGGCGACTTGCTCCGACCTTTACTTGGTTTTACGAAACTCTCACCAAAGTCTCGACGGACTCCAACGACATGAAGTCACGATACGACTAACGGGATGTGTACCAAATGCCTAAGAATCGAGGCAAGAGCACAAGTCCTGAAGGTCGAAGAGTGTACGACAAGTCCTTGAGAATAGTCGAATCACTTTGGTTAGTCAATGTCTAATAGCCGCAGACGATCTATTTCCAGATTTTTATGTGTTCGATTCTGAGCCCGCAACTGCAGACTCTGATGATTTGTCGATTTTATGTGATTTATGTGGTTTATGCTTATTTATTAGCGTTTTGAGGTACTATTGGTTTCGATCTAACGCCTTTTGCTTCCGCTAATCACACAACACGCTATAGATCGCTGACAAATCGCTAAATTGTGGGAGACCTCATGCTATGTTATACGCTTATACTACACTACTCGATATACTAAAACGCGATCGCTATATTCGAACACTCGAGAACTGTGAATGATAGGTTTTTGTATTCTGACTACCTCTGTGATTACATGCGTATGTGCTTCTATGCTTCTGTTAGGATCGGAGGCTCTCATGATTGTGTTAGTTTGTATGATTTGAACAATGAATGAATATGAAACAATGTAAAGTGCAGCGGAAATGAATAACAAACTTTGTAAACACAATCAAAGGAGAATATAGTTAGATAAACACTTGCTTTTCATAGAGTCGAAAGATTACAATACAAAGCAAATGATTACAATGCAAACTTACAGACTAAACTCCCCCTCAGCCTGAACCCCATGGTTGGTTGCGCAAGATGAAAGGATTGAATTGAGGAGAAGAACTCACTCAAAATGATCAAATGTAACAGTACAGGGTACTGCTCCATTTATAGACAATCCAAACCACTGAGGTATCTCAGCTGACGTCACCATGAAAGCGATGTCTAACAGCCTAACAACCTGTATCTATTGTTCTTATACAAACACTGCTAAGCCTAACCACTGACTATACATAAAACAGATGACGTACTAAACTACTGCTTCCTCTTCACATCAGTGCTTTCCTCAAAGTTGATCAGTCCTTGATTGGGCAGTGCTTTGTTATCAGTAGGTTGTACCAGCAGTGCTTAGTTCTCAGCAGTTGTCTGGGCTTCATCAGTAGTTAAAGGAGCAGCAGCAGTTGTATCCGGGCAGTGGATACAAGACCATCAGCTGTTATAGTCACTTCCAAGGGAGAAGACTTAGTGTAAACAACTGCTTATTGTGAATCCACTGTTGTGAACCGGTTTTGGCTTTCATTATCTGTTCCTCTGATAGGGTTCAATCCCAACAATCTCCCCCTGGAACAGATAATGCCAAAACCCTTCATTATTCTGGATTTTTATTTCTCATCAGAAGTTCCCTTGCTTGTCTTTTAAATTCTTCTTCAAATTCTTTGGAATTTAGGTCATCCTCATCCCTGCACAATGAAAGTTCAAGGAGATCCTGCAAATCTTCAACACTAAGGCCTAGTGCTTCTTTCCTTGATATGTACTTCATTTCACCATTGGATCTGACCAGGGTCAATACATGGGTCTTTTGGTCAGAGAACCACTTTAGTACTTTTGAACCCAATGGGTTTCTTGGGAGAGATTTATTTTCAGATGAGCTTGGAGATTTTGGCCTTGAGAAAAATTGTAAAGCAGTATCCTGTACTTCAGACATTCTTTTGAAAGCTTCTTCTATGACTTTATTTGCTGCAGCTATGTCTTCTGCAACTTCTTTGTCAATTTGCTCTTGTGTCTTTTGTTGATCAAGCTCACTGTCTGAGATATCTGCTGCAGGTTTGGTTAATACCTTTTTGAAAAGGTTTTCAAGGCTCACTGAGCTATCTTCTTTTAGACCCATTTTATTGATGGCTTCTGTGAAGTACTCAGTCTCCTTTTCTTTTTCTTCTTCACTTGTCAGCTGTTTTCCCTTTTCTTGATTTTCCACAAGGATAGGATTGTCTGCTGATGTGAGCAGTGTTTTAAGAGCATCCAGCTGTTGTTCCATCTCGTTGTAGTCTGGCTTTATAGAAGTGCCTGAGACTGTTATCTTTCTTTTCTTCAGCCGTTCATAAGCCTCGTCGGTATACTGCTTTGTCCATTTTGCTATGGCTTCAGCAGTATCCACCTTAGCATCTATTAGTTCCTGTTTTTTTCTTTTTGTATTCAGAAGTAAGATCAGCAATTAGCTTTTTGTACTTATTCCAATTTGGAGATGTCTTCTTCTTACTTGGATCATTTTTAATCCTTTCAATCCTGTTTGCTTCATGCTTCAAGGCAACCAGTGGCCACTCTTCAAATTGGTTTTCTTCAGCTTGATAGAATTTTTCTTTCATTATATATGCAAGATATTCTTTTCTCATTGCTTTTCGTTGATCTGTCTTTTCTTTGATTAGATCTTGTGCATAGTCTTCCATCAGCTTGACTTTTGCGAGCAAGAGTACCATTCTTTCTGCAATGGCTTCATCACCTTCATCTTTGCATTCAAGTTTAGCTCTAATCCTTGCTTGCCTTGCTTTCATTTCAAGATATTCATCCATGTTTTCTGGGACTATAAAGCCAATGAGAGAAGGAAATCTTCTTTTTGAAGGATCTTCTTCGGTGTAAAATTGTCTCATCTCATTTTTCACAGCATCCAGTTCCAGTGGGTATTTTGCGGCAACAGGATCATATTTTTCATCAGTGGCTTGAGTTGTTTCTCTTTTTCTTTTGTGAAGCTTTACGGATGAAGAGGGTTTTGGTTGTGATGTAGGAATGATGAGAGCAGTGGTGGATGGTTGACTAACAGCTGTTGAAACAACTCGTGTCTCAACCTCTGTTGTCATTACATCTACTGATATGTCAGTAGTTGTCTTCTGCTTTTGAGCAGGGGTTGAAGGTGGTGAGGTAGTTTTTGATGGTGGTGGTGAATCATCATCAGGAATGAAAACCCTTCTCCTTTTTATTGTAGGAGAGGCTGATGATGTCTTGAGTGGATCAGTGGTTGTGGTTTGAGTGATGGAAAGTGTCTGACTAACAGGTGTTGAAACAACTGGTGTTTCAACCACTGTTGTCATTACAACAGATGTTGTAACATCTACTGTCTTCTGCTTTATGGCAGGAGGTAATGATGATGATGTGATTGTAGATGATGATAGTGGTAGAGCAGTGGTTTTGGTGGTGTGTGGTGAAGTTGTGTGTGTTGATGAGATGACAACTGTTTGGCTAGCAGTTTTTGTGGGCTGAGGTTTAGATGTTTGTTTTTCTTTTTCCGGTTCAATGTAAACACCATCCTCAATTCCCTTCATCTTCAACTACTGGATTTTCTCCCCCTTTTTGGCATTATCTGGAAGAGGGTTATCCATGAAGAGGATAGTGGAGGGAACTTTTCCACCATGGGCAGTCCTTTGTATGCTGGCTTTTATAGCCTTGATATCTGCTTGAGTATCTTTAAATCTTGACTCCACCATGTTTGTTAGCATTTTTACATTCATTTCATGCTGCTGATTAGCCGTTTGTTTTTGTTTTTCTAGCAAGGGTTGAAAAAGATTCCAAAGCTCATTTGCAGCAAGTGCTTGTGGCGGAGCAGGTGCTTAAGGTGGAACAGCATTGGATTGTGCTTTTTGAGCTTTTAATAGCTGTTGCACCATATCCTTTATTTCAGCAACTGATGTTTCAAGTTTTTCAACTCTGCCCGTCAATTCCTGATATTTTGAATCATCACCCAAATTAATGGGATCACCTGAATCCCCACCAGCAGTGGTTGTATCAATGTGTGACTTAGGAACTGAGTCCCAAAAATCACTCATTGATGGCCCTTGTTCTCGGTACTGGGGACTTCTTTCTTCAGCACTTGATAAACCTTTGATGGTACCAGTGGTTAGAACCAACTCATTGGTGGTTATCGATGGTGCTATAGAAGAAATTGCCTTCAAAGGAGTCTTATTAATGAAACAACTGTCCAACTGAAGATCTGTCGATCCATCAGTTGTAGTTGCTGCTCCACTTGAACTACCACCGAGAGTTACTTGTAACTCCGGGGGTGTAACCTCCTCAGTTGTTGCTGGGATAGCTGGAGTAGTAGCATCAGACCCAGTCACTGGTAGGAGTATACTCTCAGTGACAGGTGATAGAGAGGAACTGGTTTGTGTCTGAGCTATAGCAACTGCATGCAACAAGGGTATTATTGTTTGTGGCATTATGATTGGTGAGGGTATGGGTGTTGAAAGAGACATGTCCTTGGGATCAGGACTGAGGAAGATGGATCCGATTGGGTCCAGAGCTTCATATTGTGGGGTCCCTGTGCTTACAACCTTATCCTTTTGTGAGGATGCAGGAGGAGTTTGAGGTAAGGGTGGAGATCTTTCTACCAACTGCTGTGAGGAAGTAGCAGCAGTGGTTTGTGGTGACATTTGTTTTGTCACTGGCAGTTGCTCTGGGATCTCATCTTCCATAGTTGCCTTTTTCTTGGGTTTGGTGGGCTTTTTGTAAGACTTATTTTTGGTCTTTTAGGTGATGTCAGGTGTGGGTTTCAAAGCAGTGGTTGTGCTGCTATGATCACCTGGAGCAGTGGGCTCAGCAGTAGATGTCTGAGGAGCAGTGGTAACTGCTAAAATCTGCTCAGGCACCTCTGCTTTTGTTTTTATTGGTGTCATCATTCTAGAAAATGTTTCAGTTGTTAACCCTTTTATTTGAAAATAGACACCCTGTTTTAGCAAATTTTCATTTTCTTTTTCAAATTTTTGTTTAAAATAGTAGCTTAAGAATCTTGGAAAAAGTAAAAATGATTTGCTATCAACATTTTTTATCAAGTCATTAAAGATCTCCTGGGAATAGTTATAATTTTCACTATTTAAAATAGCATAACCCAGACATTGAATCTTTAATGGTATTTCGTTAAAAGCTGTTGTTTTATTTGAAACACACATCAGAAGTGTGTGAAATAAAATCCTTGGTGCAGAAGGGAAGTAACCTTTTTGTAAGGTATTTACCTTTGATTGTTCTACATATCCCCTTTTTACGAAATCAGTTTTCAACTCGGCTTTATCAAAGGAAGTTTTACCTTTCTGATCTTCGAGTTTAAAGACTTCGGAGATTGATTGCGGTGTAATTTGAATCGCTTTACCCTGTATCGAAGAGTTGATGGTTGTTTTTCAAGCGTAGCCTTTTCCCAAAACTCTCTCTGGGTTTGCAGATAAATAGGAGCATCTGTGGTAAGCAAAGTTTTGTACTTTGATGCAGATATTGTGTCAATGATGGAATCGAATGTGTGGTTGTTGTTGGGTTTTGTGAGTAGACCCAGATAATTATGCGGGGATTTGTACGGAATTTCAATGGGTTCGGCGGCCATTTGAGCGACCTCTTTGGACGAAGATGATGATTTTGACATTGATTTTGGTTTTGATTTTGTCATTTTGATGAAGAAGGATCGGAGAGTGATTTGGGAAGAAAGGTTGGAAACTGCTTTTGTGACAACTCGAAATTTAGAACCTTTCATTGTATCTCGATGTAACATGCTTGAACGTTATGTGACTAGTTAACTTGTTGGTTTAATGATATGAGTGAACATCCTATGTGATTACGTGTTATGTTTATATGTATGCTTGTATGTATGCGACCCGAAACACAAGAACCCAACTCGAGACCACTCGGTCTCGAGTGAATAGTGTAACTATTGGGCCGGTTGGGCCATGCTCCTCTTCACCCCACTCGAAAACCCACTAGGGTGAACCAACTTAGAGCTAGTATATATCTCATACTCCTAGCCAACTTTGCCATTCTTTGGGCAACCCACACTCACTCTCATACTCTCCTACATTCTCTCTCACTAAAACCCTAGAGGCACAAGTCTTCTCTCCTCTCCTTTCGGATTCAACCGGTGACAACAAAGGGCTCTCGGTTCAAGCTTAGGATCTCCCTTGGAAGCTTATTCATCGACTTCTTCATACCCTCACACTTAGAGAACCTAACCGGTTAGTGATTCATGCTATGTATTGTGTGATATTTCGGTTGATGATGATGTAGGATGAAGTTGTTTGATAATATGTTTGCTTGTTAAGTTTTATACATGATGAATATATACTCCTTGAATAATCGGTGCTAAGATTGTTGTTATGTGATGATGAAATGTTAGTAATCGGTTCTATATGGGTTTGAATCCGAATGGGTTGGTTATGTTTATGTATAAATGAGGAGGTTTGTGTTCATGAAATCGGATTAGCATGTGTTGATGATAAATCTTATTTAAGCATGTTATTACATTGATTGAATGTGCTAGATGTAGGACCCGAGGATGTTATTAACTTGAATTCATGCTAGGATAGATTTTATTGTTGAAGCATGTTGTTAAAATGTGAAAAACCCTAAAATGATGAACTATTTGAATGACCAACATGAATATGCTATGAATGTGCCTTGAATATTTGAAATTGAGGTGTTTGATCCATTGTGGTTAATTGTTAGACAACAAAACATGTTTGTATGGATAGTACACACTGTTGCATGAAATCGGATTTCCATTGGATAGTACAATTGCCGGCTATTAACAGGTGTGCCAGTCGAGACCCTTGGTCTCGACTCGAGACCATGTAGATGACAACTCGAGATCACGGTTTTGACACAAGGTTGCGAGTCGAGAACCTCTAGTCTCGACTCGAGACCACACATTATCAGCACACAAAACAGCATGACTCGAGACCACGGCTGCGGGTCTGGTTGTGACTCGAGACCACCTAGTCTCGAGTAGTTCATGCATGACTCGAGAACTCGTAGGCTTTAACCGAGATTGCACAGTCTCGACTCGAGATCTCTAGTCTCGACTCGAGACCACGTACGCATACTCGCTGGATTGGACTTGCATTGTTACGGGCTTAGATGTTTGGGCTGAACCTATGGGCTTCATGTGTTGTTATTGAATGCGTATGATTGTGCACACTGATTTGGACTTGCATACCACCACGAGCCCAACTGTTTGGGCCGCACACTTGAACTTTGGTTGTTACGTGAATGTTACTGTGGAACTTGTTGCGAATTTGTTGTTGAACTGCCATGCTAGACATGTATACCATGATTGTTACTCGAGTACAATACGTGTAGATCATACGTGCACTACTTGGATATGAACCTGACATGAATGGTATCTATGTTAGGACGTAGTTGACCACTTACAACTTGATTGACTTTTCTGTGTATCTGCCGAGCAAACCAAGGTGAGTTCACACCCTCTACAAAGCATGGGATTCCCAGGGGTCGGGAATTGGGGTTAAGGAACATGGGTTCCTCGTCCTCCTTGGGTAGGACAACATTGGTTCAGGAATGTAATTCCTCGTCCTCATGGACAGATCACTCGTACTAGACCAAAACTCTATCACGAAGTCCCTCCTTTTTATATCGACTTAATCGCCGGGCCAATGGCGAGCGGGTCATTAGTTAGATAGCGCTATTTAGGTCTGACAAACCTCACACCGTGCCGCAGAGGACGGGCGTGAACTAATGGATCTGGGGCACGTCAATGATGATAGACATTGACAGTTTCAGGGCACATGAACATGACTACAGTCAGCAGTCGATATGGTAACGAGTCTAGTAGATACATGGGGTAGCCCCCACGGCCGAAATGCCAGATAACTAACAAGGGGTAGCCCCCACGGCTGGATTGCCAGAATAACCGGGAATAAACAAGACACGTTTTCGACCATGGGGTAACCCCCACGGCAGGATGCCAGATAAAGGAAACTGTTTTCGAAATAACTTAAAACGAACACCCAACTGTGAACTCACTCAACTTGTTGTTGACTCGTTACTACATGCTTTGCAGGTCAATAGGTACTTAGCTGGAGCTTGCATGGAGGAGGGTCGTTGTGGGACATGGACAGATGTGTGCCATGTTAAACCTTGAAACAATTAAACTTATGTTACGGTTTTAAACATTATGCTTCCGCTTGCAACTTAACTATGTTTTGTTTGGACACCAATTGTATTGGTTAAACTTTTATATCCTTTAACTTGCATGTTCAATATGATTGGTGGCTGGATCCTGGTCAGTCACGCCTCCAAGCGGTGGTATTCCGCAGGTGGATTTTGGGGGTGTGACAGATTGGTATCAGAGCCATTGGTTATAGTGAACTTGGTTTTAATAAGGGGAAAAAGTTTTATTAAAATCAGACTATAACCCGTACAGTGCTCTACGATCCACAACGACGCTTCACTCCACATGCAAGGCTCGACATTCTAGGTGGTATGATCTATGTATATTGCCTACATGTTAGTTACATAGTACATTGCTCATGGTATGCTTGGTTAGTATAACTACTGTTGCTTGAACACGTGTGTGCTTACTCTCTTCTGTCATCGTATTTCCACGAACCTCTCTCACTCACGTTCCTCTTGATGTGAAGATCATGTCTGGACGCGTAAACATGACACAAGCCCAGTTGACGGCTCTAATTAACGAACGAGTTGCTGCGGCACTGGCAGCTGCACATGCAGGAGGTATATCCTGCAGTCCAAACCCATTCTAGGATCTTTAGATCCTACTCTCGTGAACCAACCTTTGTGTTAAACTCTGTCTTTTCTTTCACCCTCGATAGGTCAACATGTTCAGCCGCCTGTGTGCACTTTTAAAACTTTCATGGACTGCCGACCAACTACTTTTAGCGGCACTGAAGGAGCAGTAGGTCTCCTCCACTGGTTTAAGAAACTGGAATATGTGTTCGAAATGTGCGAGTGCCCTGAGGAGCGCAGGGTGAAGTATGCTACCGGTACTCTCGAGGGTTTAGCGCTCACGTGGTGGAATGCTCAGGTTCAAATGTTGGGGTTGGTTGCTGCTAACGCCACCCCATGGAACAACTTTAAGGAAATGATCAAAGAGGAGTACTGCAATCGTGATGAGATCCACAAACTGGAAGTAGAATTTTTCAACCTCAAGATGACGGGGTCAGAAATTGAAGCATATGTGAAAAGGTCGAACGAACTGGCAATTATGTGCCCTACTATGGTGGATCCTCCCATCAAACGCATCGAACTATTTCTCAAGGGCTTAGTGCCAGAAATCCAAAGTCATGTGACTTCAGCTAACCTCGCCACCATCCAGCAAGTTGTTCAATTGGCTCACCGTCTCACGGATCAGGCGGTGGAGCAGAACAGGTTACCAAAGCGCATAGGTGCTGCAACTACTTCTGGTGTCCCTAGTGACAACAAACGGAAATGGGATGGAGCTTCAAGTAAGGGTTCGACTTCTGTTCAGTCCCAGTCTCAGCAGAGAAAGACTGATGACTACAAGAGCCCTAGTCAGCAATCATCTGGTGGTCAAAGTCATGGTGGGTACAAAGGGAATCACCCTAAATGTAATCGCTGCAGCCTGCACCACAGCGGGCCGTATACCAGGGGTAGCTGTCATCGGTGCAACAAGCCAGGTCACGCTGCAAAGGATTGCAGGAGCTTATACCCCGCAAACCAGAATCGTCAACAACAGGCCCCACAGAACCAACGACAGCAGCAGCAAGGTGATAACAAATGGTGCTTTCAGTGTGGAGCTGAAGGCCATTTCAAGAGGGATTGCCCCCAACTGAACAGGAACCAGAACAACAACAACAACAACAACAACAATAACAACAATCAGGGGAATGGTAACAATGGCAACAACAACAACAATGGTGCCAGGGGGCGGGCGTTCGTGATTGTCCAAGGTGAACCAAGGAATGACCCCAATGTTGTGGCGGGTAAGTTCCTTCTCGACGACTTTTATGTTATAGTTTTATTTGATTCGGGTGCCGATACTAGCTACATGTCACTAGAAGTTAGTCGAATGCTTAAGCGTATTCCAACACCTTTGAACAACAAGCACACTGTAGAGCTAGCAAATGGTAAGCGTTTAGAGGCCACACACGTAGTCGAGGGTTGTAAACTTGTTCTTGCTAACCAGACCTTCTCTATCAACCTCATCCCTATCGTTTTGGGTAGTTTCGACGTTGTCATTGGAATGGATTGGTTATCCCAACACCGAGCAGAGATTCTTTGCAACGAGAAGATTGTTCGTATTCCTGGTTCCGGTAGTGAACCTCTCATGATTCGCGGCGACAAGAGGGGTGCTGTAGAGAACATCATCTCTCTCCTTAAGGCCCAGAAGTGCTTGCGAAAGGGCCACACTGCCATTTTGGCACTCGTTACTGACACCTCGGAGAAAGAAAAGAAGATAGAAGATTTTCTAGTTGTACGCGACTATCCTAAGGTATTTCCTGAGGAATTACCTGGCCTTCCGCCTCATCGCCAGGTCGAGTTTCAAATTGAACTAGCTCCTGGAGCTGCACCTATAGCTCGTGCACCATATCGTTTAGCTCCATTAGAGTTGGAAGAACTCTCTACGCAACTGCAAGAACTCTTGGACAAGGGTTTTATTTGTCCTAGCTCATCGCCTTGGGGATCTCCAGTTCTGTTTGTGAAGAAGAAAGACGGTACCTTTAGAATGTGTATCGACTATCGGGAACTCAACAAGGTGACGGTGAAGAATCGTTATCCTCTACCACGCATTGACGACTTGTTCGACCAGCTGCAGGGGTCGAGCTACTATTCAAAGATTGATCTGAGATCAGGATATCACCAGCTGAGAGTCCGAGAAGAGGACGTCTCCAAAACAGCTTTTAGAACGCGTTACGGACACTATGAGTTTTTGGTCATGCCTTTTGGGCTGACAAACGCACCTGCGATTTTCATGGACTTGATGAATCGAGTGTGCAAGCCTTACCTGGACAAGTTCGTTATAGTATTCATCGACGACATCCTGATCTATTCTAAGAGTCAGGAGGAACACGAGCAACATCTACGACTTATTTTGGAACTCCTTCGAACAGAACAGCTTTACGCAAAGTTCTCGAAATGCGACTTCTGGCTTCGAGAAGTCCATTTCTTAGGCCATGTGGTGAACAAGGATGGGATTCACGTTGATCCATCCAAGGTAGACTCGATTAAGAACTGGCCTGCACCTCGTACACCAACGGAAATTCGCCAATTCTTGGGTTTGGCAGGTTACTACAGGAGATTCATTAAGGATTTTTCCAAGATTGCGCAGCCTCTCACCTCACTAACGCAGAAAGGCGTTATTTATCGATGGGGAAACGCACAGGAATTAGCATTTCAGCATCTAAAGGATAGACTTTGCAGCGCACCTATCCTTTCATTGCCAGAGGGCACAGACGATTTTGTGGTCTACTGCGATGCATCGATTCAGGGTCTTGGTTGTGTATTGATGCAACGAGATAAGGTTATAGCCTACGCCTCACGCCAACTTAAAGTTCATGAGAAGAACTACACTACGCATGACCTAGAGCTGGGAGCTGTTGTTTTTGCACTTAAGATATGGAGACATTACCTATACGGTACCAAGTGCACCATTTACACCGATCACAGGAGTCTCGAGCACATCTTCAAACAGAAGGAGCTAAACATGCGCCAACGACGATGGGTCGAGTTATTAAACGATTACGAATGTGCAATCAAGTACCATCCGGGCAAAGCCAATGTTGTGGCTGATGCCCTTAGTCGGAAGGACACTACGCCTAGGCGCGTGCGAGCATTGCAGCTCACTATACATTCTAGTCTCCCTTCCCAGATACGAGATGCTCATATAGAAGCATTGAAACCAGAAAACGTCAGGGCTGAAGCCCTACGCGGCTCAAGGCAACGCTTAGAACAAAAGGAAGACGGTGCTTACTACGTAACGGGACGCATTTGGGTCCCACTCTATGGCAACCTACGAGAGCTTGTGATGGATGAGGCACACAAGTCTCGCTACTCAGTACACCCTGGTTCGGATAAGATGTACCACGATATCAAAACTACGTATTGGTGGCCTAGCATGAAGGCCCACATAGCAACCTATGTCAGCAAGTGTTTGACTTGTGCGAGAGTCAAGACAGAATACCAGAAACCCTCAGGCCTACTCCAACAACCAGAGATACCTCAATGGAAATGGGAGCAAATTTCCATGGATTTCGTTACTGGCCTGCCTAGATCCCAGCGCGGAAATGATACCATTTGGGTGATCGTGGATCGACTCACAAAGTCTGCACACTTCTTGGCAATCAAGGAGACGGATAAGTTCTCCACTCTAGCAGAAGTTTATCTCAAGGAAGTTGTTTCGAGGCATGGGGTGCCCACCTCTATTATCTCAGATCGAGATGCACGTTTTACTTCAGAACTGTGGCAAGCGATGCACAAATCCTTTGGCTCACGATTAGACATGAGCACAGCGTACCATCCTCAGACGGACGGGCAGTCCGAGCGCACTATTCAAACCTTAGAAGACATGCTTCGTGCATGTGTAATCGACTTTGGCTACAGCTGGGAAAAACATCTGCCACTTGTGGAATTCTCGTACAATAACAGCTACCACACCAGCATTAAAGCTGCTCCGTTTGAGGCATTGTACGGGCGTAAATGCCGGTCACCTCTTTCTTGGGCAGAGGTGGGGGATAGTCAGATCACTGGTCCGGAACATGTGGTAGACACAACTGAATGAATTGCTCAAATACGACAACGCATGGCGGCAGCTCGTGACCGCCAGAAGGTCTACGCCGATAAGGGCAGGAAACCACTTGAGCTCCAGGTTGGGGAGCGGGTACTACTCAAAGTTTCACCCTGGAAGGGTGTGGTTCGTTTTGGTAAACGAGGTAAACTCAACCCACGATACGTTGGACCTTTTGAAATCATCGAGAAAATAGGCAGGGTGGCCTACAGACTGAACTTACCAGCAGAACTCGGTGCAGTTCACAACGTTTTCCACGTGTCGAATCTGCAGAAGTGTCTGTCAGATGAGACCCACATAGTTCCTTTGAAGGAACTCACTATCGACGAGCAGTTACGATTCATCGAGGAACCAGTTGAAATCACGGACCGGGATGTTAAGGTCCTCAAGAGCACTAGAATACCTCTCGTTCGAGTTCGTTGGAACTCACGTCGCGGCCCAGAGTTCACCTGGGAACACGAAGATCGGATGAAACAAAAGTATCCCCAACTGTTCGCAAACAGTACAACCACTACTGAGGCTGAAGCTACGGAATTTCGGGACGAAATTCCAGATCAACGGGGGGTGGATGTGACACCCCAGGAAAACCGGGAAAACCATACAACTTAACTAGCTTCCTCAGTGAGTGCTTACCAAATTTCGGGACGAAATTTCTTTCAACTTGGGGATGATGTGACAACTCGAAATTTAGAACCTTTCATTGTATCTCGATGTAACATGCTTGAACGTTATGTGACTAGTTAACTTGTTGGTTTAATGATATGAGTGAACATCCTATGTGATTACGTGTTATGTTTATATGTATGCTTGTATGTATGCGACCCGAAACACAAGAACCCAACTCGAGACCACTCGGTCTCGAGTGAATAGTGTAACTATTAGGCCGGTTGGGCCATGCTCCTCTTCACCCCACTCGAAAACCCACTAGGGTGAACCAACTTAGAGCTAGTATATATCTCATACTCCTAGCCAACTTTGCCATTCTTTGGGCAACCCACACTCACTCTCATACTCTCCTACATTCTCTCTCACTAAAACCCTAGAGGCACAAGTCTTCTCTCCTCTCCTTTCGGATTCAACCGGTGACAACAAAGGGCTCTCGGTTCAAGCTTAGGATCTCCCTTGGAAGCTTATTCATCGACTTCTTCATACCCTCACACTTAGAGAACCTAACCGGTTAGTGATTCATGCTATGTATTGTGTGATATTTCGGTTGATGATGATGTAGGATGAAGTTGTTTGATAATATGTTTGCTTGTTAAGTTTTATACATGATGAATATATACTCCTTGAATAATCGGTGCTAAGATTGTTGTTATGTGATGATGAAATGTTAGTAATCGGTTCTATATGGGTTTGAATCCGAATGGGTTGGTTATGTTTATGTATAAATGAGGAGGTTTGTGTTCATGAAATCGGATTAGCATGTGTTGATGATAAATCTTATTTAAGCATGTTATTACATTGATTGAATGTGCTAGATGTAGGACCCGAGGATGTTATTAACTTGAATTCATGCTAGGATAGATTTTATTGTTGAAGCATGTTGTTAAAATGTGAAAAACCCTAAAATGATGAACTATTTGAATGACCAACATGAATATGCTATGAATGTGCCTTGAATATTTGAAATTGAGGTGTTTGATCCATTGTGGTTAATTGTTAGACAACAAAACATGTTTGTATGGATAGTACACACTGTTGCATGAAATCGGATTTCCATTGGATAGTACAATTGCCGGCTATTAACAGGTGTGCCAGTCGAGACCCTTGGTCTCGACTCGAGACCATGTAGATGACAACTCGAGATCACAGTTTCGACACAAGGTTGCGAGTCGAGAACCTCTAGTCTCGACTCGAGACCACACATTATCAGCACACAAAACAGCATGACTCGAGACCACGGCTGCGGGTCTGGTTGTGACTCGAGACCACCTAGTCTCGAGTAGTTCATGCATGACTCGAGAACTCGTAGGCTTTAACCGAGATCGCACAGTCTCGACTCGAGATCTCTAGTCTCGACTCGAGACCACGTACGCATACTCGCTGGATTGGACTTGCATTGTTACGGGCTTAGATGTTTGGGCCGAACCTATGGGCTTCATGTGTTGTTATTGAATGCGTATGATTGTGCACACTGATTTGGACTTGCATACCACCACGAGCCCAACTGTTTGGGCCGCACACTTGAACTTTGGTTGTTACGTGAATGTTACTGTGGAACTTGTTGCGAATTTGTTGTTGAACTGCCATGCTAGACATGTATGCCATGATTGTTACTCGAGTACAATACGTGTAGATCATACGTGCACTACTTGGATATGAACCTGACATGAATGGTATCTATGTTAGGACGTAGTTGACCACTTACAACTTGATTGACTTTTCTGTGTATCTGCCGAGCAAACCAAGGTGAGTTCACACCCTCTACAAAGCATGGGATTCCCAAGGGTCGGGAATTGGGGTTAAGGAACATGGGTTCCTCGTCCTCCTTGGGTAGGACAGCATTTGTGAGTTCAGGATCGGATCGTAAACGATCACTAGATCTGCGGTAGATTCGATTTAACGTGCGGAATCCATTAAATCGAACCGTAATCGTGCGCGAAGATGTAATTAAACAATGTTTTATTACGTAACAACTACAATCGAACAGAGTTTCAACATGTAATACAAGAACTTGCTCTATCTGATAAACGTGACGTAATCCAGCAGCAGTTCGGTACGGTATACAAGATCTATATATGATTTCGCTTATGTGAACCCCTATATATATAAGCTGTGATTTCGCTCTTAAGGACATGCCGTATGAGCGAAATCTTCAACTGACATATAAGAGAAATCTAACATGTTCAAATGAGCGAAATCACCTCTGATCACATAAGCGAAATCCCTATATGTTCCTATAAGCGAAATCCCTAACTATTATACAATACAATTTCACATGCACATGCATACTGTTTTGTCTTCTTGTGACATTTCAAATCTTCTTTACGTGAGTTGTTGTTTGATGATGTCAACATTTATGTTACCATTATGATGTCATCATTTGATATGATGACATCATGCTTGATCAAACCCGCAACGAACCCGAGACTCGACATAAGACGAAGACGACAGATGAATGCACCAACAGACTCCCCCTCAGATGTTGACGAGTCTTAAGTGTCGAGTATTCTCAATCTTCAGTCTTTATCAGTCTTTGGGCTTCCTTCAGGATCTCTATCTGGCTTTATCCTATCTCCAATTCTCTTTCAGAATCTCTGGCTCTATCCTGTATCTTCAAACTCTCTTTCTCTAACAGACTCTTCTTTAAGATTTAACGTTTTCAGCAAACATAGACTCCCTCTTGCTCGAACAGAATCTCGGTGGATCTGTCTTCAGCTTCAGCTCCCCCTTTCGGCAGTCTCTTCAGGCTCCCCCTTTCGTCAAGCTTCCGTGCTTTTAGGATCGACGCCTGGCTTTCCGTAGCAACAGATTCAGAAACCTACACATCTCAACCTCTCGTAAGACAAAATAATTTTGACTCTAAAAGAATTCACTCAAAATTCTCAAACATATAACACACAATATTGTGATTCAAATTAATGAATCATCTAAACATTTGAGGATTATCTTCCAACTACTCATCATCTTAACCAAAACAATTGTTCATCTTGTTTAGCCTTTGAGATTTTGAATATCAGCTTTTCAACATCAGTTGTCGAAAATCTTTTTGGATTTTTCAAAAATTAGGCTAAAACACACTAAAATCCTTTTGGATTTTGTAATAAGAGAAATGTAATGCAGAAATGAAATATGTACAAACATATTTTTGTGAGTTTGCGAAAGAGGATCATATCAGTTTTTGAGACATATCACAAGCACCGTTAAGCTTTTAATCGTTTTAAATTCTAAACGATTCACGTTGATTGACGATATAATTGTCCTCTTAAGCTCAATCTAAAAACTTTCGAAATGCTTACTGATACGTTAAGGTACATTAATTTTGCACTAAATTCTTATGGACCCCACGATCTCAGCATATCCCCTCATCATGCAATACACTAACTCAAATAATGTCTTTAAACTTTCATCAACTGTGATATGTGCGAAAACAACGCAGAATGTTTAAACATTAACAATCAGGTCGATACTTCCGTATACGCAGAGAAAGTCCAATGTTTAAACAAAATAAGAAAATAAAACAAGTTGAAGTTGTTTAGGCTTTAACCACCAGGTCGATACTCCCGTATACGCAGAGGTGATCCAAAGCTTAAACGAAACACCAAAGAAAATAAAGCAGAACGTTTAGGCAATAACATCCAGGTCGATACTCACGTATACGCAGAGGATGTCCAATGCTTAAACAAAATAAAGAAATAAGACAAGTTTAAATCTTTGCAAAATAAAATGCACAAACACAGCGACTTTTTAGCAAAGTTGTGAAAGTTCACAGACTTAACCAGTTTTATGTCTTTCGACAATCAGCGATTACTGAGTAGGCACACAATCAAGAAGGACAAAACTAAGTACTATGCTTTCAACCGTGTTTCCCACTAGAACTAGGCTTTTTTCATTTAAGTTTCTATCGTTATCGCAAATCTACTAGTCTAGCTGAGCCTATCGTCACATCTTTAGTGAGACCGTTTATCACATTTTACATTTCATTTCTTTAGCATGCTGTGATAGTCTACTGATTTACTATCATTTCCTCTTGTCTCAACAAAACTCATTTTTGATTTTTTCAATGTTTTTGACTTTTTCAAATTTTCAAATTTTTTTTTTGGATTTTCTAAAATTCTTACTCCCCCTAAAATGCAAACACATTTTAGAAAATTTGAAAATAAACTGTACAAAAACTTGACAACCGATATCAAATCACTTCAAATCGCCATCCATTTGGCATAAACAATCAGAACTCCCCCTCACAACAAAACTATTTTCCCATTATGATTTCAAAACACTTAAGTTTGTTTTAATCAAAATGGTTTTTCCGGAAAAATTAGTTTGTTTATCAATCCATTTGTAGGTTCGGGGTCACTTCATCACATTGTTTTCTTCATACACATGACAAATTTTACAATTTCAGTTTTAGATCTCAAATATCACTTGTAGAAAATCAAGTACAACTTAATGTCCTTGATTTAACACATGTAAGGCGAAAAATCACCAGAGTGAAATTTCTCAAGAAATGTGCCGATTCCTACTCCCCAATTACCAACCTGGGAGTTCCGCAAGTCAGGTTTTTCAGTTAAATACATTCACCCAAGCCTGACGGTCCTTGGGTGTTTTGAACATACCTTTTTTTTTTCATAAAATTCTTTAACCCCTTTGACTTTCCCGTCAATCATTTTTCCAAAAATGTTTAGAACATTGGGGTTAAAAGCTTTTTCAACATCAAAATCTTTCTTTTCAGAAAAAGATTGATTTGAAATTTCAACTTCGTCAACTTTTTGTTTATAATTTTCAGCTCGCAATGGTGGAAAGTTGAAATCATCCATTGGCGGAACTGACGTTTCAATTTTTAGCTCAACTTGTGGCTCTTCTGACTTTGACGAATCAGATTCATTGCCAACACTTAGCTCTTTTGTTTCCAAAGAAACAAATTCATCGCCAGGAAGTGAAAATCTCACTTTCTTTGTTTTGTTAATCGTTTGATTAACCACTTTTTCTTTCTTTACTCTCTCTTCTGTCCTCAGATTTGTATCTGATGAATTCGTTTTACTTGACTGGTCATTCTTTGGAGAGCAAAACGATTTATCAGAACTGTTATTTGATTTTCTGATTGTATCCGAGGACAAAATCCTTTCGAGATACTCTCGTGCTTTCTTTCTTTTCTTTCTCAGTCGGTCTTTCTGCCCTTGTGAAAGTTTCACTTTCTGTTCTTTCACCTTCTGTTCTTTGGGCTTTTCTTCGACCTTGAACGATTTTGTCACCTTTTTCTGAGATTCAGCCCTCGATCTTTCCATTGATCTCATTGGCAATCTCTTGCAATGTGTCCTTTGATTTGGCAGTTATAGCATCTTCTCGTCTCAAACCTCCAACTTTGACAGTTAACAGCAATATGTCCTCTAAAACCACAGTTGTAACACATCCTTTTATCGTACCAATCTCCACCATCAATCCAAATACTCAAATCATAACACTGATTTGATTTGTAGTACTCATGACTTCTCTTATAATCTTGATTTGACGCTTGAGCACTGTGGTCAAACCTGCACCACATATCACCAACTTTTTGTGAGTTTTGGTTTTTCAATTTTTGTGGTTTTTTATCTTGATTGGATGATTGAACTGATGATCTTTTATTGTTGTTTTGAAAATTTTTTGAATTTTTAAATTTTTGTTTCTGTTCTACTTTCTTTTTAACAGGTTTTTGCTTTGAGCATTCACCTATTTCAGTAGATTGCAAAACAGTATTTTGAAAATTTTCTTGTAATTCTAAAAATATTTTTCTTTTCTTTTCTTTTTCTTTTTCATCATCAGCTTTATCATCGCAATCTTCAATTTTGACTTTGTCAAAATTTGTGACATTTTCACTTATTGGAACAGAATTGATCGGTTTTGGACATGGATAATCTGGTGTTGATGACAAAGTCTCAAAACCTTTCAATTTCTTCTCAAGCTCTTTGATTTTATTTCGAGCATTTTCAGCTTCTTTTTCATGTCGAATAATCGTCTGAAGATGAGAGTTGATTACTTTTTGCTTTTCAATATTATTTTTGCTAAAAACAGATCTCCCATCTTCAAGGATCTTTATTTGACTTTGAAAATCTTTTTCAATTTTTAATTTTTCATTTTCAAACATTTTTATTTTATTTTCAAAATCTTTTTCTTTTTCTTTCAAATTTTTGTTTTCTGATGTCAAACTCTCTACATCCTTCGAGAGTTTGTCATTTTCAGATTTCAGTTTTTCACAGTTCAAGCGCAACTCTAGAATCTGTTCATCATCAACTTTCTTCTCATCCTTCAAAGCTGAAATTTCGTCAACTAGCTTCTCTACCACTTGAACATTTTCTTCAGATTTCATTTTTCTAATCTTTTGGAGTTCTGGTTCTTGAGCTTGAATCTTCTCGATGAATGTACTAAGGTTGATATTAGCAAAATTTGTATTATTCTTTAACACCAGCAGATATGTACCCCATTCATCGTATGGCAATGCGTCTGCCAATTTAACGATCCACTCCTCATTAGTCTTGGTTATCCCCAATCTCCCCATCTCCAAAACTAGATGGCAATATCGGTCAATCAATTCTTTTGTAGACTCTCCCTTGATACCTGTAAAATTATCAAATTTGTTCATTGCAATATAAATCTCAGAACTCATGCTTCGGTATTAAAAGATTCACAAAAACAAATTTTCGAATGATACGAGAATTCACACACTCTAAAATCAATTCAATCACTTTGTCAAACAACTGAATCAGATGAATATCCGATTGAGTGACAACAATCCGACAACAACGGATCAGGTGAAAATTCGCTCGTGCGAGTATCCGATGCTTAGCAAATCACCTGAAACACAAACAAGTAGAACTGATTAGGATTGGGTGACCACTGGTTCGGATTGCCACTCGATTTGATGCACTATAAAACTTTGAACAAATAAAATCTCTAGAATCGGATTGTGGCTGAATGTGATATCAAACCTTTCAAACTACAAATCTTATTCAATTTCACATGCAACCTGTTCTCTTACACTTTATTGGTATTTGAAAACAATAGCAAACACCACTAAATGATCACATGACAATCAATTTAATGATTGGACCGATATTCTAACAAAATCACATGGATCAATATCAATCAAAGTCTCACATGCAAACTGATTACAATTTGAGCCGACAAACTGATTTAATCTGATTGGACCTCTTTGTTTGGAGATTA
This sequence comes from Helianthus tuberosus, assembly GCA_030545235.1. NCBI lineage: Eukaryota > Viridiplantae > Streptophyta > Magnoliopsida > Asterales > Asteraceae > Helianthus > Helianthus tuberosus. The sequence continues at coordinate 119,655,946 of CM060403.1, forward strand.
ACAAATGACTTTGATGTAAATCAATTTAGTTGAATCAATGAACTACTTTCTCTTTTATATATTAATTTTTTTAAATCCTACTATAATGTCTAATCAATTATTTTTTTATTTTTTCAAATTTTAAAATTTTCTATCAGCTTTCTTCGATGTCACAACACCAAACAAATCTAAATCTTTTTACCAACACTCACAAGCTGTCGCTAATGACCTGGATAATAAACCAACTCATCGTCACAACCAATCTTCTTCAATCACAACACAAAGAACAATCAGCAACAATAATTCGATCAAGACCAGATGTAAAGAAATGTAAATGAATCAAGAATGCAGATGATATAAGTAATCAAATCATCATATCAGCATTGATAACCGATTAAAATTCATCAGAAATCATCGAAATAATCCGAAAATCAATCAAAACAGTTTTAAATTGATCCAAATCAGTTTGAAACTTAATCGAATCAATCCGAAACTGTATAAAATTCAACCAAACATCATCTAATCAGTCTGATATACACATACGAAACACCGAAACTTGATCGAAATAGTGCGAAATCAGTTCGAAAATGATCACAACCACAAACTTGTCAACAGATTTAACAGAAATGATTGAACAGTTTATAATTCAACAAGTTACTTCATAACCACAAACTACACTTGATGTAACAATTCAACAACAAACCTGCAAGTTATACTCTACTTTTTCTATTCGAAAATGATAACAACAAGCAATTTGTAACTACAATCTTCCTTAACACGTAGATCTCAGATCAGAAACAACATGGATAATCAAATTCAGATCTGAAATTTCAAGTTCAATCTACGAATGTTATTCAGATTTCAACAAGAACACTAAAACAACATTATCAATTTTTAGATCTGAAACAAAAAAACGTGATGTTTCTTAATGCGATTGAATCTGAAGTTAGTTGTATGCTTGACAACAATCTGTAATGATATAACTTTCGATTCGAAATTCACTGAAACAGATTAAAATCAATCAAAATGTTCAAAATATGATTCAAACAGATCAAAAACACATCAAAAATCAACCGAAAATCATTCGATTTCACTGAAACTGAGCGAAACTCGTCCGATTTCGATCACGATTACACGCAGAGCATCCGTAGCTCTGATACCACTTGTGAGTTCAGGATCGGATTGTAAACGATCACTAGATCTGCGGTAGATTCGATTTAACGTGCGGAATCCATTAAATCGAACCGTAATCGTGCGCGAAGACGTAATTAAACAATGTTTTATTACGTAACAACTACAATCGAACAGAGTTTCAACATGTAATACAAGAACTTGCTCTATCTGATAAACGTGACGTAATCCAGCAGCAGTTCGGTACGGTATACAAGATCTATATATGATTTCGCTTATGTGAACCCCTATATATATAAGCTGTGATTTCGCTCTTAAGGACATGCCGTATGAGCGAAATCTTCAACTGACATAGCTCTGATACCACTTGTGAGTACAGGATCGGATCGTAAACGACCACTAGATCTGCGGTGGATTCGATTTAGCGTGCGGAATCCGTTAAATCGAACCGTAATCGTGCGCGAAGACGTAATTAAACAACGTTTATTACTAAACAACTACAACTGGACAGAGTTTCGACTCAGAATATATGGACTGCTCTAGATCTAATCAACGTGACAAACCAGCAGCAGTTCAGTACGGTATACAAGGTCTTACACCTGATTTCGCTTATGTGAACCCCTATATATATAAGCTGTGATTTCGCTCTTATGGACATGACAAATGAGCGAAATCACTCACATGCCATATAAGCGAAATCACCTCTTGTACAAAAGAGCGAAATCACCTAACTATTCGACCATATGAGCGAAATCACCTTTAAAGTCAAACTACAAAATATAACAATCCTATTTTCACGTAAACATGCATGTTCCTTTGTCTTCTTGTGAGATGATGTCCTTGATGATGTCATCTTGATGATATCATCATTGAATAGGATGATGTCATACTCATTTCAAATCCGCAACGAACCCGAGTCTCGACATAAGACGAAGACGATAGATGAATGCACCAACAACATTGGTTCAGGAATGTAATTCCTCGTCCTCATGGACAGATAACTCGTACTAGACCAAAACTCTATCACGAAGTCCCTCCTTTTTATATCGACTTAATCGTCGGGCCAATGGCGAGCGGGTCATTAGCTAGATAGCGCTATTTAGGTCTGACAAACCTCACACCGTGCCGCAGAGGACGGGCGTGAACTAATGGATCTGGGGCACGTCAATGATGATAGACATTGACAGTTTCAGGGCACATAAACATGACTACAGTCAGCAGTCGATATGGTAACGAGTCTAGTAGATACATGGGGTAGCCCCCACGGCCGAAATGCCAGATAACTAACAAGGGGTAGCCCCCACGGCTGGATTGCCAGAATAACCAGGAATAAACAAGACACGTTTTCGACCATGGGGTAACCCCCACGGCAGGATGCCAGATAAAGGAAACTGTTTTCGAAATAACTTAAAACGAACACCCAACTGTGAACTCACTCAACTTGTTGTTGACTCGTTACTACATGCTTTGCAGGTCAATAGGTACTTAGCTGGAGCTTGCATGGAGGAGGGTCGTTGTGGGACATGGACAGATGTGTGCCATGTTAAACCTTGAAACAATTAAACTTATGTTACGGTTTTAAACATTATGCTTCCGCTTGCAACTTAACTATGTTTTGTTTGGACACCAATTGTATTGGTTAAACTTTTATATCCTTTAACTTGCATGTTCAATATGATTGGTGGCTGGATCCTGGTCAGTCACGCCTCCAAGCGGTGGTATTCCGCAGGTGGATTTTGGGGGTGTGACAGCTTTGAGAAGAGAATTTTTGGAATTCAATTCGACAGTGTAAAACCCTGTTTGGGGGTTTTGATCAGGGTTTTATTTAGGGAAAAGAAAAATGGACGCTGATGTGGTAGCGGTTATAAAGATCCAAGGGCTAAAAACTGACCACGTGTCAACCTCTGATGAAATGCATGAATAAGGGAGGACAGTTGTTTTGACAGCCACTGATGAAACAAGCATCAGTGGTTACAACGGTAATAATGTGATAACAGTGGATGATTTTCACTATCAGTAGATAGCATATCAGTGGATAAGACACTGATTTTGAGCATCAGTGCTTGCCAAGAAAATGAAAGGTCAGTGGTTGTCTTTCAGCAGTGGACAGTATTTAGGAACCAGATATTTGAACAAAACAATGGTTAGGGGTAGTGGTAAAGATTTGAAAAACTAGTATATCAGCAACTGTTTTGAAAATTTTTATTCAAGGTTTTGCCACATGTCAATCTCACATTTTGAAGTTCTTACGAATTTCTGACAGTGGTTTAGTACCCCAGATGATGTACACTTTTTACTATGGCAACTCATTTTTGTTATAATATTTGAATTAAAACATGAGTACCCAAGTACTTTAAGATCTGTTAACAATCAACCTTCTGCACAGTGTAGAAGCAAACTTTGAGTATGACCTGACTATGACATGTGAACCATTTCCTTTTGATCTACTAGAGGATAATATAACCAGCAAAAACAAAGGTTATATAACCTAACAGGAGATTGAACCATTTACTATCAAAAATCAGTAAAGGTTCAAAATATATTATTCTTAAAGAAAAAAGAAGAATGACATATCCTGCTTTATTTGAGAAAATCCTTTTTCAGAAAAATAAATAAGGATTTTCTAAAAACAACATCGAAAAGGAACTGGTATAATTTACCACTGAAACTCCTAATCATATCAAACCCAAGTTTGTGAAAATGGTCAGTAGTTTGACAATAATGGTATGAATTTGTGAATACATTTTGACCACTGTTTGGTACCATTTTCTTGTTGATTGATTGACAACAGAAATGAGGACACATGTTCACAAAAGTTTTTGAAAACCCTGTTATAGACTTTTTTACCATGTGAAGATTCTGAAAATTTCTCTAGTCCTCTTTTAAGTTCATTTACTGGGAATACTATTGTAACCTGAATTTTCCTGAACCAATGGTTGCACATAGTTGCTTAATGACCACTGTTACCCCAAACTTTGACTCTTAAGTGTTTTATGTTTATACTCTTTTCTTCTGATTTCAAAAGTTTTGAGATAAACACACTTCTGAGTTTTTGTGAATTTTCTTCTTCCCTTTTTACCTTTCCCATTCATAAGTAATGAACTACTTACTGGGAGGTCTTTATTGAAGGAATACTCAATCCAGAATCATTTTGCAGTAATGCTTTAAGAGGATTGACCATATTTGTACAAATTTTTGACCAATCTCACATTACATATGATATGGACTATCCTGTTTTCTTAATGTATTTTAACAGAGTCGATTTTTTCCTTTTGATAATCTCAACCTGTTTTCAACACATAAGTTCTTATGACTAAAGTTTAATTTCCCTCTTTTTACGTTAGCAAAAACACTAATGTTTTTATGAATATAGGCTTTTGTTAATCTGAGGTTCATACTTTAGCATATAATAACGTGACATCACAGGTTTCATAACAACAGTTGAAATCAATTTTGAAAATAAGAAATAATCCCATAGTTTAATAGATATGTTTTCAGATCTAAAAACCATGAGTTTCTTGTGCATGAAATCACTCGTTGTGTGAGATTTGTGTGTCATATGACATCTTGGTTATTTTACAGAGTATTTGAATAACAACTTTAAGCGTTGTCACCCATTACTCTGTTTTTCAACTAAATACAACCAACCTTAGTATCAATGAATTTTGAGCCAAACTGTTATGTCAAATTGATTGTTAGATCGAATTTGACTGTCCAGGCTCTGATACCAATTGTTAGGATCGGAGGCTCTCATGATTGTGTTAGTTTGTATGATTTGAACAATGAATGAATATGAAACAATGTAAAGTGCAGCGGAAATGAATAACAAACTTTGTAAACACAATCAAAGGAGAATATAGTTAGATAAACACTTGCTTTTCATAGAGTCGAAAGATTTGATTACAATGCAAACTTAGAGACTAAACTCCCCCTCAGCCTGATACCCCATGGTTGGTTGCGCAAGATGAAAGGATTGAATTGAGGAGAAGAACTCACTCAAAACGATCAAATGTAACAGTACAGGGTACTGCTCCATTTATAGACAATCCAAACCACTGAGGTATCTCAGCTGACGTCACCATGAAAGCGACGTCTAACAGCCTAACAACCTGTATCTACTGTTCTTATACAAACACTGCTAAGCCTAACCACTGACTATACATAAAACAGATGACGTACTAAACTACTGCTTCCTCTTCACATCAGTGCTTTCCTCAAGGTTGATCAGTCCTTGATTAGGCAGTGCTTTGTTATCAGTAGGTTGTACCAGCAGTGCTTAGTTCTCAGCAGTTGTCTGGGCTTCATCAATAGTTAAAGGAGCAGCAGCAGTTGTATCCGGGCAGTGGATACAAGACCATCAGCTGTTATAGTCACTTCCAAGGGAGAAGACTTAGTGTAAACAACTGCTTATTGTGAATCCACTGTTGTGAACCGGTTTTGGCTTTCATTATCTGTTCCTCTGATAGGGTTCAATCCCAACAGCTTCTGTGCCCTACGTGTTTATGTGCTTCTCTGTTTATGTGAATCTGTGATTCTGTGCCTATGTGGTTAGGAAATACATGTTACATTGTGTTCCTGAGCTTTAGAAAGTATTAGACGTGTGAGGTGAGATTCGATTATGATGTGTTTGAGACCTATGGCGATGTTTGTTGCAGACAATGTCAACTGGACCATCATCCCATCACACACCACTTTCTCGCCAAGAAAAGAGAGACAAACGTCTTGCTGCTATCATCGCTAAACAAGTAGCAAAAGCTGTGAGTGATGTCTACGAGAACGTCAGCAAATCATCTGAGGAGTCGAGAACCGAAGCTCCTAAAGCTACTCCCAAAGCTGCTTTCAGTTTCAAGCAGTTCAAGTCTTGTGGGCCAAAGGAATTCACTGGTGAGGAAGGCCCTACAGCGTTGTTCCAATGGTTTGATTCCATTGAGGTCACTCTACGACAGAGTGGTTGCCCCGACGACCTACGCACTCTCAACGCAACTGGCGTCTTCCAGTCCCGCGCTTTAGACAGGTGGACAGCTGAGAGGAACAAACGTGGGAATGATGCAGCCTACGGTCTGTCGTGGGACGAACTCAAGGAGGTCATGCTGGAAGAATTCTGCCCTCATCATGAATGCCAAAAGTTGGAAGATGAATTCTGGCACATAAAGCAGAAGGATGGTGAAAACGCTGCTCTCACTGCTCGCTTCAAGCAGCTCAGTATCATCTGCCCTGATCAAGTGAAGACTTCTGACATGGCAATCAAGAAGTATATCCGAGCCCTGCCTGACTGTGTTGCAGATTTCGTGCAAGCGGCTAAGAATAAGACGATCGAAGAGACCTACCTACTGGGCGCTGAAATCAACGACAAGCGCGTCAAGGCTGGTGTCTGGGATAAAACCTTGAAGCACCTGTGTCAAGCTACCACCGCCGCTCTAACTGCCGAAACAGCCACCGCTCAACCATCAAAGACCTCACGCCGAAATAAGAAGAAGAACAACAGCAGCTCCAGCAACAAGAACTGTGCTGTCACTACCACTGCTGCCCCTCTTCAGGCCGTACCGGCCCAGCAGCAGCCTCATCACCGACCAGCACCAGTTGCTTATGCACCACCAGCAAAGGGTGCATACACAGGCCCCCACCCGGTGGGTCTCGCCTGTCGTTTCTGCGCTCACTTCAATATGTACGGCCACTTCACTGCCAACTGCCGTACTGGTCCCCATCAAGCCCCAGTTCAAGCCACTGCTCATCAAGCTCTGCTCCCACCCCCGCAAGGCCAACAAGCGGCTCAGACACCCGCGATCAACGCCAGAGTCTGCTTCGCATGTGGTGATCCCAACCACTTTGTGAACATGTGCCCGAACAGGGTGGTGAAACAAGAGCCCCAGCAGCAGCAACACCAACAGCAATAGCCTCAGCAGCAGCAGCAAGCCGCACGCGCCAGAACTTTCAACATCAATGTGCGCCAAGCCCAGGCTGACAACAACGTGGTTAATGGTACGTTCCTTGTTAATGGTATTTATGCTTCATGTTTGTTTGATACTGGAGCCGATAATTGCTTTGTGTCATTCGAATTCGAGAAGCTACTTAGTCATAAATGCTCCCATCTCCCCTCGACGTTCGATGTTGAAGTCGCTACTGGAAGAATTGTCGTCGTTAATTCTGTTCTTCGTGATTGTACTCTCGAGCTCAACAATCACATCTTTCCGATCGATCTCATTCCGATGCAACTCGGAAGTTTTGACGTCATAGTAGGCATGGACTTTCTTCGCGAAAACCATGCTGAAGTTGTGTGCTTCGATAAGATGATTCGATTCTCGCTCGCGAATGGTGATTTATTGTGTGTTTATGGAGAAACTACTTCAAAAGGTCTCAAGCTCATGTCGTGTGTCCAAGCTAGCAAGTATCTCCGCAAAGAATACAGAGCTTTCTTGGCTAACATTGTAGTAGCGAAGAAGGAAAAGAAAGAGAAGAAGGAAGTGAAAGACGTTCCTGTTGTTCGAGAATTTCCTAACGTTTTTCCAGAGGATCTTCCCAGACTACCGCCAAGTCATGATATCGACTTTCGTATCGACCTCATTCTTGGAGCTAACCCTATTGCCAAAGCTCCTTACCGACTTGCGCTGTTCGAAATGCGCGAACTCTCAAACCAACTCCAGGAATTACTTGAGAAAGGCTTCATTCGCCCGAGCACCTCTCCTTGGGGCGCGCCAGTCCTTTTCGTCAAAAAGAAGGATGGATCGTTCAGGATGTGCATCGATTATCGGGAATTGAATAAGTTAACTAATAAAAAAACCGCTATCCCCTGCCTCACATTGACGATTTGTTTGATCAGCTACAAGGTGCTACGTGTTTCTCGAAGATCGATCTACGCTCAAGCTATCACCAGTTACGCATTCAAGAGGAGGATATACCCAAAACAGCATTTCACACTCGCTACGGCCACTACGAATTCGTTGTTATGCCGTTTGGTCTAACCAACGCACCCGCGGTTTTCATGGATCTGATGAATCACGTGTGTAAACCATATCTCGACCGTTTCGTCATCGTATTCATCGACGACGTCTTGATCTATTCTAAATCGAAATCCGAACACGCGCAACATCTACGTTTGGTTCTCGAGCTACTCCAGGGGAATCGACACTACGCCAAGTTCTCCAAGTGCAAATTCTGGTTGGAGGAAGTTCAATTTCTGGGTCACATTATTAATAGTCAAGGTATTCACGTCGATCCCGCGAAGATTGAAGCTGTTAAGAGTTGGATTACACCTAAGAACCTGTTTGAAGTCCGTTCTTTTCTCGGACTAGCGGGCTATTATCGACGATTTATCGAAGGATTCTCAAAGATCGCTGTGCCACTTACCGCCCTTACGCATAAAGACAAGCCTTTTGTTTGGGGAACTTGTCACGGCCCCCGACCCACCCTGGACGGAATCGGGAGTCGCGAACAGCCCAGTGGTACCGGTGATTATTTTTAAACTATTGCAGCGGATATTTCATCAGGACCGTGAGTTAGGAAAAATATCAGAGTTTAGAAAACACCGGATTTTGTTTATTTAATAGATGGGATAAACCCATGTTTTACAAAGGTAGCTTTAATAAGATAAATTTGTTTACATAAAACAATATTTCTTAATTTGATTTAATAAAATAAGCCACTTCTTGAAGCCTTTCAGTGCCGTATCCAGCTCTTATTCCAATCTACGGTAATTACCTGAAAAATGTTTGAAAAAGGTTTTGTCAGCGGAAATACTGAGTGAGTTCATTCCATTTATAAAATATATTGTTATACCTTACAGCATTAAGGTTTTTATATTTATTCATATTTATTCAACTCAATCAGTATTGGTCACATGGTAGTAGTTCCGATGTGACAGTAATCATATCACTCATTGGCTCACTTTCGTCCAATAGTGAGTTTATCAAATAATTCTATTTTACTATTATTCAATTTATCTGTCACTAGGCGATTCCTGTGATGGTGGTCATATCACTGTTGATCATTCTTTCAACTAGTGACTCTGGTCATATCACTGTTGATCATTCTTTCAACTAGTGATTCTAGTCATAACACTGTTGATAATTCTCTCAACTAGTGTCTTTTGGTCATGTTACTGTTGATCATTCTCTCAATTAGTGACTCTGGACTTAGTTGTGTCCCGTGACATTACTTTGTCAAATATATTACTTATGGCACAAAACCAATTAACCCAGAAAATGACATATATCATTTTATGTCAAACTACTATATAATATGTTAATGATAATATCATTATTTAATATATTAACGTGACTAAGACTAAAATATAATCTTAGTATAGTAGAATATATTATACTTGATTATTTTATTATGTATACACCATTTAAATTTATTTCAAACCTACATTAAATTTATTAACGATTTAATGTTAAAATAATATTAGTTATAAGCTATGGCTACTGGGCATAATTCCCACTGTGATTGTGGTCATGCTACTATTGGCTGACTTTCTGGCTAATAGTAACGAGGATCAATTAATGTATAAAACCTCTCATACCGGCAGTTATTATAGAATATAAAAATTTAATCACTGTAAGTATAACTGGTAAACATTTTGGAAAGCATTTGTAAATATAATTGTATCACAAAAAGGTGATAAAAGAGAATGGACTCATATTGCAGATTTCAACGGGCAAAGTTTAGTCTACATATATGCCTTGATATATTGCAGATTAAATTTGAGCAGAGCCTAGCCTACTGATTAGCCTTGTAACCTAGTGCATACAAACTAGGTAAGTAACTAATACAGCATTTACGATAACTCACGAGATTAAATCCCTCATAACGAATGACAAAGTATAATCACTTAAACATCCATCGGAATCACAATGAATGACAAAGTATAATTACTTAAACATCCATCGGATTCACAACGAATGACAAAGGATAGTACTAAAACATCCATCGGATAGTTTCAATCGATCGGACATTGAATCGTAGCAGCGATCGAGTTAATACCCTGTTTGTAGCAGCACCCCGTTATACTAATTAGTGTTTCGTGTGTGTTTTGAGAGTATTTGGACGATATCTCCGCGTATATTTTGAGTTTCTTCGTCGTTTTTGTGCCCAGAATCAAGTCCCAAAGCCTGCTATTTATACACGAATTTGGCATTGCTTGCGCACCGTAAGCCTCAACCCTTACGGTGCGCAAGGGACTTAAAATGGCTATATGCTTGCCACGTGTGTTTGGAGTGCAGGTGAGTCGACGGTTCGATTAAATTCGATTTTTATAATAACTTATAAGGATAATCGTTGAGTAGGGAATGCCCCCCCCCCCCTGAGTTTTAGGGGCCCTGATCCTGATTGTTCTGAAATTTTTAGGGTTTGTGCAGAATCACTTGGGTGTCTCAATTAGGTTTTCCTATTGGATAAAATAATAAAATAATTAGGACTTTTAATGAGGGTTGTTACATTCTCCCCACCTTAATAAAAATCTCGTCCTCGAGATTTGGGTTACGATATTTCTTTTAGATTTATGTCATATTTTAGTCAACAAAATGACATAGAATTAAATATCAAATTTTGTGAATACGAGTTATACAATAAATAGGACTCAATGGTTCAATTGAATTATTTCAAGAAATCGATGTCGAACGGATGAGATGAAATGATATAATTTCCAATGTGACTAGGTTCAAGCCAAAAGATATATGATCAAATAGATATCTAAATTGAATGTTTACAAGTTTTGTGAATGACTTTTTAGAATCAATAAAATTCATTGTCAAAAGAAAACTTACTTTGATTGGCAACTGAGGAAGACTCAGAATCAACAAGCTCAAAAATGAAATAAAAGCACGAAAATGATTGTCAACTATCGAATAATAACAAGAGAAAAATCAGTGTGTTGACATTATTGAATTTGCAAGGATACACCGAAATACAACAGAGTTTAGTGTATCATTGTCTTAATACATAATTGCATTAAGACTATTTTTAATAACGAGTCAAATGAAAGACATACGTGGTTTTGAATGATTCGTATGATTAGCCCAAGCTACAAGTTTATATTGACGCCACAAGGTGTCGAAATGATTGAAATAGCTCAATAATTACGGTGATCGAACAAATTCACCGTGTTTGTAATCAACTGAAAATTTTTAATGAAGTAAATTTAGATATTCATTTCGAATAGGATTTTCAAATGAAAAGACCAAATGAATATAGAATTTTCGATAAATGATGAAAGAAACATTAAGAGGTACACCGGAATATGATATGAATTTGTGTACTCTTATCTTAACACATAATTGTATTAAGACTGTTTAAGATGATGAACCAACAGAAATAAATAAATCCGTACATCAAGTGTGAAATTGAGATTAACTCAAGCTACAAATTTATTGTGACGCCTCGTAGTAATTGGAAATAGTAGCGGTGAATGAAATAAGTTTCACCATGCTTTAAATCAAATGAAGTAAGTCCGAATGTTTCAAATAAATCTAGTAGGATTTTTGATTGAAATTGAAAATAATTGAATAATGTTTTTCGATCAAAGATGATAAAGCAAGAAAGATTACGAAACGCTCGATTGCTGATATAAAAATCATTAAGAGATACACTGAAATATGAAATGAATTTGTGTATCATTATCTTAGCACATGATTCTGTTAAGATTGGTTTTATAGAATAAACCAACAAAGCGGATTCCATATAAATAAATAATTAAACCCGTATATAAGATGTGTAATGAGATTAGCACAAGCTTCAAATTTGTGAAAACGTCACCACAAGGTGATCGTGACCAAATAAATATTTCAGTGAAAGTGAGGACCAAACGATTCTGTTATGGTTCTGAATAGATAAATGTATTTATTTAAAAACTTCTATTTATATTAGGGTTAAATAATAACTTAACTTAGATATTACATATCAGCGATTACGTCTGGAATCCTTTCTGCTTCTTGCGTAGTAAGTACGAATGCTCGCGCGTTCTTCTTAGCTCCGTCTGTTGTTCTGGCCTTGTTGTCAAGTGCTTTGGTCAGCTTCGGGCAATATGGTTTGATGTGTCCCGTCTCTCCGCAATTGTAACAAACATTAGTTTTCCTTCTACACTCTTCCTCTATATGCCCGGTCATCTTGCAGAAGTCACAGTAGGGTGTTTTCCAAAAACGGCATCTTCCTGAATGCTTTTTGTTACAGCTTCTGCAGATAGGTTGCTCCAATAACGGTTCAGTTCCTGTCTTTTTGAATTCTTGGAAAATTTTCTGGGCTAACTCTTTCTTCTTGTTTTCTTCTCTTGTGCGGATTAGTCCATCTGTCAGCATGTTAGCTAGTTCGACTGCTTCTTCAATAGTCTATGGTCTAACGGCCTTGACTATGTCTCGGATTTCGCTAACTAATCCCCAAATATAACGAGAAATTAGTACGGGTTCTGGCAAAGCCAGAGTTGGTACCATTCTTGCATATTCGAAGAACGTTGTCGTATATTCACGGCAATTCACATCTATCATTTTATGATTTAGGAAATTGTTAGCCATTCGTTCCTTTTCATAAGAAGGACAAAATTTCCTTTCTGTCATTTCTTTGAATTTTTCCCAGTTCATGGCATAAGCCATGTTACTTCCTTTTGCCTGAAGAATTGTATTCCACCATTCTAAGGCTTCTTCCTTGAAGAGATTAGATGCATACATCACCTTATCTTCTTCAGCACATTTGCTGATTGTAAGAACAGCTTCCGTCTTTTCCAACCATCGCAGAGCAGCCGTGGCGCCTTCACTGCCTGCGAACTCAGTTGGTTTACAGGCTAGAAATTCTTTGTAGGTACACCCGAGAGTCATCGCCTTCTTTTTCTTGGGAAATGGGGTTTTGATAATATCATCATTACCTCCATTGACACTATGGCTGAAACAGTCGTCATGAGTATGCTTGCTACTCACAACTTTGGTAGGTTCTACAGGGTTTTTAACAGCTTTAATTATTAAAGGTAAAGCATTAGCTATTCCTTGAGCTATTAGATTTTCTATAGCATTTTTATCCAAAGGATTTTCATTATTAGCATGAACTTCTGGATTATGTGGTACTTCATTCGACATCTGAATTGCAAACATTTTCACTTATTAATATCACAGAATAATTAAAACAAAACAATACTTCCAGGATATTATGTGTGCATATCGACATATATATTCATATATAACACATATGTTAATTTGTATCAGTTTCCTAACTTTTAAGTTTAGGTATTATAAGAACACCTAAATAGCTTAAACAAGTGGCTCTGATACCACCTTCTGTCACGGCCCCCGACCCACCCTGGACGGAATCGGGAGTCGCGAACAGCCCAGTGGTACCGATGATTATTTTTAAACTATTGCAACAGATATTTCATCAGGACCGTGAGTTAGGAAAAATATAAGAGTTTAGAAAACACCGGATTTTATTTATTTAATAGATGTGATAAACCCATGTTTTACAAAGGTAGCTTTAATAAGATAAATTTGTTTACATAAAACAATATTTCTTAATTTGATTTAATAAAATAAGCCACTTCTTGAAGCCTTTCAGTGCCGTATCCAGCTCGTATTCCAATCTACGGTAATTACCTGAAAAATGTTTGAAAAAGGTTTTGTCAGCGGAAATACTGAGTGAGTTCATTCCATTTATAAAATATATTGTTATACCTTACAGCATTAAGGTTTTTATATTTATTCATATTTATTCAACTCAATCAGTATTGGTCACATGGTGGTAGTTCGGATGTGACAGTAATCATATCACTCATTGGCTCACTTTCGTCCAATAGTGAGTTTATCAAATAATTCTATTTTACTATTATTCAATTTATCTGTCACTAGGCGATTCCTGTGATGGTGGTCATATCACTGTTGATCATTCTTTCAACTAGTGACTCTGGTCATATCACTGTTGATCATTCTTTCAACTAGTGATTCTAGTCATAACACTGTTGATCATTCTCTCAACTAGTGTCTTTTGGTCATGTTACTGTTGATCATTCTCTCAATTAGTGACTCTGGACTTAGTTGTGTCCCGTGACATTACTTTGTCAAATATATTACTTATGGCACAAAACCAATTAACCCAGAAAACGACATATATCATTTTATGTCAAACTACTATATAATATGTTAATGATAATATCATTATTTAATATATTAACGTGACTAAGACTAAAATATAATCTTAGTATAGTAGAATATATTATACTTGATTATTTTATTATGTATACACCATTTAAATTTATTTCAAACCTACATTAAATTTATTAACGATTTAATGTTAAAATAATATTAGTTATAAGCTATGGCTATTGGCATAATTCCCACTGTGATTGTGGTCATGCTACTATTGGCTGACTTTCTGGCTAATAGTAACGAGGATCAGTTAATGTATAAAACCTCCCATACCGGCAGTTATTATAGAATATAAAAATTTAATCACTGTAAGTATAACTGGTAAACATTTTGGAAAGCATTTGTAAATATAATTGTATCACAAAAAGGTGATAAAAGAGAATGGACTCACATTGCAGATTTCAACGGGTAAAGTTTAGTCTACAGATATGCCTTGATATATTGCAGATTAAATTTGAGCAGAGCCTAGCCTACTGATTAGCCTTGTAACCTACTGCATACAAACTAGGTAAGTAACTAATACAGCATTTACGATAACTCACGAGATTAAATCTCTCACAACGAATGACAAAGTACAATCACTTAAACATCCATCGGAATCACAACGAATGAAAAAGTATAATTACTTAAACATCCATCGGATTCACAACGAATGACAAAGGATAGTACTAAAACATCCATCGGATAGTTTCAATCGATCGGACATTGAATCGTAGCAGCGATCGAGTTAATACCCTGTTTGTAGCAGCACCCCGTTATACTAATTAGTGTTTCGTGTGTGTTTTGAGAGTATTTGGACGATATCTCCGCGTATATTTTGAGTTTCTTCGTCGTTTTTGTGCCCAGAATCAAGTCCCAAAGCCTGCTATTTATACACGAATTTGGCATTGCTTGCGCACCGTAAGCCTCAACCCTTACGGTGCGTAAGGGACTTAAAGTAGCTCTATGCTTGCCACGTGTGTTTGGAGTGCAGGTGAGTCGACGGTTCGATTAAATTCGATTTTTTTAATAACTTATAAGGATAATCGTTGAGTAGGGAATGCCCCCCCTGAGTTTTAGGGGCCCTGATCCTGATTCTGATTGTTCTGAAATTTTTAGGGTTTGTGCAGAATCACTTGGGTGTCTCAATTAGGTTTTCCAATTGGATAAAATAATAAAATAATTAGGACTTTTAATGAGGGTTGTTACAGAACTAAACAAGAGACTGCCTTTCGAACTCTCAAGCACATGCTTTGCAATGCTCCTGTTCTCTCATTGCCCGACGGAAACGATGATTTCATTGTCTATTGTGATGCTTCCAACCTTGGCCTTGTTTGTGTTCTTATGCAGCGAGACAAGGTTATATCTTACGCATCTCGTCAGCTCAAAATCCACGAGAAGAACTATACAACCCATGATCTCGAGCTAGGCGCAGTTGTTTTTGTGTTAAAGATTTGGCGACACTACCTGTATGGTACCAACTATACGATCTTCACCGATCATAGGAGCCTGCAACATATCTTTAATCAGAAGAAACTTAATATGCGTCAACGCCGATGGGTAGAACTTCTCAACGATTACGACTGTGAGATTCGTTATCACCCAGGCAAAGCAAATGTTGTTGCCGATGCACTCAGCAGACGGAGCTATCTGCTTAGCACTCGTAACGTCCAAGCCCAATACGATCTCGAAGCTCTCATTCGCGAAGTTTAGCATGCATGTTTTAATGAACGCACTTTGAAGAAGGAACGAATCTATCACGACGGAGCCCAGCTTGTGAGTAAATCAAATGGGATATTCCACTTTCTGGACCGAATTTGGATCCCTAAACGGACTGATTTGCCACAGATTTTGATGGACGAAGCCCACAAATCCCGGTATTCTATTCATCCCGGTGCCGACAAAATGTATCAGGATCTTCGCTACAAATTCTGGTGGCCTGGCATGAAAAGGGATATTGCTCTCTACGTTGGAAAATGCCTGACCTGCACAAGAGTCAAGGCTGAACACCAAAGACCCTCTGGCTTACTCGAGCAACCACCGATCCCTATGTGGAAGTGGGAGAGTATAGCTATGGACTTCATAATAAAGCTTCCGCACACGTCATCAGGTCAGACAGTATATGGGTTGTTGTTGACCGACTGACCAAACCAGCTCACTTTTTACCAATACGGGAAGACTACAAGGTAGAACGATTAGCCCGAATCTACACCAACGAGATCATTTGTAATCATGGGACGCCTCACGACATCATCTCTGACCGTGATGCTCGGTTTACCTCGCGACTGTGGGAAACGTTTCAAACGGCTCTCGGTACATCGCTTAATCTAAGTACCTCATTCCACCCTCAAACCGATGGTCAGACTGAAAGAACGATTCATACTCTTGAGGACATGCTCTGTTCGTGTGTCATAGACTTTGGTGGTAATTGGGATACATACCTGCCGTTAGTCGAATTCTCGTATAACAACAGTTATCATTCCAGCATTCAAATGGCACCATTCGAGGCTTTATACGGAAGAAAATGTCGATCGCCTATTGTATGGCACGAGATCGGTCACTCGCAATTAACCGGTCCCGAGCTATTACAAGAAACGACTGACAAAGTCCTCCAAATTCGAGACAACTTGTTGAAAGCTCGAAGTCGACAGAAAAGTTACGCCGATAGACGATGCAAGCCCCTTGAATTTGACGTTGGCGACTATGTACTCCTAAAGGTATCACCTTGGAAGGGTGTGGTCAGATTCGGCAAGAAAGGGAAATTAGCGCCTCGATATGTTGGACCTTTTAAGATTCTGGAAAGGATCGGAAAGTCGCCTACAGACTCGAACTACCGGAGGAACTTAGTAACGTCCACCCGACTTTCCATGTGTCAAACCTCCGAAAGTGCCTGGCTGAGCATGATTTAATTGTACCTCTCGATGATCTTTAAGTAAACGAAACACTACACTTCGTGGAAAATCCTCTCGAAATCATGGATCGCCAAACCAAGCAGCTCAGACGCTCGCGCATTCCTATTGTGAAAGTCCGATGGGAAGACAAGCGAGGCGCGGAGTTCACTTGGGAACTCGAAAGCGACATGAAGGCGAAGTACCCGAAGTTGTTTGTTACGACTTCGGCCTAATTTCGGGATGAAATTCCCTCAACTAGGGGAGGCTGTAACACCCCGTGTTTCTGAAGTCAAAGTCAAAGTCAAAGTTAAGGTCAAAGTCAACGACCGATTTCGCGCAACTTTACTAGTAGTGAATTTCTTTTATGTGTTTATTTTAGCTGTATTATGTGGAGTAAGTGTCAATAATTACAATAATCGACGTATGTTATTCGCTATTTAATCGACGTACGATTGTGAACTATAGGAAGTAACAATGCGATAAAGTTAACTAAAAAGATACTCGAACTATGCTAATCGAATCGACATCGAATCGCAATCACGCTCGCAACTCGAATTACGCGCTTTGGTTATTGTTATATGTGTGTGTGCCTTATGTGTTACTTATGCATGTTATTTATGTTATGTATGTTATGTGTGGTCATCAATCGAAACGTAATCGAACTCAATCGCAATCGAACTCAATCGTAATCGAACTAACGCAATCGAAATGGTATTATAATTAGTGGAGAAGAGATAGTGCGAGATATGAGTAGTTGGGATTAAAAGTAATTTGACTAGGAAACTCTATCGCATAGCAACGCTCGCAATCGAAATCGAAACAGCAAAAATCGTCGCGCCGAACACACGAACCAAGTGCCATCCGGCTAGAATGTCATCCGACCGGGCTGTCACTTGATTTGGTGCCAGGCTGCCATCCGACCAAGATGACATCCGACCGGATTGCCATCCGGGCGGGATGCCATCCGACCGACCCACACTTTCCACTTTGGGTATCCTATAAATACCCCATATCACTTTCATAGTTACCACTTTTGGTAACTGACGTCCGAACAGCCCGTGCTCCTCACCTTTTCTTCGATTTCTCTCAATTCCGGTAAGATCTCGTCCTAAATCTTATACTTCCTTGATCTACACGCACTCCTACACCTTTCTATATTTTGAATCTTAACTTTTAACCATGAAATCACTAGATTTGAGGTGTTATAGGATGACGTCATCATGGTGTTCTTATGAACTTCATGTTTTGGCCTCAACCCACCAAGAACAACTTAGATCTAACCGATTTCCACACAAGTAAACAAAGATTTTGCATAGATCCAAACACATTCATGGTGAAAAAGGATTGAAAGATGATTTCTAACTTTCTTTCAACTCTTTTACACTCAATGCACTCAAAACCGATAGAATCGGGCCTTGATCTAGTCTCCTACTCATTCTTAGTGTTGTGCTAGTTCAAGATCTGGATTCTACAAATAAGACCACCGATTTCGTGTTAAACAAGAACAACCGTCTTGAACCAGTTAACTGGTCGAACTAGGGTGATTCCTGTTTGATCGGGCCACTTGGGTCAAGATGGGGTTCTGTTGGTTAACACGCTGTCACAACGTCTCGATAAAACTACAAACAATCAAAACGACCAAGTGAAAGACGAACGAATTAACCAGCACGGAGTGCTATCCGACCGGACTACTGTCCGAACGGACAACCATCCGAGCGACTGGCCATCCGAACGGCTTGCACCATGGGTCCCACACTTAACCCACTTTATCTAAAGTTTGAGTATTGAACGAACTGTTGTCCGACCGAACTACCATCCGACCGGATTACTCTTCGGATCATGAGATACTTGGACTCTAACATTCAATCGATTTTCAACATATTCAATGCACCAAGGATGCCACCCATTCGAACAACCGTCCGACCGAGTGATCACCCTGCTGTGAACTTGTTCTCACTTAAATGTCTAACCGAACGGGTTGCCGTCTGACCGGACTACCGTCCGACCGACCGACCTGAAACGTAGAGATACTTCAATGTTTTCAAAATGCTACAACGAAAACTTCAAAAGTCAAGCCATCATACACAAACACATCCTTCTCATAGGGAGAAACAATCCACTCGAATAAGTCATCCGACCGGACTACCGTCCGACCGGATGACCATCCGAACGGATTGTCATCCGCACGACTGGCCGTCCGATCGGATTACCATCCGACCAAACTGCTGTCCGAGCCACTTACACCTTGCATCGTTTTACGCATCACTTATCGTTATGCTATCGTACTATTCAGGCTAACCCTACTCTCTAGCGCTCCCTTCAATCCATCCATCGCTGTGAGTATACTCAATCCCTTTTTGCTTTACGCACTTTTGGGTGTTACATACGTTACTTATTCTAAAACACATCGAACACACTACTCAATACTTTAAGCGCTAACCGTTACCGCATGTTATACGTGACAAAATGAATGCTTGTTTGTTATGTTTACACATGGAATGCTGTCTACCTGCCTTAGCAACGGTAGTACTATTAGTTTGGACTCAGCACCCGTTCACTCGGGGGTTGTTAAGGACAATTATTTGCATGGATTACAGTGGTGATCATGTATTACGAACTGCCTCGGGCAGTCAACCCACAGTCATTGGTATTGATAAGTTCATGTCGATAACTAACATGCATCATTTCACTCTGTGTACGTGCTGGTTATACGTAAACTATTTCGAACTCTATATGCTATTATCAAACTTGTATGCTCACCTTTACACTATGTGTATTGACTTTTATTTTAAGGTATGTGACATGTTCTTAAGATTCTTATCTGCTAGGAAATCGAGGCTAGAATAAGGCTCAAGAGGCCAACAAATAGTTGTCTGTACAAATGAAATCAAGAGTCTCTAGAAGCAGATAAACAATTGCTCTATTTGAAAATATGAGTTGTCGGAATAGAACTATTTTCCTGGATTTTGTCTGTAATAATTTGTTTTACCTGTTGAGACATGGTATGGGACATGTTACTTTAAATTGATTGGTAATGATAATTTTTATGGAAACTTCTGGACAATCTGTTTCGCTCAGTGCCATACCCCGATGTTTCCACCATCGGTTGGGGTGTGACACCCAAAGTGGTGAGTGCATTTGTAGTACAGTTTATATTTTGTAAGCATGTTCGTATGTAACTAAGCATGCGCGCGCAGGCGACTTACGCGCTCGTATGTAAAGCAACAGGGTCGCATGGAGTTTAGCGTGTCACACCCCAACCGACGGCGGAAACTTCGGGGCGTGACACAGAGCAAAACAGATTGTCCAAGAGAATCCATAAGAACTAATTTTCCAGATAATTAATATTATGTCCTGATGTGTTCAAAATGTAACATATAAATTTCATCAAATGAGGCATAAAACTAACCCTTTTTTAGTACTAATGTTGGAAAAAGTGTGCTTTTGTCTTCCTTTTGTATTTTCAGGATTAAATGAGCTCAAATTAACAAAAGAAGCAAAAAGACATCAAAATCTAACATAAATACAAGAAAAGGAACAAGACGTGGCATGCCCGACCCCACAACAGCATCTTCCCAAGCAAAACAAGAGATCAGAAGCCTGAACACGCCCCGTGCTCAGCCAGCACGGGGGCGTGCCCAAGTGTTAGCAGAAAAGACAAAGTGGTAGAAGCTTCTATTGCCCACCACGGGGTCATGCTCAGCGGACACGGGGCCGTGGTCAACTATAAGATTCGCACAATCCAGGCAAATCTTCATAGTACAAAGATTCGTCTGCACACGGGGTCGTGCTCAGCGGACACGGGGGCGAGGTCAACTAATAAGACAAAGCTGCAATTAATGAAGAAAGTGAGGATGTGGACACGGGGCCATGCCCACTGGACACGGGGCCGTGCCCGAGCTTCTGTTCAGCCTATAAATAGAAGTGCTTGGCTCAAGCTCAAACCATCCCTTGGCACACCACCTCTCTCACACTTCACCCACCACCACCATAACACCATCATCCACCACCATCATCCATTGTCCATCATAGAGTGTGTGAGTCGTCTCGGGATCCAAGATTGATCGTAAGAGTTCTTGACAATCAAGGCAATGTTTGCCTAAGTCTCTTACATCACTTGGTGAAGACAAAGTGTCTAGTGTAATACTTTTTATTTCTAATCTTTTGCACTTTTTATTTGGTTTTGTATTAATGACTTTAATAACTAGTTGCTTATGTTGAAGGTGATCTTTCCTTATCGTTTGTCCGTGGTGTCTTGGCATTATTTTACTGTCTATATAAAATAAAAGATTTTCACCATTCATATCTCCACGGTCTATATGGAGGTATGTTGGCTACCTGGTCGGGGGTTAAGGGAACGGTTTGGTAAAGGTCTTGCCATTGTTCAGCGTTTAGAGGTCCTGCAATGGACCTGGGTCAAATTTAGTAGGACCTCCTTCAATACTTAACGGTATTGGATGGCGGGGGTCTAAACTCTTTGATCCCCTCATAAGTTAACTACTATTAATACTATAACCCGGCTATTTAGGATTGTATCCCTGCTGAATCAGACTACTTAGTCGAGGGTAACGTCACCTCCAAAAGAGGGGCCTACCATAATTTGCATTAATAACTTAATTAATTATCTTCCAATAATCCACCCTTTTAGGATTGTATCCTTGCTGACTCAAACAACTGGGGTGAGGGTAACGTCACCTTCAAAAGAGGGGCCTACTACAATAACTAAGATAATCTCTTAATTATGTGCAAAAGTGCGGAAATAATCAAAGGTTACACTAGATACGAGTCGGAACCAAGTGATTCATCTTGTCTATCTGTTTTTCTTTTTATTTTATTTTCAGCATTTTAGTTAGTTTTTTATTTTTCTTAGTTAAAAACATTTTTCTAAACTTTTTATTTTGATTAGACGTTGAGGATAAACCGGTACTAAAAGCTCTTGTGTCGTTGGACGACCTCGGTATCTTGCCAACACTATACTACGCTCACGATGGGTGCACTTGCCCATATGTGTGTTTAGTGTTAGTAAAATATCGTGTTTTATAAATTTAAAACTTGGCTAAAATAAGTGTTAAAGGGGCTTAAAATATACACATAATATATATAACACTTCACACGCATCAAGTTTTTGGCGCCGTTGCCGGGGACACAAGGATTTTAAGAAAGCTTAAAATCGACGGCCTAATCAGTTTTTCAAAACCTTTTTAAAAGCGCGCACATTTTTCTGCATTTTAGTTTAGATTTGCATTTACAGTAGCCTGTACACGGGGCCGTGTTCGCTGAACACGGGGCCGTGCTGCACATTTTCATAAAAACACCCAGTAACAGTAGCTTGAACACGGGCCGTGCTCACTGAACACGCCCCCGTGCTCAACGAAATCAGTAAATTTAATTAAAACGCCCAGATACAGTTCCTGAACACGGGGCCGTGTTCACTGAACACGGGGCCGTGTCCAGCCTCTGTTTCCGTTTTATTTTTGTTTTCTGATCTCGAGACTCGGTTGTGGTCTGCTGAGTGATTCTTATGGATCAATACTCAGGAGGTTACAACTACACCTATGAGGAGGATGATTATAGGGGTAATTATTGCACTAATTGTCGTAACACACGCTCGGTTCAATACAATCACTCATATCAACCATCCAATTCATACACCTACTATGAGGAGCCTATGTACGAGCCATCAACTTCATACACATCCTATGAAGACCAAAGGTATGAACCTCCTCCCTCATACTCATATTTTGATGAACCAAGGTATGAACCTTCATACTCATACTTTGAGGAACCAAGATATGAGCCACCACCTTCGTATGCTTATTATGAGGAACCATGGCGTGAACAACCCACCTCATATGAGTATTATGAAGAACAAAATTACGAACCTTATCCATCATATGCTTACAATGAAGGACAATGGTGTGAACCATCTACTTCATACGGGTATTATGAGGAACAAAGGGTCGAACAACCGGATTCAAGCTTAGAAAATACCGATTCTTTTTCTATAACCGAAGTGACCGATAGGATATTAGAACACATTAGAGTTATCGATCGATGTATAAAAGAAGCTCGCGCAAGGGAAGAGGAGTCCCGCGCAAGAGAAGAATTAAAAAAGGAAGAGATAACCGAAAGTGTAAAAATGGAAGAACAAATAAGTGAAAAACCGACACATGAGTTAAACAACGAAAAAGGTGAGTCCGACAACGTTAAAATTCAAGAAGAGTCTAATTTTGAAGAAATTAATCTCTTGTCGCCTTCTTTTGAAAATCATTGTTTAGTACCCACTCATGCTAAGTTTTTAAAAGAGTTAAACACTAACACTAAAATTGACGAAACGGTAAGTATTAAGTTAACTAATGATCAAACGTCACTAATAAAAGAAGACCCATTTGAAATTAACATTACACCGGTTCCATGTTTCTTTCAAAATTCATTTATTAGTAATGTCATAATCGATAAAGATCTTTGTGTTAACATAATGCCTAACTACATTTTCGAAAAATTAAGTATTAGTGATTTTTCTCCACTTCAAATACCCATTTTTCTATCCAATCGGAAAGTAATAAAATCAATCGGTATAGTTGAGGACGTTTTGGTTCAAACAAATCAAATGGTAATACCAACCGACTTTGTCATCCTCGATGACGCTCCTCTAATGTTGGGACGACCATTTGTAAAAACACACGAAGCTTTGAAAAACCGGAAGTTCAATAATCTACCTCTTCAATTAGGGGCATTTAAAAGAAGTGTCGATCTAGAACTGTCAATGAAATATCCATTCGGCAATAATGACCCCCTAATTGAAGATGAAGATGAACCACCCGATACAAGTGAAGAGATCGACCACTTTGTTGAAGAAGAGGTCGCCATAGAACAAACTTTTAAAGTTCTTGATCAAAATGAGCAACCAAATAAGGAGTCTCCTAAAGACCCACCACTTGAGCTCAAAGAACTTCCAAAAGGTTTGGAATATGCTTTTCTAGACAAAGAGGGTAAATTACCTGTAATTATTTCGTCTAAATTAGATAGCTTAGAAAAAGAAAAATTAATTAGTCTTTTGAAAAAACATAAAAATGCAATAGCTTGGAAACTTGTAGACATAAAAGGAATTAGTCCTTCTATGTGCACACACAAAATTTTGATGAATGATGACTACAAATCAGTTATACAACAACAACGTCAAGTAAATCCAAATGTTCAAGAAGTGGTTAAAAACGAGGTCATCAAATTACTTGACGCCGGACTTATCTATCCTATCTCCGATAGTCCTTGGGTAAGTCCCGTCCAAGTAGTCCCAAAGAAAGGAGGTATGACGGTAATAACTAACGAAAAGAATGAATTAATACCAACGAGAACCGTCACAGGATGGAGAGTTTGTATAGATTATAGACGATTAAATGAAGCAACAAGAAAAGACCACTTTCCTTTGCCCTTCATTGATCAAATGATAGAAAGATTATCCGGTCATAAATTTTATTGTTTCTTGGATGGTTTTTCAGGTTACTTTCAAATCCCGATAGCACCCGAAGACCAAGAAAAGACAACTTTCACATGTCCCTATGGAACTTTTGCTTATCGACGCATGACGTTTGGTCTATGTAATGCCCCCGCAACATTCCAACGTTGCATGGTAGCCATCTTCCATGATATGATAGAAAAGACAATGGAAGTCTTCATGGACGACTTTTCTATCTTTGGGGATTCATACGACCAATGCCTCTATAACCTTGAACGAATGCTATCCCGATGTGAGGAAACTAACCTCGCCCTTAATTGGGAAAAATGCCATTTCATGGTAACGGAGGGAATAGTACTCGGTCACAAGATCTCGAGCAAAGGAATGGAGGTGGATCGAGCCAAAATAGATACCATTTCTAGATTACCACCTCCATCCTCCGTAAGAGCTATCAGAAGTTTCCTAGGGCATGCCGGATTCCATAGACGGTTTATCAAAGACTTTTCTAAAATCTCAAGGCCCCTAACAAAATTACTTGAAAAAGATGCCCCCTTCATCTTTGACAAGGATTGCAATCAAGCATTTCTAACCCTAAAAGAAATGTTAGTCAACGCACCTATCATTAGGGCTGGCAATTGGGTACCTGTTAAGACACGATTAGACCTGTTTGACTGAAAAATACACCCTTTGACTTTTTTAGTTTTTAAAATAATTAAAATTACAATATTAGGATCTATCATTTATTCATCCTTGTACATAAAACATAAAACTGTTTTATAAACATGAGGTGGAAAGTAGTTAAACGAGTCGTAATCATGTTTGAAACTTATGTTGTGCGCGCCGTCAGAAACCTGTTAAACCTATTAAGACACGATTTGCCAGCCTTACCTATCATGATAGCGCCTGATTGGAAATTTCCTTTCGAAATCATGTGTGATGCTAGTGACTTTGCAGTTGGAGCTGTCTTGGGACAAAGAAAAGAAAAGCATTTCCACCCAATTTATTATGCTAGTAAAACACTTAATGATGCACAAGAAAATTACACAACAACTGAAAAATAATTACTAGCTGTGGTATTTGCTTTTGATAAATTTCGTTCTTATCTTGTTCTTTCTAAAACTATAGTCTATACAGATCATGCAGCCATTCGATATCTCTTCAAAAAGCAGGACACAAAACCACGTTTGATTCGGTGGATTCTACTCCTCCAAGAATTTGACATTGAAATCAGAGACAAAAGAGGAGCGGAAAATACCGCAGCAGATCATCTTTCGCGCTTAGAAGACCCAGCTTTGGAGGCGACCAGGGACGAGCAAATCAACGAAAAATTTCCAACAGAGTCCCTGGAAATGGTGGAATATAAGGAAGAGCCATGGTACGCCGACTATGCTAACTACCTAGCTAGCGGTATAGTCACAAGAGGATGGTCACATTATCAAAGAAAAAAATTCTTTGCCAATGTGAAACACTATTTTTGGGAAGATCCATATATTTTCAAAATGTGTGCCAACCAACTCGTCCGACGATGCGTACATGGTAATGAAGCACGAAGAATTCTCCGCCATTGTCATGAAGGTCCATACGGAGGGCATCATGGTGCCACTAGTACCGCACGAAAGGTATTTGATTCAGGATTTTATTGGCCAACCATTTACAAAGACGCCCAAAGTCTTGTCAAGACATGTGATGCTTGCCAAAGAATAGGTAATATTGCTTCCAAACACGAAATGCCACAAAATGGCATTCTTGTTTGTGAAATTTTTGATGTGTGGGGACTCGACTTTATGGGACCTTTCCCACCATCGAAAGGAAACAAATATATACTTGTGGCAGTAGACTACTTGTCTAAATGGGCCGAGGCCGAGGCACTTCCAACAAATGATGGAAGAGTCGTGGTAAGATTTCTGAAAAAATTATTCTCTCGTTTTGGCACACCTAAAGCATTAATAAGTGATAGAGGTACCCATTTTTGCAACCATCAACTTGAAATTTTTTTAACAAGATATGGGGTCTATCATCGGGTCTCAACAGCGTATCACCCTCAAACAAACGGGCAAGCCGAAGTGACTAATAGAGGTTTAAAACGAATACTCGAAAAAACCGTAGGGTTAAATAAAAAGGAATGGGCGGATAAATTAGATGATGCTTTATGGGCTTTTCGAACTGCTTATAAAACAACAATAGGCACAACCCCATATAAGCTAGTCTATGGAAAAAGTTGTCATTTGCCAGTAGAAATTGCACACAAAGCCTACTGGGCAATCAAAAATGTAAACTTAGATTTAGAATTTGCTGGTAAAAATCGATTTTGTCAATTAAATGAATTAGACGAACTTAGGAATTATGCATACTCAAACTCCGAAATTTATAAGGAAAGAATGAAAAATTTGCATGATAAACATATTAAACCTAATGAATTTCGGGTAGGGGATCTAGTTCTTTTGTTTAATTCACGACTTCGATTTTTTCCTGGTAAATTAAAGTCTAGGTGGTCAGGACCTTTTTCCATCACCCATATTTTCCCACACGGTGCAGTAGAAATTAAATCTCGAAATGGGCCTCCATTTAAAGTCAATGGCCAACGGCTGAAACTCTATCAAGGATTCATTGAGGATGAAGAAGAAGAGATTTCGCTTCAAACGGTGGAAGAATAAAACATCATGCCTGGTATGTTACGAACGATTGAGACAACAAAAGTGAAAAAAATTTCAAAACTTTGCTCGGCACGAGGCCGTGTCCGCTGGACACGGGGCCGTGTCCGCGCTGCAGTCGGGATAAAACCCCTTTTTCAAAACAGTTACTTCATTCCACACGCCACGTTTCCCCGAAAAGCTCTGGTTTCAGGCGATTTTTCGCAGATTTTTGACGTCTCCTATCGCTCTAACAACATCAAGGTATGATTCTATCACTTTTAGTAGTTAGATTAGTTACTTGCATGTAGTTAAAACACCAAAAATTTGGGGAAAAATCTAGGGTTCTTGAAGTTCATCCGGATCGAACCTCAAATTTTTGTTTAGATCTGTTTGCATTTAGTTAGATTAGTGTTATGGGAAGTAAATACACTTGTATTGTTCATAGATTCACCCAATTTCTCACAAAAACCCCAAACCCTTGTTCTTGAACCAAAAAAGATAAAATTGATAAGGTAAACGGGATATTTTGGGAAAAACGGCACTTAGGGTTTCATTTTCGGGGGAAACCGCACCTATTGGACCAAAAATTTTCAAGTTTTCGAAACCGGGTCGAAAAATGGAATTTTTTAGTAACAGACGCCTGGACACGGGGCCGTGTCCGCTGAACACGGGGTCGTGTCCAGACCACTGTTTGTAGTTTTGTCCAAAAATATTTCTGTTTCGTGCTAACTTTTGGTGTATTATTTCAGATGGCTAGGAAGTTCACAAGATTTAACGCCAATGAGCTCGACGCTAGAGCTCGATACGAGATACTTCAAACAAGGCCAGAGGGATACCCGAGGCAAGCATGCACGGACTTGCTAACCTTGGTGAATTAAATCGACCGCTTCAACAACATTGTCACGGGACAACTCAGAGTAGCCCTAACAACTCGACTCCGTTCCGTCCATGAATGCACGTTGGAGTTCTATAGCACCTTCACATTCAACTCGAGGTGCGACCCGTTCGACAATGACGGGGTAGCATTCCGATGTGGCGGAACGAAATATTCGATCTCTATGGCTCAGTTTGGATCGATTGTCGGGTTGTATGCGGAAGAGGATGCGGGAAACGAAGAAAATACTGGAGGAATGAGAGAGATTGACGAGAACGAACGCCAAGCTATTTGGGCTCAGATTGGTGAAGGGTACTACAATCCGAGCAGCACTAAGAGTACGAAGTTGAGGGATCCGCTATACAGATACATTCATAGGCTCCTCGGCTACTCTCTTAGCCAAAGGCATGATAGTAGTGGCGTCGTTGGGTTAAGAGATTTGGTTGTCCTCCACTGCATCCACAACCGCAGGCCGCTCGATGTTCCGTTCCTCATGCTCCGAAACATGCATCATAACCGCCTTGCTAGTGCACCGACTCCTATCTTCTTTGGGGGATGGGTGTACCGTCTCTTTAGGCACTTCGCCCACATACCTAGGTCATTTGAAGAGCCCATGGTCGGGTATGGTAGATATACACATATGCCGCTCAATGAACCTGATTTATGAGGCGGAGGACGGAATGGTGAGCTTTCAAAGGATGCAAGGCCATGCATGGAACCCGCAAGAAGCACTGGTCCTCCAAGCTCCGCAACATCATCAGTATCAATACCAACCCCATGGTGATCCGGGCCAATCATCCTCCTCCGGAGGCGGTTTTCCTAATTTCCAAAGTTTGCATGATTTGTTGCAGGAAAACCTTATGTGCACCAGGAACACTTACAACATGGCGAGCAACACCTACCACCGGGTCGGAGCTATCGAAAGAAACATATCCGATATCCAAGATGATGTTGGATACATACGAGACCACATTGCACGCCATGGAGGGGATGATGATGATGATGATGATGATGACGATGCCATGGAGTAGGCGGAAGAAGCGGAGGAAGCGGAGGTTGTTTGATGGTTCCCCAGGTTAACCCTTTTCCACTCTTGAACAATTGATGGCCTGCGTGCCAAGTGTTGAACAATTTACTTTCCCTAACTTCTTTTATTTTTCTGCATTTTTTTTTTAACTTTGACATGGATGTTGAATATTGGTAAAAGTAGGATGTTTGCTATGTTTTGGTGGAGTATTCATTGATTAAACAGGTACAAACGAGGCTTAGAGTGCTAAACATTAGTACTACTAAAGCCGGGACAGGAAAACAGACGAAAGAAACCTGTTTTTCAACTTTGCAGACTGTCCACACGGGGCCGTGTCCACCTGACACGCCCCTGTGCCCACTCTCCTGAACCTGCTGTTTGTATTTATTCTGCAAACCTTGACAGACACGGGGTCGTGTCCAACCAACACGCCCCCGTGTTCACCTTCTCTAAGTTTTCGTTACTGGCACCTGAGCACGGGGCCGTGTTCACTCAACACGGGGTCGTGTCCAGGTAGCCAGTAACACAAAATTTTTGCTTTTTACACCTTTTTACACATTCAATCAACCTAAAAACTTATTTTTGGGACACATTGAGGACAATGTGTAATTTAAGTGTGGGGGGGATGCTAAAACCTTGAATCTCGCAAGTCCTAAATACAAGCCTTACACAAAACTCTATTGGAATTGCTAATCACCCCAAATTTTTTTCAAAAATTTTCATTTTTTTTTACTTGTCTAGGTTTAACTCGGGAAATTCAAGTTCTAAAAAGGTTATATTTTTTACAAATTTACAACCGATAGCGTCGTGATAAAAAGAACCAACATAAGAAAATTATGAAAAGGCATGACAAGCTTAGTTAAAATTTGATTATATATACTTGATCACATAAAAACCCATTCCCACAAAAGTGAGTTTTGAGTCTTTATTGAGCATACAATTACATATCATTAGAACTAAATGCTCATTTTTCGTTTCTTGTGTGAATAGCCGCTTGGTTCTTACGACTCTAGAACTTGCCATGACGATACATTTCCGGTCCTTACCAACTTAAAACCCGAGTAAGTAAATGATGGAGGCATTAGGACTAACCTTTTTATTTCTACACCATTATTTTTCCTTTTTTTTACCACCTACCCAAAATCCCCCTAGTTAGCCCATTTGAGCCTAAACCTTTTCATTTCATAACCTAAACCAAACACCCTTTTTACCCACCAAAACCTTTTTCATTTTTAACCCTTTATTTTAGTAACAAGTCCGATTTTTCGTATGACTTTTCAAAAAAAAAAAAAAATAATAATAATAATGTTGTTGATGATGAAGCAAAAGAAAATAAACAAACAAGTTCATCAAAAATAACTTTGTTTGAATAAATAGCTTCATCAAAAATAAAAGTTACAAAAATAGAAAGTCATACGAAAACCGACACTTGTTACGCTTTTCGCCCTTTTTCTACTAACCACTAACCACCAACCCAACCACCTACCTTTAACCCAAGCCTAACCCTTAACCCACAAAGTCCTCTGGATATTTACAAAGGTATATAAGTTAAAAAGGAGGAGGATTGATTGCTTGGCAAGCCTATGGTAGAAGTAAGTTCCATGCCGTTCTCGAGTGATCCACAAAAATACATTTTCGGCCGAGTGTTGAGTGATCCCCGTGAGGTATGTGAACTTGTATATAAATAGAATTTTAAAAAGGCATGTTATGCCCTAATAAGTAATTTATCTTATGAAAAGTTTTAAATAAATCATGACGAATAAGATTGTAAATAAATAAAAATAAAACTAAATAAAGAATCTTGGAAATCCCGACACTCTATGACAAGCCCAAAACCTTCTTTCCTACCCATTCCATTTGGCAGTGTAAATAGCCACATATTAAAGAGTTTTGCTTGAGGACAAGCAAAGATTCAAGTGTGGGGGTATTTGATGTGTTCAAAATGTAACATATAAATTTCATCAAATGAGGCATAAAACTAACCCTTTTTTAGTACTAATGTTGGAAAAAGTGTGCATTTGTCTTCCTTTTGTATTTTCAGGATTAAATGAGCTCAAATTAACAAAAGAAGCAAAAAGACATCAAAATCTAACATAAATACAAGAAAAGGAACAAGACGTGGCATGCCCGACCCCACAACAGCATCTTCCCAAGCAAAACAAGAGATCAGAAGCCTGAACACGCCCCGTGCTCAGCCAGAACGGGGGCGTGCCCAAGTGTTAGCAGAAAAGACAAAGTGGTAGAAGCTTCTATTGCCCACCACGGGGCCGTGTTCAGCGGACACGGGGCCATGGTCAACTATAAGATTCGCACAATCCAGGAAAATCTTCATAGTACAAAGATTCTTCTGCACACGGGGTCGTGCTCAGCGGACACGGGGGCGTGGTCAACTAATAAGACAAAGCTGCAATTAATGAAGAAAGAGAGGATGTGGACACGGGGCCTTGCCCACTGGACACGGGGCCGTGCCCGAGCTTCTGTTCAGCCTATAAATAGAAGTGTTTGGCTCAAGCTCAAACCATCCCTTGGCACACCACCTCTCTCACACTTCACCCACCACCACCATAACACCATCATCCACCACCATCATCCATTGTCCATCATAGAGTGTGTGAGTCGTCTCGGGATCCAAGATTGATCGTAAGAGTTCTTGACAATCAAGGCAATGTTTGCCTAAGTCTCTTACATCACTTGGTGAAGATAAAGTGTCTAGTGTAATACTTTTTATTTCTAATCTTTTGCACTTTTTATTTGGTTTTGTATTAATGACTTTAATAACTAGTTGCTTATGTTGAAGGTGATCTTTCCTTATCGTTTGTCCGTGGTGTCTTGGCATTATTTTACTGTCTATATAAAATAAAAGATTTTCACCATTCATATCTCCACGGTCTATATGGAGGTATGTTGGCTACCTAGTCGGGGGTTAAGGGAACGGTTTGGTAAAGGTCTTGCCATTGTTCAGCGTTTAGAGGTCCTGTAATGGACCTGGGTCAAATTTAGTAGGACCTCCTTCAATACTTAACGGTATTGGATGGCGGGGGTCCAAACTCTTTGATCCCCTCATAAGTTAACTACTATTAATACTATAACCCGGCTATTTAGGATTGTATCCCTGCTGACTCAGACTACTTAGTCGAGGGTAACGTCACCTCCAAAAGAGGGGCCTACCATAATTTGCATTAATAACTTAATTAATTATCTTCCAATAATCCACCCTTTTAGGATTGTATCCTTGCTAACTCAAACTACTGGGTTGAGGGTAACGTCACCTTCAAAAGAGGGGCCTACTACAATAACTAAGATAATCTCTTAATTATGTGCAAAAGTGCGGAAATAATCAAAGGTTACACTAGATACGAGTCGGAACCAAGTGATTCATCTTGTCTATCTGTTTTTCTTTTTATTTTATTTTCAGCATTTTAGTTTTTATTTTTCTTAGTTAAAAACATTTTTTCTAAACTTTTTATTTTGATTAGACGTTGAGGATAAACCGGTACTAAAAGCTCTTGTGTCCTTGGACGACCTCGGTATCGTGCCAACACTATACTACCCTCACGATGGGTGCACTTTCCCATATGTGTGTTTAGTGTTAGTAAAATATCGTGTTTTATAAATTTAAAACCAGGCTAAAATAAGTGTTAAAGGGGCTTAAAATATACACCTAATATATATAACACTTCACATGCATCATGTCCCATACCATAACTCATCAAAATAAAGTAGTTTTTACAGACGTAGATATCTCATAGAAAAATAAATTATTTCGACAACTCAGATTTTATTAAATTTGTTTCTAGACTCCATACTAGCTTGATTCCATCAAGTAACAAGCAAAGCATCCCAAACACTTGTCACATACATTAAAATAGAGGTCAATACACATAGTGTAAAGGTGAGCATACAAGTTTGATAGTATAGTAGTAGCAAAAGCGATTTACGCATAACCAACATGTAACATGTAAAATTGTGAAGCAAATAGGTTATCGACAATGAAATATGCACAGACGTGACTGCGAGTTGTAGAGTGCACAACACATATCACCACCATGACACGTGAAGAAATACCCTTAGCAACCCCAATCCACGACAGGTGCTGAGTCCAAACTATAGTACTATCGTTGCTAAGGTTTCAGGCAACAATCACTGTGTAAACATAACATACAAGCATTCATCGAATAACACGCATAACATGCGATAGCGGTTAGCGTATAAAATGTGTTTGCGTTGTGTGATCGATGTGATTTAATATATGTAACGTATGTAACACCCAAAAGTGCTTAAAGCAAAAAGGGATCGAGTATACTCACAGAGATGGTAGCGACTAAACACAATCGGTGGTTGGATTAAAGGGAGCGCTAGCGTAAGCCTGATTTCAGAACGATAGCATAAGCAATGAATGGCATGTAAAACGATGCAAGTGAGCTGAAGTGACGAAGGGTCATCCGGTCGGATGACAATCTGTACGGATGGTCATTCGATCGGATGACAATTCGTACGGATGGTTATCCCGACGGATGGCCATTCAGTCAGATTGTACTTCGTTTTGGGAGGGATGTGTTTGTGTATGATGGCTTTGAAGTTTTCGTTATAGCATTTTGGAAACAGAGAAGTATTTCTACCTTTCAGGTCGTCCGGTCGAACGGTCATTCGATCGGATGGCGATCCGTCTAGCGAGACATTTCTTAGAGAACACGTTTACAGTAGGATTGTCATTTGATCGAATGGTCTTCCGATCAGATGGCAATCCGTCAGAAGATGATGATCTTTGAAATTTATGGAAATGTTTTAAGTGTTGAAACCATAAGCCAATCCAATCGGATTTTCGTTCGATCGGATGGCAATCCGTTCAGACGGCAGTCCATTTGGTGGCTGGATATGACAAAGTGTTAAACAACGGAAACTCCTCCAAGCCCAAGTTATCCGATCTTGGACGGGAATCACCCTAGTCTAAGCAGTAACTGTTCTTGACGGTTGTTCATGTTCAACCCGGAATCAGTTGTCTCTTGGGTAGGAATCAGATCTCAGACTTGACACTTTACTAGAAACGAGTAGAGGGCCTGAATGAGTTCCGATTCTATTGCTTTTGAGTTCATTGAGTGTAAAAGAGTTGAAAGAAAGTTATGAAAACATCTCTCAATCCTTTTAAATCCTTGAAAACGTTTAGATCTATGCGAAAACAGTGTTGAATCATGTTGAAATCCTTTAGATCTGAGTTGTTCTTGGTGGAATGAGGTCAAAACTTGAAGTTCATAAGAACCCCAAGATTACATCATCATAGAACACCTCAAATCGGGTGGTTTTCATGGTTAAAAGTGAATATTTGATGGTGAAAAAGATGAAGAAGTGTGTGTAGATCATAGAAGTACAAGATTGGAGTTGGAAACTTACAAGAATCGCGAGAAATCGAAGGAGAAAGGCCTGAGAAGTTGGAGAGTCGCACCAGAGCTGTCACATCACTGTTTGTGGTGTGACAGGTGCTATTTATAGGATTCCAAAATGGGAAAGGTGGTGCACAAGTGATGGGATGAAGTGAGGCTCGATCGGATGGTTATCCGATCGGATGGCGGTGCGAGTTGGTTTTCGATGTTTCGTCTTGTGCATTGAGTGTTGCAATGCGTTTTGAGTTAGCGATGCGATAGTATTTCACATTAATTTTCCAAATAACCTAACTAACAGTCATAAACCTAAACATACCCATACTGCGTTTTGTGTTGCGATGAGATTGCGTTGTGATAGATTGCGATTACGCTTTCGGATAATCATCACAAACATAAATAAACATGCACAAGTAACACATAAGTAGCACACACGTAAAACAATATCCATAACCTATAACTCGAGTTGCGATGCGATAGTGATGCGATTAGCGATAAGTCGATTAGTGATAACTGCGATTTATTAGCATTTACTCCACATAATACAACTAAAGTAAACAAAATTAAAGAATTCGATTACAAGTCAAGGAGTACAATCAATGATTAAGCAAGGCATGGCAGATCGCATTTAGCAATTTTTTCTCCCTTTGACTTTGACTTTGACTTGTACTTTGACTTTCCAAAGAGTGGGGTATTACAGCCTCCCCTACTTTAGGGAATTTCGTCCCGAAATTAAGGCGCATGCGTAACGAAGAGCTGTGGGTACTTAGCCTTCAAGTCACTTTCGAGTTCCTAGGTGAACTCGGCGTTGCGTTTGCCTTCCCAACGAACCTTCGCAATGGGAATGCATGAGCGTCGGAGTACCTTGGTTTCTCGACCCATGACCTCGATAGGCTTTTCCACGAAGTGTAATGTTTCGTCCACTTGTAGATCCTCAAGTGGTACTTGTAAATTCACCTCGGCTAGACACTTTCTGAGGTTCGAGACGTGGAAAGTCGGGTGGACATTACTAATTTCCTCCAGTAGTTCGAGTCTGCATGCCACTTTGCCAATCCTTTCCAGGATCTTAAAGTGTCCAACATATCGAGGCGCGAGCTTTCCTTTCTTGTCGAATCTGACCACACCCTTCCAAGGTGAAACCTTTAGGAGTACGTGATCGCCAACGTCAAATTCAAGGGGCTTGTGGTGTCTATCGGCATAACTTTTCTGACGACTCAAGCTTTCAGCAAATTGTCTCAGATCTGGAGGATTTTGTCAGTCGTTTCTTGTAACAGCTCAGGACCGGTAATTTACGCGTCTCCGTTCTCGTGCCATACGATAGGCGATCGACATTTTCTTCCGTATAATGCCTCAAACAGTGCCATTTGGATGCTAGAATGATAACTTCTATTGTACGAGAATTCGACCAAAGGTAAGTGCGCGTCCCAATTACCACCGAAATCTATGACACACGAGCGAAGCATGTCTTCAAGGGTACGAATCATTCATTCAGTCTGACCGTCGGTTTGGGGATGGAACTCGGTACTTAGATTGAGAGTAGTACCGAGAGCAGATTGAAACGTTTCCCAAAGGCGCGAGGTAAACCGACCATCGCGGTCAGAGATGATGTCACGAGGTGTCCCGTGTCGACATATAATTTCGTCGGTGTAGATTGGTGCTAATCGTTCTACCTTAAAGTTTTCTCGTATTGGTAGAAAGTGAGCAGATTTAGTAAGACAATCAACGATAACCCAAATGCTATCGTGACCTGATGGCGTGCGTGGAAGTTTCGTTATGAAGTCCATAGCTATACTCTACCACTTCCACTCGGGGATCTCGGGTTGCACGAGTAAGCCAGAGGGGCGTTGATGCTCGGCCTTGACCTTTGAACAATTCAGGCATTTCGAAACATAGATAGCGATATCCTTTTTCATGCCCGGACACCAGTACTTGTAGCGAAGATCTTGGTACATCTTATCTGCACCGGGATGAATAGAATATCGAGACTTGTGGGCTTCGTCTAGCAGAATCTGCCGTAGGTTAGTGCGTTTGGTAATCCAAATTCGGTCTAGATAATGAAATATCACATTCGATTTATTCAATAGTTGTTCGCCGTTATTAATGATCCTTTCCTTCTTCAAAGTGCGTTTGGTGAAACAAGCATGTTGGGAGTCACGTATAAGGGTTTCGAGATTGTGCTGAGCTTGAGTATTACGAATGCTATGCAGATAGCTTCGTCGACTGAGAGCATCGGCAACGACGTTCTCTTTGCCCGGATGGTAGCGAATCTCGCAGCCGTAAACGTTGAGGAGCTCAACCCATCGGCGTTGGCGCATATTCTGTCACGGCCCCCGACCCGGTGTGACCCGGTCCAGAAGCCGCGAGACAGAAAACCCGTGGTGTTTAATTAATTTGGCAGCGGAAATGTTCATAGGGTCGTTTAAAGTTGAAAATGCCCAATTATTTTATTTCACAATTTGGGGTAACCCTGTAATTTACAGTAGAGGAATTTCACAAGGAAATTCCCTGGTTTACAAAACATGTTTATTTATTTTACTGAGCCACCACTTCAAGCTTGTTAGTGCTCCATGGAACTTTTCATGGATCACAGCAGATCACCTGAAACATGTTTAAAACGATTTTATCAACGGGGAAATACTGGCGAGTCATTCAAATTGCACAAAAGACACATTGTTATAAATTTTACAGCATTAAGGGTTTTTATATTTGCTCCTATCACTTAATTATCTGGTTCAGCTGTCACTCGACCGAATCTATGACTGTGGACATATCACTGATTAGGCTCGCCCACATAATAGTGATAAATCGTTAGTAGTAATGTGCACAACCCCCCCCCCCCCCACCACATACTGCCAGTAATTAAAGATTAGCAAAGACTTAATCACTGCAAAATATAACTGGAAAACATTTAGGGCTTTGTAAAGCACTTTGATAAAAAGAGAATGACTCACCTTGCAAATTTAATCAGACAGAACCTTGCATACTAATTTAACCTTGTAACCTAGTTTAAATAACAATGCATACGAAACTAGGTCAGTAACTTAATACAACATTTACGATAAGCTCACGAAATCAAAACCCTCACGACGAATGACAAAGTATAGCCCGTATTCGGGCAGCACTTAAACATCCATCGGATCGGTTTTAATCGATCGGACATTGTATCGTAGCAGTGATCGAGTAATTACCCTGTTGTCGCAGCAGAGCTTCGTGCGAGGGTGTGTTTTTGAACGAAAAAGTGAATAACTCAACGTACAAAATGAATTTGAACGTCGAACCAACGCAGCCATGCAAGTGCCAAACCCCTGGATTTTATACTGAAAAACCGTCCCTGTCGCGTGTCACTACAGGCTGTCGCGTGGCGCGACGGTGCCCTTTTAGGGTAGGGTAGCCTCGTGTATTTGTAGCCTGGGTGAGTCGACAGTTCGACGAAATACGCGTTCTAAAAAAACCTGTGAAGATAATTATCCTTTAGGGGATACCCCCCCCCCCTAAGTTTTAGGGGCCCTGATCCTAGTTTCGATTGTTCTGAAAATTTTAGGGGTCATGCCATATTTCTTGGGGGTCTCAATTAGGGTTTCCTATTGGATAAAATAAAATAAGAAATAATAATTTTGGCGAGAGTTGTTACATCCTCCCCACCTTATTAAAATCTCGTCCTCGAGATTTACTGGAACAAGTAGGGATATTTTCGCTTCATTTCTGATTCTAGTTCCCAAGTGTACTCTGGTCCTCTCTTTGAATCCCACTTGACTTTGACCAGCACTAGTCGTTTGTGCTTGAGAAACTTGACCTTTCTGTCTTCTATCTGCAGTGGTTTCTCCACAAATTTTAACTTCTCATTTACCTCTCTATCTTGAAGTGGTACTACCAGGGATTCGTCAGATAGACATTTCTTGAGGTTGGATACATGAAATACGTCATGTACCCCGGCTAGCTCTTCTTGTAGTTGTAAACGATAGGCAACTGGTCCTATTCGCTGGATTACTGGGAATGGTCCTACGTACCTTGGACTTAGTTTTCCCTTCTTACCGAACCGAACTACCCCTTTCCAAGGAGAAACTTTTAAGAATACCTTGTCTCCAACTTGAAATTCTAGTGGCTTGCGTCTATTGTCTGCATAATTCTTCTGACGATCTCGAGCCGCCTTTAATCTTTTCTTGATTTGAGTAATCTTGTCGGTCGTTTCTTGCACAATTTCAGGACCCGATAATTGGCTTTCTCCTATTTCTGCCCAACAAACTGGAGTTCTACACTTTCATCCATACAGTGCTTCGAACGGGGCAGCTTCAATACTTGAATGGTAACTATTATTATAGGAGAATTCAATTAAGGGTAGGTGGTCATCCCAGTTTCCACCAAAATCTATTACACATGACCTAAGCATGTCTTCCATAGTTTAGATCGTTCTTTCACTTTGTCCGTCTGTTTGGGGATGGTATGCAGTACCTTAATTCAATCGTGTCCCCATTGCTTCTTGAAAACTTGTCCAGAAATGCGAAGTGAAATGACTATCTCTATCTGACACAATAGAGAGTGGGACTCCATGTAGGGATACTACCTCATCTACGTATAACTTGGCTAATCTTTCCATACTAAAAGTTTCCTTCATGGGTAGGAAATGAGCTGATTTGGTTAATCGATCTACAATTACCCAAATTGCTCCGTTACCTTTTCTGGTTTTGGGTAACTTGGTAACAAAGTCCATTGTTATGAGCTCTCATTTCCATACAGGCATTTCTAATTGTTGAAGTAATCCTGAAGGTTTCTGGTGTTCTGCCTTAACTTGTGAACAAGTTAGACACTTAGATACATATCTAGCTATATCCTTTTTCATTCCTATCCACCAGAAATTATTTCTTAAATCTTGGTACATTTTATTATTACCAGGATGCATGGTATACCTAGACTTATGGGCTTCCTCTAAAATCTTATTTCTTAACTCTCCCTGCTTAGGTACCCAAATCCTTTTCTTGTGGAATCTCCAAATTCCATCAGCTCCTTGCTCTAATTCCTTTATTCTTCCTTTCATTCCTTCAGTATCATCCTCAATTATTGTTATTTGAATCGTCTTCAGTTGTTCCATTAAATCTAACTGTAGATTTAATCTAAGAGCACGAACTCGCTTTTGCTTTTCATGATACTTACGACTTAGAGCATCTACGACTACATTTGCTTTTCCTTCATGATATTGAATATCATAGTCGTAGTCACTTATAATTTCCATCCATCTTCTTTGCCTCATATTCAATTCTTTTTGCCCAAATATGTACCTTAAGCTTTTATGATCTGTATAAATGGTAAACTTACTTCCATACAGATAGTGTCTCCAAATCTTAAGGGCAAAAATTATTGACCCTAATTCTAAGTCATGTGTCGTATAGTTTTCTTCGTGCTTTTTCAATTGCCTTGAGGCATACGCAATTACCTTTTTGCGTTGCATTAGCACACATCCTAATCCTAGCTTAGAAGCATCACAATAAACTTCAAAATCTTCTGTCCCTTCTGGTAAGGCTAGAATTGGGGTATTTGTTAATCTTTGCTTTAAAATCCTAAAAGCCTCTTCTTGCCTAGGTCCCCATTCAAACTTAACTGTTTTACAGGTTAGCTTAGTTAATGGTACCGCTATCTTAGAGAAATCCTTAATAAAGCGCCTATAGTACCCAGCTAATCGTAGAAAACTTCTAACTTCCATAGCTGATTGCGGGACCTTCCATTTGGTGATCGCTTCTATTTTGGAGGGATCTACGTGAATACCTTCGTGATTCACCATGTGTCCTAAAAATTGTACCTCCTGTAGCCAAAATTCGCACTTCGAGAATTTGGCGTAAAGCTTCTTCTTTCTTAACAAAGTTAAGAGTGCATGTAAATGCTTACAATGCTCGTCCTGACTTTTGGAATAAATAAGTATATCGTCGATGAAGACAATTATGAATTTATCCAAGTACGGTTTACAGATCCTATTCATCATGTCCATGAATGCTGCAGGAGCATTTGTTAGTCCAAAGGGCATGACTGTAAACTCGTAATGACCATACCTAGTTCTGAAAGCTGTTTTAGGTATGTCTTCTTCTTGTACTTTCAACTGATGGTATCCGGAGCGTAAATCTATTTTAGAAAAATATCTAGCTCCCTGAAGTTGATCGAAAAGATCATCAATCCTAGGCAATGGGTATCGATTCTTAATTGTAACCTTATTTAATTCTCTATAATCGATACACATTCGAATTGAACCATCTTTCTTCTTTACGAATAACACTGGTGCTCCTCAAGGTGATGAACTAGGTTGTATGAATTCTTTACTGAGCAATTCATCTAATTGCTTTTTCAATTCTAACATTTCAGTGGGTGCTAACCGGTAGGGTGCTTTAGCTACGGGTGTAGTTCCAGGAATCAGATTAATTCTAAATTCTACTTCCCTATCTGGTGGTAATCCTGGTAGTTCTTCTGGGAATACATCCGAGTATTCTGATACTACAGGAATTTCCTTAAGTTCCTTACCCTTAGTGCTCATGATTATCGAAATCATATACACTATTCCTTGCTTTCGTTCATAACTAGCAAATTTCATTACTGAAATGAACTTCATTGGTTTACGCGGCTTATCTCCTGTAACCATGATTATTTCGCCTAATGGTGTAAGAATTTCTATGGAATTCTTATCACAGAGGATTCGAGCATGGTTGGCTACTAACCAATCCATTCCTAATACGACATCGAATCCAGCTAAATTCATGAGTAATAGGTTTGCAGAAAATTTATGAACTGAAAGTTCTATATTTTCTTTTTGCAAAACCGT
This sequence comes from Helianthus tuberosus, assembly GCA_030545235.1. Lineage (NCBI taxonomy): Eukaryota > Viridiplantae > Streptophyta > Magnoliopsida > Asterales > Asteraceae > Helianthus > Helianthus tuberosus. Next base: position 119,697,205 of record CM060403.1, read on the forward strand.
ATCTATGTTAACAGAGTTCCCGTCTGCCGTTTCTACTGTATAAATCTGCCTAAGTTTGGTTAAGGGTAGCTTAAGAGCTTGGCAGAATGAAGTATTTATAAAAATTTGGTTTGCACCAGAGTCAAATAATACTTTTGCATAAACATCGTGAACTAGGAACGTACCAGCAATCACATCGGGGATTAGCTCTGCTTCCTGGGTAGTCAACTGGAAGGCTCTTGCGTTCTTTTTGGTAGTTCCTTCTGCAGGTTTAGCTTTGTTGTCAGCTGGCTTGACCAATTTAGGGCATTCTGGTCTGAAATGCCCAACTTCTCCACAGTTGTAGTAGACCTTTAATTTCTTCTTGCATTACTCCTCCCGATGGCCCGGAATTTTGCAGAAATTACAATTTTCTCTACATTTTCCAAAATATTTCTTTTTGCAATTCCCGCAAAATGGCGGGGTGGAAGATTGCCCCGTTCCATTCCTCTTGAAGTTAATATTATTACCCACACGAAATCCTTGGGTAATCTTTTGGGCTAACTCCTTTTTCCTGTTTTCTTTCCGTGTACGCACCAGCCCGTCAGTCAGAGTGTTGGCCAATTCCACTGCATCTTCAATTGTGCGAGGTCTCGCAGCCTTGACGATGTCAGGAATCTCGCTAATTAAACCCCAGATATAGCGAGAAATAAGTACCGGTTCTGGCGAAGCCAGAGTGGGCACAATTCTGGCATATTCGAAGAATTTCGAAGTATACCCTCGACAATCAACATCCACCATTCGATGGCTCAGGAATTTATTCGCCATTTGCTCTTTTTCATATTCAGGGCAGAATTTCCTTTCCACCAAATGCTTAAACTCTTCCCAATTCATGGCATAGGCCATGTCACTACCCTTGGCTTGTAACACCGTATTCCACCATTCTAATGCTTCTTCCTTGAAAAGGTGAGAAGCATACATAACCTTATCCTCCTCGGCACATTTACTTATTTTAATTACTGCCTCAGTTTTCTCCAACCAACGTAGCGCGGAAGTTGCCCCTTCATTGCCTGCAAATTCGACAGGTTTACAGGCAAGAAATTCCTTATAAGTGCAACCAGGTGTTGCAACTTTCATTTTCTTAAGTATCGGGGCCTGAATCAAGTTGTCGTTATTGCCGCCTCCGTTAACACTGTTACTAAAACTATCGTCGCGTGTGCGTTTACTGGGATTTAACAGCAGCGACGATTGCTGGGATAGCATTGGCTATTCCCTGAGCAACGATGTCTTCTATATCTTGCCTATTAAGAAAGTGATCCTCATTGTTTTATTCAGATTGGTTAACTTCGTTAACTGGTTCATTAACAGCATGTTCCATCTGATAATTAACAATATATATAAGTTATTGGCATAAAATAATTAACAATCAAAAGTAACATAGCAATCACACATAATCACGTCAACATGTATAGCCAAAATTGTCGATTTTGCGACGTCGATACTTTTATATATTAGTAGGCATCCGTACACACCGGTTATCTTACAAAAGTTTTATTTTAAGTTATTTTACATAGTTATATTTTTATGTATTATTTATTATTTTATTATTATTATTATACAAACTCACAACCACACAATCACACCACCGTTAGCTGACTTTTTCAAAAACGATGTTCCCTCTCGTCGTATTTCCAGGAGATCTGTTCTCCCACTTCCCGGATTCGATTCCCTGCGTCCACCAGTTCCTCGCCGTAGTGACGGAGCTCAGCCAAGTTTTCCGTGCTCATAGGTGGGTTTGGTGCAGGCTCAGGGTCAAACTGGGGAAAGAAGGTGTTAGGGTTATTCAAGAGATTCTGAAATTGCCAATCAGTTGTCCACCATTCTTCCAGCTCTCCTGGTAGAGGTCGGGGGTGGATAATAGGATCTGGAATAGCAGGTTCCAAATTAACTGGAAGTTGTACTTCAGCTGGGTAATTGAAGAGGTTTTCATCGGTAGGTCCCAAGAGGTCGCTATTGGCCAGTTTGCGGTCCAGCTCCTCCCACGGTGGCATTTCCTGAGATTGCCCTGGACTCTCTCCAATCTCCTTTCCCTTTATCCTTCGGATCCTTAGTCTTTATAACTTTCTGTGCCGCTGGTTTCTTCCTACGCATACGCCTCCAGCCTACGAGTCTTCTTCTCTTTTTCGGCTTTGGTTTCACCTGTGGCTGGGCCTGGAATACTATTGGCTCTTCAGTATCAACCTGATAACCAAATGGATTTCCTGTGATATCCATATCTGTGCTATGGATAGTAAAGTTTCGGAGTGCCTCCGATAGTTCATTCATGCTGTTAGCACCCATAAAGAAACACACAATTTTAAGTTAAAATTTTATTTATTGAAAATCAAATTTTCACAAAATCACATAATGGTAACCAGGAAAATTAAGTATTTCTAAATACTTAGTTGGCTTAAATCAGTGGCTCTAATACCACCTTTTTCTGTCACGGCCCCCGGCCCGGAGTGACCCGGTCCAGAAGCCGCGGGACAGAAAACCCGTGGTGTTTAATTAATTTGGCAGCGGAAATGTTCACAGGGTCGTATAAACTTGAAAATGCCCAATATTTTATTTCACAATTTGGGGTAACCCCGTAATTTACAGTAGAGGAATTTCACAAGGAAATTCCCTGGTTTACAAAACGTGTTTATTTATTTTACTGAGCCATCACTTCAAGCTTGTTAGTGCTACATGGAACTTTTCCTGGATCACAGCAGATCACCTGAAACATGTTTAAAAAGATTTTTATCAGCGGGGAAATATTGGCGAGTCATTCAAATTGCACAAAAGACACATTGTTATAAATTTTACAGCATTAAGGGTTTTTATATTTGCCCCTATCACTTAATTATCTGGTTCAGCTGTCACTCAACCGAATCTATGACTGTGGACATATCACTGATTAGGCTCGCCCACCTAATAGTGATAAATCGTTAGTAGTAATGTGCACAAAACCCCCACATACTGCCAGTAATTAAAGATTAGCAAAGACTTAATCACTGCAAAATATAACTGGAAAACATTTAGGGTTTTGTAAAGCACTTTGATAAAAAGAGAATGACCCACCTTGCAAATTTAATCGGACAGAACCTTGCATACTAATTTAACCTTGTAACCTAGTTTAAATAACAATGCATACGAAACTAGGTCAATAACTTAATACAACATTTACGATAAGCTCACGAAATCAAAACCATCACGACGAATGACAAAGTATAGCCCGTATTCGGGCAGCACTTAAACATCCATTGAATCGGTTTCAATCGATCGGACATTGTATCGTAGCAGTGATCGAGTTATTACCCTGTTGTCGCAGCAGAGCTTCGTGCTAGTGTGTGTTTTTGAACGAAAAAGTGAATAACTCAACGTACAAAATGAATTTGAACGTCGAACCAATGCAGCCATGCAAGTGCCAAACCCATGGATTTTATACTGAAAAACCGTCCCTGTCGCGTGTCACTACAGGCTGTCGCGTGGCGCGACGGCGCCCTTTTAGGGTAGGGTAGCCTCGTGTATTTGTAGCCTGGGTGAGTCGACAGTTCGACGAAATACGCGTTCTAAAAAAACTGTGAAGATAATTATCCTTTAGGGGATACCCCCCCCCCCCTGAGTTTTAGGGGCCCTGATCCTAGTTTCTATTGTTCTGAAAATTTTAGGGGTCATGCCATATTTCTTGGGGGTCTCAATTAGGGTTTCCTATTGGATAAAATAAAATAAGAAATAATAATTTTGGCGAGAGTTGTTACATATTCAGCTCTTTCTGGTTAAAGATGTGTTGTAGGCACTTATGGTCGGTGAAGACCGTACACTTGGTACCATAAAGGTAGTGTCGCCAAATCTTTAACGCAAAAATAACTGCACCAAGTTTGAGATTGTGGGTTGTATAGTTCTTCTCGTGGATCTTGAGCTGTCGAGAGGCGTACGTGATAACCTTGCCTCGTTGCATGAGAACACAACCAAGACCAAGGTTGGACGCACCATAATAGACCACAAAATTGTCGTTTATGTCGGGTAAAGCGAGAACGGGTCCATTGCAGAGCATATGCTTTAGAGTTTGAAAGGCAGTCTCTTGTTCAGTTCCCCAAACAAAAGGATTATCTTTATACGTGAGAGAAGTAAGCGGTACAGTGAATTTAGAGAATCCTTCGATAAATCGTCGATAATAGCCCGCTAGTCCGAGAAAAGATCGGACTTCAGACGGGTTCTTTGGTGTAACCCAACTCTTAACTGCTTCAATCTTCGTAGGATCGACATGAATACCTTGACTATTGACAATGTGATCGAGGAATTGAACCTTTTCTAGCTAGAATTCACACTTGGAGAACTTGGCATAGAGTCGATTCCCTTGGAGTAGTTCAAGAACCAAACTGAGATGTCACGCGTGTTCGGCTTTTGACTTGGAATAGATCAGGATATCATCGATAAACAGGATGACGAAGCGGTCGAGAAAGCGTTTACACACGTGATTCATTAGATCCATAAAGACTGCGGGGGCATTGGTTAAACCAAAGGGCATAACAACAAACTCGTAGTGACCATATCGAGTTCGAAAAGCGGATTTGGGTATATCTTCCTCTTGTATGCGTAATTGGTGGTAGCCTGAGTGTAAATCAATCTTCGAGAAACACGTAGCACCTTGCAACTGGTCAAATAAATCATCGATGCGAGGTAAGGGATAACAATTCTTGATGGTAAGCTTATTCAATTCCCTGTAGTCGATGCATATCCGGAACGATCCATCCTTCTTTTTGACGAAAAGGACAGGCGCCCCCCAAGGAGAGGTGCTAGGGCGAATAAAGCCTTTATCAAGCAATTCCCGGAGCTGACTCGAGAGTTCACGCATTTCAGATGGAGCGAGATGATAAGGCGCTCTAGCAACAGGGTTTGCTCCAGGAATGAGGTCAATTCGAAAATCGATATCACGAGATGGCTGTAAGCCAGGTAAATCTTCAGGAAAGACGTGAGGAAAATCACGAACCACGGGCACCTTGTCTATTTCCTTAACTTCCTTTTTCTCCGCTACTACGATGTGTGCTAAGAAAGCTTGATATTCCTTGCGGAGATACTTGCTAGCTTGGACACATGACATGAGTTGTAGTTTCTTCGAAGTAACTTCGCCGTAAACACACAATTGATCACCATTAGCGAGCGAGAAACGAATCATCTTATCAAAACAAACGACTTCGGCACGATTCTCACGAAGAAAATCCATACATATTATGATGTCAAAACTACCAAGCTGCATCGGAATAAGGTTGATAGGGAAGACGTGATTGTTGAGTTCAAGCGTACAATCACGGAGAATAGAGCGAACAGTAACGGTTCTTCCAGTGGCAACTTCTACATCGAACGTTATAGGGAGGTGGGCGCGCTTACGATTAAGGAGCTTTTCGAATTCAAACGATACAAAACAGTTATCGGCTCCAGTATCAAATAAACACGAAGCATATATACTGTTGACAAGGAACGTACCATTAACCACATTGTTGTCTGCTTGAGCCTGGCGGGCGTTGATGTTGAAAGCACGTCCGCGGGCTGCTGCTGCTGTTGATGTTGTTGCGGCTGCTGTTGTGGCTCTTGCTTCACCACTCTGTTGGGGCACATGTTTGCAAAGTGGTTGGGATCACCACATGCAAAGCAGGCTTTTGCGTTAGCTGCGGGGGCAGGAGCTGCTTGTTGACCCTGGGGAGCAGGAAGAGGAGCTGGCAGTGCAGGAGCTTGAACTTGAGCTTGACGAGGACCAGTACGGCAATTGGCAGTAAAGTGGCCATAAAGGTTGCAGTGAACACAAAATCGGCAAGCAATCCCAGTAGGATGGTGATAGGTACAGGTAGGGCAGATCGGGTGAGGACTAGTATATGCACGATTGGCTGGCGGTGCGTTGGTCACTAGTGCTGCTACCTGGCAGTTTTGGTTCTGAGGTGGAGCGGGTACTGCATTGAGTGGAGCGGCGGTGACAGCACAGTTCTTGTTGCTGGAGTTGTTGTTGTTCTCATTGCGCTTGCTTCGTGAAATCTTGGAAGATTGCGGTGCGGTGGGAGCAGCGGTAACTTGGTGTAGACTCTTGGCGGTTTTATCGAAGTCACCAGCCCGAATTCGCTTGTCGTTAATCTCGGCAGCGAGCAGGAAGGTTTCTTCAATAGTTGTTGTCTTCGCTGCTTGTACGAAATCAGCAAGACAATCCGGCAAGGCACGGATGTATTTCTTGATGGTGATATCAGGAGTAGTAACTTGGCCTGGGCAGATGATACTCAGCTACTTGAAGCGAGCAGTTAAACCAGCGTTGTCGCCACCCTCTTGCTTGATGTGCCAGAACTCGACCTCCAGCTTCTGAAGCTCGTGGGGAGGCAGAACTCCTTCATCATGATGTCATTCAACTCATCCCACGTAAGCCCGTAGGCTGCATCATTTCCGCGCTTGTTTATTTCGGCAGTCCACCAGTCCAGAGCCCTGGACTGGAAAACGCCAGTAGCGTTAACAGTGCGGAGATTATCAGTACAGCCGCTTTGGCGTAGAGTGACTTCAATTGAATCAAACCATTGAAACATGGCAATAGGCCCGTCTTCTCCGGTGAATTCTTTAGGGTCGCAGGCTTTAAACTACGTGAAGCAAAAAGTTCCTTTAGGAGTATCATTCCTAGACTCTTCAGAGGACTTGCTAGCGTTTTCATTAAGTTCGCTGACAATTTGAGGAATGACCTTAGCCATTTGCTTTGCGAATAGAGCAACGATGCGTTTGTCAGCATGATTGAGTCGGGCAGTTCGAGAATAAGATGACGACATTGTCTGCAACAGACATCGCCATAGGGCTCAGACGCAATTCGATTAAGTTGAGTATAGCCTAGTATCTCTCCTAAAGCTACTTCATATAAATCTCAGGAACACACAAATCACTTAGACACGAAATAACATAGGCACATAGCACATAGTCCACGTAAGCACACAGTTCACTTAAGCACGTATTTTGCACGTATTCACCTTCCTATATTGCACGTATTCGCCTACTTATGGTAGACGTGTTCCCTTATCATTCAAAGTTGCGAAGAGCGATCGAGAGTTGCGGGTGTGAATAGCGAGTAACGTAGCATGCGATTTGTTAACGTTTTGAGATAACTGTGCAGTGCGAGTTGTGTGTGTTGATCAAAGCGAACAACAAAAAGCGTATAAATCACCAAAATCGAGACACATAAACACATAAAATCACATAAATTTCACATAAAATCGAACATAGGAGCGATAAATCTCAGAGTTAGCGGCTTGCGAATCCAGAATCGAAACACATAAAATCGAGTAGAATGTCTCGGGTGTGCTAGACTTTGACTACCCAAAGTGATTCGACTATTCACAAGGACCTTAAGTACGCACTTGGCCTTCTGGACTGTGCTCTCACCTCGATCTGGGCAAACGACACGCATCCTTCCAGTTACAGTGCGTCTCAAGTCGTTGGAGTCCGTCAAGACTTTGGTGAGAGCATTGTAAAACCCAAAATAGAGAGCGGAACCTCTCGTCAAGGTTCGGGTTTCACTCCTAACTTAACAACTGCATTCTTGTTTGTTGTGATAGAATCACGAGACAGAGAGAGAAAATCTGCGTCGAAGTGTGGATTTCACTCCTGATTCAACGTAAATCCTCGTGTTTATAGTAAAAAGTCATGTCGGCGAGCGATCTCATCGAGAGTTTACAGTTTTCACACCTAGTCTCGACTAGATCACTTGCTTACGCAAGAAATTTTGAAAATTTATGCGAGTTGCTAGCCTTAGGAAAAGCTGACCTTGCGCGAAGCGGTAGCATGCGATGTCCGCGCAAGAGTGTAGTGCACAACGAGTGCGAGTGAGAATAGCAAGTAGGCTTGTACAAAACCCCTACCGGGTGTGCACAAATTGGTCTATTGGTACTTAGACTATACACTAGGTCATTTCTAAGACATCGACCCAGACTAGGTCGAGTCTTGCCTAATTCCCTATAGTTATGGCTCTGATACCAATATGTCACACCCCAACCGATGGCGGAAACATCGGGGCACAGCACTGAGCGAAACAGATTGTCCAAGAGAATCCATAAGAACTAATTTACCAGATAATTAATATTATGTCCCATACCATAACTCATCAAAATAAAGTAGTTATTACAGACGTAGATATCTCATAGACAAATAAATTGTTTCGACAACTCATATTTTATTAGAGTTGTTTCTAGACTCCATCCTAGCTTGATTCTAGCAAGTAACAAGCAAAGCATCCTAAACACCTGTCACATACGTTAAAATAGAGGTCAATATACAAGTTTGATAGTATAGTAGTAGCAAAAGCGATTTACGCATAACCAGCGTGTAACATGTAAAATTGTGAAGCAAGTAGGTTATCGACAATGAAATATGCACAGACGTGACTACGAGTTATAGAATGCGCAACACATATCACCACCGTGACACGTAAAGAAATACCCTTAGCAACACCCGTCCACGACAGGTGCTGAGTCCAAACTATAGTACTATCGTTGCTAAGGTGTCAGGCAACAATCACTGTATAAACATAACATACAAGCATTCATTGAATAACACATATAACATGCGATAGCGGTTAGCGTATAAAATGTGTTTGCGTTGTGTGGTCGATATGACTTAATATATGTAACGTATGTAACACCCAAAAGTGCTTAAAGTAAAAAGGGATCGAGTATACTCACAAAGATGGTAGCGACTAAACATAATCTGTGGTTGGATTGAAGGGAGCGCTAGAGTAAGCCTGATTTCAGAACAATAGCATAAGCGATGAGCGGCACGTAAAACGATGCAAGTGAGCTGAAGTGACGAAGGGTCATCCGGTCGGATGACAATCCATACAGATGGTCATTCGATCGGATGACAATCGGTACGGATGGTCATCCGGACGGATGGCCATTGGGTTAGATTGTCCTTAGTTTTGGGAGGGATGTGTTTGTGTATGATGGCTTTGAAGTTTTCGTTGTAGCATTTTGGAAACAGAGAAGTATCTCTACCTTTCAGGTCGTCCAATCGAACGGTCGTTCGATCGGATGGCGATCCGTCCAACGAGACATTTCTCAGAGAACACGTTCACAGCAGGATTGTTATTCGATCGGATGGTCTTCCGATCGGATGGCAATCCGTCAGAATCTGATGATCTTTGAAAATTATGGAAATGTTTTAAGTGTTGAAACCATAAGCCAATTCGATCGGATTGTCGTTCGATCGGATGGCAGTCCGTTTGGTGGCTGGATCTTTTTGAAATTTGATAAGTTTGAAAATTTGTGGTTTGATCGAGATGATATGACAACGTGTTAAATAACGGAAACTCCTCCAAGCCCAAGTTATCCGATCGGACGGGAATCACCCCAGTCTAAGCAGTAACTGTTCTTGAAGGTTGTTCATGTTCAACCCGGAATCGGTTGTCTCTTAGGTAGGAATCAGATCTCAGACTAGATACTTTACTAGAAACGAGTAGAGGGCCTGAATGAGTTCCGATTTTTTTGGTTTTGAGTGCATTGAGTGTAAAAGAGTTGAAAGAAAGTTATGAAAACATCTCTCAATCCTTTTAAATCCTTGAAAAGGTTTAGATCTATGCGAAAACAGTGTTGAATCATGTTGAAATCCTTTAGATCTGAGTTGTTCTTGGTGGAATGAGGTCAAAACTTGAAGTTCATAAGAACCCCATGATGACATCATCCTAGAACACCTCAAATCGGGTGGTTTTCATGGTTAAAAGTGAAGATTTGATGGTGAAAAAGATGAAGAAGTGTGTGTAGATCATAGAATTACAAGATTGGAGTTGGAAACTTACAAGAATCGCGAGAAATCGAAGGAGAAAGGCCTGAGAAGTTGGAGAGTCGCACCAGAGCTGTCACATCACTGTTTGTGGTGTGACAGGTGCTATTTATAGGATTCCAAAAAGGGAAAGGTGGTGCACAAGTGATGGGACGAAGTGAGACTCGATCGGATGGCCATCCGATTGGATGGTCATCCGAACGGATGACAATTCGATCGAATGGTCATTCGATCGGATGGCGGTGCGAGTTGGTTTTCTATATTTTGTCTTGTGCGTTGAGTGTAGCGATGTGTTTCGAGTAAGTGATGCGATAGTATTTCACATTAATTTTCCAAATAACCTAACGAACAGTCATAAACCTAAACATACCCATACTGCGTTTTGTGTTGCGATGAGATTGCGTTGTGATAGATTGCGATTGCGTTTTCGGATAATCATCACAAACATAAATAAACATGCACAAGTAACACATAAGTAGCACACACACGTAAACACAATATCCATAACCTATAATTCAAGTTACGATGCGATAGTGATGCGATTAGCGATAACTGCGATTTATTAGCATTTACTCCACATAATACAACTAAAGTAAACAATATTAGAGAATTCGATTACAAGTCAAGGAGTACAATCAATGATTAAGCAAGGAGTGGCAGATCGCATTTAGCAATCTTTTCTCCCTTTGACTTTGACTTGTACTTTGACTTTCCAAGGAGTGGGGTGTTACATAGCGTGCTTGCATGTGGAGCAGCAGGCTCACCTGGAGACTGGCGTGCTCATATGTAAAGGAGCATGCGCGTAATGGCGACTTACGTGATCGTATGTGGAGCAGCAGGCTCGCGTGGAGGTTGAGATGCTCGTATGTAGAGCAGCAGACTCGTATGCAGACCGGCGTGCTCATATGTAAATGAGCATGTGCGTATGGCGACTTACGTGCTCATAAGTAAAGGAGCATGCGTGTATGGCGACTTACGTGCTTGTATGTGGAGCAGCAGGCTCGCATGAAGGCTGAGATGCTCGTATGTAGAGCAGTAGACTCGTATGGAGATCGGCCTGCTCGTATGTAAAGGAGTATGCGCGTGTTGCGACTTACGTGCTCATAAGTAAAGAAGCATGCGCGTATGGCGACTTACGTGCTCGTATGTGGAGCAGCAGGCTCGCATGGAGGCTGAGATGCTCGTATGTAGAGCAGCAACCTCGTATTGAGACCGTCGTGCTCGTATGTAAAGGAGCATGCGCGTATGGCGACTTACGTGCTCGTATGTGGAGCAGCAGGCTCGCATGGAGGCTGAGATGCTCGTATGTAGAGCAGCAGACTCGTATGGAGACCGGCGTGCTTGTATGTAAAGGAGCATGCGTGTATGGCGACTTACGTGCTTGTATGTGGAGCAGCAGGCTCTCATGAAGGCTGAGATGCTCGTATGTAGAGCAGTAGACTCGTATGGAGACCAGCCTGCTCGTATGTAAAGGAGTATGCGCGTGTTGCGACTTACGTGCTCATAAGTAAAGAAGCATGCGCGTATGGCGACGTACGTGCTCGTATGTGGAGCAGCAAGCTCGCATGGAGGCTGAGATGCTCGTATGTAGAGCAGCAACCTCGTATTGAGACCGTCGTGCTCGTATGTAAAGGAGCATGCGCGTATGGCGACTTACGTGCTCATAAGTAAAGGAGCATGTGCGTATGGCGACTTACGTGCTCGTATGTGGAGCAGCAGGCTCGCATGGAGGCTGAGATGCTCGTATGTAGAGCAGCAGACTCGTATGGAGACTGGCGTGCTCGTATCTAAAGGAGCATGCGCGTATGGAGACTTACGTGCTCTTATGTGGAGCAGCAGGCTCACATGGAGGCTGAGATGCTCGTATGTAGAGCAGCAGACTCGTATGGAAACCGACGCGCTCGTATGTAAAGGAGCATGCGCGTATGGCAACTTACATGCTCATAAGTAAAGAAGCATGCACGTATGGCGACTTACGTGCTCGTATGTGAAGCAGCAGGTTCGACTGTTGAGTTCTTAAAGTTAACGCAAACTGTGTCAATTGTCATAAGTCCAAAAACATAACACACTAGTTCCCAAACAATTGGATCAAGTTGATCTAACACATTTGTATGCGTCATCAACATGTTCCTTTTTCATAAGAACTATTAATCTATAGCTCCATGACCCGTTTAGAGTGTCACTTGTTCAGAGTTTCGAGTATTGTATCAATATATATATTTTTTTTTACAAAATTATTACACTCTTTCTACTAAAGATCACTTCTACCATAAAAGATTTAGAATCAAACCCATCCTCAAATGGTCTTTTAACACTAATTCAACCAAAAACCCAAAATTTGACTTAATTAGGTCAATTCCTCCCTAATTCTTTACATGAAATAGAGTTATATGCTTTCTAACAATATAAAATCACCAAAGGAAGTATATTCAACTTAGAAGCATCAATGTTTAACCATTCATAAGTAATTTTGAATCAAACCCATTTGACTAAGCAAATTACAAATTGTGAATCAAATCAAAAGCCAATATTGACCCCCTCCGGTTCTTCCTTGGCTTCAGTTGTGAGCAACAAACAAGAAGAAACCGTAGATTGTCTTTGGTTTAGGTGATTGGACAAGGCCAATCTAACGTGTTCGGTTTTATGATCCGCGAACAAAGGACTAGCATCTGAATATCGTTGATACGTTGTGTGTGTGTGTGTTTTTTTTTTTTTTTTTTTATAATTCAGTCATCCTTTAGAACCAATTAGGGTAAAAGTCTCTAATCTCCTATGATTGTGTTGTAGGTTCCATTTACTTGCAATTGGCCTTCTGGTGAACGTTCTTGGTGGAAACTAAGAATGGTCCGTGCATCTTTTGCGCCTTTCAAAATTATTACAAAATGGATGCATTAAACCCAACATAGTAATCAAATGTAGAGCCCGGAGTATTAATGAACCATGAGATCTTAGTAGGAAAACTATTCTTTTTTATCCAACTCAATGTTAGACATATAGTGTAATTGGGATTGACTTGGTGACCAAAATGAATTGTAATATAAATCAGGCAAGTTAGGAGGTGGCGGAGTACACACTTATTTGAGTTTGTTATAGTTTTAAGTGTTCGGGTGAAGCCCCTAATTAATGGAGATTCCAAGAGGGCAACGCCCCTTTGAGACGGGGGTCGGGGGACTGCCCCTTGGCGGGGTCCAAAGGTTTGAGCCCCTAGCTGGGGTCAGCTTGGAAAAAATTATTTTAACTAAATTGCTTCATCTAAAATTCCTTAGCAAATTTATTTTTTTGAAAAATCCTCTTGATTTTCGAGATAAAAATTGGCTCCAAGCAATTAGTTTTTTGAAAAATCCCCTTTATTTTCCAGATAAAAATTGGCTCCAAATTATGAAGCAATTTTAATTAAAAGAGATATAATGGCCATCAGGCTGGCCCTAATCCCTATTTTGAAATCATTCTTTGGTCACAACATTGGTTCATACAAATTCACTATCAAATCACATACTAGTTCTTGTCCTTAAATCTGAGTTGTATCTGGTTGGATTTTTCGGATGAACCATCAATATAATTCGACTGAAAGTGACTAGACACCTCCGTTGCAATCTCTAATTTCCCCAACACGCAACCACCAAGCCGTCAGCTACGTTCAATTGGTCATCGTCATACCTGCAACATCCCGATTATCAGTGTAATGTATTTAAGTATTTTATTATTTCAATCTCATGGTATAATAATAAATAGTCGTTTATGTCGTGTCGGCTTGTCCGTTTTTGGCCAACAGTTAAATAACAACTTGTGTGGCTAAAACTGAAGAAACCAAATATGATGGGTTTATTGTGGACTTTTGAAAAATACAATAAAAAATTTGCATACCCTAGTTAAAAGCCACGTTGATATGATGGACAAGATCATATTTCAATATGTTAGTTATAGATCGAACCACATATTTATTAATAAACCCAATCATATGTAATTTACCTAATCGGGTTATCACATGTAGTGTTGCATTCAAATCCAATCATATGTAATTACCTAATCGGGTTATCACATGTAGTGTTGCATTCAAGATAAACCTTATAATACGCTTCTATATTCGTGTTAGGTTATTCATTGTGATTAACTAAAAAGTGCATAACGCTGTGCCAAGTAGACGATGGACTTTAGTTAACTCACATTTTAACTATCATGTTTTATTTTAACTAAAAATAAAATAAAAGAAGAAACAAAAAAGAAAAAGTGTGAGTGGTTGATTGGGGTGGACCCCACCACCTTACACTCTGGCGCCCGTTAAGGACATCACACCCCCTTGCTTAACGCCCATGGTTAACACCCATGGGGCGGTGTAGTGTCGTGTTGATGGTTGGGCTGGCGTAGGCCGTTAACCAGCAACAACCAGCCTTAAAATTGAACATTTTTGGACTTTTAAGGTTCAATAATCGGCCGGTTCAAGAGGTTCAATCAGACCAATTTTGTAAAACTATACGGAGTGGGAGGGCTTGGAAAGGGGGCGTGAAGCGCTATGTGGCAGCCATGTCACCAACTGTTAGAAAAAGTGATGTGGTGCAAAAAAGGGCGGAGTGGAACGGGATGTGAAAGGGTGGCATTGTGTGACACGTGATGCACACTTTTTGTTATTTTTTAGTATTTGAAAATGAGTAAAATGCCCGGATGCTCCCTGTGGTTTGGTAAAATAACACATATAGTCCTCAACTTTTGGAAATTACAGGTATGTTCCCTGTGGTTTGCTTTTTGTTACTTGGATGGTCTCTATATTGGATGGAGGTTTGTTTTCCCAGTTAAGTAGATGTGAAATGACTTATTTACCCTTAACGATAAAAAAGATGTGAGGTCGCTTTAAAAACCATTAAGTAATATTATATAAACATATAAATTAAAAATCATGTGAGCCATCCCCACCTCTTCTCTAATCCATCACCACTACCAGTATACTACCTGCAACAATTTTGCCAGCCTCCTCCGCCATAACCACCACCATTCCTTGGCGTCGCAACCATTCCAAGCCATCACTACCACGCGAACAAATATGCAGCGTAACTGGTATCAATTGGCAATCATCTGTTGGTTAAGTTCTGTTTAAACATAATGGAAAACATGAAAACATACCTGTTACAGCAGACAGTGCAGTGGAGAATCCAGTGATAGATGATGCCATCGAGTTCGACATAGATGTCAGTGTGATCTGGTTCCTCCTTAGGGTGCTGACTAATGATGGTGACTAAGAAAACCGACAAGGGAATCGGTTATGGAGATGGAGGTCGAATGTGATGTTATGCTTATGGGGTATGTCTAATTGTGTAACTGTCTAACCCCTTAACCTCCACATAAGTCTCCTTATATAAGCACTCAAGAGGAAACCTAATTAGTTAATAAGGGTAATACGGTCCATTAACAATTACCAACTAATTATTTAATAGGTTATTATATATTTTGATCTATATTATGTAAATGATTATAATGGCTATAGATTAAATATTAATACATAATATATTTAATCTTACATCATCATCACCACCGTTCCCTGCCGTCCTCCTCCTCCTCATGTTGGGTATCAATTGGCAATCGTCGCAACCATTTCTCTCTGATCTTCAGGGAGATTAGTGTATGGATGAGAACAATAAAGCTGATTCGATAACCAATGATTTTTCCGATTCTACGTGAACGTTCTCCAGCTATTTTGGATGAAACTTTAATCCTCTATCACCGGTTTTAGATTGGATTGGAGATGTAGTATCGTTGCCGATTTTCGATTGGATTGGATGAAACATTTTCCTGATATTTTCGATTGGAAACTTTAATCCGCTGCCGGAACCTCTGTATCGTTGCCAGAATAGTTCCAAGTGTTGTTGTTAGTGAGGTGCAATCATGATCAGTTGAGGAAGCAGGGGATGTATCGGCCTCAAATTTGTTAGTTTCATCGAGTTCATCGGAGGCTTTGTTAAGGTAGCAGGGGACGTTGTCGTAACCTCCGTATCGTTGCCTGAATTAGTTCTATCGGAGGCTCTGTTAAGGTAGCAGGGGACTTTAACTATATTTCTTTTTATACTTAAGTAATTTATTTTAATAATAAGGGCATTTTAGTCAATTTACTTCCATTTAACAGAGAAAACTAACCTCCATCCACTCTAGGGACTATCCGAGTAACAACCGATCAAACCACAGAGAGCATGAGTGTAATTTTCAAAAGTTTGGGACTAAAGGTGTTATTTTGACAAACCACAGGAACTATCCGTGCATTTTACTCTTTGAAAATTATAACAAATCTATTAAATAAAAAAAAACATTAATAATAATAAAATAATACATAGATAATAGAAATTACATAATTTAACTTAAAATTAAACATTACATAATTAAAATAAAACATTAAACCTAAACATCATTAAACATAAATAAACGGAAAAAAGATAATTAAACAAATAATCTTATTACTTGCCACACAGAAACGTGTTTGAAGTCACGACCGTATATATGTCTGTAGTCAACGAGAGCCACTTGTATGACGTTGTCTTCCGTAAGGTCACCAACGTTGTTTTCCATAACGTTGAAAAGCGTCTCAAATCTTGAACTCTTCAAACGAATAGTCCTGAAATGTAAAGAAAATGCATCCACGGTTCCGGTGGTGGCACCCCTATGAATACGAAATTGTTGGAAAATACGTCTCCAAAACGGACCTGAGGAATCACGAGGCGTATAGTAGGTAAGCCTTACAAGCCAAGATTCACACAACGCAATGTCCTCTTCTTCGGTTCATGGAACCGTTGCCATTGTTTTATAAATTTTTTAAGAGAAAATGAGATAAAGTTGAGAGAGTTTTGTGAGAAATGAGAGTTTTTGTGTGATAAAAATGGTAGAATTTGTTAGATTATATAGGAGTTAATTTTTTTTAAAGTATGAGGGGGAGGGGGGGGGGACGACTATTGGTCACAACTAACCAATACGTGACAAGTCGCCACAACTATGTCCTTCACGCTGGTGGAAAATCCACCGCCTCCGGCCCCATGCCGCCCTCCAAGTCGTGTGCGAGCCAGTGTATCCGGTGCGGAGAGGCTTCCACGCCGTGTTTCCACACCCACTCCATATGGTCTAAGTGGTTCTATCCTAGATTGGTCCAATCCAACATTGATAACATAAAAATGTAAAAATGTTATTATTATTATTATCTTTTGTCATTTTTTTTGTTGAAAGACAAAATTTCTTTTAATCTTTGTCGTTTGTAGGACTTGAACTCAAGATATCTTTCTCTTAAATTCGAGTGTTTAAAGGCTTTGCTTTACCAAAAACGCCACCCCATTGGTTATTATCTTTTGTCATAAACTAGGGTGTTACACCCGCGCTTCGCGGCGGGGCAACCCGATTTTTGACCCGATACAAAAGTATATCGACACATGTCTTACATCAAGTTGGAAATTCGATTAGAAAAGTATTTACAAAGTAAAAAGGTTGTCAGTGTGAATGCTAATCAACTTAAGTTTATAGCGACACGTAAATAAAAATAAAGACGTAAAAGTTGATTAAAAAGTATTTAGAAAGTTAGAAGGTTATAAGAGTCAATGCTGAAAATTAAAGGTTATAAGTAAAAAAACAAAACCACAAAAAATAAAGAAAAAAACTTGTGCAAGGGTTAAAAGCGTAAAGTTTAAGCGTTGACGAAAACTGTAAATTACAAAAGAACTTGGTATTTAAGAAACAACAAACAAAGCATAAGGGCCGAAAACGTACATTACAAGAGATGAGAAAAAAATACTTAAAAAACAAAACCAAAAAAAATTAGTGTAAGGGGTAAAAACGTAAAGTTAAAAAGTTGATGAAAACTGTAAATTGCAAAAGAAGTTGGTATTTAAGAAACAACACACAAAGCATAAGGGCCGGAAACGTAAATTAAGAAAAAAAAGAAAAAAAAAAGAAAAGACAAAAGTTGGTAGGAAAAGACAAAAAAAAAGGAAAAAAAATATAAAAAAGGCCCCCACCGACATAGCCTTTTTATAGTTATACTATACTAACTAGTAGATGCCCCGCCCGCGTTGCGGGGTGATGACCGAATAATTCTCAACCAATTAAAAAAAGACTAATATAATTTTGCTAGGGAAAAAAAACAAAAACGATGATAAGACCGTAGTAAACCACTTAAAACAAAAAACCTTTATAGTTTTGGTAAAAAAAAACTAAAACGATGGGAAAAACATAATTTTTAACTGAGGGCGAAATCATAAATTTAATTCGGGGATAAATTGTAAACTAAATGGACCAACGGGGGAGTGCCAGGAAGTAGCCAACACGACTGTAAATTTACACTGGTGGCAAAATTGTAATGTCACCATGAAAACAAAACAAAAAGGATGGGGAAAATGTAAAGTTAAGTTGAGGGTAAAATCGTAACTTGGTTGTGAGAAAAAAAACTAATGGCGAAAGTATCAATTTATATGGGGCGAAATCGTAATTTTTAGCCGATGGGAAAATTACAATTTTTAGCCGGAGTAAAAGCATAAATTTATTTTTAAGCGTGGGCAAAAGCATAACTTTGAACTGATGGCAAAATCGTATATTTAAGGGAAAAAAACTAATGGCAAAACTGTAAACTGAAACGGGTCAAATTCGTAATTTTTTACCGGGGGCAAAATTGAAATATTTAGCTGGGAGCATAAGCGTAAATTTATTTTTAAGCGGGGACGAAAACATAATTTTTAACTGATGGCAAAATCGTAATTTTAAAGGAGGATAAAATCGTAAATTTGTTAGGCCAATAGGGGAGTGCCAAGCAGCTGCCTGACACTATTGAAGTTGCCGCCATTTTGCCCAATAAAGGCCTGACCTATTGAATTCTGATGTTTGTAGTAGTTGATAATAAGGTATTTTAGTAAAAAAAAAAAAAAAAAGGAATCTATTCCATCTCAAATAAGTGAATAACTCCAATATTTTATCCGTTGGTCTGATACGAAAACGAGCCCTTCATGCATGAATTTCATATGAAGAATTTTTAAATTATTTGGAATCATAAAAAAAGTTACTTCATGTTTTTTTAACGGCGGAACTTCTATATATTAATATAGAAAACCGAGCCAGCAAGAAACTGGAACCCAACAATTACAAAATTACATCTCGAATGTTAAAGTCACACCATCTCAGCCAATCAATTATACAAAATTTCGATCTAGTCGTAATCCAAAGTAAGTTTTCTTTTACGATGTCCACCGTCTTGTGGAAGTGAATGTGGTTGTTAAACGTCTTCTCGTTTCTCGCTTTCCAAATCTCCCACGCCGCCACCATTAGAACTGCCCCAATGATCTTCTTCCAATCTTTCAATCCGTGCATATTGCTCGCCATTTGAAGCAATTGTTGGATGCTCCGATCTTCATCCGAAAACGGAATTTTTAACCAAGTCAATACCAACCACCATATAGACTTGGAAATCCAACAATCCCATAAAATATGCTCTACCGTCTCCTCCCTAAGGCCGCATCGCGCACATCAAATCATTTAAAAAAACTCCACGCATTGTGAGGTTCGATTTCTAAGCGATTCGGTTGAGATAGGCTCTCCAAAATGAAAATATTAATTCTAGGTGGGATCCAAGAATTCCAATATGGCCATCTTTCACTGTTTGTATTTTTTGCTTTGGATATTTTGAGCCTTATCCCAATTCCCAACCACTGTCAAAGTCTCATTTTCATCATTGTTCCAAGTCCAATAATCATTGCCACCTTTCACGTGTCCAACTCCAAACCCATTTCACAGTTGACTCCAAGTGGTCACTCACCTTTGCCTCCTTATTCGTAGCAATCTTGTTTAAAGTGATCTTTAAAAGGTACTTTAAGTGCGTGTAGGGTTAAAAGAACCAAAAAAGCACTATAAAATATAGATTTGCTTTGGCATATATGGATATCGTAATGTTTAACATGCTGAAATATATTTTAAAATGTGTATATATAATTATGTTATTTCTATGATAAGTATCAATTACACCATCTGTAGTGATTTAATAAATAATGCCCTTATCCTGGGGCGTTTTCTGCAATGTGGCAGTCCAGTCAGCATGAGGGCATTATTGGGCGTTTTTGCAAAAGTGGCGTAGTGGGAATAATGCCCAATAACGTCCCATCCAATCATTACACAATTATTTATTTTTTTTAAATTAAAAACTTAAAATACTTCATTAAATTAAAAAAAATTACAATACTAGAAATAAAAATAAAAAAACCGACTAAACTTTAAAAAAATATATACATTAGTTTTCGTCTTCGCTTTCTTCATCCTCGCCAACTTCGTCTTCCTCGTCCTCCGTTTCTTCTTCACCCTCAGGTGGGATATCCCGAACCGACCATGCGTGTTGTACCAAATCAACAGTTAACGCGGAATGGCACGGTTCGTAACGCAATTCTCGTGCATTATTCACTCTTTCTTCCATTGACGCCTGCGGATGCTCCTCCTGAACGGCTTCCGGTACATAATTCTAGCATATCGCCTTTACTTCGTCTTCCAAAATCATGTTGTGCATGATTATACAAGCGTACATAGCATCTCTTATTTTTTGCTTGGTCCATGCACGACAAGGATTTCTCAAATAGTGCCATCATTGTTTAAGAACCCCAAAGCATCTCTCAATGTCTTTTCGTGAAGACTCTAGAACCTTTTTAAAGTGTGCTCTTTTTTCATCGATAGGATCACTAAACGTCTTCACGACAATCGAATACCTAGGATAAATTCCGTCGCACAAATAATATCCATGAGTGTAGTAGTTTCCGTTTGCGTAAAAAGACGCTTTTGGAGCTCTGCCAGAAATCTAGTCCTCTAACAACGGAGATTGTTCAAAAACATTTATATCATTGCATGACCCGACCACGCCAAAGTAAGCCGACCAAACCCAAATGTCCTGTGAGGCAACCGCCTGAAGAATAACAGTAGGTCCCTTTTGGTCACACCGAGTGTGTTGACCTCGCCATGCGGTCAGGCAGTTATCCCAACGCCAATGCATCCAATCCAAGCTCCCGATCATACCAGGCAAACCATGCTCAGCCGAATGTACCTCGTAAATCTTTTGAAGGTCGTCCCATGTGGGGCGTTCTAAGATAACGTGCACCATACAAATCTATAATACCTTTATAAAAAAAACGTATACAAACATAAGCTTAAAAAAATACTTGTAATGTTTATAGTAAAGTATAGGAATGTATCGAGACAAAAATGCTCCAAGGTATCTATCGTTGTCTTCTCGGCCATTTTTAAATACACGTCGTTGATGTCGGTCGTGTTTCCGTAAGCAAGGTCTCGTAGCGCCGACGTACACTTTTGAATACCGGTAAATCCAAATGTCCCTTTCGCATCCGCTTTTTGTTTAAAATAATCGTAGTTGGTTTCCAAGTCGTCGACGATGCGTAGAAACAAACGCTTACTCATTCGGAAACGACGCCTAAAAACTTCTGGGTTCGAAAATGTTGGCGCCTCATTGAAATAATCTTTCATCAAGCGATCGTTTTCCGCGCGTCGGTCTCGTTCAATATAATCTCTTGTTTTAATTTCACGTTCGGGCCGGCGACAATGCTTCACATATCTAACCGCTAGTTGACAAGCACTCGTAACTGCCTCTTGCTCGACCTCCTCATCGGTAGATTCACCGTCATCCGCAAAAAACTCTCAAGGGTAATAATTCACGATGGACGAGGAACTAGGAGAATCCATTTTTTTTATAAAAATGGTTGAATATTTTGGATTGTAGAGGTTTATGTTTGTAAAATGGTAGTATTGTATAAGAGTTTTGGTTTGTAAAATTGTAGAAGTGTGTGTGTGTGTATATATATATATATATAGGGTTGGGCTCTATAGAAAACCCCATCTTTTTTAAAAAACCTTGGAAACCCAACCTCATCCATTGATTGTGTTTGATCAATGGCTCTACTTTTTTGGGTAATTACTATATTTAAAATAATTCTTATATATTGTCTAGAACCACTGAAAGGGCAATTTGGGTAGTGAAAAAGTGGCTTTTTGACCATTGACAATAACCCACTCCACTTCCCCATGCATTACCATCAAATCACCAACTCTTTCTCTTTCTCTTACCTCATTCTCTTTCCTCCCCACCCCACAAACGTGAAGAAGAACAAGAAGATGATGATCTCATTTAAGAATTCAAATATCTACCTTCAAGATTCCAAGAAACACTAATCCCAGATCTTTTAGAGAGAGAATGATGGTAGGACACAAGTTTTTAGAGAGATGATTTTTTTTGTTTTAGAGAGAGAAACAACAATCTTCATCATGTACATCTATAACACCAAGAACACACATACAAGTGTGTGAGAGAGAAGAAGTTTGAAGTATGTTGTTTTAAAGAGAGAACGATGACAAGATGAATGTTTTTAGAGAGAGAAAGTTGATGTTTAGATAGAGAAACAACAATCTTTATCACAAAGACACACGCACGAGTGTGTGTGAGAGAAGAAGGTTTGAAGATCTTCTTCGTGTTCATCGGACGGGTATAGATCCGGTAAGTGTTCTTGAAATATCATTTCACACTTGATTTTTTGTTGAAATGGTTGTTAATATGTTTTTGTGTGCTAAAAGTGTTTTAGTAATGCTTAATATTCATGTATTTTAAATAAATCAAAAACTTTAGGACGTTAGGCTATAGGGTGTGGTCATGACCCTCATGGTCACCATGACCCTCCACATCAGCGCTATGTCACCCACTTCTAATCCATCATCCAAAACCCCTACCCTAAAGGTGTGGTAATGACCCAAACCACTAATTTCTTATTTTAATTTAATTTTGTGAAAAGGAAAAGAAAATATTAAAAAAGAAAAGGAGGCTCATGGTTGTCATGGTTTAATCCATGCCAACCATGGTGGATGAGACAAGGGGGTGGTGTAGCAATCTATTAATGGTCCTATGTGTCATTAATGACCCAAACCATGCCTCCACACCCTTTAGACCATGCGTAATGGGCATTATAGGGGCATGAAAGAGTTTGATAAAGCCCCTAGCACCATCCCCTTGGGCGTTATAGGGGCATGAAAAGGGAGGGACATTTCTAGAATATTGCCCAAAGAGGAGGAAAAAAAATGGTAAGTATTGAATGAAATGAGCATTACCCGTTACACATTTTTTGCAGGGCCGTTATAATGTTGATGTGGTGAAAAATACCTCTTTAGAGGCATTAACCATTACACATGGTCTTAGCGTTATCGTTAGTGACTAGCAATTTGAATTTTATCTCTTATGAAAGACTCTTTCCATAATCTTTGACCAACGATATTGCAAATTTCAACAATCTTTGACCAAAGATATTGCAAATGTTTGTAAAATCTTTGACTTGTTTTAATTAACTAGTTGTTATGACCCGCGCGATGCGGCGGGACAGTTAATCTAAACGAAAAATAGACGTAGAAAACGTTGAACAACAAAACTTATACAACAATGTAAAACATTCTCGTAAAAAAGAACAATAAAGTCGAAACGATAAAAACACCACGTATAAAACCATTAAAAGAAGTTGATTCATTTGGATTGGTCTCACATGTTTGGACTCTACTCTCTCATATTGTTTGTTTTCATTATCCGATTTCTTGGTTAGTTTTTTTATAGACAATCCAAACGTATTTAAAACGGAGTTCATGGTTGGGTCATTGAACGGTTAATATTTAAAGTTCTTAAAATCTATATATCTATATATATAAATGAGATGGAATTGGGCCATGTGGCATGTGACTTGGGACATTTTTGATGATGTGGCAAGCTTTGGTGAAGGTGGATTTTGAGTTTAGGAGGGAATCCATCTCAATTCTCTATACATAAACCAAAATTCTCAAAACACAAACCAAAAAAGTGTGGGACGCGGGATCCGGCTGAGGATTCGGGTCACCCAATATTAAAAAACGGATCCCTTATATTTTTTGAAAGGCTTTCTTCCTTGACACAATTCCATGTTTTCACAAACCCTAGATCTGAAGCTCCTGTTTCTCTCTTCTTTGACAAGCGATTCCAAAACAATCTAAACAAGGGTGTCTTGCACATCATCAAGAAGAAATTCTTTGGGATTTTAATTCTTCCACTACAAGGTGAGTATATCTTACAATTGTGTTGTTTTGTTTTTAGTTTTTTCACGAATTCGATTATGAGATTAGGGTTTATTTTTGTTCAGATTACGTTTTTTTACAAATCAGTTCAGATTATGGTTGTTTATTGGACATCGATTTGTTTTTTTTTTTTTCATCAATTGCAACAAGGTGTAACCGGTGGCGGCTTACAAATAAGGTATCTTAGTGCCATCTCTGCTCAGTCTCTGCAACCATCAATGGTTTTTCTTTACCCAGATTTGGAAGAATTGAATGTTTGTGTTGGCGCGTGTTCACCATACTTAACCATCAATGGTTTTAATTTACGCATTCTTTGAAGCCTGGTAAAACAGTTTTTTTTATTTGACCTTTGAATCAGTGTTTGCAGGTGTTTGAATCACAATGTCAAAAGAGTGTGTAAATTTGATTGTTAGGTGTGTACTTGATCAAACCTAAATACTGTTTATTTATGTTGTTAGATCTTATAGGAATTTTTTTTGTTCAAAACCCTTTCGGCATATCCTAATGTTTTTTGTTGTTATTTTTTTGTAGATCATTCCACATAATTTGCAGGTATGTAATCTATATTAGATATTTATGTATTGTAAATGTTTAATGTCATTTTTTTATGATTTTTTTTTTTTTTTGTAGATCGAACATGTTATAGGTAAGTTTAATCAAGAATCTATAAAAAGATCTAAGGTAAAACTACATGATTAAGGTTAAATACTGTTTCTTTATGTTGTTCGATCATGATTCATATGAAATGATGTTTTGTTACAAATAAAATATTTTTTTATGATTTTTCTGTTTTTTTTTTTTTTTTTTTTTTTTTTTTGTTGTTTGTTGTTGACGATGATTTTGCATTATCCGATTCGAATCATATGAAATGATATTTTGTTGATGTTTTTATTGTGTTCTTATGTTACTCATATTTTTATTTACACTCTTTTAGTTTGTTGTTGATGATGATTTACATTGTTCTGATTTCTTATTTGATTTGCGTTCTTCAATTTTTCGTATTCTATTTTGATATTCTTCGTATTTCATCCGACAAGATGGTAAGGGTTTATTAAGGCTTTCTAGCAATGTACTGATTGTGAAGGTTAGTTTTTTTCCATACAACATTCTTCATTTGACAACTAAGGTATGAATTGAATCAGTGGTCTCGAGCTTCTTCTCAGGTCCATGAATGTGATTGATTTTTTTTTTCACAATCATCTAGATATTGATTATATTATGAATATATTAAGCTCATTGGTTTTGAATTTAAGTTTGAATAATATTTAACTATTTAAGTAAATTGTTTTGACTGATTATTTCAAAATTTGAATTTTTGAAATTTATATCAATTATAGATACTTATCAAAGTTGTCTAAATTGTAACGTATTTCCAAATTTATCAAGATAACTTATATTAAAGTTTAATTGCTTCCAAATTTTGTTTTAGTTTCCATAATTTACGACAATCACATTATTTTTCAAGTTTCTCAGAATTTGGAAAGATATACAGGCATTTGTTTTAAACCTAAATGACCTCTCTGTATGTCAAACTAGGTTCTGTTGTTGACGCACAAGCCTATTAAACACACAATAATTGAAAACACACAATCACGTTATTTCCAGCCATTTAAAGAATTTCATAGATGTTTAAAAAATGTATTATTTTTTTTTTAATTTTAAGCCTATTTTTTGTTTGGTGTGTTATAGGTATTTTATATGTACGAGTATGCCATATGGTTCAAGTTCTGTTGAGTCCTCAGTAAGCTTTTTAAATTTTTATTTTTACTTCAAGATATTAAGATATTCTTATTAACTATGCTGGATTTTTTTTCTCTTTCTTGAAGAGTTGTGAATTAGTTCGCTTTTCAAGTACTTTGCTTCTGAAGGTAAAATTTACAGAGAAAATTACGAAAATTAGATAAACTTCAAGAGAACTTGAACATTAAGCGAAATATCAAGAGAACGTTATTATTTCTGTACAGTTTCCCTTCTCAGCTTACTACGTCAACGTCTTCCGGTTACTCTGGATTGAGTTCCTCTTTTATGAAGTCAATGTCTGATGAGTATCTATCTAATATTTCCTTTAGTACGATTGGAGCATTAAGAGAAATATCCTAAGTATTCTTACAATTTTTATTATTTTTTTATTATACGTATTTTTTAACTTTCATAATGTAGTAAATTATATACTATCTATACAGGAAAAGTTTGTTATTATCCTGGGAACAATTAAGAGCTTTGCTTTAGAAGACTCATGGTTTTACAATGCATGTAAAACTTGCAACAAAAAGGTTCTTACCAACACTATTTGCAAGGACAAGGAAGATGGAAGTTAAGGATATGATGAAGTAACTGTCTTGGAGTGCCAAACTGATCGGTGCAATAAAAGGACTGTTGTGTCTGTTCCCAGGTTAATTTACTTGATTCATTTATTGTCCATATCAAGAAACATGATCGATCGTTAATAAAATCTTATTTGAAATTTTTATAGGATAAAAGTTCTAATACGTGTTCAGGATTGTACCGGGATTGTTACTTTGACGTTGTTTGAACGTGAAGTTGTTAAACTGATAAAGGTTAACGCAAACCAGCTGTTGGATAAAAACATGGAGGTAACTTGTATTTTCCAAATACCATTTCCTTAATTGCTTTATACGTTTTAATGTTTTTATGTTACATTGTTAACTTTATAATAATGTGTATCAAACAGTTAGCCAGCGAAGGTAACTTTCCCAAGGAGCTGAAGGCATTGCTAAATAGGAGGTTTGCGTTTAAGATAGCCATAGGTTCGTTTAACATAAAAAACAAATCAGATGGCTACTCGGTGTCGAAGTTGACTGAAAATCCTGCAATCATCAAAGATCTTGATAGGCATTTTAATGCTTTCCAGGTTCAAAAATTATTCTATACGTTAGCTTTACTTTTTGTTATAAAAAACTAATAGCACTTTACAACATTTATTGAAACATATGAAATAAATACAGTCTGCTGATGATGAACCTTTAAATGCTGTTCCTTTTGATTCAAATCCAACTGTTAACATCCAAATCCGGGTCTGTGTAACAAATTCTTTAGTTCTCTAATGCTTCAATATTTTGTCATTCACCTTTTTTTCAACTGTTTTTTTACCTTTTTAATTTTATTTTACAGGATTCTGTTTCCCGTATCGGTGATGACGACACGCCGATGTCCAATTTGAACAATAGCATGTTTACTACACCCTCCGGAACGGATAATTGTTGTTCTTCGAAGATGCTGGAGAATGAACTTAAGCGTAATTTGGATGCCGTTTATGATGTGGATTTATGTTCATCTCAGTCTTCAACTAAACCGCGTACGGGTGATTGTGAGAACAATGAAGGTTTGAATGTGAAGGTGGGTCTTTTGAATCCAAAGCTGGAAAAGTAGTCTCATAATCTAATAAACATCTCAGTTTCTTCAAACAAGTTTTCAATGTTTTTTTTCGTTCAATCGTATTTAGAACATTTGTGTCAGTACTTGATGTTGCTTTTTACTCAATGTTTGTTGCGGTTTATCTTGATTTTCGTTTATTGTCGTTATATCAATAAGAGATGATATTATTAATTAGCATTTGTATTTTTTTTGTACGTCGAGTTATATTTATTATACGTCGTTTTTTTATTACATTAGCATTAAAAACTTTTATTTTTATTACATTGAAATTCAATACTTTAATGCGTTGACGTGATGTTAGTTTGTTACCCAACATCGATGTTGTTTTATTTTTAGTGTGGTTTTGCATTGTTATATCAATAGCATGAAATTATTGTTAATCACTTTATTGTGGTTTGTGATCTATATATCCATAGAATATGATAGTATTGATCAGGCTTTGCATTTTTTGTATGTAATTATGTTTATAGTTATTGTAGTTCTTGATATTGAATATAAATAAAGAGTTATTATTAATTATTCTTTGCATATTTTAAATTTTATGTACAAATGTTTTTAATTGTGTTATTTATTTATTCATAGAATATATACATATTATTATACATAACTATTAACAATGTACAATCCAAATATAACATTATAAACCCAACATTATAATAACATTCTTAGTATATAAATTATTTTAGTCAACTTTTTTTTGGGGTTTTTTAAATAAATAATTAAATCACCAGTGAATGTATACTTACAGATAGTATTATATGTATTAATTTTTAACAATTCTTTACATTTATACAAGAATTTGCTTATCATATGTGAATCCCAACCGGTTTACTAAAATTAATTTAAATTTCCCTTCATAAAAGAACATTCCATTTATAATATCATTTTATATAAATTACAACATACATCTCCATTACATATCAACTTTCAACCTATTCTTTGGTTTCTTCAACCAGATACTATGCAAAATTCTTAAGTAATACACAATCTCTTTTTCATGTATCAATACAAACTAATATCATTTATGTTTTATTATACGTTTCCATTTTACTAGGTGTTTCGTATAATGGATCAAATTCCGTTTGATGTTGTGATCATGGAAATTTTTGTTAGGCTCCCTCACAAATCACTATGTCGGTTTAGAAGTGTAAGTAAAAAATGGTATGAAGATCTTTCAAGTTTTGAATTTTTACAGAGGCATACGAATCGCGTTAGTAATACAGTGGTAAGATGTTAATGTCGTTAGATATTTTTAATGATTACAAAATTAATATTTCTTTATACAACGTTCATATTAATTGTCAAATTCTTTCTCATATCTGTTACAGGATGAACTATTGGAACAAGGCATGTTTCTAGATCCGTTTGACATTTGAGAACCTGCATGGGCGTTCATTTTCTTCATCTATTTTGTATTTTGCTATGATTGACTGTTTTTTAAGTTTACGAATAATAAATCAATTATCAATCTTCTTATTTGTTTCCTTTAATCAAGCACACTGTTGATCGTTTTTATTCATTCTTCTTTATTATTTATTATTTATATTTATTATTATCAATATTATCAATTATCAATTATATCAAATTGAAATAAATTTATGTTCAATTTATCTAATTATGGATTGAATATTGTCATTCAAATTTATACAATCGGTTACATCTGATGCTTAAAATAATATATTCTCATTAATTATAAATATTTCAAAATTCAAATTTTGAGTCACTATTTTCAATCAAATTTATATAATCTTTTACATCTCATGCTTAAAATAGAGTATCCCAATTACTTATAAAATATTATAAATGAAATAGATGTATGGCTGCTTTATCTAATTATGGAGTCAACATTTTAATGAAATTTTATATAATCCTTGACATCTCATGCTTAAAATAAAATATCGTCATTAATTATAAATACTTACCTTCAAATGGAATTATAAATAAAGTATTTGTTAGTGGGTCGGATTAGATGTGTTGACACAAGATGAACTATTGGAACAAGGCATGTTTCCAGATCCGTTTGACATTTGAGAACCTGCATGGGCGTTCATTTTCTTCATCTATTTTGTATTTTGCTATGATTGACTGTTTTTTAAGTTTACAAATAATAAATCAATTATCAATCTTCTTATTTGTTTCCTTTAATCAAGCACACTGTTGATTGTTTTTATTCATTCTTCTTTATTATTTATTTCACATATTTATTATTATCAATATTATCAATTATCAATCATATCATATTGAAATAGATTTATGTTCAATTTATCTAATTTTGGATTGAATATTGTCATTCAAATTTATATAATCGGTTACATCTGATGCTTAAAATAAAATATTCTCATTAATTATAAATATTTCAAAATTCAAATTTTGAGTCACTATTTTCAATCAAATTTATATAATCTTTTACATCTCATGCTTAAAATAGAGTATCCTAATTACTTATAAATTATTATAGAATGAAATAGATGTATGACCGCTTTATCTAATTATGGAGTCAACATTTTAATTAAATTTTATATAATCCTTGACATCTCATGCTTAAAATAAAATATCGTCATTAATTATAAATATTTACCTTCAAATGGAATTATAAATAAAGCATTTGTTAGTGGGTCGGATTAGATGTGTTGACACAAGAGGTTATTATCTCCAACTCGGAATTTCGGTTTGCTTTTGTATCTATTATTGTGGTATTTTTGTTTAAATTGCCATTCATCTTTATACGATTCATTATTTCTCTGTTATATGTTTGTAGATCATTAATGTTTCTTGGTTGCTTGCTTCATAAATTCATATACATAAATCTTATCATTTGTTTCATATGATTTTTTTTTAGGATGGAACCTCTTGAGTTTGAAATGTTTGCTCACGAAATTCTATGAAGGCTACCAAGTAAATGTGTTGGACGATTTAAATCAGTTTGCAAGCAATGGCGTTATGAATTGTCTTCACCTATGTTTTCTATTATTCACTCTCGCCGTATGTCTAATTGTGAACATCGTAAGCTAATCACGTTGAGTATGTCATCGATTTATATTGACAATTTGATTGGAGGAAAGGTAGACATTTCTGATAGGAAGTTTATTTCCTTCCCCGTTGATACCCCTCTTTCCAATCTAACGATTCTTGCTTCTCAATATGGTCTTTTACTGATGTGCATCCAAGGTCCTTCAGACCAATTGATTATGTGGAATCCAACCACCAATAAATTTTTGAATTTGTGTCATAATAAACCTAAAAGTTTTTTCGATATCAAGGCAGATGCAGTTGGGATTTATCTAGACTCATTTAACGATGTTAAAATATTACATCTCCAACGTCGTATGGATGATGTTGTACCTCGTGTGTATTCTCGGAACATACATCAATAGAAAACTTTAACTTTTTTCAAAGGACCAGATTACGCTTCAAGGTTATATTTGTGGTCTCCCGGCACTTTATGCAACAATGTTTTATATTTTGCATCTCCACACTATTGGGCGCCTGCTAAAAGTTATATGATTGCTTTTGATGTGGTTTCTGAAACTTTCTCAAAGGTTTCAATACCACAATGTACTCATGTTGTTGCTCGCCAAAGCAGGTTTTTCAAAATCCGCAACACACTTCATATGTTTGTTGTCGTAAAGACCCATGATATAAATGTGAAGCTATTTAAATTTCAAGATCAAGGATGGTCAGAAGTGTATTCTTTTACAAAGCTAAAATCAATTTCATTTGAGTCATGGCTTAAGAAGTTAGTTGAGAAAGGAGGAGAAACTTGGTCTTTTATGACCGACTGGGGTAGTATGATTGAAATAAAAATTGGCATGAAAGATTTTCAATACTTACAAGACGCTGAGACCTTTCAAGGACTATATAACGTAGCATCTTTTGAAGAGAACGTTGTGTCACCTACAGTTTAGCATTAATATGTTTTTCGTATCAAATTTATTGTGATTTAACATGTAACATTTTTATTTACTATCACTTTTACTACTCATCATCTTATGTTATTTATGATATATATTTTTTTATCCAAATTTGATAATAATTAACAATTCTATCCTTATTGCCATTTTACATTTATAAATCAGCATGTATATATACTAACTGTAAAACTGTAATAGATAGACATAGCTAACAACTAATTATTAATTTTGCACACTTATTAGGATTTAAATACAATTTTCAACTTAATACTTTTGTAAAGTGTCATATTTCCCAAATCTTAAAAAAAAAGATTTAAATATTTATTCATTTGATAATTTTAAGATTGTATGTGGGAGTGGACATCCTGTGAAATTATATAAAAACTTTGTATATTTCTAAAATCTCGATCATGTGAAATTGTTATGGTTGTATATACAAATTTAAAGAAAAATATAAATATAAACATCCTAAAATTAAATGACATGTAATTTCCGTTCATTATATTATAATATTAATATTAATATTGTATTTTATAATTTGAATTTTTAATGTTGATTTGATTTGCATTGGAAACCTGAATTCATCATCACCATCCTCGAACTTACTTCAATCATCATCACCGTTTCTCCTTTTAGCCATTTTCTTACAATCTTCTCTTCATTAGCTTATATCCATCTTAGGGTTTCAAACAAGCATTTGCTCAAATCAAAATCAAGTCATCAATCTTCCTTCGTCGCATCACATTCCACAACCGTAAGTATCTACACCTTCAATCTCTTCAAACGTCTCTGTTGTTATGATCGTATTGGAATTTCAATAGCTATAAAATGTTTAATCACAAAGTAAATGAACCATATTTATCTTTAATTTTACTTCCACAAGTATGAATGTTGTATAATTCCATGTTTCTTTCTTTGAAGAGTTTGTGTAGTTTCTATGTTCAATAAGAGTTTGTGTACTTCCGCAAGGAATTTCATTGGTGTTTTAGGCCGATTTTGATATCCATTATAGTTTATAAATATATTTAATATTATTTTTCACCATGAAGCCGAAAGTATTTTTTGATTTGTTGATGTGTTATTTGTTTGATATATGAATGATAATTCAAGAATCTGTATTTTTTTTTATTCTTAACCTTTCAGTTCAATCGGGTATGTTATTTAATGTAAGATCTAATATATCTATGTTATTAATTCAGGTGAAATCATGAATATATCGTTTGTGAAGATTCTAGAAGACCCAAAATCTTTAAAGCTGGTATGATTATTTATGTTTGACTGAATAATCTGATGTTTAATAGCCTAATTCATATAATATTTATTTAACTTCATTATATACTTAATAGTACTATCTTTGTATTCAGGAGTTACCTCTCACTTTTGTTTATAACCATTGGGGTCGACCATGGCCACGTATTGATCTCCAGATCCGTCATGAATTTGGTAAGTCTTGGACCGTAACGATGAAAACATTAGAGTCTAGACCGGCTTTGGCTGATGGTTGGGCAATAGTTGTTAAAGGCCTTCAATTGTAAAAGGATTCACTGTTGCTTTTCAAACCTATTCGACATGATGTTGTTTACACAGCCAAGACCGAAAAAAAACGGATGTGCGAAACGTTATTCGGTCAAGAACTGGCGTCAATTTATGGCTGACAACAACTTGATTGATGGTGTGATGCTTGATTTCACCTTTGTTACTTCAAAAAAACCATAATCTTGAAAAACGTTCGATCCGGTTAGTAAAACTCTATATATCTATAATTCGTAGTTAAGTAGTGGTTGATATGAACTAAGCTTTTGTTGCTTGGTCAACGTTTGTGTTTTGAACAAGTACCTTTGTTTATGTTTATTGTCGTATCCGTTTCTATGCTACTCATTAATGTTTTCAATATGCATGTCTATAACTTAATTAGACTATTTTGTCTATATGAAGCTATATTGGATTTTGTTATGATACTAATATATATCTTCTAAATGTGGCTTATCAAAGTAAAGATTAAGTTGCAATCATAATATCAAGCCATGTTATTTAAAGGTACTAATTAAATTTCATTGCTTTTGGAAATCAATTTAATCTATCCACTACATATTATTTTTTTTTTTTTAAAGTTTTTTTCTAATTTATGTAAAGACAGTATAATTATAAGCATAAATCTAAGCAATGTAAACATCTATGATTTTACATACAATCCACCTAAGAATTTTATAACATACTTTAAAAGGATATTTGGGAAACAAGTCATTTGGATACAATGTTTTATTTGATCAATAAAGACACATGAATATTTTTTACACAAACAATTTGAATTTCCAAATTAATTTATTTTTAA
This sequence comes from Helianthus tuberosus, assembly GCA_030545235.1. Taxonomy (NCBI): domain Eukaryota; kingdom Viridiplantae; phylum Streptophyta; class Magnoliopsida; order Asterales; family Asteraceae; genus Helianthus; species Helianthus tuberosus. The sequence goes on from CM060403.1 coordinate 119,730,700, forward strand.
AAACAAACAAATTGAATTTAAAACCATCAATAACGTAAAATTTAGTACTTTCTTATATTTTTAAAATCAAAGTATATATATCTTTAAGGTTTCGAATTTGTTAATAAACTAAACATTAATAATTTATATTTTATCTTTAATTTTTTTCCTTTGTTAATATCAATTTATAAAATATTTTGTAAATCAAACAAACTATTGAAATTTGTCTCTGTAATTTTGAGAATGTCGTGTATGTTTACCAATGCATACTCCATCCATAGATTTATTTTTTAATTTTGAGGTAATAATTTTGTTTACAAATTGACAATCTATTATTATGAAGTAAGATTTTACCTCATATGTTTAACTTTTAAAGTTTCAAAAACCACTTTTAGTATGTTACGTAAATAATATGTAATTAATAGGTCAAATATAGTTACGTAAATAATATTATAACAATAATAAATAGATTTGAAGACTATGCATTTGAAATTTGGATTGCACTACAGTCAACTTTCAACCTGTCTGGCCCATATGTGTGGTAGTCAACTAATGGGATTGTGCATATCAAAATATATTGTGTTTGTGTATTTCAAAGGTTGGTGAGAGTGGTGGTGTTAAAGCCTTGGAGAATTGATTATAGTTTTTTAGTTTTTGTACATGTTAAGTGTTATAATAAAGAACGAACACAATATTAATAAAGTTCTAATAATCTGTTATAATAAATAAAAGTATTTTTTTTGTGTCGTGGGTCATTCAGTGAGGCAAATTTCTGCCACCGGTTCTTTCCCAAAGTTTCTGACCTTACTGGCAACCCTAATGACTACAACTTTCAATTCAAAACAATTATAAAACAAGTTTGTTCGCAACCCTAATAACTTCAACTTTCAATTCAAAACAATTATAAAACAAGTTTCTGACATAGTTTGATTAATATAAAGTAATTTTTCCTACCCGCGAAGCTCGCGGGTGATAACCTAGTTATATATATATATATATATATATATATATAAATGCATGGATGACGACTTGCAGTTGTTAGTGCATGCATCTGTCGACATCGTCTTGTATCGAGTCTTAGATTATAGTGTATAGATCAGGGCACGTTTTACGAGAAAGTAGCATGTTTAGGGTGTTGTAAAGTCTGATTTCGCTCCTAAGCCTAATTCCGCTCCTAATGTCATTTGGATGATTTCGAGCGGAATCACAAGAGTTAGATTCCGCTCCAAATGGTCTGTTATGTTTCGGGCGGAATCACAGGCCCTATATATAGGTTACTTTAGAGCGAAATCAGTATTGAGATCCTTGTTTTCCATACCGAAGTGCTGCTGGTGTGAAGATTGATTGTAATCAGAGTTTTATCAATACAATCAGTGTTTAAAGTGAAGATTAAGCTGTTTCTACCTTTGTTTCTTAGTTTTCGCCTCTGAAACGAAGTAAAACTCCTCTGAACGACTCGTTCGGGTTCGTACACGATCCTACAAGTGGTATCAGAGCTCAGGAGGAGGAGTTCTGCAGAGATTAGCTGAATTTCATCAAGTTTTCTTACTTCTACACTTTCTTTCTTCATCAGAACGAGATTTACCGGTCAAAACTCTTTCAAATTTTCACAGACTGTTTAATATTGCACATAGACAAACCCTTGAAAGTTTCATGTTAAAATACGGACTAAAAATGGACAAAATTGACCCCCAAACTGATTCCGCTCGAACTGTTTAGTTCCTGATTCCGCTCCAAAAAGTGTCTCAGCTTCAACATATTTCTGATTTCGTTCATGATAAGTGGTTGATTCCGCTCCAGGAGACCATTTTTCTAATTTCTGTAACACCCTAAATTTATACCCTTGATGTTCATAATAGTTTGTACCATTTCTAGTAAAATATTGTTTACAAAACCTGACTATCATATCAAAGTTCATAACTTACATCAAACTTAGTCAACTAATAACTAAGTTGAATCGTTTGTAAATTGAAAGATGTTCAAAACATGTTTACATCCCATACACAAAAGTTTTAAAGATTCAAAACGTAGCGGAAGCTTAGACATGTAGTGTTCGGTTCTTCAAAAATCACTTGATCGCCACCCGTAAGATTTGCCAATTTACCTATGATCAAAACCATTTAAAACATTAGTTTTGACGTTATCGTATAATATAATCACTAGGTTGAACATCACATTTGAAATAATAAAAACAAAACAACTTTCCTGGATCCACCATAAATTACGGCATCACCGTAATTTACGGTGAGCCCTAAGAATTTTTGGTCACCGTAAATCAGGGGCTAATCACCGTAACATGTATGACCTATACCGTAAATTACGGTATTACCGTAATTTACGGTAAGTCCTGGGAATCCATGTCTTGTTTCGTTTAGTTCATTTCCTTCAAACCAATCTTGTAATTTGCCTTTCTAACAACCCATTACATCCAAATCTAGTATTTCTAACATGTGATAAATATTAACCAATAGCGTAAAACAATCTATCATATTTCCGGAATATAAATCATGTTTTACTTGATTATTTGACCCGTTTGGCTCGTCTAAAGAATCCTTCTATATGACGACTACCAACGGGTACCAACCGAATTTAATAAATCAATCAATATAACGACTTCAATGCTTAATTCAAAACAACTCTTATTCAAAATTCAATTACATATTTGAATCATCCGAAATAATAAATGTAACGGGTCAAGTTACATACCTTAGCGCACGCCCTTCAACCGTGAGTCACCACCGGCTTGTCCACTCGACGTTCCGGTATCTTGTCCTATAGAGTTCAATGTTATCTTGTTTAGAACTCTTTGTAAACCATATTTCACATAATAGTTAAAACATCACGATTAGGCGTTTTAACTACAAAATTCTAATTTTCAAGTCTTCTTTGAGGCATTTCAACAAACACTTCATATGCAGAATTTTTATACCTTTAGTAATCAACTTCTTAGCTTGCTAATTAGCTAACTTGACAACAATAAAGCCCTCCTATAGTGTTTTAAGCATCATATCTTTCTGGAATCACTTTCAACAATCAAATTACACTAGAATAATCATCCTAAACCCTAGTGTTCATCTTCATCTTGTAAAACCCATAACCCACCTTCAAGGTGTTCATGGAATTTCCTGAAATTGGACATGATTTCATATGTAGTTGTCTAGGTTTCACTTCTAGACACTACATCATCTCTAATCAAATCAAACAACACACATGCAACATCTAATCTTAGATTTTCCAAAATCATGAGAATTTCAAACAAAGGATTAACACGAATTTTTACATACCTTGTAATCCTCTTGTGATGAGGATCACTGTTCTATGTTCAGATTTCGTTTTTGATCAGATTTGAGCCCTCAATTTGATTGTTTTGGTGAGATTATGGTTTTTGGAAAGGGGGTGTCGCCCCCTGCTTCTCCTTGATCGACCAACACCCAGATTTGGGGTGTTTGGTTTATTTTTATTTGTTCCATTTAATTAAGTTTCAGAATTAACAACTAAGGTCCCTCTACTTTGTTCAACATATAGTTGGTTAACCTTTAACCATGTAATGAACCATTTTGAAGAAAATAACTAACTAGGTTAAAATTCCTAATTAGTAAATTCTCGTTAAATTTATACTTTATAAATTTAATATTAGGTTTTATATTTTCGGGGTGTTACAAGTCCACCCCCCTTAAAAGGGTTTCGTCCCCGAAACCGTTATACGTACCGAATAATGTAGGGTGGAGACGTCGCATCTCCTCTTCGGACTCCCACGTAGTGTCCGAACCTTTTCTATGCTCCCATTTGACTTTGACTTGATCAATTTGTCTATTTCGTAAGTGTTTGACTTTTCGATCTAAAATCTCCAACGGTCTCACAGCGTAATTCAGACTATTATCCACTTCGATATCATCGTAATGGATATAGGTCGTTTCGTCTGCTAGGCACTTTCTTAATTGCGACACGTGGAACGTGCCATGGATTCCACTTAACTCCTCCGGTAATTCAAGGCGGTAAGCTACCTTGCCAACTTTCCCGATAATTTTAAATAGTCCAATAAACCTTGGGCTTAGCTTCCCCCTTTTTCTGAATCTAATAACGCCTTTCCATGGGGTGACTTTTAGCATGACCTTGTCACCAACTTGGAATTCAATCGGCCTTTTCCTTTTATCAACATACACCTTTTGCCTGTCTTGAGCCGCTTTCAAGTGTGCCCGAACTTTATCGATCTTTTCATTCGTGGCTCGTACTATATCTTGGTGGGCGAGTTCACGTGGACCCACTTCACCCCAACATACCGGGGTTCGACACTTCCTACCGTAAAGCATTTCGTATGGTGCCATTTTAATGCTAGATTGGTAACTGTTGTTATACGAAAACTCGACTAACGGTAGGTGAACATCCCAACTGCCTCCAAAGTCGATTATACACGCTCGTAGCATGTCTCCCAATATTTGTATCGTTCTTTCACTTTGTCCATCCGTTTGAGGATGGTACGCAGTGCTAATGAACAATTTGGTCCCCATTTGTTCTTGGAAATCACGCCAGAAATTCGAAGTAAACCGGGTATCCCTATCCGACACGATGGACACCGGCACTCCATGACGTGCTATGATTTCATTGGTATAGACTTCTGACATCTTTTCTGACGTATAAGTCTCACGAATCGGAATGAAGTGATCACTTTTCGTCAATCTATCAACCACTACCCATATGGCATCAAAACCACGATTCGTCTTAGGCAGCTTGGTTAACAGGTCCATTGTAATATGTTCCCATTTCCAAACCGGAATTTCTAACGGTTGGAGTTTGCCGTATGGTTTCTGGTGCTCCGCCTTGACTTGTAAACATGTCAAGCATTTTTCCACATATTTCGCCACGTCCCTCTTCATTCCGGGCCACCAATAATTTTGTTTCAAATCATTGTACATCTTGGTTGCACCCGGATGAATCGAATAACGGGATTTATGAGCTTCGTTAAGTAGAAGCGCCTTTACTCCACAAGTATGTGGAACCCAAATCCTTCCGGATCGAGTCTTCAACCCATGATTCCCTTCCGACAAATCTTTCAATTGACCAATTATTCTTTCTTTCTTCCAATTCTCTTCTTTTACTGCTTCTAATTGCGCCTCTCGAATACGTTCAAGTATACCCGAGGTTACCACAAGTTGCATCGATCTTACTCGTATCGGGACATAATCTGCTTTTCTGCTCAAAGCGTCCGCTACCACATTTGCTTTTCCGGGGTGATAATGTATCTCACAATCATAGTCTTTCACCGTTTCCAGCCAACGCCTATGTCGCATATTTAACTCTTTCTGATCGAAGAAGTATTTCAAACTCTTGTGGTCGGTGAATATGGTGCATTTTACCCCATACAAGTAATGCCTCCATATTTTTAATGCAAATACCACCGCTGCCAACTCGAGATCGTGCGTGGGATATTTCTTCTCGTGTATCTTCAATTGTCTCGAGGCATAGGCTATCACCTTGCCCCGTTGCATCAACACGCAACCGAGCCCTGATAATGAAGCATCCGAATAAACCACCATGTCTTCGACTCCGTCCGGCAATGTCAGTACCGGAGCTTGAGTTAGCTTTTCTTTTAGCGTTTGAAACGCTTTTTCTTGATCGATTCCCCAAATAAACTTTGCTTTCTTTTGGGTTAGCTTCGTTAGCGGCGACGCAATCTTGGAGAAATCTTGAATGAATCTCCTATAGTACCCTGCAAGCCCCAAAAAGCTTCTAATTTCTGAAGGGTTCTTCGGGGGTTTCCATTTTGACACAGCCTCTATCTTTGACGGATCCACCAATACTCCGTCGGCATTTATGACATGGCCTAAAAATTGAACCTCTCGTAACCAAAAGGCACATTTAGAGAATTTTGCATATAACTTCTCTCGCCTAAGTGTCTCTAACACTTCTTGTAAGTGATTCGCGTGCTCAGCTTCACTTTTCGAGTACACCAAGATATCATCGATAAACACGATGACCGACTTATCCAACATTGGCTTGCAAACCCGGTTCATGAGGTCCATGAAAGCAGCGGGTGCGTTTGTTAGCCCGAACGACATCACGAGGAATTCATAATGTCCGTACCTCGTGCGGAAAGCCGTCTTCGGCACATCTTCTTCTTTGACCTTAAGTTGGTGATACCCCGATCTAAGGTCAATTTTGGAAAACCAATTCGCGCCTTGTAATTGGTCGAATAAATCATCTATCCTCGGGAGCGGGTACCGGTTCTTTACCGTGAGTTTGTTTAACTCCCGGTAATCAATACACATACGCATGCTCCCGTCTTTCTTCCTCACGAACAATACCGGTGCGCCCCAAGGAGACACACTCGGCCTTATGAATCCCTTGTCAAGCAGGTCTTGGATTTGGGACATCAACTCTTGTAGTTCCGACGGTGCAAGTCGGTACGGGGCTTTTGCTACAGGTTTCGCGCCCGGAATCAATTCGATCCCGAACTCTACTTCCCGTTCAGGCGGTATCCCCGGTAAATCTTCCGGAAAAACATCTTCATAATCTCGTACTACCGGTACATCTCCAATCTTTCGTGATTCTTTCTCGGTCTCATTTGCATAAATTATGAATGCCTTGCATCCTCGCTTCATGAGCTTGTGAGCTTTCAACATCGAACATACTATGGGGTTGCCTCGTTTTTCGCCATAAATGGTGACGTGTTTTCCGCTTGGAGATGTTAGTTTTATCTCTTTGCGAAAACACACGACCTTTGCATGGAGAAACTGAAGGAGAAACGAGCTGCAAAATTCATCTTTCTCCTGAAAGTTTTCATTTTTATTTTGCAGATCGCTTGGAGAAACTGAAGGAGAAACGAGCTGCAAAAGAACAAAAAGAAATGAAGTCTGAAAATGTTGCTGAGAAGAATGTTGAAACTGAGCAAGTAGGTGAAGCAAATAGGGTGACTAAAGCTGAGGAAGTTGTTGAAGTAGAAAAGATACACGAAGTTGAGAAAATTGTTGAAATTGAAAAGAGTATAGAAGTTGAAAAGATTGTGGAAGTCATCAAACCTTGCACAAAATGTTTGGAACCTTGCAAGGAATGTGCAGTAAAAGATGAAAAGCTGGCTGAGCTTGAGAAGATGAAAGAACAATTACTGTTCAATCTCAACTATGTAAAGGAGTCTTATGATGTTTTGAACAGAACAGTAACTGGTCTTCAAAAGACAAACTCTGAAAGAGAAAATGCTTTGACGATGATGAATGCAACTTTGATGACGAAGCAGAAAGCTATTAACTTTTACATCGAAGAAAGTGCAAAGTGGAAGCAAAAGTTGGAGATCGAGAAAATTGAAAATGAGAGGATCAAACGATTATTACAGAGTTATTCTAGTTCTGATTATCTTATTGATCGAATTTATCCAACTGTTGCAGGTTTTGAAGCCTTTAAAGATGATGAAAAACCAAAGAAGAAGGATACTGGTAAGAAATCGAGTGTTACTTATAACAAGTGTCCGCCTCCAATCTGGGAAGGTTATTCTCCTAGAAAACCAAATGAGGAGCAAGTTCAAAAGGCAGTCAATATAAAACTAAAGTCTGATATAACCGATGAATTACCAGAAAACATTGACGTGGTTTTTACATCGTCTGACACTGATCATGAGTCCGAGCTAATAAAAAAGGTGGTCGATCAGGTGTTGGATACAGATGAGGAGTCAGAGTCAAAGTCAGGGTCTGGATTTTCAAGTTCGTCAGTCAACAGTCCAAAGTCGTCGGTTAAAAGGGCTTACGGTAAAAAGTTTTTGTTATCAAAATCCAATTTGAATGATGAAACATTTGAAGTAGCATACACTTTAAATGATTCTGACAAATTATATTCTGACAAAGAGTTTCCAATAAGAAGTGTTAGATTTGAAATGATCAAAAAGGTTTTCAAAATGACAGAAATTAAGATTTCTGAAATAAAAGATTTAAATCTTACTGGAAAACCTAAAAAATACACTTCAAGAGTACAACAACGATTAAACAAGAAAAAGGGTTACAATTCTGGTTCTGGTGTTCAAAATAAACCAAACCATAATGGTAGCTACAAAAAGAAAGGTTTAGGTTTTATTCCACCAGAAAATTATAAAAATGAGAAAAATTCTAAAACAAAAACATAATTTGTTTCAGGAGGAAGTGCAGAAGAAGAACAGAAGAAACCTTTTTGGAAACAATCAAACCAGGAGTTTCTTGCTGAAAAGAAAAAGAATGGAACTGGAGTGTTTCATCCAAAAGAGACTCGAACGTGTTTCAAATGCAATGAAGCTGGTCACATTGCATGGAACTGTCCGAAAAATGCTAAGACTAAAAAGGGAGTTTCTGAAAAATTGAAAGAAATAGTTGTTGATGTTGAACCACCAACCAAAAAATTCAGAATTTTTGAAAACCAACTTATGAGGTTGGTGAGTGTTCTAAAAAGAATTTTTACAAAAAGAAAGCCAAGAACAACCAAGTGTGGGTTGTTAAGAAGTCTGAAGAGAAAGTCGGCGATGAATCTGGTTCCACAAAGCCAGAAGAGCCACAAGGTGAGGTAAAAGAGGTAAATTGTGTATCTTCAGTGAATGATGATGAATTTCCATCACTGAAGTTTGAGAAGATTAAACAGAAAGTTGGTAAGATTGAGATTTCGGATCAATTTTACTCCGAGAAGAATGAATTTGATATCGAGAAAGTTTTTAATGGAAACGTTAAGAAAATTTTTGGGAAAATGCTTGATGGAAAAGTAAAGGGGGTTAAAGATTTTTACGCAACAAAGAAAGCAACTTTTAACCCAACTGAACAAGAGCTAAAGGAGTTAAAACCACCCAAGGTTGGTCAGACTTGGGTGGAAATTCTTTTTCCTTGAACATCTGACTTGCCGTAGATCCCAAGTTTGTAATCGTGGATCAGGAATCGGCATCTTTCTTAGTAATTGATTGTGTGATTGAATCTTAAAAATAGTTAAATTTTTACAGGATAAATGTGAATTGCCGGAGCTTCCAGGTTGGTAAGTGTGAAGCAGGAATCGGCATCTTTGTTGGTAAAATGAATTTGTGTAGATGTGATATTTATACAAGTTGGTTGATGAAGGTCCACACTTACAAGTGGTAAATCAAGGACATTAAGTTGTACTTGTTTTCCTACAAATGGTTAATCAAAGTCATTAAGTTGAACTTGATTTGACCATACTTACAAATGATTGTTTGGAAAACAACATGATGAACCCCGAACCTACAAGTGATAAAATCAACAAAACTTATTTTCCGGAAAAATCATTTTGGTTAAAACAAACTTAAGTGTTTTGAAATCATAATGAGAAAATAGTTTTGTGTAAGGAGGAGTTCTGATTGTTTATGCCTAGTGGATGGCGATTTGTTATCGGTTGTCAAGTTTTTGTACAGTTTATTTTCAAATTTCCTAAAATGTGTTTGCATTTTAGGGGGAGTAAAAATTTCAGAAAATCCAAAAACATTAGAAAATTTGAAAAAGGCAAAAACATGATAAAATTCAAAATTGAGTTTTAGTGTCAAAGAAGAGGAAATGATAGTACATCAGTAGACAGTCACAGTATGCTAAAGAAATGTAATGATTAAATAGCGTTAAACAGTCTCACTGATGATATGCCGATAGGTTTTTACACATTTAGTAAGCTTTTTCGGGATACAAACTAAATTTCAAACTTGCTTATTTCGTGGGGAACACTACTTGGATATATAGGTAACCCCTGAAATCTTGTTTGAAAGGTCCCTCTTTCTGAGATACTAGGTCTTTATGCTCAGTGATATCTGGGGTATTATTCCGGGATTTCTGCTGAATGAAGTTCTGACCTAGTCCTCGAATAATACTTTCCGCTTGCTTGAAAAATAGCACCGCCCTCAGCAAATTGATGAAACAATAAAATTGATAGTCATTGCTGTTGTAAACAAAAGATCCTCTAAAGGGGACATACCAAAAGTCGAGTCGTTATCTCTCTGCTGAACGGAAGTTCTGACCTGAGCTCTCACGGTTTCGTACTATAATTTATTCCCTTACAGATATCATCTGTGGTATACTCACCTGTAAGACTGAATATTGGGATCTGGATATGGGAGTATATTCAAGAGGTGGGACACATGAATGAGTTTAAGTCCTTAAAACATCTAACTCATATCCTGAATTTGTTGAAATTTGTGTGAAAATTTAAGTGGATTAGTATATCGGCAATCTAAGTGAATCGTTTAATTCTTAATGTGTAACTAAGCTCAACGGTACTTGTGACTTGTCAAAAACTGATATGATCCTCTGACGCGAACTCAAACAAAAATATTGTCTGTAAATATTTTTTTTACTGCATTTCTTTGTATTAAAAAATCCAAAAAGATTTTCGGTGTGTTTTAATATAAATTTTTGAAAAATCCAAAAAGATTTTTGACAACTGATGTTGGAGAGCTAATTTTCAAAATTCCAAGTGCTAGACATGATGAACAAATGGTTTGGGAGAATGTGTTTTGATAAATTTTTAAAAGTGGTTCATCAAGAATATTGAGTTATTTTTGAGGGAGAGTCAGTGTTAGTGCATACATTGAATTCTTAAATTTAGAAAATTTACTTTGAGGTAGAGATTGTGCAGGATTATGAAAGAGTTGGATTTATCAATTCTGAGAATACCTGAGTTGGATAAAAGCAAGGTTACAATCTTGGAACAACCTTCGGAAGAGCCAGGTCATTCGATCCTGACAAGCTTGTGTTTTAAAGAGCCAGGTTTCCTATACCTGAAGACTAAGAGAAGAGAGTGTAAGCCAGATTACGATCCTGAAGCAGATGATACTGATGAACTGAAGGAATGCCAGCACATTGTTAGGGGAAGTCTGTTGATACTGATAGAGAGATTGAAGCCCAGAGACTGATCAAGACTGAAGATGCAAAGATATGACAAAGTAAGACTCGACACGTGAGACTCGTCAACATCTGAGGGGGAGTCTGTTAGTGCATGCATCTGTCGACATCGTCTTGTATCGAGTCTTAGATTATAGTGTATAGATCAGGGCACGCTTTACGAGAAAGTAGCATGTTTAGGGTGTTGTAAAGTCTGATTTCGCTCCTAAGCCTAATTCCGCTCCTAATGTCATTTGGATGATTTCGAGCGGAATCACAAGAGTTAGATTCCGCTCCAAATGGTCTGTTATGTTTCGGGCGGAATCACAGGCCCTATATATAGGTTACTTTAGAGCGAAATCAGTATTGAGATCCTTGTTTTCCATACCGAAGTGCTGCTGGTGTGAAGATTGATTGTAATCAGAGTTTTATCAATACAATCAGTGTTTAAAGTGAAGATTAAGCTGTTTCTACCTTTGTTTCTTAGTTTCCGCCTCTGAAACGAAGTAAAACTCCTCTGAACGACTCGTTCGGGTTCGTACACGATCCTACAGCAGTAAAACCAAAGAATGTATTAATTAATTATTCAAATTATTAATAGTCTTATAAATATTTTTTTTGAAAATACAATATACAATAAAATGATTATACGGAATAAGTGATTGATGAAAATACACCAAATTAATATTATATTTTCATTTCCTTTAAAGTAGCAAGCCTTACTAATAATTTTGAATTAATATATGCTATTACATATTTTAAAACGTAAATTAGTTTTTTAAATAGTAATTAAGCTCACATATTTAAATTAATTAAAAAAAATTACCAGCTTCAAATCTTATAGTTATATACAATAATTGCTTTCCAGAATTTAAAGTTTATTAAAATTCAAAATTATTTCCTCTTTAAATAATTTCTTGACCTGACATATTTAAAATTCACATATTTAAATTGTATTTCTATTTCCTAGTAAAACCGTGTGCTGGTTTTTCAAACTTAGGCTAGAGGGTATGGTGTCCATCCTCCCTTCGAGGATGATCCGCCACGTATGCGCCACATCATAGTCCTCCCAATGATGATCAATCCCACAAAACTAGAGGGTATGGGAGGATGGTCCTGATCCTACCTCACCACTTTTTTATTTTTTATTTTTAAAAAACATTACATAAAACATTACAAAATATGCATCGGTCCCCACAATTTTTGTCGTTTAATGCCCGTCTCCAACGTCAAGGTCTCGTCGGTGAGGACGAGGACGACCCAGGCGGCACGGTGTTGTGCCCGGCGCCGGTCCTCGACAGGATGGGGACGTACCCCATACCGCATAGCCTTAAAACCATTTCCATCTCTCACATACATCTCTCTCTCTCCCTTGCTGCAAGACAACCACACCGCCACCACAACATAACAACCACCAACATAACACCGTCAAAGACTCTAAAAACCCTGTCGTTTTCTTTCTTTCTAAAAAAAAACCCAGTCGTGGGAATGAAGATGGTGGCTTGATGGGCTCTGTTCAAGATCTAGCGAGATTTATAAAGAATTGAGGATTGAATGTGGACCACTCTTGACGACCACCGCAACATAGATGTAGCGGACCACACTTAGTACATCGACTTGGGTGGGAACCTGGATTCTTCCACCGCGAGTAGCTCCACCACCATCGCCGACGACGTATCTGGTCTAGATCGCGACACCGCCAATGTGTAATTCAATCAAATCGTTCTACTATTTTTTTTTTCTAACCAAGGATCAGAAAGAGGTTTTTCCTAAGCTAGGATCAGAAAGAGAGAGAGAGAAAGAGAGAAAGAGGGGGACTCAGCTTGGAGAGAGAAAGAGATGGAGTTTTATGGTGGAGTGATTGTGTTGACCAATCAATTTTTTTTTCTGAACGGTTAACAAATTCAATCCCGAGCACTCTCGGGGCACCCACTGGACAAACGGAGTACTCCGAGAGTAACCCGAGTCCACCACCAATTCCGGGAAAAACCCGGTAACCCACCCGCCCGTAGGCACGACGGTGAAGTTACCGGTAAAACCCATTTGGCTCAAGGATCCAACCCAGGTTTCCCTGGGTCTTCTATCATTGCCCACCAGTGCCTCACCCTGCACCAAGTGGGAGTCGAACCTGCATCTCTCAAGAGAAATGCAAGCCCTCCACCACTTGATCTAGAGATCATTGACAAGTTGACCAATCAAATTAGTGGTAAATTGAACAGTAAATTTGTGAGTGACAAGAATTTTGCTAAATTAAAGAGGGGAAATGTATTGAAGTACGATTTTATTTTGTAGGAAAAATTACACTTTTCGTCCTTTATGTTTGTAGTATGTTGCAATTGATAGCCTTTAACTTTAATAATTACAGTCACAATCCTTTATTTGAAAAATGCATTACACATTTCGTCCTTTAGCACTAACCAAGTTAATTTTTAACGTTAAATGGGGTCATGTGCACCCCATGTGTGGGCAAAACAGTCATTTAATATATAAAACAAAAAGAATTTCAAATTAAAAAAACCTCATATAATTCTCTCTATTCATCTATCTCCCACACCCACTCCCTCCTATATACTCTCTCTCCCTCTCTCTCTATACATTCTTCTTCTTCTTCTTCTACAACCATTATCAAGCCACCACCACCTACACCACCGCCCAACACTGTCAACCACTGACATCATCACAATCAGTCCATCACTTCAAATTATCACTTCAAATCAACAAGTTATTGAAGGCTTCCAAGGGCATAAGCCAGAAAACCAAGCAGAATCTCCAAGTTTGACATCAATGGATGTTGTTTTACCTTCATTTTCACGATTCCTTTTTATCCCGCTTTCTTTAATCGCGACGAATGGGACAATTGTTCCAGAAAAGCAGAGAGAGAGAAACAAAGATCCCCTAATTCACAAAAACCTTGAAATTTTCCACCGATTTCATCAAATTAAAGTTGAAATTTTCTTGCTTTTCGTTGTTTCAGTTGATTAATCCAACACCCATTTCGTATTTCGCCCCTTTTGTTTTCCAATTTTGAATTTTCAAGATTAGGGTTTCGCCTGCTGTAATTCCGATGCAATGCAAGTCTACTATTCACCACAGTTGGGATCTGGAAACAAGAATTCATCTTCGTTCTGTAATTCCGGTGCATATACTAGTCCCGGAACTCCTGATTATGCAGATAAAACTATGTTAAGTTTCAAAAGGTATGGTGTTCAGAAAGAGTATCATTGAGCAATAATAGCAGGAGGCATATTAGTGCGGCTGCACTGATGCCGTTCAACAGTCAAAGAACATTACCTTCGAAATAGGACGATGCTGAGAGGTGGATTACGAGTCCGGTGTTCGGTTTCGGGGTTGCAAGGCGTTAGCAAGGCCGCTGCAGATACGGGCCAAGGCTAAGAGTTGGTCGTTGGGTGGGTCGCCTGGTGTTGCTTACTTTTCGAACTACTCGCCTGCTGTCTCGGTGCTTGAAGGTGGGAGCAACATGAGTTTTCTTGCAGGTTCTCCGCTTACAACTGGAGTTTTAGTGTCAGATGGGTTACAGTTTCGTAATGTGGCTGTAGTGAATGCCGCTCAGCAGTATGGAATGGTCCAATCTGCTAATGCACCAGGAGTGGTGGTGGTGGTCGGCGGCAGGAGTGATGGTGGTGAGGAGATTAGGTTGCAGGGGTTTAGAAAGAGAGAGTGTGTTTGATTTATAATTATAAAATATATTTCTTCAAGTTTTTCTTTTTTTAAATATATATTTTATTAAGTAAATAGGTAAAGTTACAAAATTACCCTTAAGTGAATAGACTTAACAAAAATTTTTAACCTGGTTAATGGTAAAGGACGAAAGATGTAATGAGTTTCCAAATAAAGGATTGTGACTGTAATTATTAAAGTTAAAGGTTATCCATTGCAATTCAATATAAACATAAAGGACGAAAAGTGTAATTTATCCTATTTTGTATATCGTGAAAATTCATTCTACAAGAATTCGTTTCAGTTTTAACACTATTTTTTTAATCATTTTACTTTTATAAAACCTTTTTAAAGAATATTTTAAGTGATCTTTGCATCATTTCTGATCTTGAGCTAATCACTAAGTACTTCACCATTCTTGAAATTGGCTTTGCTGTATCATTATAGATCTTTGTTCATAAAACGGACGAGCCACGATCAAACCATGCACTGATTTTGGGTCTTCTATGGCTTGAATCTTTTGGTGTTTGCACGCACTCTTGTCACAAATGATCCATGGTTTGATTGTGATGCTTATGTAGTTATGTTCAGTATTTATTGATTTAATTTGCTCCATTGTTTTCTCATTTGGACATTCTTTCTTATAGTTGGAGAATGTAAGATATGAATATATGCATATTTATGTTTATGATATGTATTACATGTTCATATTTTCATCATCGTCAAAATAAGAAGACAATACTTGCGCTTCATATTTAGCATTCAATTCAGTGTTTCATCAGTGTACGAAACATCTTAAGATTAACATGCATTTCAACAAGATATGATACTAGTACAAAATCTAACAAATGATTGTCTTCCGCATGATTTGACATTCTTAGGTCCAAGCTACACGTTGTTATGAACGTCTACCATAATTGGGCATATAAATGAGCAGTTGTTCAATTACATTCTCTATGTTTGGTTTTCATTTGTAATTCCTTTGTAATACAGGTGTATTCTTAAAGCTAAGTAAATTTAAATAACATAATATATGCACCTTCACAATTTCACGCGGCAGCTGCACGGTGGCTCATACATCACCGCCATTGCACGCTCGCTAGGGCTCGTGCCCGAGAGTGATCCGGAGCTGTCCGATCCGATCCCGTCAACCAGGTTGGGCCGCGCGTCAGTATCTAGCATGCAGATCACCCGTACCTTTGATGTTGGTCTGAGGTTTAGGGGCCGTGACAGGCAGATTTGGCATGCGGAGGTGTTGCCGGAGGTCATCCCGGTTGTTATTGAGCTGAGGGATGAAGTGTTAGCCCCTGTTCATGTTCAGGAGGCCGCTCGGCAGGCTCAGCTACAGGCTCTGGGTCTCGATCAGTACCCGGGCCAGCCTCAGGCTCAGGCTCAGGCTCAGGCTCAGGCTCAGGCTCAGGCTCAGCCTCAGCCTCAGGCTCAGCCTGTATTCGAGGATCCGGCTCAGGAGGAGCATGTCGAGGAGATCCCGGTACCACCAGTTCAGCCACCTCCTGAGCCGCCACAGTACCCGCAGGACGTTTACGCTGACCTGCCTCCGGTAGCGCGTGCGGTGGCTCGGGACTTCGACCGGCGCCTCAGACGCAAGGGCGCACTCATTGACTGGATGGTCGAGACGCTCGTTGCTCTACGAGAGCTCGCCGGGTTGCCTCCACTTCCCCTCCCACCGTCCCCACCGCACGAGGATTAGTACCTTAGTTTGTTTGTATAGTGTTTTGTTATGTATTATGTACTCAGTTGTACCTTTTTGTTTTGTATGTACAAACTGATATATATATATATATATATTGCAGTTAATCTTCTATTTACATCACGTTGGTTTTGGATTGTTTACGTTTAATTCTTATGGCTTTCTGTACATTTTATTTAACGTGTTCGTTTAATTTAACAAAATAAACTAGGTTAACAGTTTATAAAGACGCACTTATATTATATACGTTCTACAAAAATAATGACGTAAAAAAACGTAATTATAAAACAACTATGAGTTATATGAAATACTAATATTTTATAATAATAATAAAACTCAAATACAATTTTTTCCTCCAAAAAACACTACCAAACTAACCCACATCCCACCTATTTAAAAAAAAAAACAACACAAACTCCACTGCATACGCTCTTTGTCTTTTTGCACACCTAAAGCGCCCCGCTTTGGCCATAGCGGGGGCTTTAGGTGTGCAAAAAGACAAAGAGCGTGTGCGAATAGACCAAGCCTTTTAATAATCCAAACTATTAGTCGTTGGCCGACAACGATCCTAACTTCAAAAATAACAAGTGGTGGTCTCACATTTTCACATATTGTAAACTAATGGATTTTTACTAAAAAACCTTAATTTCTTTTTTTTTTTTCGTCTTATCCTTTTCGGTTTAGTAAATGTCCATTAATTTACAATATACGTAAAGGTGGGACCACCACTGGTATTTTTTTAAGTTGGGATTGTTACCAACCAACGGCTAATAGTTAGGATTGTTATCAACTTCACTTTTGTTTTTCCTTTTTTTGTAAACACCAAATTACACCCAGTATAATCTTGGGCGCAAGAGTCATCTCCGCCAATGTCCATTAATTTACAATATACGTAAAGGTGGGACCACCACTGGTATTTTTTTAAGTTGGGATTGTTACCAACCAACGGCTAATAGTTAGGATTGTTATCAACTTCACTTTTGTTTTTCCTTTTTTTGTAAACACCAAATTACACCCGGTATAATCTTGGGCGCAAGAGTCATCTCCGCCAGTATAACCAGTGCTTAGGTTGTATCCTGAGAACAGACGCATTGGTTTTGAGAAGAGGCACGAAATCTGTTTTAAGGGACCCGTGTCTAACGCGATCCTCAACCAAAATATCATTAATATTTGAGGATGCTATTGTTGCGGTCAAGGAACATGGTTGGAGACCCAACAGGGTAAATGCTCAAGTTAAGAACACTAGAAGAATATTAGTTGAAGCACTCATAGAATACGCGGTTGAATCAAATTTGGTATATAAATTTATATTTTATATTCATTTTATTTAGTTTGTTGTAACCGATATTGTATTATGATATTTCGCTTTCTTATTATATATTTTATAATATATATTTTATTAAAAGCGAACCTATTTAATGTTATACAACACAAGCATTTGATCACCGCTCCCCTTACCCAATAAGATTGAACTTGATAAAAGATATAGAAAATAAAGTACCAAACACAAAATATGAAATATATATGTACATACAATATAAACCAAAACGAGATGTACATCTGAGCCTCTTTATTTTGCAATGACTTGGTGATTTGTAGATCTGAGTTGATAGGTTTTAGCGTTTTTGTTATTTCTTTTGTTTGTTTCATGCCTTTAATGAATTTGCTTTGATTGTAAAAAAACCTCAGGCTTTGTCACTAATTGAGTAATTGGCACAACACCTTACTTATCAAAAACTTTGTTGTAGTATTTGCAAAACAAATTGCTATTTTTATTTTTTTAAACAAAACACAAATTGCCATTTTTTTGCAATATGTATGTTTGATGGTGAAGCCTAGACGAGGTGATTACTGATTGGATTGGTAGGTGGTGCAGGATACGACATTGATCACCATCTCTGCTTGCAAAGTGTTTGACTTCATTTACCGTATTTAATTTAAATCCTTGGCGGTAGTCTCTTGGTGGCCACCGGTTTAAGTTGATTTGATGCTTCACAAGTTGTACTTCTTTGCTTATTAAGTTGTTCGTCGGTTACCACCCAATTTAAGTTGTAACAGTGTGCTGATCAACTTTTAAGTTGGTATCTTACATGTGGTGGTTTCTTCGGTAACTTGCCATTTTCAACGGCCTTTTAGTCGTCTATGATGGCAACGGTGAAGACCAGTTATGTTCTCGAATGTAAAGCCATATGGCATAACCTCTTTGTGACAACCAATTTAGCTTGGTTTGATGATGGTTGTTCTTGAAGGTCCTGATGTCGTATGACGTTGAATGACCATTGCGCCGATGATGATGGTATTGGCTCATCTGAGGTCTTTTTAGCTGTGCAGTCGGTTTATGTTGGTTGGATGATGGTGTGGCAACATTTATGTCTATGATGGTTTTAGGCCCCGCCATCGCAACGCGGCTGGCTTAAATCTAGTTTGATATATTTCAATGTTACGTTAATGTAATATGATGCAATCTAATGTAATATAATGTCATGTAATGTAATGTACATTTACATAACCAAACATAGTGTGATATAATACAATGATAATAACTATAATAATAAAAGTATCATTGATATCACATCAATAAATTACATTAGGTAGGAAGTAAAAACTTTAAATAAGGCTGATTTGATTCAAATTTATTCAAATGCTTACTCAAATCAAATCCTCTCATGGGAAAACTACTATTTCTCTTCATCTTATCACTTAATCTTTCTTATGCACCTTATGCGAATGTTGTTAGCAACTATGATGATGTTAATTGTGTTACGTGGAGGGCTGTTGTTCATATCCAAACCGAGGTAAACAATCTTCGGTTTCACTGTCACTCAAAAGATGATGATCTTGGGAATGGTACTCGGAATGCTGGAGAGGAATACCAAATTAGGTTTTGCTTAGACGTTTTTGGACGCTCACTCTTCACATGTCATTTTAATTGGGAATCAAAGCAACGGGAGTTTTATGTTTATCACCAGGCGCCACTTACGAGAACTCAACCCTATTGTGTTCGTGTGTGGCCCAATTTGGAGTGTTATTGGAGGGTAGAGAATGATGGATTTTATATTCCTCAAATCTTCGTACCCCAACCTGGTGATTGGGTCAAAAGATTTAATTGGAACTAATATAATATAGTTTTTACGTTATAATATATATGTTTTTCTTTTCATATCTTTTTAAAAATTTAAATAAAATATTACTCAAGAAAGGGGTATTGGATTTTAATAATCCCAAGTTTCACTAATTGGCCGGTAATAATCCCAACTTCAAAAATTGCCTACAATAGTCCCAACTTGTAAGATTTTGGCCACCAATGATCCTTGTCGAACTGGGTTATAACCCAGTTAGTTTTTTGAAGTTTTGAGCGGCGGAGAAGGTCACTAGAGGTTGGAGATGACAAGTGGTGGTCTCCTTTGGTGGTTTCAGGGGTAAAGAAGGTCGTCGGAATAAGTTGCAGGTCACCGGAGTTGCGTAGATGGTGGAAATTTTAAACTTTTGAGAAGCGGAGAAGATTACAGGAGGTCGGAGATGATTGGTGGTGGTCTCGTTTGGTGGTTTCAGGGGTAAAACGGGTCGCCGGAATAAGTTGCAGGTCACCAGCCCAACAAGGTTATAACCCAGTTAGACAAGGATCATTGGTGGCCAAAATCTTACAAGTTGGGACTGTTGTAGGCAATTTTTGAAGTTGGGATTATTACCGGCCAATTAGTGAAACTTGAGATTATTAAAATCCAATACCCCTCAAGAAATGGTTGTAGTTTAATGAAAACTTTATGTGTACCACATGGTAGAATTTTTCCATTAACACGATGTGGCGGAAATTCAGCATGTACAAAACATATATTAATAAATGTTTATAGTAGGATAAAACCAAATAAAACAAAAATTAGTAGGATAAAACCTAATAAAATAAAGGCTTATTGGATTTTAATAATCCTAAGTTTCACCAGTTGGTCGATAATAATCACAACTTTAAAAATTCCCTCCAATAATCCCAACTTGTAAAAGTTTGGCCGCCATTGATCCTTTTATAACATAGGTGCATTTAAATCAATTAAGGAGTCTCTAGGTGTAATTGAATCTATTGATGAGACCAAATTCTTATATGTTTGAAAATGATCAATGGCGGCCAAACATTTACAAGTTGGGATTATTGGAGAGAATTTTTAAAGTTGGGATTATTATCGGCCAACTGGTGAAACTTAGGATTATTAAAATCCAATAACCCTAAACTAAAAGTTACAAACAGTTGCGAGTTACAAAGTTAGTTGTGGTATGATAACCATTTCGGTACCGGTAGTGAAAAATACCAAAACATCGTATTGTAACCAAAAACCACAAAAATTAATTGCTGGTACGGATGTTGCTCGAGCATGCGATTTGGTTCGTTAAAAAGCTATTTGTATTACAAAATAAAAATGTTTATTTACAAAGGTTTAATTATACAAAAGTTGTCTCGTGTGAACCCATCAAATAAAGTTGTGATATACCCAAAATGATATTAGCATGTGTTTTATATCAACCGAAAACCATAAACAAATTTCGACAAAGGTTCGGTTTGTTATGGTACAAGTATCATTTACAATAACAATATAATACTTTATTTTGAATGCAACTGCGTTTTCAATAAATTTATATGGGAAGGAATGCTGAAAAAAATTAAACACAACTACGTACTTTTTTTATAAAACTTACATATTGCAAGTTATTAGAGAAAAATAAAATTTAGTTATAAACTAGCAATAACACTAGCGCGCATTGCGACGCGGTACATCGCAAACATCGAATGGATTAGTCCAAACGTTATGTGATGCTTTAATCATATGAAAACACACGTTTCAACGTATCTGATTGAACTCAATATAACATATATAAGTATTGCAATTGGATCAAACATAAAGTAAATCAAATTTATACCGTACAATCATAACGTATCATATGTGACCCGAGTTATACATAGAAAATGTAACGGGTATAATGGAAAAGCTGACACGTATAATCAAAAGAGATGAATTAGAGCTTTTGAAAAAATGGAAAAAAGAAACCACAGTTTGACTCCGTTCAGTTCGAAACAAACTTTACAAAACATCACCTAACTCGTTTCCTAAAAAAGTTTACGTCGAAACATACACCAACTCAAATATATACCGAAACGTACATAAAAATATGCACGTAAAAAATGTTTTTTAAACGAAAACGTATTATATTTTGTAACACCTCGTAAATTTATGCCCAATAATGTGTGGACACGTGTCATAAGCCTTAAATGTGTGAAAGATCACTTATGAAGGACTAAAGTTGGCAAACATGGAAAGTTTGTGAACA
Source organism: Helianthus tuberosus (assembly GCA_030545235.1). Classification (NCBI taxonomy): domain Eukaryota; kingdom Viridiplantae; phylum Streptophyta; class Magnoliopsida; order Asterales; family Asteraceae; genus Helianthus; species Helianthus tuberosus. Next base: position 119,752,204 of record CM060403.1, read on the forward strand.
AAAGGGGTTCAAAGTGTCAACAATGAATAAATACACTTTAAAATAGCCCTACATGATGTTTATACCCTTAAACGAATAAATCATGGATCATATGAAACTAATTGTGAAAGAAAGGGAGGAATTACAAACTACATGGGTTAAATGTGTCAACATGTTTAAGGTATATCTCTGAGTGACCTTTTAGCAAACCCGAAGCTTTGTAACGATAAATATTACTCACTAGAATATGTGATAAAAATTTCACCAAGTTTCGTTATCGCATGAGAAAGTTATGACGATATTCATATACGAGGGGTTAAAAGCGTCAACGTTGAAATTTAAGGCCTTACGGGTGATCACAAAGTTAACCAAGGACTTAACGATGTTTGTATATGTCTTGGAGCCCTTAAAAGATAAGTTAGAGGGTCAAAATTGCAAATTTGGAACTTAAAACCACGTTTAAAAGGACCAGGGGCTGAAATGTAATTAGCTGAAACTTGTTTGGCTGGTTATGATAGGCCAGGCGGCCCGCGTAAGATATCACCAGGGCTTACGCGGCCCGTGTCAGCAGCACAACGATAGAAAACACCTGCAGGTGTCTGTCCAGCCTGTTGCACCGCCTGAAAACCTTGTTTTTACATACCAGGGACTCCTCCACTGGTTTTTCATGCACTAGGGACAGTTGTCTTGATCTGGAAACATTGGTAGAGTTGCTTGGCATCATCTTGTGAGATCAAATTCAATATATAAGGAGCTCTCTAGTTTGCAACATTGTGCCATTCATTTGCAAACATTCACAAGACTCATTCTGGAGCTCCTCTGATCAGCAACAAGCTTCCTAGTGATCCCTAGTCGTACTTAGGACCTTTGTGAGTGTCCTTAATCCTTCTTAATTCAGTTTAGCTTAATTAATTAGCTAAAAGTCAAACTGTCATAATTAAGGTTTGACTTCAAGATTAATTAAAATTTGTTCAGTCAAATCTCGAATTAAAAGTACCTATAAGTAGGTATTTATGTGGGTAATAAACCCTTAAAAGGGTACTCTCTGATTCCCACTCTAACTAGGTCAATTGTCGGGTCAAAGCTAACTTTAAAAAGTCAACAGAATACTTATTTTCAAATTATTACATAATTAGCAATGTAGGATCCATGTAACCTGTTTTATCATTAATATAACTTGGTAATTAATGTAAGAACATGTCTAAACATGTTCAACCCGACAATTTTCTGTAGAGACCTGGTTCGGAACCGAAAGTCGCATAATTTGACTTTTGCTTTGACTTTCAGTTCTGACCTGTTTAAGCCTAGTTTAGGATTGCCTTAGAGCTTCTTTTGAACCTAGTTACATGTTAGTATAACCCTCTGTGATTATACGACTTGGTTCACTAGTTGTCTAATTATTATGCAAGTTTCCGTTAATTGCCTAAATATTGACTAGTATGCCCTTTTCACCATAAAATATGATTTTTGAAAATATAAAGGAGTAGACACCTTGGTTACTGATTTATAAACTTGCACCCAAAATTTGACATCAGTTTGAGGTCTAGATTAAGAGTTATGCTCAATAGCGTAATTAGAAAGCTTTTTGTTAATTAAACGGCATAATTAGCATATAGCCTAGTTTAACCCACTTTTTGATATCAAACTTTTTACCCACTGATGTAATATAATATTTTGGGATTTTTGAAGATTTTTAATTAATTTTAGGCTGAGCATAACATAGGGTTATAGCTTTAATTCGGTTATTGCCGGTTTTGCCCTTTTAGGCTATAAAATGAGTTTTACAAATATTTTTAACCCCAAACCTTTTGCCACTGATTTTATATGATAAATAAATTATTTTAAACCTTCTAGAATAATAAAAATATCAGCTTTCTATATAGAACCCGCAAATGGCTCCAAATCGTCTTTTTAAGCGTTTTTAACGCATAGTATGTATTAAAACTATTTTAAACATATAAGGTTTGATACCTACTGATATTTTAAGTATATTTTTATACTTTGATAGTAAGCTAAAGTTTTGAACTCAGAATTTCAGTTTTGACCTTTTTAGCCTATGTGAAATTACCAAAATACCCCTAAGGTGCATAGTTTGGTGTTAAATGATAAAATTCACATATATCTAGTACCCTACTGTTATAACTTATTAAATTAAATATATTTACTAAATAAATCAGACCTGTAACTCATATTACTAATTAAACTCTTTTATAACCTTTTAAATGACCAAAATGCCCTTACGGGGCATAATTCGAGTTTAAATCCGTTTTGGGCATAATGGAAGACATCTTACTGATGTAACAACATATTTAAGGCATATTAACTTAGGAAACTTGCATATGATTTTTTTGGTTACTCGTTACGCACTTTTCGCGTTCAGATTGGCTTATGTAACTAGTTTGCATATATTAGCCGAAACGGGTCAAACCATATCATTTTTGTCTCAAAATCCGGAATGTGTTTAGTTTACCCATATTATACAAGTCTTCAAACTTTTCGGGTCTAAATCACATTCTATTCCGGTCTTCGCTTATTCATGCGTTTGAACCGTATCTTCTTTTAAAACTAACCGGTCTAAGCTTAAGCTTAATTAAAGACCCGTTAGAAATCTAATAGGTTATTAAAAACCTTTGTTCCAGAATAGGAGACCCGGTAAAAGCTACACGCACTTGCTATTGTGATTGATACTTGCAAAGGTAAATACTTTTAACTTATTTTCCCTATACGGGCTTGGAGTATGGTATATAAAATACCGCTTGGTCGGGCATTGAATCTTTAATCGAATAGAGGTTAAATCGTTGAAATGCTCCGTTTGGAAATGTTTTGTTTACTTAAAGCCTTTGGGGGGTTAATGACCATGTCCCGGATATCCTTGGCATCATTTTACGAAATGGCCACGACCTGAGCACGGGGTGTAGGCGTACACCCGTCAGTGCCTAAACAAATAATGTGGTGTGTCTATCGATCTTTAACCTGGCACAAACCGGGCTACTGAACGCATAAGAAACATGTAATTCTTTTACAAGATTATATTCAAATAATTATCCCAAGTTATAAAAAGTTTTGTGCCACGTGCATTCGAATCAATTTTATTAAACTTTTCAAAATGAGTCAGTTAAATTGTATTTACCAGTGTAAACTGACGTATTTTCCCAAAAAGGTTAAGTGCAGGTACTACTCGAACTAGGCTGGCTTTCTCCTAGCGTCCACAATAAGTCTCGCAAGCTTGGATGTCATAAAACTGTTGAACAATGTCTCCTTTTTATTTTGATCCGCCTGTGGATCTGTTTCAACTATTTCGTGATACTTAATATTACAATTCATTAAAGTTGAAATGAATCTTTCTTTGCTTCCCCTGTGCATTTATATATTGTGTTGTTTGACTATGATGATATCAACTACGTCACGATACTCCCCACCGGTAATACGTGGAAATATCGGGGTGTGACAGGTTGGTATCAGAGCCAACACTGAGTGAGTTAAACACTAGCCTTTTGTGTTTAATCTCAGTTACACAATTGCACATTCCTCAAATTTTCGAGTCTAGACAAAGAACATAGGACAAATCCTGATTTTGTTTTATTTTGTCTTTTATATTATTCTTTGTTGTTATCTTTGTTTATATTGACAGATCTAAATACGCCGCCAAGATTCTTCAGAAGAAATGGAAAGTCACCTGTAACAGGCCACGACCAGGAGGCCGGGCCTTCTCAAAGACGAACCTCGCCCGTCAACATATGCACCAGTCCACAGGGAGACTGGAAGGCACATCTACAGCCAACGAGGCGGTCTGTCTCGTTAGCTTCGTCACCTTCTTACTTACACTCCTTTGGACCCCAATCCGAAAACGAACCCGATAACCCACAGCCTTCGTTTATCCCTCTCCAGCGGTCCAACTCACACCATTCCTTTGACAACCCATCTCAAATCTTCCGAAGCCGGTTCAACCCGGCAAACTACCTCGAGGAACCAGTGGGTGTTAACCCATTGGGACCTGAAGATCATTATTCTGGAGATCACGACATGGACATGGACGAGGATACCGACCCTACCGAACCACCGACCGGTACCCCCACACATCCTATTGAAATCTCTGATGGATCGTCTTTCCATGGATCACCTTACCGTGGTCTAGATAGCTACCAAACAAGGTTCAACCAGTGTGAGTGGTATTTCACACCCTCTTACCACTCATCGCTCTACCAGCAGCAGCAGCAGCGGTAACAGGATCCTTCCGGGGATTCACGCTTTGTGGCAGTTACCCCGCCACCACCACCACCTCAGCAGCAGCCTCCTGAGCCACCAAGGCGAAGGAGATCAAACGCACAAATGTCCGTGCGAGGTGGAGTGCATATCAGCATCCCCCAACCATCGAGCGGCAGCCACTACCCGCCGCTCCAAGAAAACCAGCAGATGGGGGGACCTTCAAACCCCAACCCGAAAGTGAACTCTGCACCTGTCATGCCACCACCATTGGGCTTTAACAACCCAATTCCCACGTACACTAGCCCGGCAACATGTAATCCCTTCGAGCAGCCGGCTCACACCAGCTTCAACTATGCGGAGATCGACCCATACCAGGCGGCGTGGAACTACAATGCTCTTAACCCCGAAGGGCCCTACGGAGCTCCTTGGGGAGTTGGATACCCAGCTTATGGATACCAACAACAGCCGTCTCTTCGACCTCCACATCAGCCGCAGCCACAGCCGCAGGCACCCCGGTTTTCCCCGCCAGAACATGAGGAAATTCTCCAAAGATTGGACCAAGTTGAGCGGGAAGTTCATAGAGATCGCAGGGAACGACAAGGTTTCTTTAAAGGATTGGCAGGTTTAATAAAAGGAAAAAGCAAAAAGGACCATTGAATCCTTTAATTGTTGGTTGTATTTCCTTGTTGTCAGTTGAGCCCCTGCGTGGGCCTGTTTTCTGTTTTGACCCTGCGTGGGTATGTTTTGTTTGTTAAGCCCCTGCGTGGGCAAGTCTTTTGTTTGACCCCTGCGTGGGTATGTTTGTTTGGTTAAGCCCCTGCGTGGGCATGTTATTTCAGTTGGAAGTCTCGTTTAGGGTAGACTCGTATTTTAAATTCATGTGGTGAAATGGTTATATTTAAAATTTCTATTTTTAGTTATAAGCATGAACAAAAATATAAAATAAATAATAACAATATTTTTACAAGATCTATCATTATATTAAAAATGATAAAATCTAAAGGGACAAGACCTAGCCTTTGTGTCATTGTAAGACAGGGCCAAGATGGTAGTTCCCCAATTAGATTCAGATCCTTATTAACATCTCAATTTAGGATTGTTCTGCGTTAAATGTTAAATAAGAATCTTAAAAGGTAAAACCTAGCTTGTATGTCACTATAAGACTTGGCCAATATGGTAAAACTTGTTTAAAAAGATTCAAATCTCTGTTAACATCTGCAAACATGCTAACATTCTTGGCTGATGTGATCCGCAAAATCACACAGGTCACCCTTATGTTGAATTATTTCAATTCCTTAATATTATTTAAACATCCAATTGTGATGTAATGCCTAAGGGCTATAGTTATTGCCATATAAGACAAAAGACAGTCGTAGCCTATAAACTCCCTGTCAAGAAAGGTAATGAACCTTGATTCAAACCTTAATAACTAGATCCTATAAGATCTTGACCCAAAATTTAGAAATGTCCATGTGACTAGGCCTATTGTGCCATTATTATAATTTATTCTAGAACTAAGGGTTACTAATGAAAAGTCCCAAATGAAATTTCTTAACAAATTAACCAATATGGTTCTTTAATTACCATGGTTAATAAATTATCAAGATGACAAACCTATTATAATTCCCTAAATGAATCATTGTCATCATTTTATGTAGCAATCCAACCACATGGCCGAGTCTGAAGAGGTCAACAGTCTACCAAAGGAGAATCATAACGCCACCAGAATCAATATAACTGGTGCAGAACTCCAAGCATTAATTGACAATGCTGTCACTAAAGCCATAGATAGGCAGTATAGTGAATCGAGTAGTACTCGAAGCAGGACCTAATCAGCACCCCATTCTAAGCCAAAAACACATTCTGAGGCTCATAGTAAGCCACCCTCTAAGCTAGATAAGCCAAAGAAGGATGATGACGATCATCACTCCTCGAACCAGCAAAGTGTCCCGTCAAAGAAGATCGAGCTTAAACAGGAACCGCGTGGTAAGTCCTGTACATATAAATACTTCGTCTCATGTAAACCCATAGACTTTACTGGGGAGAAAGGAGCGGTTGACTGCATGACATGGTTGGATGAAATGTATACCGTGGTTGACATCAGCGGGTGCGCTGATAAGGATGTAGTAAAATTTGTATCTCAATCGTTCAAAGGTGAGGCCTTAGCCTGGTGGAGATCGTTGATTCAAGCTACTGGGAAGATTCCACTGTACAATATGACATGGGAACAATTTGTTACCCTAATCAAGGAGAACTACTGTCCTTAGCATGAGGTTGAAAAGATTGAGTCGGATTTTCTGTCATTGGTAATGAAAAATCTTGATTGCCAAGCTTACCTTACGAGCTTTAATACAATGTCAAGGTTGGTTCCTTATCTTGTGACCCCGGAACCCAAAAGAATAGCTCGTTTCATTGGGGGTTTAGCCCCAGAGATTAAGGAAAGTGTAAAAGCCTCTCGGCCAGCTACATTCAGGTCTGCAGCTGATATATCCTTGTCCCTCACACTGGACGCGGTCAGGCAGAGATCGCTGAGGAACACGGATGCCGAGAAAAGAAAGCGTGAAGATGACAATTCACGACGGTCAGACAAGAAGCACAGGGGAAACAATGACCACAAGAAGGGGTCTGGATCTAAGAAGGATAGGCATCAATATGGAGATAAGCCCAAGTGTAAGGTTTGTAAGAAGCACCATTTTGGGAGATGCAAACTCGAGTCGAAAACCCAGTCACAGCCGAGAGTTTGTGGAATTTGCAAGTCTTCTGAGCATAAGACCTTAGACTGTAAGAAGATCAAGGATGCTACGTGCTACAATTGCAGTGAAAAAGGACACATCAAGTCCAATTGCCCAAAGATCACCAAGAAAACTGAGGATGGGAAAAAGACCAATGCTAGGGTCTTCAGGATGGATGCAAAGGAAGCTGTTCAGGACGACAATGTGATCACAGGTACCTTCCTCATAAATGATGTCTATGCGAGAGTGCTATTTGATTCAGGAGCTGATAAATCATTTGTAGATAATAAGTTTTGTAAGTTACTGAATTTACCTGTTAAAGCCTTAAGTGTGAAGTATGAGGTGGAATTAGCTGATGGAACCATAGAAACCGCCTCAACTGTGTTAGATGGATGTGTTATATCCATTAGGAACCACTCTTTTCCTTTGTCCTTACTTCCCTTTAAGCTAGCCAGTTTTGATATAGTGATAGGTATGGATTGGTTATCGCATAACCAAGCCCAGATTATGTGCAACAAGAAGCAAGTTGTAGTCAAGACCCCGTCTGGTGAGCCACTTACCATTCAGGGGGATACCCAGTATGGACTGCCTGAACAAGTGTCTATGCTCAAGGCATCTAGATGCCTAAAGAAGGGTTGTGTCATTTATATGGCACAGGTTACTATTGATGAGCCGAAACCTAAGATGGAAGACATCCCCGTCATTTCTGAATATCCTGAAGTTTTCCTTGAAGAACTACCTGGTTTACCACCAGATAGACAAGTGGAATTCAGAATTGACATTATCCCTGGAGCAGCACCTGTTGCGAGAGCGCCTTATAGGTTGGCACCAACAGAGGTGAAAGAATTGAGGACACAACTCGATGAATTGCTAGCCAAAGGTTTCATTAGACCTAGTTCATCTCCTTGGGGAGCGCCAATCCTATTTGTCAAAAAGAAGGATGGATCGATGCGTCTGTGCATCGATTACCGTGAGCTTAATAAGGTCACTATCAAGAATAGGTATCCTCTACACAGGATCGACGATCTGTTCGATCAATTACAAGGGGCAAGCTATTTCTCTAAGATCGATTTGAGGTCAGGCTATCATCAGTTGAAGGTTAAAGATGAAGATGTACACAAGACTGCATTTAGGACTCGTTATGGTCATTATGAGTTCCTAGTGATGCCTTTTGGACTCACTAATGCACCTGCCGCATTCATGGATCTCATGAATCGCGTCTGCAAGCCCTACTTGGACAAATTTGTCATCCTCTTCATTGACGACATCCTCATCTACTCAAAGAACCAAGCTGACCATGAGAAACACCTTCGTTGTATTCTTAAACTTCTACATCATGAGAAACTCTATGCCAAATTTTCGGAGTGTGAATTTTGGCTTCGAGAAGTCCAATTTCTTGGACATGTGGTTAGTGAACGTGGTATCCAAGTAGATCCCGCTAAGGTGGAAGCAGTTATGAACTGGCAAGAGCCGAAAACGCCCACTGAGATTCGCAGCTTTCTAGGACTAGCAGGATACTACAGGCGATTTATTGAAAACTTCTCAAGAATTGCAGCACCCCTGACTTTACTCACCCGCAAGAATAGCAAATTTGACTGGGGGCCTAAGCAGCAAGAATCTTTCGACATTTTGAAGCAGAAGTTGAGCAACGCTCCTGTATTTACGTTGCCTGATGGAATTGATGAGTTTGTAGTATATTGTGATGCATCGCACACCGGAATGGGCTGTGTGCTTATGCAGAAAGGCAAAGTCATTGCCTACGCTTCACGACAGTTAAAAGTGCACGAAAAGAATTATACCACCCATGACTTGGAGTTGGGTGCCGTTGTATTTGCACTAAAACTGTGGAGACATTACTTATATGGAACCAAGTGTGTGATCTATTCTGATCACAAGAGCCTTCAACATTTGTTCAATCAGAAGGACTTAAATATGAGGCAACGACGATGGATGGAAACTTTAAATGATTACGACTGTGAGATAAGATACCATCCTGGCAAAGCGAATGTAGTCGCTGATGCCTTAAGTAGAAAGGAAAGGGTGAAGCCCATAAGAATCAAAGCCAAGAGCATTGAATTAAAGAATAGTTTGAATGAAAGGTTGTTGGCTGCGCAGAAGGAAGCTGTGCTTGAAGCTAACTATCCTGATGAAAAGCTAGGAGTAACTGAAGAGCAGTTATCTTATGGCAAGGACGGAATTTTGAGACTAAGTGGACGAATATGGGTTCCAGTTTATGGTGGACTTCGGGATGTTATCCTCCAGGAAGCCCACAGTTCTAAATACTCCGTTCATCTTGGAGTTGACAAGATGTACCAGGATCTGAAAGCAAATTTTTGGTGGATAGGCTTGAAGAAGTCTATAGCTGCCTATGTAGCTAAATGTTTGACGTGTGCGCAAGTCAAAGCTGAACATCAGAAGCCGTCAGGTTTGCTACAACAGCCTGAACTTCCCACATGGAAGTGGGAGATGGTGACAATGGATTTCATCACTAAGTTGCCAAAGACAAGGAAAGGAAATGATACTATATGGGTAATAGTAGATAGACTGACTAAGTCAGCACATTTCCTACCCATCAAGGAGACTTATAGCTCCGACATGATAGCCCAATTGTACGTAGATATGATTGTATCTCTACATGGCGTTTCAGTGTCAATTATCTCTGACAAAGATACGAGATACACATCACATTTTTGGAAAAGTTTCCAACAGTCTTTGGGCACGCACTTGAATTTTAGTATGGCTTACCACCCCCAGACAGATGGGCAGAGTGAGCGTACCATCCAAACTTTGGAAGACATGCTTCGTGCATGTGTGATCGATTTAGGTGGTAGTTGGGATAACCACCTGCCATTGATTGAGTTCTCCTATAACAATAGCTACCATACAAGCATTCAGGCTGCGCCTTTTGAGGCATTATATGGTAGGAAATGCAGAACGCCTATTTGTTGGGCAGAAGTAGGGGAAACTCAATTATCAGGACCCGAAATAGTCTTTGAAACGACGGACAAGATTGTCCAGATTCACGACCGCCTGAAAGCTGCCAGGGATAGGCAGAAAAGTTATGCTAATAAAAGGCGAAAACCTCTAAAGTTTGAGGTTGGTGATAAAGTTTTGCTAAAGGTATCACCCTAGAAGGGGGTGATGCGATTTGGAAAGAAAGGTAAGTTAAGCCCGAGGTATATAGGACCATTCGAAATTATCGAATGTGTTGGGTCAGTGGCTTATAAGTTAAACCTACCTGAAGAGCTCAGTGGTATTCACAATGTATTCCACATCTGTAATCTGAAGAAATGTCTAGTTGATGAATCGCTAGTCATACCACATACAGAGGTGGATATAGATGAGAGCTTGAAATTTGTGGAAAAACCTTTGTCGATTGAGGATCGACAGGTTAAGAAGCTTCAGAGGAAGCATGTGCCTATTGTAAAGGTTAAATGGGATGCCCGTAGAGGTCCCGAATACACGTGGGAGGTAGAGTCCACAATGAAAGAAAAATACCCTCATTTATTTCAGTAAATCTCGAGGTCGAGATTTCTTTAAAGGGGGTGAGGATGTAACACCTCATAAATTTATGCCCAATAATGTGTGGACACGTGTCACAAGCCTTAAATGTGTGAAAGATCACTTATGAAGGACTAAAGTTAGCAAACATGGAAAGTTTGTGAACAAAAGGGGTTCAAAGTGTCAACAATGAATAAATACACTTTAAAATAGCCCTACATGATGTTTATACCCTTAAACGAATAAATCATGGACCATACGAAACTAATTGTGAAAGAAATGGAGGAATTACAAACTACAGGGGTTAAATGTGTCAACATGTTTAAGGTACACCTCTGAGTGACCTTTTAGCAAACCCGAAGCTTTGTAACAATAAATATTACTCACTAGAATATGTGATAAAAATTTCACCAAGTTTCGTTATCGCATGAGAAAGTTATGACGATATTCGTATACGAGGGGTTAAGAGCGTCAACCTTGAAATTTAAGGCCTTACGGGTGATCACAAAGTTACCCAAGGACTTAACAATGTTTGTATATGTCTTGGAACCCTTAAAAGATAAGTTAGAGGGTCAAAAATGCAAATTTGGAACTTAAAACCACGTTTAAAAGGACCAGGGGCTGAAATGTAATTAGCTGAAACTTGTTTGGCTCGTTATGAGAGGCCAGGTGGCCCGCGTAAGATATCACTAGGGCTTACGCGGCCCGTGTCAGCAGCACAGCGACAGAAAACAGCTGCAGGTGTTTGTCCAGCCTGTTGCACCGCCTTAAAACCTTGTTTTTACATACCAGGGACTCCTCCACTGGTTTTTCATGCACTAGGGACAGTTGTCTTGATCTGGAAACATTGGTAGAGTTGCTTGGCATCATCTTGTGAGATCAAATTCAACATATAAGGAGCTCTCTAGTTTGCAACATTGTGCCATTCATTTGCAAACATTCACAAGACTCATTCTGGAGCTCCTCTGATCAGCAACAAGCTTCCTAGTGATCCCTAGTCGTACTTAGGACCTTTGTGAGTGTCCTTAATCCTTCTTAATTCAGTTTAGCTTAATTAATTAGCTAAAAGTCAAACGTCGTAATTAAGGTTTGACTTCGAGATTAATTAAAATTTGTTCAGTCAAATCTCGAATTAAAAGTACCTATAAGTAGGTATTTATGTGGGTAATAAACCCTTAAAAGGGTACTCTCTGATTCCCACTCTAACTAGGTCAATTGTCGGGTCAAAGCTAACTTTAAAAAGTCAACAGAATACTTATTTTCAAATTATTACATAATTAGCAATGTAGGATCCATGTAACCTGTTTTATCATTAATATAACTTGGTAATTAATGTAAGAACATGTGTAAACATGTTCAACCCGACAATTTTCTGTAGAGACCCGGTTCGGAACCGAAAGTCGCATAATTTGACTTTTGCTTTGACTTTCAGTTCTGACCCGTTTAAGCCTAGTTTAGGATTGCCTTAGAGCTTCTTTTGAACCTAGTTACATGTTAGTATAACCCTCTGTGATTATACGACTTGGTTCACTAGTTGTCTAATTATTATGCAAGTTTCCGTTAATTGCCTAAATATTGACTAGTATGCCCTTTTCACCATAAAATATGATTTTTGAAAATATAAAGGAGTAGACACCTTGGTTACTGATTTATAAACTTGCACCCAAAATTTGACATCAGTTTGAGGTCTAGATTAAGAGTTATGCTCAATAGCGTAATTAGAAAGCTTTTTGTTAATTAAACGGCATAATTAGCATATAGCCTAGTTTAACCCACTTTTTGATATCAAACTTTTTACCCACTGATGTAATATAATATTTTGGGATTTTTGAAGATTTTTAATTAATTTTAGGTTGAGCATAACATAGGGTTATAGCTTTAATTCGGTTAATGCCGGTTTTGCCCTTTTAGGCTATAAAATGAGTTTTACAAATATTTTTAACCCCAAACCTTTTGCCACTGATTTTATATGATAAATAAAATATTTTAAACCTTCTGGAATAATAAAAATATCAGCTTTCTATATAGAACCCGGAAATGGCTCCAAATCGCCTTTTAAGCGTTTTTAACGCATAGTATGTATTAAAACTATTTTAAACATATAAGGTTTGATACCTACTAATATTTTAAGTATATTTTTATACTTTGACAGTAAGCTAAAGTTTTGAACTCAGAATTTCAGTTTTGACCTTTTTAGCCTATGTGAAATTACCAAAATACCCCTAAGGTGCATAGTTTGGTGTTAACTGATAAAATTCACATATATCTAGTAACCTACTGTTATAACTTATTAAATTAAGTATATTTACTAAATAAATCAGACCTGTAACTCAGATTACTAATTAAACTTTTTTATAACCTTTTAAATGACCAAAATGCCTTTACGGGGCATAATTCGAGTTTAAATCCGTTTTGTGCATAATGGAAGACATCTTACTGATGTCAGAACATATTTAAGGCATATTAACTTAGGAAACTTGCATATGATTTTTTTGGTTATTTGTTACGCACTTTTCGCGTTCAGATCGGCTTATGTAACTAGTTTGCATATATTAGCCGAAACGGGTCAAACCTTATCATTTTTGTCTCAGAATCCGGAATGTGTTTAGTTTACCCATATTATACAAGTCTTCAAACTTGTCGGGTCTAAATCACATTCTATTCCGATCTTCGCTTATTCATGTGTTTGAACCGTATCTTCCTTTAAAACTAACCGGTCTAAGCTTAAGCTTAATTAAAGACCCGTTAGAAATCTAATAGGTTATTAAAAACCTTTGTTCCAGAATAGGAGACCTGGTAAAAGCTACACGCACTTGCTATTGTGATTGATACTTGCAAAGGTAAATACTTTTAACTTATTTTCCCTATACGGGCTTGGAGTATGGTATATAAAATACCGTTTGGTCGGACATTGAATCTTTAATCGAATAGAGGTTAAATCATTGAAATGCTCTGTTTGGAAATGTTTTGTTTGCTTAAAGCCTTTGGGGGTTAATGACCATGTCCCGGATATCCTTGGCATCATTTTACGAAATGGCCACGACCTTAGCACGGGGTGTAGGCGTACACCCGTCAGTGCCTAAACAAATAATGTGGTGTGTCTATTGATCTTTAACTCGGAACAAACCGGGCTACTGAACGCATAAGAAACATGTAATTCTTTTACAAGATTATATTCAAAGAATTATCCCAAGTTATAAAAAGTTTTGTGCCACGTGCATTCAAATCAATTTTATTAAACTTTTCAAAATGAGTCAGTTAAATTGTATTTACCAGTGTAAACTGACGTATTTTCCCAAAAAGGTTAAGTGCAGGTACTACTCGAATTAGGCTGGCTTTCTCCTAGCGTCCACAATAAGTCTCGCAAGCTTGGATATCATAAAACTGTTGAACAATGTCTCCTTTTTATTTTGATCCACCTGTGGATCTGTTTCAACTATTTCGTGATACTTAATATTACAATTCATTAAAGTTGAAATGAATCTATCTTTGCTTCCGCTGTGCATTTATATATTGTGTTGTTTGACTATGATGATATCATCTACGTCACGATACTCCCCACCGGTAGTACGTGGAAATATCGGGGTGTGACATATTTGACCTGACTCGTTCTCAGAAAAAGTTTATGTCGACACATAGAGCAAATCTAATTTATACCGGCATGTAAATAAAAATATACAAGTGAAAAAATTGTTTTTCTTAAGTAAAGAAGGTATAAAGTAAACTCGAAACAAATTATTAGTAACAAACTTAATAGGTTAAGTACGTTCGTAAAATTGTGCAAAATTGCACTAATGCCAAACCACTGCCAGCGAACACCTACATCAGAAGAGCTTGTAAAATAAATTAAATAAAAAAGTAAAACATAACACCGTACAAAAAACATAATCGTTGAACCATGCACGCCCGTTGTAGAGTGTTAATGCGAAACAATTAGACAAACACGTAAAACGTAGAAAAGAATAACTAAGTCGATATAGGATCCGCGTGTTGCGACAAACTTGTCAAACGGAGAAAAATAGACGCATTGCGACTTGCCTATCAAACGGGGAAAACAGGCGAAAAAACGTTAAACCCCACATGCATGTTGCTGCGTGTTGACTCGCAAAATTTAGAACGAAACGTAAAACGAAAACCTACGAAAGATGAAAAGTATGGGAAGACCACAGTTGAAAATAAAAAAGTATTGGGGTTAAATTGAAAAGTTGAAAAGCTTTGAGTTAAATTTAAAAAAGCCAAAGGGGTTAAAATATAAAAGATAAAAACAATTGAATTGAAAGTGAAAAATGTAAAAACTTTTTTAAAAAGCATGCAGATGTTACAAATATATAAAGCAAAAACATGCTTCTAATTTATAGATTGGAAATATGATCATGCAACAATAAATAGTAAAAATACCATGCATGCATAAACGTATAGGAATATATGGTATATCGCTTAAAACTAGCAAACAAACAAGATAAATACCATTATAACGTTGAACCTAATAAAGAGATCATAAGAAATGCAATAGGTACCACAAAGTGTTTTAAGGATCCACAAAACCAAAACTACAAATGTTTAGTGATAAACACAATCAATCATAAAAGTAATTTGTTCAAAGGATTTTAATAATCCAAACTATTAGTCGTTGGCCGACAACGATCCTAACTTCAAAAATAACAAGTGGTGGTCTCACCTTTTCACGTATTGTAAACTAATGGATTTTTACTAAAAAACCTTAATTTCTTTTTTTCCTCTTATCCTTTTCGGTTTAGTAAAGGTCCATTGATTTACAATATACGTAAAGGTGGGACCGCCACTGGTTATTTTTTAAGTTGGGATTGTTGCCAGCCAACGGCTAATAGTTAGGATGGGAAAAGATCAAATAGGAAGATTAATTTCGCTAGGAAGGATATGAAGCAATAAGAGGATGACATGTGGCAACATTTAAAATAAAGAAAAATGGTATTTTAGTCAATCCAACCCTTTCTTCTTTCTTTTTCAAAACCCAGTAACTTCAAAACCCACCATTTTCAAAACCCACCATCTTCAACCATTTCTTCACTTTCTATCTCAATAATCACTACATTATAGTGCGATTTTCATCACCAATCAATGATTCAAACCCCCGATCAACGTGTTCTTCAGTTTTTTTTGAAGAAAACCCAGTTTAATTTCATACAAAATCTCGTTTTTTCCGGTGATTTTGAAGATAATCACTCGATTTGTTCGATTCAATCGCTGATAAGTGTTTCTATCATTTCAAATTTCGTCAATTAATGAAGAAACCGGCTTCGATCCATGTAAGAAATTCTTTAATTTCATTTTCACGATCTGGGTTTTTATTTAGTCATTGCGTTTTACGATCTTGGCGGGGTCCCAGGGGCGGCAGCCCCTGGCGGGGTCCAAGGGGCAGAGCCCCTGGCTGGGGTTGAGCTAAAAACGCATCAGAAAAATTAATTTTTCAGAAATTGGCTCATTTCGAAGACAGTAATTCGTAGACAATTCAGACAGTTCACAGACAATTCATAAATAGTTCACAAACAGTTTTATGTGTCCATTGCGTTTTAGAAATAAGAGAGTTTTATGTGTTTTCTGGCTATTGCGTTTTAGAAAAAACACATTTTTAAGTATCTATAGTCATTACGTTTTAGGTAAAACACATTTTTGAAGTGTTTTTAGTCATTGCGTTTTAGGTAAAACACATTTTTAGGTGTTTTCAGTCTATTGCGTTTTACAGAGAACACTTTCTTTTGTTTTTTTAGGTCATTGCGTTTTAGAAATGAGACATTTTTAAGTGTTTTCTGGCCATTGCGTTTTACAAATAAAACATTTCTTTGTGTTTTCTGGCCATTGCGTTTTACAAATAAGACATTTTTTTGTGTTTTTTGTGCATTGCGTTTTAGGTAAAACACTTTTTATGTGTTTTCAGTCTATTGCGTTTTAGAAATAAGACATTTCTTTGTGTTTTCTGGCCATTGCATTTTACAAATAAGTCATTTCTTTGTGTTTTTGGTGCATTGGGTTTTAGAAAAATGTCATTTTTTAGGGTTTTTTTTTCATTGCGTTTTACGTAACTGTGGGTTTTTCTATTGCGTTTTACGCAACTGGGTTTAATTTTTTTTTTAAATATAGCAATAGTATACTCGTTTTAAAGATAAAAAAACGCTCGTTTTTTTGTGCAATTTTTATAAAAAAAATAATGTCGTATGAAAGAGTTATTAACGTTTAAAAAATGGGGGGGGGGGGGGAGGGATTGGAGGAGAGAGAAACTATTGGCTTGGATTGACTAGAATGCCCTTGAACAAACTCACGCGCCTCTTTTCTTCTTTTCAATTTCCCTGATTTAATCTTAGCCCTTGATTAACTAAATGGATGGTTAAGATCACTTCCTAGCCTTCCTAGCCAAATTAACTTCCTATTGTATCTCCACCCTAGTTAGGATTATTAAAATCCTTTATTCGTTCTTTAAATCATGAACATAAGGCTGCCACCCCAACGAGGGACAAAATTTTGATTCACCGTCTATATAGCAACCGTTCTTCCATTGTTCTCTCTTCTAGAATATCATCATCATTTTTATATCGTTTTGGTTCACCTCACCTGTTTATTTTTCTTTAGCTTCTAATCTCTCACTATTTTCAACCTTTTGGATTTCCAAGTTATTCTTGTTATCATTTCGAGCTAGGTCAATATGTTTTGTTTGGACTTTGGAATCATAAATGGAATTTTGTTCCAATGCACAATTTAATTCTTCATATGCCATGTCACTCAAATGCAACCACAAATGTGGTATATTGGGTTTGGTCCAAGTGTTTTATATCTAGTGGTTTTAGGGGAGGCATACATGAGGGTTTGTTTGGAAGAATAAGGCGTTGCAATAACTAATAACATAGGGGCGACTGCATTAGAAACCACACTAGATATGTGCATAGAAGAAAAAAACTCAGTGGGTTACCACTCGCGCTTCGTGGAAGGTTCGGAATGTAGATAAAAACAAGCAAATCACGAATGTGGTGATAAAAAAACTATGTTGTGACGGTATATTCGAAAGTTTCGGAAAAATTACGTTGCTGTATACGAAAGCCTAGTTATTAGAACAAAATTTATACCAAAACTTATATAAAGATAATCATGATGGTCGCGCATTACAGTGGGTAGTTATAAACGTAGATAAAAAAAATACATCACAATGGTGTATTTAGAGATGAGCGTTGGGCAGATTACAAAACAGAACGAAAATTTGGTAAAAACTCAAAAATGATAACTTTGATAAAGTTCAAGGCTTATAGTTTAATTCAGTTAAAGAAAAAAAAAACATCAACCAACTAAAGTACAAAGGGTATAAACAAAAATTAACATAAAGTGTAAGAAAAAAAATTTATTAAACTTGAGGAGTTTTAGGGCCATACAAAAATAACTTACTAGCATGTACATTTTCGTGATCATGAACCTCGCCATTAATATTAAAATTTATGACATTACGTGATACTGTGAGGAGCTCTCAGTTTGCCATTTTGGATTGTGACATGAACATTGAGGAAAAGCAATAAGTGAATGATATGAGTTGATTGATATCAAAATTAATGGGCTCAATCTTTAGGGGGATCGGTATGATTTCGGTGACTCCATCGAGGAGTATGTTTCACCGATTGGTGAATTGCCGCCACCCCCATTTCGGTGAGCGGTGAGTCCCTTTTTAGGTGTATAGTCACCGATTGTTTGAGTGGGATTGATTTATGAATAATTCAAAAATTTATAACTCAAACACCCTAATAGGGTTTGAATCATTGCCAGTGATTGAGTGCAAAATGAGGAGTGGAATGGGGACTTGACATGGCATGATATTATTGGCTAGACGGTAACTCAAACACCCTAAAGTGATTGAATGATACCCTCCACCCTTATATCACACACTGACACGTATTAGGGTGTGGCACCCCACAAAATAAGAGTGATGTCTCAAACATACAATATTAATCTCAAATATTGGAGAGAATTAAAGTACTTAACTAATTTTCAATCCTTTATATAGGTTCAAAATACACTACTACCTCTTTTATATTGCTCCATCATCCACATTCTAACTATTGATTTACCATCTTCACACATTCTCACGATTTCCTTAAGCACCTATAATGAAAACAAGGGAAAAATATGGATTGTGGCTAGGGCTATTCAAATTGCTCGACGCTCGAGACTCGTTCGATGCTCGATCGAAAAATGTTTGGAATTTGCATGTTCGATTCTGCTCGATTGAAAAAGGCGCTCGGTTCGGATCAGATCGGTTTGAAACGAACCAAGCATGAGCAAAGCTCCGCTCAGTTCGATTCGACTCGGTTTGCTCGAATTACTTTTTAATAGGGTGAGAGTTGGCTACAAAGTCTATTTTTCCTACAAAGTGTAAAAAGTCATAAAATACCATAATGTTAACCATAAAACACGCTCAAAACCCACAAATAACAAAGTGAAGATTACTATAACGTATTTGTGGTTTTTGTGTTGTATTTTGGCTGATAAAACTTTGATTATCGAATGACTAACATTAGTGTGTTTTATGTTGATTATCATATTGTGTTTTATATTCATAGTTCTATGATGGTGTGTTTGAAATTTTTGTTCACTGTTAGGGTTTGGATATTGTGTTTTAGTTATCTTCACTATGATATTTGTGGGTTTTAAGTGTGTTTTATGGCTGAAATTGTGATGTTTTATGACATTGTACACTTTGTAGCCGAACCCTGTCCCTTTTTAATATATATATATATATATATATATGTGTGTGTGTGTGTGTGTGTGTGTATTAATAAAATAACTAGAGACGCATATTAACAATGGCTAGTCCAAGATCCAGCTAGTGCCCATTTAATTATATAATTGAAAGCTGACACCAATAGTCCATATTGTCTAATAATCCAGAGTAATTGAGTTAAAATATCAAAATACCGAAATGTGAAGCGTCGATCGATACTCAAGTGTCAAACCTCCATTCAATTCAGAAGGACATAATGCTAATTAAAACCCCACATCAATCATCATTATTCAAATTCTATGTCGCCAAGACGCCAACTGCCTAAGGTTTTGCTTCAGTTGGTTCTTTCGAATTCAAACTTCTCATAGATCAAAGGCCTGCTTCAATCGATCGACGATTCCTCTTTCCGCTCAGATGATCTCGATAGAACCAGTTGAGTGTTTTTCCTTTTCCTTGGTATTTCGTGAATTTATACTTGTGTTCTAATTAGACGAAGCCTTAGGGACGAAAACTGTACTTTACTCTAAAAACTAACTGTAGGAAATCAGGCCTTCTTCAATATAATCAACAAAAGATTTAACAAGAAAGAATACTTTGATTAAGATTGAAGGTACATAAACCCTAAACATATAACCCCTATTTATACTAAACAACCTTGATGCCCAAGAAACATATCTATACTAGAATTAGGAAACCTAAATAATAATAAAATAAAACTACCATAAATAATTAATCTTCCACCAAAAATAAACTAAAACACTTAGCACCCACCAACTTTTGAGTCATGACAAGATTAATCCCAACAATCACCTCCCTAATCTTGTCAATCACTTTCTTCACATTAGAGCTGGTCCATCATCCTCATATCGGGTCAAGTTCACCTCCTCCTTTTTCTCCCAACTTGGACACTCCGATATGTAATGGCCGAACTCATTGCATTTGTAACACCTGACGTGGCTCTTGTCCCATTGTACCCGACCATCTCCTCGATCTCTACCGGACCCCCGACCTCTACCTCGGCCTCGTCCAAGATCTTCTCGATTCGAGTTTCCACAACAGCAATGCTCACATCTGTGCTCATTTCCTTTGCTTTTTCATCTGATTTTGAAAACAAATGTTGGTTTAGATTACCAGATTGAGTCTCCTCCTCATCCTTGATCCTTTCTTCATAAGCTTTAAGCCGACTCACGATATCATCATAGCCGATGGTCTTCAAATCCACCACCTGTTCTATTGAAGCCACCATATGAATGAACCGCTTTGGCAATCCGTTGAGAAACTTCTTGACTAACTTGGTTTCTTCTATAACCGAGCCAAGTGAGGCGGCTATAGAGGCATACCCTGACAACTTATTACAAACTCGTCTATGGCACTTTGATCCTTCATCTTCAAATTTTCAAACTCTGCCATTAAAGTTTGTAGTCTTGCCTCTCTGATCCGATCGGCACCCAAATGGCGGGTTTTTAGAACATCCCACATCTCCTTTGCTGTTTTTTAGATTTCCAACTTGCAAAATCTGCTCTTCCGGTATAGCTTGAAACATGAGAGCGATTGCAATATTATTCTTCTTGGCATCCACACCTGTACCCGGTTCGATTTGTTCCCGGACCCCGTGAACATTGAAAACAACCTTCATTCTCATAGCCCACACCGTATAGTTTGTTGAAGATAACACCAGACATTGAAGAGACATAGTGTTGTTATCTTTAACGGTAACCAATGCCTAATTACTCGATTGATCCATACTCGCTTAAAAAACCAAACCTTTGTTATATTAAAAAATCAAAAAAATAAACTTGACTTTCGTTTTTTTATTTGTTCGAAAAACAACAGACTCAATAAAATACTTTCCTTTTGATGACGTTCACTTTTAAAATCCCAATAAAAACTCTATTGTCCTTAATTTATTAACTGGACAATAATAACTTCAAACTAAAACCAATTCAAGCCTCAGATTCTGATTCGCCGTTTTGAATTAATTTGTCGATGTTTTTACTCGATCTCCCGATGCCGTCAAATACTCAATTGAACCTTCAATTGGTTGACAATAAGATCGATAATAACAAGTCTTCTAAATTGATGATCCGCTCTGATACCAATTATAGGAAATCAGGCCTTCTTCAATATAATCAACAAAAGATTTAACAAGAAAGAATACTTTGATTAAGATTGAAGGTACATAAACCCTAAACATATAACCCCTATTTATACTAAACAACCTTGATGCCCAAGAAACATATCTAGACTAGAATTAGGAAACCTAAATAATAATAAAATAAAACTACCATAAATAATTAATCTTTCACCAAAAATAAACTAAAACACTTAGCACCCACCAACTTTTGAGTTATGACAAGATTAGTCCCAACACTAACAACTCCATCGTCACTTTCCTTTTTGTTATGTGACGCTCAATTCTTGCTTGACGTTCGTTCGAAAATACTCGAATCTAGGGGTGTTCAGAATTCGTTTCGAATTCGAAAAATTCGAAATTCGTTTAAATTCGATTCGATTATCAAGAATTCGTTTCGATTAAAAGAATTCGAATTCGATTCAATTCGAGTCAAGTAAATCGAATACGAATTTATAATTTCAAATTCGATTCGATTCGAAATTCGAATAAAAATTATACATTTTTATTTATTATTTTTATATATAATGCATATATAACTTTTATTATGCTATACTATAAATTATTTTCAAATTTGTTTCCAAGTATTAAAATTACCCATTACCAAATCCACTACATGACCCATAAATAAAATCTAAGTAACAAATCTATCAATAGATTTATAACCCTATAAATATTAACTTTTAATGTGGTGCGTTATTCCCGACTTCTCGTTTTGAATTTTAGACTTATGGTATTTTATTTGGAACTTTTTAATGTGATATCGTGCTTTATGGCTGCTTTAAAATTTATGTTTCATTTTGATAGGTTTTATATGTTTTTAAAGAATCTGAATTAAATCGAATTTATTCGAATTCGATTCGAATTCGAATTTTTAATCCAATACGAATACGAATCGAATACGAATTGGGTCTTTTATTCGAATACGAATTCAAATTCGAATCGAATTCGGTAAGTTTTAATCGAATTCGAATCGAATACGAATTCAAGGAAAAATAAAAATTATTCGAATAATTCGATTCGAATAATTTGAAAATTCGATATTCGATTTGATGAACACCCCTACTCGAATCGAAAGGCCCTCGTTCGACTTTGGCTCAGTTGAAAAAAAAACGCCCAGTTTGGTTCAGTTTGTAAACGAACCGAACACGAGCAAATGTCCGATTAGTTCGACTCGTGAGCAGCCCTAATTGGGGCAGAGCCAAAAATGCCCAGTGATGAATAGACAATAACAGTGGTGGTAATATCTGAAATAAGGAAGCAAAATCAGTACAATGGTTTGACGGTACAATTGATACGACTCAAAAGTTCATAAAAAATAAAGCAGGTTGTATCATATGCAGAGTAGGAGTTCTGCGGAAAGTGTGTTTTTCCTAAAAAGTCTAGGAAGCGATCTGGGCCATCCGATTGGTGTTTTTAATGGCTTAGATCAAATGGATGGCATTTTCGTAATATTTGAGTTATATAATTAGAGACTTTTAATATAGTGAGGGTATTTTGGTAATTGGAAGTGTTTAAATTAGTCAAGAAACCATATCAATAACCAATCCCTAAAATCATGGGATTTCCCCTCTTTCACTCTCTCTCTCTCCCTAAACGCAACCAAAGAAGAACCAGCCATTTTTCCTGCAAATATTCTTCTCCGATTGGTCATATATCGGTTGTTTTTCATACTTGTTTCAATTTTTTTTATCTATCATTGAATCGGGTTCTTATTTTTAGTCAATGGACCTCAATGTTTGACATGTTAGAGTGGGCTCTAGGTTTATGTGTTTTACCATTTTAATGTTGATTGATGACAGTGTGTTGAAGACGAAGACACTGGGTTGTGTTGAAGACGAAGACACTGACAGTGTGTCCAGCATTCTGCTTGCTGTTAAAACACAATGTCAAGAAATATGCTTGCTGTTAAAACAAAGTGTCAAGAATCCTCCAGCAATCTGCTTGCTGTTAAAACACAGCGTAAAGAAATCTGCTTGCTGTTAAAACACAGTGTCAAGGAAATCTTCTTGCTGTTAAAACACAATGTCAAGAAATCTGCTTGCTGTTAAAACACACTGTCAAGAATCCTCCAGCAATCTGCTTGTTGTTAAAACACAGTGTCAAGAATCCTCCAGCAATCTGCTTGCTGTTAAAACACAACGTCAAGAAATCTGCTTGCTGTTAAAACACAGTGTCAAGGAAATCTGCTTGCTGTTAAAACACAATGTCAAGAAATCTGCTTGCTGTTAAAACACAGTGTCAATAATCCTCCAGCAATCTGCTTGCTGTTAAAACACAGTGTCAAGGAAATCTGCTTGCTGTTAAAACACAGCGTCAAGAAATCTGCTTGCTGTTAAAACACATTGTCAAGAAACACAGCGTCTTGTATCATTTAAATTGAAACTGTCAATTTGATTTAAATGGAATATTTAGTTTCCATAGTTAGTTATCCTAATAAAATAATCCATAATTAAAATAATATTCAAATTACACAATTGTCCTTTTAGTTAAAATCCTTCAATGCCACATGTCGCATTCTTATTGCTTCCTAGACTTTCTAGGAAAAACACACTTTCCGCAGGAACCCTACTCTCATATGCAAATACTCATTAAGTTAACGGTAAGTATACCACAATTAGTGTCGAACCCAGACGAACGGATGACGTCTCAGATGCCGGAGACCCACTGACGTTTGTCGGAAACTATCCGCAAAATAGAGCACCGTCAGCCTCATCTCGAAGAGCCCGTGGATGGGATCCGTGACCAAGCTCCAGTGTGAGAATAAGGGGGTGTTTGTTTTTTCTTCAAACATCTTCAAGGGAGCTGATGTCTGCAGGCGCGCAGACGTTACCCTTGAAGACTGTTTGTTTTTTTCTTTTAAAAAGATCTGAAAATGTTTTTTTTTAGCTTAAAAAAAATCTATGGTACCCTTTCTTCTAACATCTTCACAAAAAACCTTCCTCCCTCATATACGTTCTGAACTCAAATTTGAACTAAAACTCGACCACCACCACTGCCGTAAGGTCACGGGCGCCGGCCGTCGCCTCCGTCGGCCACCACCACCGTCGCGGGAATAACCTTTGCTTTACTGTCACGACATCTTGGCTTTAATGTGGGCCTCTTTTCCCCAAACTCCCCATTGAAACACGTTCAACAATGGCGGATTCTGAAACCCTCATCCTCATCTACACTCGCATCAACCATTTCCACTTCAAATCAGCCGTCTAATTGCTCATATTTCCACTCAATTTCATCATCAATCATCAACCATAAGGTAAGAATCATTCGGTCCATCTCTACTTGTATTAATAATATTCAACTACAACAAACTACTGGTTCAATCATTCTCGTATCCATCGTCAACTTCAATACTTTGATTTTATATGTGATTTTCGATCTTATTTTGTAGAAACAAGTACTTGATTTTTGTTCTTAGTTTGTACAGACCGTATCAGTTTATAAAAACAAACAGTCTTATATTTTCAGCTTGAAGAGCTTCAGACCACATCTTCAGTTGCATACATGAAAACAGATGAAATCAGCTTGCAGACAATTTATGTCTGTAAAAACAAACAACACCTAAGACTCATTTCATGGGAGAATATAATAGTAAATGCGAGTATTTAATGGGCTAGAATGTTCTTGGTTGATTGATGGTATTGAATATGAGAATTCAATGTAGGTTAAGAGTAAATCTCAGTTCTCACCCTTTTGGTTGTGTTTACTTACTTTATCTTGATCTCTGGCTTGGCTTATAAGACCTTCTCCTGATGTACCAAGTAAACGTTCCCTGACAAGAGACCATTAGAATGTTTCTTCGAACAACAGGGTTACCCGGGTATTACTCTGAGCCTGCCCCCTTGATAGGATCTCCTCAGATCCTCTTCATTAATGCATGCTTCTCTTCTAAGGAAACCATGTCATCTTTTAGGCTTGTGAGCTCTTGGGTTGCCGGTGAGTATAGAGCATTAAATGCAAAGGACCAGTCCCATCGTTTCTTCTCTTGCCGGAACAGTAGAGAGATCTCCGGGTGGGAAAACATAGATCTTTGACTTGGTCCTCTCATTGCAGGCCTAATAAGTTAGCAGTCATGGACTTGGGCTCAATATTTGATTAAGGACAACAAGCCTAGACGAGGAAGCCCGTTGATGACCCTTGTCGTCAATTAATAATATTGGTTGGAGCGCTAATGTGGCAATGATAATAGGGTGTGCCACATATACAATCGATTATATACCTCCTATAATTAATCATTAAATCAATAATAAAATAAATCATAAGAAATTTAAGTCTTGTAACATATTTTATTCTAAAATGTTAAGTAGCGGAATTCATTTTCTAAAGGTGTAAGGAGTGGTTAAACACTTTGGAGTGGCAAATCAAAAAATCGACCAATCAGAGCGCGCCATGTCAATCGTCAAAAGTGTTTAAACTTTGGTGAAAAGTGTTGGCAATGGTTTAGACACTTGGTGAAGTGGTAAACTATTTAAAAAAAAAAAAAAAAAAGTTGTGATTGGTTGAGATAGGAATGGACCCCACCCCACACTACCCTCTCTCTCTCTCTCTCTCTCTCTCCTTCCTCCCTTCCCCGCGTCGGCAAGCACTCACCGAATTGGTGAAGGTTTGATCGATAAACTTCTTTGGCATTGGTTTGCCACTACTCACCGAATCGGTGAAGTGGGTTTGCCGCCCCCCACTACCTACACCCTAAAACATATGGCCTTATCTGAACATATTTAATACAAGTGGGCCAGGTTGTGAGTATACTCAGGAACCAGCGGGACGGCATAGTTCATGTTTATCCACGCCAAAGGGTTAAATAATTAACCGACATGCAACAAGATTGATTAGTACTACATGGGACCTTCGGGTCAAGTTTAGCGGGCCGAACCAGTCGGGGCAAGTACCAAATCATAATTTTGGGTCCATTTAAATCTATGTTAATAAATGTTAGCAGGAGTCTTTTTCACCAAATCTAAAGGGTATACTTTGATAAATAGTTAACACTATATTAATTAAATTATAGAGTAAATTGCCAAAATAGTCCCTGAGGTTTAGGCGTGTTTGACAGAAAATATAAAGCAAATTAGACATTTGGATTAAAATGGCAAAAAATCCCAAAAGTGAAGGGCAATATGGTACAAAAAAGTTGTTTTGTATGAAACTGACAAATATGCCCAAAACTCATATATGATTTTGGCAATTTACTCTAAATTATATTAAAATAGAATGAGAAATGTTATAAGTTGGATTTTAGAATTTAGAGATAAAAAGTTCTTACTTAAAATAATTTTGGACTGAATTTAATTTGGTGGCATCTAAGGATTGAACTAAGAGGTTAAGAAGGTTCGCTGACTCCTCGTTCATTAGAGCTGGAGAAATTTTTGTATATAAAATATGATTTTTTTTTAAGAAAGACATTAGTCGGCCCTCCTAGCTGTAACCGGTGGAGAAGATAAACATTATGAAGACCCTAGACTAAAAAGTTCCGGTTCTAACACACACACACACATTATAAACGACTTTTAGAAAACTTTTTGACTTCTGAGCTTGGAGTGTCGTCACACAATTTTGGAGGGTCGTCACACAATTCACACGGCTCAATTAGCGATTGATGTTTCACCCAAACCATTTAAAAAAAAAAGAAAAATTTATGGTTGGTTGAAAGATAGTAGGGCCCACTCTACACCCCTCTTTCTACTCTTCCCTCCTCTTTCTTCCATGCGGTGAACACTCCGAATTCACTCCCCGCCATGCGACTAGGTTGATGGCGGCGGTATTCCCGCGAGGCAAACTCATTTGCCGCATCACTCCCCGCACCTACCCCTTTCACCCCCTTAGGCTTACAAAAAAATTTGAGGCGTTGAAAAATAAAAAGGGACATTCAATAAAGTTAGAAAGGCTTCAAGATGCCAAGAAGAAGGATAAAATCTACCATATATAGTTATGTTGGAATATTTTCTTTTTGATCAAATCTCTCACGTGATCCGGAAAGACGGAATAGTTCTATAAAATGAGTTGAACAAAGCAAATAGTAGCGAAAGTGAAAGAGAGGTCCTTATTTGGTAGTTCATCAAAGTTGTTTGTATTTTCTTCATAAGTTTCGACATGAAGAAGTCTATGATAATGATATTGAAAAGAACCGTTAATAGTTTTAGTGGTATTTTGGAGCCTTTATAGGTTTTAATCTATTCATAGAGGTTTTTTTTTTTTTTTTTTTTTTTCAAAGAAGTGTTGGTGGAAAATTTATTTACAAAAATTGATGATTTAAAAAGTATTAATCAAAATGGGTGTTAAAGAAAACACTTTTCTTACTCCTAATTTTATTGGATAAAACCCAATTCTATTTAAAAGTATGTTTTTTTTTTTTTTTTTTTTTTAACAAGAGTGAAAAAAACTTTCCAATAAAATTAAAAGAAGTTGGTTCGTGAAATTTTATCATTCGGTTTTTTAAATCTTTTATAGACATTTTCTGTAACACCCACGGCTAGAGATTAATGATTATTGTCTAAATAATGTATTATGCTATAGGGTGTGGCCATAACCCCCATAGTCACTATGATCTTCCACATTAACGCCATATCACCCACTTCTAATCCATCATTCAAAATCACTACCTTAAGGGTGTGGTCATGACCAAAACCGCTATTTTCTTATTTTAATTTATTTTTGTTAAAAAGAAAACAAAATATTGAAAAAAAGGAGGCATATGGTTGCCATAATTTAATTCATGTTAATCATGGTGGATGAAATAAGTGGGTGGTGTAGCAATCCATTAATTGTCTTATGTGACATTAATGACCCAACAACATTGATTAATTGAATTAACGGCTAAGGCTAGAGGGTATGGAGAGCTCCATCCCCATGAGGATGAGCCGTCACGTAGGCGTCACATCACCGTCCCACGAAGGATGGGTCTCCTTGCATTTTGAGGGGGTGGAGGATGAGCCTACCCCACCTAATTATTTTATAATTTTCTAAGTTTTTTTTGTTAACTTAATAAAAACTTCATAAAAATTAAATAAAATAAAAACATAAAACAACATAATTAAATTCATTTCATAAGATAAAAAAAATTACATTTCCTAAAAATTAAAATTACTAATCCTAGAAACGAAAAACATAAAAGCGAAAAAAATAACGATACGATTAAAAAACTAAATAACCTACGACGTCCATTTTTTATAAACCTCCTCTTTCATCCTCTGATAAACCTCGCGTTCATCCTCCGGAACCGAGTCGAGATCCAACCTCATAATCCTAAAATCCTCCGCTTGAGCATAGTCGGCCGCCAAGGTTTTCTTGTGACTATATTTTTCGGCTGCGAGCTCTTTGAACGAACGGAATTCGGATATCAACTCGTCCATTTTCGAACCCGCCCCCGAGCCGCCCCCTCCACCCGAGCCGCCCCCTCCACTCGAGCCGCCCCCTTTTCGCTTTACGGCCGCCTCTTTTTTTTTATTTGTCCCTTCCGGGGGACGTTCCGACTCGTGAACGGGCAACACATCCTCGTCATATATCGGGTCGTCGTTTATGTCGATTTGACAACGAGCGGTGGAGCCTCCCGCACTATAACTTCCGGACTCGGAAGTTTTACTCCGTTTGGCGGTTGCGACCTCATTTGGAACCGGCTTCCATTTGTTTTCTTTCTTTAAAATGTTCCATGCTCGGAGGTGCGGGAAAGGCGTTGAATTTTTAGAGTCCCACTTAGCCAAAGCAAGGTTAAGAATGTCCTCGTCGTTACTCCCACTAGGAGGATTAGTGTAAATTTGGTTATAATACCCGCAAAATTCATTGACGGTCTTGTTCATTTTACGCCACTTGCCCGAGACGAAATCGATATCACGTATCGGGCCTTGCCCCATAATCCCGTTAAATCTTTCCGTTGTCGCCTTCCAAAAACTAGTATCCATTTGATTGTTCCCTAAATTTAAAAAAAATGCATTAGTAAAAGTAAAAAATAAATCTTTTTAAATTTAAATTAAAAAAAAATAAACTTTGGTTCATACCGACAATCGGGCAAGTTGAGGACTTAACAAACGCAATTGCTAGCGCCTCATCCTCTACTTTTGTCCACTGTCTCGGCTTTGCTCTCGAACCGCTTTTTGGCGCGGTTTCGGCTTCGGTTTCAACCGCCTTCCCCTTCCCCGTGTTTTTTTTTTTGCGCTTGAGCTCTTTAGGTGGCGATTCGGGGACGACTTCTTCATCATCATCGTCAAGTTGAACCGGGGGTTGCGGTTGGGAAGTTGGCGGTTGCGATTGGAATTGTTCAAACGAGTTGCGTTGCATGAATTGTTGGAGTGCTTGGTATTGTTGCATTTGTTGAACTTGGGACATTTGTTTGAAGGCGTTGGGTGATTGTTGGAAACCCGAAAACGTAAATTGCGGAGACACCCGGTTGGGATTGTTCGGGTTGGGTTTGTTCGTGTTGGGGTTGTTTGGGTTGAATGGATTCATAATTGTATAAAAAAGATGGAGAGTTTTTTACAAAAGTGGATGAGAATGGGAGAAGTATTGAGAAAATGGTATAAAAATGGATGAGATAAGGGGTATTTATTTAAAGTTAAAAGTGTTTTTTTTTATTAAATAAGATAGCCTTTACAACGGCTATATATTTGAATTTAAGGCCCGTCCTCAGCGTCGAGATCCAGCCGAAAGGAGCTAGCCGGGCTGAGGGGGGCGGTGTAGGGGACCGGCGCCGGGCCAGGCCGGGCCTAAGCCAGCCCCCATACCTGTCACACCCCAACCGATGGCGGAAACATCGGGGCGTGGCACTGAGCGAAACAGATTGTCCAGAAGTTTCCATAACAACTATATTTACCAAATATTTAAAGCAACACGTCCCATACCATGTCATAAATGATAATACAATTATTACAGAAAAGATCTAGTCAAATTGTTCTGTTCCGACAACTCAGATTTTCATTACAGACAATTATTTATTGTTGACCTAGGTCTTTCCTAGCCTTGATTTCACAGCAAAGAAAGCAAATAAGCATCCTAAGCACCTGTCACATACGTTAAAGTAAAAGTTAATACACATAGTGTAAAAGTGAGCATACAAGTTTGATAATAACATATAGAGTTCGAAAGCATTACGCATAACCAGCACGTACACAATGTAAAATGAGGCATGTTAGTTATCGACATGAACCTATCGATACCAATGACTGCGGGTTGACTGCCCAAGGCAGTGCGCGATACACACTCACCACTGTGAGTGTCACGGCCTCCGGCCCGGTTTGACCCGGTTCAGGGGCCGCAGGACAGAAAATCCCGTGGTATGTATTTAATTGAGTTGACAGCAGAAGATTTTAGCAGGATCTTTTTAAAACTGAAAATGCCCGATTATTTTATTTCATAATTCGGGATAAAACCCCGGTAGTTTACAATAAGGTGATTTCACTGGGAAATCTTTATTTTACAAAACATGTTTCTTTATTTATATTGAGTCACTTCCTTAAGCTTGTAGTGCTTCGCGACACTTTTCCTGGATCACAACAGATCACCTGAAACATGTTTGAAAAAGGTTTTGTCAGCGGAGAAATACTGGTGAATCATTCTTTTTACTAAAAACGACGCGTTGTTATAATTTACAGTATTAAGAGCGATTACAATGTTTATACATATCAACCATCTACCCACGGTATTTATCACTAGACCACCTATTGGCTATCTCGTTGTCCAATGGTGTCTGTGATTATGGTCATATCACCCCTTGGCTAACCCGTTGTCCAATGGTGACGGTTATCAAGTAATGTATACAAAACCCCACATACCGGCTGTAATTTGGAGATTACAAAGACTTAATCCCTGTAATTATAACTTTGAAAACAAACATGATTTTGAAATCAAATTTGATAAAAAGAGAATGACTCACTTTGCAGATTTAATACGAGTAGAGTCTAGCCTACTGATTAGCCTTGTTAACCTAATTCAAATAACAATGCACACGAAAACTAGGTTAGTAACTTTAATCCAACTTTTTACGACAACTCACGAGATCAAAACCTTCACAACGAATGACAAAGTGCGATACTTAAACATCCATCGAATTTACGATGAATGACAAAGTATAACCCAAATTTGAGCAGCACTTAAACATCCATTGGATTGGTTCTATCGATCGGATATTGAATCGTAGTAGTGATCGAGTTATTACCCTGTATCGTAGCAGAGGTTCGGGATTATTAGTATCTTTGACAAAACAGCGTATAAGTGAGTGTACGTAACGAAATTTAACGTCGAAACATGCAAACTAATCAAGTCCCAAGCCCCTGTATTTATAGCCTGATTTGATACCTCCCGCGTGTCGAGACAGGATCCCTGGGATCTGTCGCGTGTCGCGGGGTATGCCCCCCAAGCCTAGGGTAGCCTCGTGCCTTGTATAGCCTTGGTGAGTCGATGAAATTCGAATTTACGTGTTTCATAACCGTTTTCGAAGGATAATCATATTTAGGGAATACCCCCCTTGAGTTTCAGGGGCCCTGATCCTGATTTCAAATGTTCTAAAAATTTTAGGGGTCATGCAATATTACTTGGGTGTCTTAATTAGGATTTCCTATTGGGTAAAATAAGATAAGAAATGGTAATTTTAATGAGAGTTGTTACATCCTCCCCACCTTAATAAAAATCTCGTCCTCGAGATTTACTGGAATAAGTGAGGATATTTCCGCTTCATTTCTGATTCCAGCTCCCAAGTATATTCGGGTCCTCTTTTCGACTCCCACTTGACTTTAACTAGTACCAATCGCTTGTGCTTGAGAAATTTAATCTTTCGGTCTTCTATTTGTAGTGGCTTCTCTACGAACTTTAACTTTTCATTTACCTCTACATCTTGAAGATGTACTACCAGGGATTTGTCCGATAAACATTTCCTGAGATTGGATACATGAAATACGTCATGTACTCCAGATAACTCTTCTGGTAGTTGTAAGCGATAAGCAACTGGTCCTATACGTTGGATTACTGAAAATGGTCCTACGTATCGTGGACTTAGCTTTCCTTTCTTACCGAACCGTACTACTCCTTTCCAAGGAGAAACTTTCAAGAGTACCCTATCTCCGACTTGAAATTCTAGTGGATTACATCGATTATCTGCATATCTCTTTTGGCGATCTCGAGCAGTTTTCAGTCTTTCCTTGATCTGAGTGATCTTGTCGGTGGTTTCTTGCACAATTTCAGGACCGGATAATTGACGTTCTCCTATTTCTGCCCAACAAACCGGAGTTCTGCACTTTCGTCCATACAATGCTTCGAATGGGGCAGTTTCGATGCTTGCATGATAACTATTATTATAGGAGAATTCAATTAAGGGTAGGTGGTCATCCCAGTTTCCACCAAAATCTATCACACATGCTCGGAGCATGTCTTCCAGTGTTTGTATCGTCCTTTCACTTTGCCCGTCTGTTTGAGGATGATATGCCGTACTTAAATTTAGTCGTGTTCCCATTGCTTTCTGGAAACTTGTCCAGAAATGGGAAGTGAAACGACTATCCCTATCCGATACAATGGAGAGTGGAACTCCATGTAAGGATACTACTTCGTCTACATACAACTTGGAAAACCTTTCCATGCTAAAGGTTTCCTTCATGGGTAGAAAATGAGCTGACTTGGTTAATCGATCCACAATTACCCAAATCGCATCATTACCTTTTCTGGTTTTGGGTAACTTAGTAACAAAGTCCATTGTTATGAGTTCCCATTTCCATACAGGCATTTCTAATTGTTGAAGTAGACCCGAAGGTTTCTGGTGTTCTGCCTTAACTTGTGAACAAGTAAGACACTTAGAAACATATCTTGCTATGTCCTTTTTCATTCCTATCCACCAGAAGTTATTTCTTAAGTCTTGGTACATTTTATTGTTTCCAGGGTGCATGGTATACCTAGATTTATGGGTTTCCTCTAAAATCTTATTTCTTAATTCTCCTTGCCTAGGTACCCAAATCATTTTCTTATGGAATCTCCAAATTCCATCATTCCCTTGCTCTAATTCCTTTATTCTTCCTTTCATTCCTTCAGCATCATCCTTGATTGCTGTTTCTTGAATGTTTTTCAGTTGTTCCATTAAATCTAATTGTAGATTTAATCTAAGAGCACGAACTCGTCGTTGTTTCTCATGATACTTACGACTTAAGGCATCTGCAACTATGTTTGCTTTTCATTCGTGATACTGGATATCACAGTCGTAGTCACTTAGGATTTCCATCCATCTCCTTTGCCTCATGTTTAATTCTTTTTGCCCAAATATGTACCTTAAACTTTTATGATCCGTATAGACAGTAAACTTACTTCCATACAGATAATGTCTCCAAATTTTAAGGGCAAAAATTATGGCTCCTAACTCTAAGTCACGGGTCGTAAAATTTTCTTCGTGCGTTTTCAATTGCCTTGAGGCACACGCAATTACTTTCTTGCGTTGCATTAGCACACATCTTAATCCTAGCTTAGAAGCATCGTAGTATACTTCAAAGTCTTCATTTCCTTCTGGTAAAGCTAGAATTGGGGCATTGGTTAACTTTTGCTTCAAAATCCTAAAGGCCTCTTCTTGCCTAGGTCCTCATTCAAACTTAACCACTTTACAGGTTAGCTTAGTTAATGGCACCGCTATTTTAGAAAAATCCTTAATAAAGCGCCTATAGTATCCAGCTAATCCTAAAAAGCTTCTGTAACAACTCTCATCAAAAGTCATATTTATTTAATTAAATTGTCCATTAGGAAACCCTAATTGAGACACCCAAGTGATTCTGAACAAACCCTAAAATTTTCATAATTTTCAGAATCAGGATTAGGGCCCCTAAAACTCATGGGGGTTAAACCCTATTGACGATTATCCACTTAAAACGTTGGCAGAAAGGAATTTACGAAAACTGTCAACTCAGCAAGGCTAGTCCCAACCGTGGCAACCCTATGCCTAAAAAATAGGTCTCACGCGGCCCGCCTCAGGTTAGCTTAATTCTCACGCGGGCCGCCTCAGGGTCAAAAATTACCTATAAATAGAGGACAGTGGGACTTGAATTCTGAAAGAAAAACGACGTAAAAATTCACTATACACTGCGAGTTACGTTCGAATTACTACCAAAACACCCACAGTTCACAAATCGACGCCGCAAAACAGGGTATTAGCACGATCGCTGCTACGATTCATTTTCCGATCGATCAATGTACTCAACGGGTGTTTAAGTGCTGCCCACATTAGGGTGATGCTTTGTCATTAGTCGTTAATTCGACAGATGTTAAGCATAGCACTTTGTCACTCGTTGTGATGGTTGATTTCGTGAGTTATCGTAAATGCTGTATTGATTACTAACCCAGTTTTGTGTGCATTGTTATCTAAATTAGGTTAATCAGGCTAATTCATAGACTAGACTCTGTCCGTATTAAATCAACAATGTGAGTCATTCTCTCTTTTTATCAAATCTATTTACAAAAGCATGTTTATTTCAAAGTTATAATTACGGGGATTAAGTCTTTGTAATCACCAAATTACAGCCGGTATGTGGGGTTTTGTATACATTACTTGATAATCGTCACCATTGGGGCAGCCAATTGGGGGATATGACCATAGTCACAGATTCGGTCGAGTGACAAATACCGTGGGTAGTTGGTTTGATAATAGAAACATTGTAATCGCTCTTAATACTGTAAATTATAACAAATGTGTCATTTTAGTAAATAGAATGATTCACTCAGTATTTTCCGCTGACAAAACATGTTTTAAACATGTTTCAGGTGATCTGTTGTAATTCAGGAAAAGTGCTGAGGAGCATTTCAAGCTTAAGATAGTGGCTCATTATAAAATAAAGAAATAAATTTTGTAATATCACGATTTCATAGTAAAAACATAATATTGTAAATTATCGGGGTTTTATCCCGAATTGTGAAATAAAATAAATCGGGAAAATTTAGCTTTAAACGATCCTGATATTAAACTTCCGCTGTTAAACTCAATTAAATAAATACCACGGGATTTCTGTCCCGCGGCTCCTGAAACGGGTCAAACCGGGTCAGGGCCGTGACAGAAAAAGGTGGTATCAGAGCCACTGAGTTAAGCTAATTAAGTATTTAAAAATACTTAATTTTTCCTGATTACTATTATGTGATTATGTGTGTTATTAACTGATTATTTGTTAGTTACAGTATGGGTAAGCAAAAGCTGTCAAGCATCTATCTTAAATTAGATAGATCATCCAATGAGAAGGGAAGTTCATCCCGAACCAAATCCTCGAATCAGGCTGAAATTCCTGAAGAAGGAATATTTGTGCGAAAGGCACAATACGAGGAATCACTTTCTCCTAAAAGGAGGGAGATGATTATTAAGAAAAGTAAAGAGAAAATCCGAGAAAAGAAGAAACCCAGGAATTAATTGATAAATCACCTTGGGAAGATAAGCTAGATGAAAAATGGGCAAATTTATATATGCTAGCCACAGTAGCAGAAAATATAAATCTTTAAATATTTTAAAAGTTTAGCACTTTACCCTTACAATCTAGAAACCCTGTGCAATAAATAAAATTTCAAACCCTAAGTGTGTTTTCTAGTTATCTTTGTAATAAATTAGTACACAGTATGTAATAAATTAAAATGTTATTTATGAATTTTAACTTAGTATTTTATGCATTTTGCATATATGCTACATCAGCATGAGTGGGATATCTGAAGCCTTTCAGAACCTTAATCTTTACCCGGTGAATATCGAAGTTTCCAAAGAATTTACTGGATACTTTCCTGATATAGAACAACCTGTAGAATTCAATGCTCCACCCTTGAAAAAAGCCAAAACCCAAGAAAAGAAGGAAATACGTTTGGGGGAGTCGTATACGTAAGAAAAAGTCAGCTACAAAACTTCCCAAAATAAACAATCCTTTGAAAAAGGGAAAAGAAATTATAACCGGAGAAAGTTCTAAACAACAGGAAATGGAAACTGAAGACAAGGAAGAGGTTAAGGAAATAGGAATACAGATGGAGGAAGGTACTAAAGAAATAGTAATGGAAGTTGGGCAAGGCTCTAGACCAACTCAGATAGAAATCGGAGAAAGTTCCAATCAAAACCAGGGAAGGACCTTTCAAGATGAGATAGATTTTCTATTGGCTAGCTGTGAAACAATTCAGCCTGTCAATACTAATATTTTTAATTATCCTCTTGAAAACCAACTCCCTATGAATTGGGAACCAGCAATTCCAGACCCAATAGTTCACTCCCAACCCATAGGAATGGACGAATGGTGGACAAACGATTGGCAATTCCAAAATATTGTCAACGATCCTTACTCTTTTCTTCCACAATTCGATCCAGAACCCCTACCTAATCCACCCATGAGTAATGAAAACATGGCTGAACTTCGCCACTTTGGTGAAGAGTTGTTTGATGCGGGAAGTAGAATCAGGGAAATAGGGGGACAAATTGCCTGGAAGTACGATGAGAGGGAAATGCGTTTTTAGAACGGCAAGTGACGAGAGATAGTACGATGGTAAAACGATGGTTGTATAATAGTAATAGTAAAGTTAGTCTGTAAATAACGAATAAAACTCTGTAAGATATTGGCGAGTAATGATGCATACTATACTAGATATAAAATGAAATCGAGAAATCGATTGTTTTGACTATACCTGTATTGTAAAATTTTCTGATTGTTTGTATATAATTGTTATTTAGCAGATACTAATAAAAATTTATATATACATTATCAGATGACAAACAGTGGTAATGAACCTATAAATGAAGTTAATCAGTCTGAGCAACGTTCAAGAGATCAATATATGACTCGGCAAGATATCGAAAACATTGTTGCTCAAGGGATAGCCAATGCTATTCCAGCATTCGTTGCTGCTATAAAGAATCCAATCGAACCGCAACAAATTGTCCCTAGTAAACAGATTACTGAAGATAACTTCAGTAATAGTGTAAATGGAGGCAATAATCATGTTAATCATAATAGGGAACCACATCAAGCTCCCTTACCCAAGAAAATGAAAACTGCAACGCCTGGTTGCACTTTCAAAGAATTCCTTGCTTGTAAACCCACTGAATTTGCAGGCAATGAAGGAGCAACTGCATCACTGCGTTGGTTAGAGAAAACCGAAGCAGTCAATGCAATAAGTAAATGTGGTAAAGATGATCAGGTCATGTACGCATCAAATCTCTTCAAAGAAGGAGCACTCGAATGGTGGAACACTGTGTTACAATCAAAAGGAAGAGTAATAGCTTATGCTATGACTTGGGAAGAATTTAAGGGTTTTGTGGAAAGAAAATTCTGTCCTGAGTATGAAAAAGAACAGATGACGAATAAGTTTCTAAATCATCGGATGATGGGTGTGGATTGTCGCGGTTATACCTCGACATTCTTTGAATATGCTAGAGTGGTACCAACACTGGCTTCGCCAGAACCGGTACTCATTTCTCGCTATATTTGGGGGCTAATTAGTGAAATCCGCAATATTGTTAAAGCTGCGAGACCTCGCACTATTGATGATGCGGTAGAATTAGCTAATACTCTAACCGATGAACTGGTGCGCACAAGAGATGAAGATAGGAAAAAGGAACTAGCTCAGAAAATTACCCAAGGATTTCGTGTGTGTAATAATAACAGCTTCAAGAGAAAAGGAACAGGGCAATCTCCAGCTCCGTCATTCTGCAGGAAATGCAAAAAGAAACATTATGGAAGATGCGATATCACTTGCAATTTTTGCAAAACTGTAGGACATCGTGAAGAAAACTGCAAAAAGAAGATCGTATTCTGTTTTAACTGTGGAGAAGCGGGGCATTATAAAACAGAATGTCCTAAATTGGTTAAACCAGTAGACAACAAACCGAAGGCGACCGAAGGAGCTACCAAGAAGAATGTTAGAGCATTCCAGTTAACCACTCAAGAAGCTGAACTCATCCCAGATGTAATAGCTGGTACGTTCTTAGTTCACAACGTATACGCAAAAGTATTATTTGACTCTGGTGCAAACCAAAGTTTTATCAATACTTTATTCTGTCAAGCTCTTAAGTTACCTTTAACCAATATTAGGCAGATTTTTACAGTTGAAACAGCAGACGGAAATTCAGTTAAAATAGATAAAGTTTTGCAAGAAGGAAACATAGAACTTTTAGGACATAAATTCTCTGCAAAACTATTGCCGATGAATTTAGCTGAATTTGATGTTGTATTAGGAATGGATTGGTTAGTAGCCAACCATGCTAAAATCCTTTGTGATCAGAATTCCATAGAAATTCAATCACCCACCGGAGAAGTGATCAGGATTATAGGAGATAAACCACGTAAGCCTATGAAGTTCATATCAGTAATGAAAGTTGCTAATTATGAACGAAAATAAGGAATAGTGTATATGATTTCGGTAATCATTAGCACTAAGGATAAAGATCTTAAGGAAATACCAGTAGTCTCAGAATATTCTGATGTATTCCCAGAAGATTTACCGGGATTACCTCCAGAAAGGGAAGTAGAATTTAGGATTCATCTAATTCCAGGAACTACACCGATAGCCAAGGCACCTTATCGGTTAGCACCCACAGAAATGTTAGAACTGAAAAAGCAATTAGATGAATTACTAAATAAAGGATTCATACAACCTAGCTCATCCCTTTGGGGAGAACCAGTATTGTTTGTGAAGAAAAAGGATGGTTCAATGAGAATGTGTATCGATTATAGAGAATTGAATAAGGTTACAATTAAGAATCGATATCCATTACCTAGGATTGATGATCTTTTTTATCAACTTCAGGGGGCTAGATATTTTTCTAAGATAGATTTACGCTCCGGATATCATCAATTGAAGGTACAAGAAGAAGACATACCTAAAACTGCTTTTAGAACTAGGTATGGTCATTACGAGTTTACAGTCATGCCCTTTGGGTTAACAAATGCACCTGCAGCATTCATGGACATGATGAATAGGATCTGTAAACCGTACTTGGATAAATTTGTAATTGTCTTCATAGACGATATACTTATTTATTCCAAAAGTCAGGACGAACATTGTCAGCACTTGCATGCACTCTTAACTTTGTTAAGAAAAGAAAAGTTGTACGCCAAATTCTCGAAATGCGAATTTTGGCTAAAGGAAGTGCAATTTTTAGGACATATGGTAAATCATGAAGGTATTCATGTAGATCCTGCTAAGATAGAGGCAATTACCAATTGGAAGGTTCCACAAACAGCAATGGAAATAAGAAGTTTTATAGGTTTAGCTGGATATTATAGACGGTTTATTAAGGATTTTTCCAAGATAGCTGTACCATTAACTAAGCTAACCTGTAAAGCTACTAAGTTTGAATGGGGACTCAAACAAGAAGAAGCTTTTAGAATTTTGAAACAGAAATTAACCCATGCTCCAATCTTAGCCTTACCAGAAGGAACTGAAGATTTTGAAGTATATTGTGATGCTTCAAAATTAGGATTGGGATGTGTGCTTATGCAACGCAAGAAGGTAATTGCGTATGCATCAAGACAATTGAAAAAGCACGAAGAAAACTATACGACTCATGATTTAGAATTAGGAGCCGTAATTTTTGCCCTTAAGATTTGGAGACATTATCTGTACGGAAGTAAGTTTACTATCTATACAGATCATAAGAGTTTAAGATATATATTTGGGCAAAAAGAGTTAAACATGAGGCAAAGGAGATGGATGGAAATCTTAAGCGACTACGACTGTGATATTCAATATCATGAAGGAAAAACAAATGTAGTTGCAGATGCTTTAAGTCGTAAGTATCATGAAAAACAACGACGAGTTCGTGCT
This sequence comes from Helianthus tuberosus, assembly GCA_030545235.1. Taxonomy (NCBI): domain Eukaryota; kingdom Viridiplantae; phylum Streptophyta; class Magnoliopsida; order Asterales; family Asteraceae; genus Helianthus; species Helianthus tuberosus. The sequence continues at coordinate 119,792,219 of CM060403.1, forward strand.
CTCAGATTAAATCTACAAATAGATTTAATGGAACAATTGAAGAATGTTCAAACTACAGCAATCAAAGATGATGCTGAAGGAATGAAAGGACGAATGAAGGAATTAGAACAAGGAGCAGATGAAATTTGGAGATTCCACAAAAGTAGAATTTGGGTACCTAAGCAGGGAGACTTAAGACCTAAGATTTTAGAAGAAGCTCATAAATCTAGGTACACTATGCATCCAGGAAACAATAAGATGTACCAAGATTTAAGAAAGAACTTTTGGTGGATAGGAATGAAAAAGGACATAGCCAGATATGTTTCTAAATGTCTTACTTGTTCACAAGTTAAGGCAGAACATCAGAAACCTTCAGGTCTATTACAACAATTAGAAATGCCAGTATGGAAATGGGAACTTATAACAATGGATTTTGTTACTAAGTTACCCAAAACCAGAAAAGGTAATGATGCGATTTGGGTAATTGTGGATCGATTAACCAAATCAGCTCACTTTCTACCTATGAAAGAAACCTTTAGCATGGAAAGACTGGCTAAATTGTATGTAGATGAAGTTGTATCCTTACATGGAGTTCCACTCTCCATTGTTTCGGATAGGGATAGTCGTTTTACTTCTCATTTCTGGAAAAGTTTCCAGCAAGCTATGGGAACTCGATTAAATTTGAGCACTGCATATCATCCCCAAACAGACGGACAAAGTGAAAGGACGATCCAAACTCTAGAAGACATGCTTCGAGCATGTGTAATAGATTTTGGTGGAAATTGGGATGATCATTTACCATTAATTGAATTCTCCTATAACAATAGTTATCATTCAAGTATCGAAACCGCCCCATTTGAAGCACTGTATGGAAGAAAGTGCAGAACTCCAGTCTGTTGGGCAGAAATAGGAGAAAGTCAATTATCAGGTCCTGAAATAGTGCAAGAAACGACTGATAAGATTACTCAAATCAAGGAAAGATTGAAGACGGCTAGAGATCGCCAGAAAAGTTATGCAGACAATAGATGCAAGCCGTTAGAATTCCAAGTGGGAGACAAAGTACTATTGAAAGTTTCTCCTTGGAAAGGAGTAGTCAGATTTGGAAAGAAAGGAAAGCTAAGTCCAAGGTACGTAGGACCATTTTCAGTGATCCAACGTATAGGACCAGTCGCTTATCGTTTACAACTACCAAAAGAATTATCTGGAGTACATGATGTATTTCATGTATCCAACCTCAAGAAATGTCTATCAGACGAATCTTTGGTAGTACCTCTTCGAGATATAGAGGTAAACGAAAAATTGAAATTTGTTGAGAAACCTCTTCAAATTGAGGATCGAAAGATCAAGTTTCTCAAACACAAACGATTAGTTTTAGTCAAAGTCAGATGGGATTCAAAGAGAGGAGCTGAATACACTTGGGAGCTGGAATCAGAAATGAAGCGAAAGTATCCTCACTTATTCCAGTAAATCTTGAGGACGAGATTTTTCTTAAGGTGGGGAGAATGTAACAACTCTCATCAAAAGTCATATTTATTTAATTAAATTGTCCATTAGGAAACCCTAATTGAGACACCCAAGTGATTCTGAACAAACCCTAAAATTTTCATAATTTTCAGAATCAGGATTAGGGCCCCTAAAACTCAGGGGGGGTTAAACCTTATTGATGATTATCCACTTAAAACGTTGGCAGAAAGGAATTTACGAAAACTGTCAACTCAGCAAGGCTAGTCCCAACCGTGGCAACCCTATGCCTAAAAAATAGGTCTGACGCGGCCCGCCTCAGGTTAGCTTAATTCTCACGCGGGCCGCCTCAGGGTCAAAAATTACCTATAAATAGAGGACAGTGGGACTTGAATTCTGAAAGAAAAACGACGTAAAAATTCACTATACACTGCGAGTTACGTTCGAATTACTACCAAAACACCCACAGTTCACAAATCGACGCCGCAAAACAGGGTATTAGCACGATCGCTGCTACGATTCATTTTCCGATCGATCAATGTACTCAACGGGTGTTTAAGTGCTGCCCACATTAGGGTGATGCTTTGTCATTAGTCGTTAATTCGACAGATGTTAAGCATAGCACTTTGTCACTCGTTGTGATGGTTGATTTCGTGAGTTATCGTAAATGCTGTATTGATTACTAACCCAGTTTTGTGTGCATTGTTATCTAAATTAGGTTAATCAGGCTAATTCATAGACTAGACTCTGTCCGTATTAAATCAGCAATGTGAGTCATTCTCTCTTTTTATCAAATCTATTTACAAAAGCATGTTTATTTCAAAGTTATAATTACGAGGATTAAGTCTTTGTAATCACCAAATTACAGCCGGTATGTGGGGTTTTGTATACATTACTTGATAATCGTCACCATTGGGGCAGCCAATTGGGGGATATGACCATAGTCACAGATTCGGTCGAGTGACAAATACCGTGGGTAGTTGGTTTGATAATAGAAACATTGTAATCGCTCTTAATACTGTAAATTATAACAAATGTGTCATTTTAGTAAATAGAATGATTCACTCAGTATTTTCCGCTGACAAAACCTTTTTTAAACATGTTTCAGGTGATGTGTTGTAATTCAGGAAAAGTGCTGAGGAGCATTTCAAGCTTAAGATAGTGGCTCATTATAAAATAAAGAAATAAATTTTGTAATATCACGATTTCATAGTAAAAACATAATATTGTAAATTATCGGGGTTTTATCCCGAATTGTGAAATAAAATAAATCGGGAAAATTTAGCTTTAAACGATCCTGATGTTAAACTTCCGCTGTTAAACTCAATTAAATAAATACCACGGGATTTCTGTCCTGCGGCTCCTGAAACGGGTCAAACCGGGTCAGGGCCGTGACAGCTTCTAATTTCCATAGCTGATTGTGGAACCTTCCATTTGGTGATTGCTTCTATTTTGGAAGGATCTACATGAATACCTTCATGATTTACCATGTGTCCTAAAAATTGCACTTCCTGTAACCAAAATTCACACTTCGAGAATCTGGCATAAAGCTTTTCCTTTCTTAACAAAGTTAAGAGTGCATGCAAGTGTTGACAATGCTCCTCCTGGCTTTTGGAATAAATAAGTATATCATCAATGAAGACAATTACAAATTTATCCAAATACGGTTTACAGATCCGATTCATCATGTCCATGAATGCCGCAGGTGCATTCGTTAGTCCGAAGGGCATGACTGTAAACTTGTAATGACCATACCTAGTTCTGAAAGCAGTTTTAGGTATGTCTTCTTCTTGTACCTTTAATTGATGATATCCGGAGCGCAAGTCGATCTTAGAAAAATATCTAGCTCCTTGAAGTTGATCAAAAAGGTCATCAATCCTAGGTAATGGGTATCGATTCTTAATTGTAACCTTATTCAATTCCCTATAATCGATACACATTCTCATTGAACCATCCTTTTTCTTTACAAACAACACTGGTGCTCCCCAAGGGGATGAACTAGGTTGTATAAAACCTTTACTTAGTAATTCATCTAATTGCTTTTTCAGTTCTAACATTTCTGCGGGTGCTAACCGATAAGGTGCCTTAGCTACGGGTGTAGTTCCAGGAATTAAATGAATTCTAAATTCTACTTCCCTGTTGGGTGGTAATCCCGGGAGTTCTTCTGGGAATACATCTGGGTATTCTGAGACTACAGGAATCTCCTTCAGTTCTTTATCCTTAGTACTAATGATTACTAAAATCATATATACTATTCCCTGCTTTCGTTTATAACTAGCAAGTTTCAATACTGAAATGAACTTCATGGGTTTTCGTGGCTTATCTCCTGTAACCATGATTACTTCTCCGGTGGGTGCACGAATTTCTATGGAGTTCTTGTCACAAAGGATTCGAGCATGGTTGGCTACTAACCAATCCATTCCTAACACGACATCGAATCCAGCTAAATTCACTGGTAATAGATTTGCATGAAATTTATGACCTGAAAGTTCTATATTTTCTTTTTGCAAAACCTTATCTATGTTAACAGAATTCCCATCTGCTGTTTCGACTGTAAAAATCTGCCTAAGGTTGGTTAAGGGTAAGTTAAGAGCTTGGCAGAATGTAGTATTTATAAAACTTTGGTTTGCGCCAGAGTCAAATAATACTTTTGCGTAAACGTTGTGAACTAGGAACGTACCAGCTTTCACATCTGGAATGAGTTCTGCCTCCTGAGTAGTTAATTAGAATGCTCGAACATTCTTCTTGGTAGCTCCGTCAGCCGGTTTAGCTTTATTGTCTGCCGGTTTAACCAATTTAGGGCATTCTGGTTTAAAATGTCCTGCTTCTCCACAGTTATAGCAGACCCTTGTTTTCTTTCTGCAATCTTCTTCACGATGTCCTACAACTTTGCAAAAGTTGCAGGTTACATTGCATTTTCCAAAATGTTTATTTCTGCAATTCCTGCAGAACGGCGGAGTTGAGGATTGCCCTGTTCCTCTTTTCTTGAAGTTGTTATTATTACCCACACGAAATCCTTGGGTAATTTTCTGAGCCAGTTCCTTTTTCCTATTTTCATCTCTTGTGCGTACCAGCTCGTCAGTTAGGGTGTTAGCTAATTCTACCGCATCGTCAATAGTGCGAGGTCTAGCAGCTTTAACGAAATTACGGATTTCGCTAATCAATTCCCAAATATAGCGGGAAATAAGTACCGGTTCTGGCGAAGCCAGCGTTGGTACCACTCTAGCATATTCGAAGAATGTCGAAGTATATCCCCGACAATCTACACCCATCATCCGATGGTTCAGGAACTTATTTGCCATTTGTTCCTTTTCATATTCGGGACAGAATTTTCTTTCTATTAGTTGCTTAAATTCTTCCCAACTCATGGCATAGGCCATATTTTGTTCCTTTGGCTTGAAGTACCGTATTCCACCATTCTAGCGCCCCTTCTTTAAAAAGATGTGACGCATACATAACCTTATCTTCTTCAGCACATTTACTTATCATAATTACTGCTTCAGTCTTCTCTAACCAACGCAGTGCTGCAGTTGCCCCTTCATTGCCTGTAAATTCAGCTGGTTTACAAGCAAGGAATTCTTTGTAAGTGCAACCAGGCGTTGCAGCTTTCATTTTCTTAGGGAGTGGGGCCTGCCGTGGATCATTATCGTGATTAGTATGGTTGCCGCCTCCGTTTACACTATTACTGAAGTTATCTTCTTGGGTACGTTTACTAGGAATGATTTGTTGAGGTTCAACAGGTTTCTGGGCAGCAACAAGGATTGCTGGAATAGCATTGCCTATTCCCTGAGCAACGATATTCTCGATATCTTGCCTATTCAGAAATTGATCCTCCTGGTGTTGCTCAGATTGATTAACTTCATTAACTGGTTCATTATTAGCGTTTTCCATCTGGTAATTAATTAATATATGTATAAATTATTAATATAGAATAATCAGCAATTATATGCAAAATAATCACACAATACAACACACGTATAGCCAAAATTATCGATTTATCGATTCCCACTTTATATATATATATATATATATATATTATGCATCAGTACACACCGTTATCTTACAAAGGTTTTATTTGTAGGTTATTTTACAGACTTATTTTAATATTATTATTACTATTATACAATCACAGCTTCACCACCATCCTATCCCTGGGCACTTTAGAAGCGACGTTCCCTCTCGTCGTACTTCCAGGAGATTTGCTCTCCCACCTCCCGAATCCTATTCCCTGCACCTATCAGCTCCTCGCCAAAATGGCGGAGTTCAGCTAAATTTTCATTGCTCATTGGTGGGTTTGGTATAGGTTCTGGGTCGAACTGAGGGAAAAAGGTATAAGGGTTATTGAGGAGGTTTTGAAACTGCCAGTCATTGGTCCACCACTCGTCCATTCCTAGAGGTTGAGTGTGGATCAGAGGGTCTGGAATCGCTGGTTCTAAGTTTATTGGAAGTTGGGTTTCAACAGGATAAGGGTAGAGGTTGGTGTTGATAGGTCTAATGATATCACAACTTGCCAGTAGGCGATCTAATTCCTCCTGTAATGGCAACTCCTCGACTTGCTTAGAACTTTCCCCAATTTCCATTTCTACTTGCCCGGCATTTCCCTCAATCTCGACCCCTTTTCCTTTATCTATGGGATTCTCTATTTTGGGAACCTCTCTAGTTGCTGGTTTCCTCCTGCGTACACGCCTCCAGCCTACGAATCTTCTCCTTTTCTTAGGCTTTGGTTTCTTCAGACGTGGAGCGTGGAATTCCATAGGTTCTTCCACATCGGGTATGTAACCAGTAAAGTCTTTGGAAACTTCTACTTTCACCGGATAGAGATTGAGATTTTGAAGGGCTTCAGATAACTCATTCATGCTGTTTAGCATATATGCAAAATGCACACAAAATGCTAAGTTAAAATTTTATAAAATTTCACAGGTAAACATTCAAGTATTATTGCATACCGTGTGACTAATTTAATACAAAGGACAACTGACAATTAAAACATACTAGGGTTTATTGTAAACTTATTTATTTACTGGGTAAAGTTTCTGGCTTGTAGGTGATATGGGTGCTAGAACTGAGTCAGGGTATTTAAAGATTTGTATTTACTGCTACAGTGGCTAGCATATAGAGATCTGCCCATTTTTCATCTAACTTGTCTTTTCATGGTGGGTTACTGCCTAGTTCCTGGGTTTCCTGATTAACCCTCATTTCTTTTGGTTGTGATTTCTTTATTTTCTCCTGACTTTTCCTAATAATCAAACTTCTTTTATTAGGAGAAAGTGGTTCCTCATATTGTGCCTTTCGAACAAATATTCCTTCCTCAGTATTTGTCGGGCATTTTGAGGATGAAGTTCCTTTTTCTTTTGGTGAAGTATCTAATTTATGGTAGATATCCGAAAGTCTTTGCTTACCCATAGTGTAAACAAATATTCAAATAATAAAACACATAATCACGAAATGGCAATTAATAAAATTAAGTATTTTCTAAATACTTAATTGGCTTAAATCAGTGGCTCTGATACCACCTTATTCTGTCACGGCCTCCGGCCCGGTTTAACCCGGTTCAGGGGCCGTGGGACAGAAAATCCCGTGGTATTTATATAATTGAGTTGACAGCGGAAGATTTTAGCAGGATCTTTTTAAAACTGAAAATGCCCGATTATTTTATTTCATAATTCGGGATAAAACCCCGGTAGTTTACAATAAGGTGATTTCATTGGGAAATCTTTATTTTACAAAACATGTTTCTTTATTTATATTGAGCCACTTCCTTAAGCTTGTAGTGCTTCGCGGCACTTTACCTGGATCACAACAGATCACCTGAAACATGTTTGAAAAAGGTTTTGTCAGCGGAGAAATACTGGTGAATCATTCTTTTTTACTAAAAATGACGCGTTGTTATAATTTACAGTATTAAGAACGATTACAATGTTTATACATATCAACCATCTACCCACGGTATTTATCACTCGACCACCTATTGGCTATCTCGTTGTCCAATGGTGTCTGTGATTATGGTCATATCACCCCTTGGCTAACCCGTTGCCCAATGGTGACGGTTATCAAGTAATGTATACAAAACCCCACATACCAGCTGTAATTTGGAGATTACAAAGACTTAATCCCTGTAATTATAACTTTGAAAACAAACATGATTTTGAAATCAAATTTGATAAAAAGAGAATGACTCACTTTGCAGATTTAATACGAGCAGAGTCTAGCCTACTGATTAGCCTTGTTAACCTAATTCAAATAACAATGCACACGAAAACTAGGTTAGTAACTTTAATCCAACTTTTTACGACAACTCACGAGATCAAAACCTTCACAACGAATGACAAAGTGCGATACTTAAACATCCATCGAATTTACGATGAATGACAAAGTATAACCCAAATTTGAGCAGCACTTAAACATCCATTGGATTGGTTCTATCGATCGGACATTGAATCGTAGTAGTGATCGAGTTATTACCCTGTATCGTAGCAGAGGTTCAGGATTATTAGTATATTTAACAAAACAACGTATAAGTGAGTGTACGTAACGAAATTTAACGTCGTAACATGCAAACTGATCAAGTCCCCAGCCCCTGTATTTATAGCCTGATTTGATACCTCCCGCGTGTCGCGACAGGATCCCTGGGATCTGTTGCGTGTCACGGGGCATGCCCCCTAGCCTAGGGTAGCCTCGTGTCTTGTATAGCCTTGGTGAGTCGACGAAATTCGAATTTACGTGTTTCATAACCGTTTTCGAAGGATAATCATATTTAGGGAATACCACCCTTGAGTTTTAGGGGCCCTGATCCTGATTTCAAATGTTCTAAAAATTTTAGGGGTCATGCAATATTACTTGGGTGTCTTAATTAGGATTTCCTATTGGGTAAAATAAGATAAGAAATGGTAATTTTAATGAGAGTTGTTACAGTGAGCCATGTAACTAATTGTCCTTAACAACCCCTGAGTGAACAGGTGCTGAGTCCAAACTATAGTACTATCGTTGCTAAGGCAGGTAGACAACATTCCATGTGTAAACATAACAAACAAGCATTCATTAAGTCACGTATACATGCGATAATGGTTAGCAAAAAGGGAGCGCTAGAGGGTAGGGTTAGCCTGAACAAATTGATAACATAGCGATAAGCGACGCGTAAAACGATACAGAGTGCAAGTGGGTAGGACAACAGTTCGATCAGATGGTAGTCCGATCGGACAGCCTGTCGTTCGAGTGACAGTCCGTTCGGACGGTCGTCCGGTCGGATGACAGTTCGAGTGGATTGTTACTTCCTTTGGGAAGGATGTGTTTGTGTATGATGGCTTGTCCTTTGAAGTTTTCGTTGTAGCATTTTGAAAACATTGAGTATCTCTACCTTTCAGGTCGGTCGATCGAACGACCGTTCGATAGGGCGATAGTCCGATAGGTTGGGCACTTCAGTGAGAGCAAGTTCTTAGCAGGTTATCACTCGATCGGACGGTTGTTCGATCGGGTGGCATCCCTTGTGCATTGAACATGTTGAAAATTGCTTAAGTGTTGAAGTTTCGAAACATCACATTTTCGGATGGTCGGTCGATCGAGTGGTAACTCAATCAGACGGCAATCCGTTCGGTGTTCCCAAAACTTCTTGAGGATTGATCTGGAAAAATTAATTGTGGGGCCAAGGTGTAAGTCGATCGGTCGTTCGGATGGTTGTCCGATCGGACAGCAGTCCGATCAGACGACACTCCGTCCTGGTCAGCCTGTTCATCTTACACTTGGTTGTTTTGATTGTTTGTCGATTTATCGAGATGTTTTGATAACGTATTAAGCAACATAAACCTTGTCAATACTTGGTACCCCTAATCGGATAGGAATCACCCAAATTCGACCAGTTAACTGTTCGAGACGGTGTTCCATGCTTAACCCGAAATTGGTAGTCTCGTGGATAGAATCCAGATCTCGAACCAACACAACCACAAGAATTAATAGTAAGTCGGTACAAGCTCCGATTCTATTGGTTTTGAATGCATTGAGTGTAAAAGAGTTGAAAGAAAGTTGGAAATCCATCTTTCAATCCTTTTCATTGTGGATATGTTTAGATCTATGAAAGATCTTTGGTTGTTTATGTGGAAATCGGTTAGATCTAAGTTGTTCTCGGTGGATTGAGGCTAAAACATGAAGTTCCGAAGAACACATGATGATGTCATCCTAGAACACCTTGGATCTTGATGATTTCACGGTTAAAAGTTATGATTCAAAAGATAGAAAGGTGTAGGAGTGCGTGCAGGTTAAGGAAGTACAAGATTTAGGACGAGATCTTACCGGAATCGCGAGAAATCTGAAGAAAAGTGGGGAAGATGAGCTGGTCGGAGGAGAGTTGCCAAAAGTGGAAAGTATGGTGGTGACAGGGGGTATTTATAGGGTTTCCCAAAGAGGAAAGGGCTGGCCGATCGGGTGGCAGCCTGGTCGAACAGCTGGTCGATCGGCTGGTCACCTGATCGACCAGTCGCTTGGTTCGAGTGTTTGGTGTGACGAGTTTTGTCGTTTCGATTGCGGTTGCGAGCGTTGCGATGCGTTAGAGTTTCCTAATCAAATTACTTTTAATCCCAACTACTATATTAACATACAATCATCCTTATTTCGTAATCGTTTAGCGTTTGCGATTCGATTGCGATTGAGTTCGATTGCGTTTCGATTGATTACCACACATAACATAAATAAACATGCACAAGTAACACATAAGGCACACACACACGTATAACAATAACCAAAATGCGTAATTCGAGTTGCGAGTGCGATTGTGATAAGGCGATTAAACATGCGATAAATGTCGATTACTATGCGATTAATAATAGATACTCCACATAATACAACTAAAGCGATAATAATAAAAAAAAGACTAATTACAAATCAAAGAAGTCAAAACAGGAATTGAGCAAGGAGAGACAGATCGCAATTAGCAATCTTTTCTTCCTTTGACTTCAATCTTGACTTTGACTCTCGAAACACGGGGTGTTACAGCCTCCCCTAGTTGAGGGAATTTCGTCCCAAAATTAGGCCGAAGCCGTAACAAACAACTGGGGGTACTTCGCCTTCATGTCGCTTTCGAGTTCCCAAGTGAACTCTGCGCCTCGTTTGCCTTCCCATCGGACTTTCACAATAGAAATGCGCGAGCATCGGAGCTGCTTGGTTTGGCGGTCCATGATTTCGACAGGCTTTTCCACGAAGTGAAGTCTTTCGTTTACTTGGAGGTCATCGAGAGGTACAATCAAATCATGCTCAGCTAGGCACTTTCGGAGGTTTGACACACCGAAAGTCGAGTGGACATTACTAAGTTCCTTCGGTAGTTCGATTCTGTAGGCGACTTTTCCGATCCTTTCCAGAATCTTAAAAGGTCCCACATATCGAGGCGCTAGTTTCCCTTTCTTGCCGAATCTGACCACACCCTTCCAAGGTGATACCTTTAGGAGTACGTAGTCGCCAACTTCAAATTCAAGGGGCTTGCGTCGTCTATCGGCGTAACTTTTCTGACGACTCCGAGCTTTCAGCAAGTTGTCTCTTATTTGGAGGACTTTGTCGGTCGTTTCTTGCAATAGCTCAGGAGCGGTTAATTACGAGTGACCGATCTCGTGCCACACAATAGGCGATCGACATTTTCTCCCGTATAAAGCCTCGAATGGTGCCATTTGAATGCTGGAATGATAACTGTTGTTGTACGAGAATTCGAATAACGGCAGGTGCATCCCAATTACCACCGAAATCTATGACACACGAACGGAGCATGTCTTCAAGAGTACATATCGTTCTCTCAGTCTGACCGTCGGTTTGAGGGTGGAATGCGGTACTTAGATTAAACGTCGTACCAAGAGCAGCTTTAAACGTTTCCCACAGTCATGAGGTAAACCGAGCGTCACGGTCAGAGATGATGTCGCGAGGCGTTCCATGTCGACAAATGATCTCATTGGTGTAGATTCGGGCTAATCGTTCTACCTTGTAGTCTTCCCGTATTGGCAAAAAGTGGGCTGATTTGGTCAAACGGTCAACAACAACCCAGATACTGTCGTGACCTGCTGGCGTGCGCCAGAGCTTGGTTATGAAATCCATAGCTATACTCTCCCACTTCCACATAGGGATCGGGGGTTGTTCGAGTAAGCCAGAGGGCCTTTGGTGTTCAGCCTTGACCTTCGAGCAAGTCAGGCACTTTCCAACGTAGAGAGCGATATCCCTTTTCATTCCCGGCCACCAGTACTTGTAGCGAAGGTCCTGGTACATTTTATCGGCACCAGGATGAATAGAATACCAGGATTTGTGGGCTTCGTCCATCAGAGTCTGTCGTAAATTGGTCCGTTTAGGGATCCAAATTCGGTCCAGGTAGTGGAATATCCCATTCGACTTATTCACAAGCTGAGCTCCGTCGTGGTAGATTCTTTCCTTATCCAAAGTACGCTCGTTAAAAGAAGCATGTTGGGCTTCGCGGATGAGGGTTTCGAGATCGTACTGGGCTCGGGTATCACGAATGCTAAGCAAATAACTCCGTCTGCTGAGAGCGTCAGCAACGACATTTGCTTTGCCAGGATGATTGATGCGCTTGTGGTGTCGTAGGTATTTAAGTATATTTTAAGCCCTTTTTACACGTTAGTCAAGTTTTAAATTTATAAAACACGATATTTACTAACACCAAACACACATGTGGGCAAGTGCACCCATCGTGAGCGTAGTATAGTGTTGGTAAGATACCGAGGTCGTCCAAGGACACAAGAGCTTTTAGTACCGGTTTATCCTCAACGTCTAATCAAATCAAAAGTTTAGAAAAAGGTTTTAAACTAGAAAAATAAAAATTAACTAAAATGCTGAAAAATAAAATAAAAGTAAAAACAGATAGACAAGATGAATCATTTGGCTCCGACTGGTGTTTAGTGTAACCTTTGATTATTTCCGCAGTTTTGCACTTTTTAAGAGATTATCTTAGTTATTGTAGTAGGCCCCTCTTTTGAAGGTGACGTTACCCTCAACCCAGTAGTTTGAGTCAGCAAGGATACAATCCTAAAGGGTCGGATTATTGAAAGATAATTAATTAATTTATTAATGCATATTATGGTAGGCCCCTCTTTTGAAGGTGACGTTACCCTCGGCTAAGTAGTCTGAGTCAGTAGGGATACAGTCCTAAGTAGCCGGGTTAAAGTATTAATAGTAGCTTACATATGAGGGGATAAAAGAGTTTGGACCCCCGCCATCCAATACCGGTAAATATTGAAGGAGGTCCTACTAAATTTGACCCAGGTCCTTGCAGGATCTATACACTGAACAAGGCAAGACTCTTACCAAACCGTTCCCTTAACCCCTCGACCAGGTAGCCAACATACCTCCATATTGCAACATCCCGAAAATATATAAAGCTTATACTAGAATTATAAACTGGGAAATAAACAAGAATAAGCTAACTAGGATAAGTAACCAAGTTAGCTAGGAGTCTTGTAGTAACACACAAATGAAAAAGGAAAAGCCTAAATTATAACTTAAATGAAAGTGAGGGGCTATTGTGTAGAACTTGAAACTTAAAAAAAAATATAATATCACCAAACACCCACTTGGGATGTCTGGTCGACCAAGAAGCATGAGGGGGAGACAAGGGGTTCTCACCCAACCCTAATCCTCACAAAAACCATAAATTGAAGGCATAAATCAAGTCCAAATCGATTTCCAAGCATGAATTCATGATCACCTAGTTGAGGGGATCATAAGGTATGTAAAATCTTGATGATTTGAGTTAATTCAAGTTCTAGGTTAAATATGAAAACTTGAAATTTAGCTTGATTGTGTCTTGCATGAATGTAATTAGAAGAGATATGGTGTCTAGGGATGAACCCTAAGTGAAATCTTGTTGAAAGATTGCATGATAATCATAGAGTTTATACCCACCAATGTAGGTGACTAATAAACTTGAAGAAAGCTTGATAGGCTCTAAAATTATGATCTTGTTCTAACATAAATCTGAATTTAAGAATAAAATTCAGAAATATTGATGTTAAGATATATGTAGAATTGACTAATTAAAGTTAGTCTAGATGATAATTACAAGTCATGAACTTGGTTTTGTTTATATAAAAATCTGACCCGCTAGGTGTTTGATGGAACGCCTAAGTGAGGGTTAAAATGTTAAAAGTTGGGTAAAAACGCAGATTTGATCATTGTAGAGAATTATGCGTTAAAGCTTGTGAAAGAGTTCTAAACTTATTGTGAATTGAACTCTTTAGGCGAAGAATCCGGAACGTCAAGCGGACAAGCCGGAGGTGATACACGCTTGAAAGGTGTGCTTTAAAGGTACGTAACTTCGGTTTCGTTACATAGTGCATAAATAATAGTCTTAGAAAAGTCAATGAGAATGTAGTGTCAATTGCGAGATGGTATGTCATAGAAGTGACGAAGTTCACTCGACAAACAAACGGGTCTAAATAGTTAATTAGAATTGTTGGTTGATAATGTTGTTTAGTTATGCAAGTATGTAACTTGACCCGTACACACAATGAATTGTTGTTAAATTATGCGTAGTTGCATTCTTGATTAAAAGTTGTGTTGAATTTAGTAATCATGATTGTTATTGGAATTTAATAGAGTTAGTCTAAATAAGGAACCAATTGGTAGTCATCATATTGGAGGATTTTCCACAAGATGAGCCAAAGGGTCGAATAATAGTGTAAATTGTAGTAATAGTGTCTTAACTAGTAGCATTCGCGATGTAAATCACAAAAGCATTAAACATGGAATTTGGTAAGGTAATGCAAGTGATGTTAAGCTCCGGATGATGGGTACAAGACGCCATTGGCTTGATAGCTAAATGGTAACTAAGCAAGTAAAGTTGAATGGGTCGAATAAATGAAAAGGGACATATAGTCTTTCGGTCCGTAAATAAATTTTTAGGTATGATAATTGTTATAGACATGTCGGTAATGAATTTACAGACGCATAGGAAAAAGAATCACCTAAAACGGACTCACGAGTCAAAAGATATGCTAATTTGAAGTTGAAATCTGAGTTTTTCGAAGCTGGCAGAAAATGCAGCTCACAAAACATAAGCTGCTGGAAAACCGTTCCTGCCACGCCACGCGACAGGATCATAGAAACCCTCCGCGACACGCGGGAGTCGCCGCGCCACGCGACATATCGAACGAAACCTGCTGCGACACGCGGCAGGGTAACTTCTGAAAAATTATTTGTTTTCTCATGTTTTGATGCTAGGACTTGTTTGTATTATACAAATTGTTGTCAAAACTAATATTTTGGATGGTTTTGACCTTAGGTAAAAGTGGGGACTATCCGAATGGCGATCAAGCTAATGTTGAAGAACCGAACACTCATTTTGAATGCTTCCGCAATATCTTAACTTTTAATAGACAATGTATATGGGTTGTAAACAATTTATTTTGAAAACTTCTGAATGTTCAAATTAGTCTCTAGTTGACTAATGTCTTGACACTTTTGAACCTTATTTTGGAATTTATGTTATAAGTTAGATATCGTTATATATTATGGCTTGAATTACTACCAAATTCAAGTAATTATTAGACGGGTGTTACAAGTTGGTAATTAGAGCTTAAGGTTGTCAACAAAGTGTTCGGTTCAAGCTTGATCAATCGTCCGGTAAGAATTAATTGCTTTAGTAGACTTACTAGAATACTAGGAAAAAGGAAATTTGATTTGACATGCACGGGAAGTGTGTGTTTACACACTCAAACCCGGAAAAGTGCACTAAACATAAATGGTTTAAGAAAGTGGTGAACTTGGCTAGACCAAAATGAATGACACATATGTCATAGATGAAATGTTTAACAATTAGTGTAAACATTTCAATTTCAAGATGACGGAAAGATGGGAGGAGTGTATGAATACGCTCGAACCCGGGAAAATACACTAAGTAAGAAAGGTAAGGCAAGATATATACTTGACCAAACCGAAAAAGAATAACACATTATTTGTGATTAAGTGAGAGTGATATAAATTTCCGTATAATAAGATGGAAATGAATTAAATAATTATTGATAAATCGTGATGGATGTTTCAGTTAAAGAAATGTCTGGAGTAACCGGAGATGATTCGACATCTCAATTGACTGAACAAATGAAAGCTAAGATTTCCGAGGAGGTCGGAAAAGCTCTAGAAAATAGTCTATCACAGTATATTGATAGATTACAAACCACAATCGTGCCGGTGGTGAACGATATGATGGCTGGATTGAAAGACAGCATACTACAAGAAATAGAAGAAAGGAGGGTGTTGGATATGAATCCAAGATCCATAAAGATGTCCAAGTTTAATAAAGTTCCCAAGAGGGGAGTCACAAAAAGCGTGTTACATCAGTGTAAATTTTGTGGAAAAATTCACAAGGGCACATGTGGTAAGCCAAGACATAAAAAGTCTAAATGTCCAGAAATGCTTGGAACCAAGGACACAACCGACACAAGGTCTGACGCCCAGAAATCAAGGACAAAGTTGTTTTATATAACAGCCACGGAGGCTAAAGCTGAACCTGATGTCGTTTCAGGTATACTCTTGTAAATTAAATTTCAGTATGAATTTTTAATTATTACGAGTGCAAATAAATCGTTTGTTTTATACCGATTTATTTAACATCCTACATTAGTGTTAACGAAATTACCAAGGGTTTGAAAAATAGAAATAGATAATAATAAAAGTTCTATTGTTTATAAGAGGTGCTGAAATTGTACGTTGAGCATCGAGGTAAAAGTAATCTCGATAGATATTGCAATGGGAAGGAGTGCGTGTACACTCGAACCCGGGAAATTAATGAAGTGAATAAACCTTGTGTTGGGAAGGAGTGTAATTACACTTGAACCCGGAAATTGCAATAATAATAAATGGCGAAGACAAGGTTATAGACTAGGCTGAACTAAATAAAACGCGTAGGAGCGTCATTTACATCAACAAATGATGTGGATAAATTTCATGCAACGATAAACAATAATAAAATTAAATGAATTAATTTTGTTATTATTGCAATAGGATTAAGGTTAAAGATAAGAAATTAAGACTCGGACCGGGAATATCCGCGAAAAAGAAGTTAAATGAATGATACGTATTATTCGCTATTATGAATAATAAAGTATCAATGAATGCAAATTTAGAAACTTGGGTAGGGGTAACCATCAAAGTAATACATTATTAATCGAACCCTCATGAGGAAGAATAGTGATCGCAGTAATGGATGTGATTATATAAAAGCCTAGTAAAAAAAAAAACTTTATGAAAGTGTTAGAATAAGAACGGGTAAACCCCAAAAGCTGTATAACCATGACAGTGGTTTTACCAAATAAGACTTGAGAAATGGGCCTTCGAAACATTAGAAAAAGAAATAGACCTAAGGGTCGCTAACAACCAAAAGGTGGTGTTCGAATCAACTAAGCAAAATGTTTGATAATTAAGGTAAACGGAAGCCGGATAATGGGAGCATATTACATTAAGGTAATAAGCCCAAGGGAAGGGATAAGAATCAAGGTAATTAAAATTATAAACTAACAAACAAGAATGTTAAGGCACAAGGATAACTGTTTGACTATTATAAGTAATAAAGTTCATCGGAACAAGTCAAACAAAATAAATGGAAGAATTAAGGAATCGGTGGAATAAAGGCGACAGGTTACGCTAATACCACCGAATAAATCAAAACGAAATCTTAATGCAGGTTAGAATGATGACTCTAATAATGACTTCGGTAAAATAACCGATAGATGGGTAGGACTACGGATATATGCGTAAACCAAGAAACGGTGAATCAGATTAAAAGTCAAAAGACTCGGATTAAGAGCTATAACTAAGAGACGATGAAATTTCGCAAAACAGGAATTTCGATAGTTAGGTCCAACTATTTTAATATTGGACGGGCCGAATAAAGTATAATACTTGATATTCCAAGTAAGAGCAACCCGAATAATGAAAGTGCGAATTATTACTGAACCTATGTGATAGGTCGTAAAAGAATATGGAAAGGAAAACGCAAACCAATAAAACTGGGGTGTTAAAAACATTAAGATAATGAACCCGGTAATGGGTTGAAAGGAAATAGGGCCATAAACCAAATAACGGTATGAGTAAAATAAGCCAACGCGAAGGTGACATAAGAAGTCATAGAGTCGGAAAGATAATCCGGAAGAAAATGAGTATAGCTTTAGACTACGGTCAAGGTCAAATGAATTTTTGAAAGCAAAAATTTATTTATTCCAAACGTAAAAAGGGGCTGCCTTAACGCCATATGTATACTTATACCATTAAATAAAGATATGAAAAGAAGACGATCCATGGGAACGCCATAACCTTCAGGTTATAAACAATGTAAAGGTCTACGGTACCAGAATGACTATCGGATCACAAATACAATGGAACATACTAAGAGGAGTCTCACCCTAAAAAGGTGAAGACCTAATAGAATAGTTTACAAGGCTAAGTAATGGAACCTACGGGTCGATAATATAAAGCTTGGAGAACCAATTATGATTTCTCGCGTAAACTGATAATTCCGAAGAATAATCCTTGTCGTCAATTCCTTGATATGATTAATAATCGACAAGGTTAAAGAGAAAAACATCAAACTAAAATTCAGTTTTAGTAAAGAAACGGTGTTCTAACACCTATGAATACTGAGAGAGAAATTAGAAACCGGTTAGTACTAAAGAATATAGGTCTAACGCCGAAAGCTGTAAGATGATGCATTCGGAGGAAAGATTCTTAAGAATGAAAAGTCGATGTAAAACTAAACATGGCGTGATGTGATCACGAACATAAAGGTAATAGAGAAGGTAATCACGTTATAGTGAGAATAACTAGATATGAAATTATAAGCACGCAAAGGGCCGATGACGGCAATATGGCATACCCGAATGACGAGGTATGAGGTAAAATGGTGACCGATTAGTTTAGGCAATAAAACAAGTTGTAGCCTAAATAACACTGTGACCTATGTAGAGCGCTTGTTAATATAAAATTAGCGTCAAGTAAGTATGCTGACGGACTCGGTGACTGAATGATCTAAGGACAACCCGATCTAAAAAGCGACAAAGGATAGGAAATAGGTGATATAGTTATGCTAAAAGTCTTCCCCAAGGAAAGGTGTTATCCGATTCAGAAAAAGAGGGAAACTAAGCCCGAGGTTTATTGGGCAATTCAAAGTCATAGAATGGATTGGTAAAGTAGCATACCGTCTCGAACTGCCTGAGGCGCTGAGTGGAATACATAGCACGTTCCACGTATCACATCTCCGAAAATGTCTAACCGACGAAACCGCTCGTATCCACTACGGTGACATCGAGGTGGATAACAGTCTCAACTACGCGGTAAAACCAATCGCAATTTTAGACCGACAGGCAAAAGGTTTGAGGAACAAGTGATCAACCAAGTAAAGGTCAAATGGGAACACAGAAAGGGTTCGGGTACCACCTGGGAGTCCGAAGAATAGATGCAAAGGCTCTACCCTACACTATTTGGTACGTATTTCGGTTTCGGGGACGAAACCCTTTTTAAGGGGGGTGGACTTGTAACATCCCGAAAATATATAAAGCTTATACTAGAATTATAAAATGGGAAATAAACAAGAATAAGCTAACTAGGATAAGTAACCCAGTTAGCTAGGAGTCTTGTAGTAACACACAAATGAAAAAGGAAAATCCTAAATTATAACTTAAATGAAAGTGAGGGGCTATTGTGTAGAACTTGAAACTTAAAAAAAAATATAATATCACCAAACACCCACTTGGGATGTCTGGTCGACCAAGAAGTAGGAGGGGGCGACAAGGGGTTCTCACCCAACCCTAATCCTCACAAAAACCATAAATTAAAGGCATAAATCAAGTCCAAATCGATTTCCAAGCATGAATTCATAATCACCTAGTTGAGGGGATCATAAGGTATGTAAAATCTTGATGATTTGAGTTAATTCAAGTTCTAGGTTAAATATGAAAACTTGAAATTTAGCTTGATTGTGTCTTGCATGAATGTAATTAGAAGAGATATGGTGTCTAGGGATGAACCCTAAGTGAAATCTTGTTGAAAGATTGCATGATAATCATAGAGTTTATACCCACCAATGTAGGTGACTAATAAACTTGAAGAAAGCTTGATAGGCTCTAAAATTATGATCTTGTTCTAACATAAATCTGAATTTAAGAATAAAATTCAGAAATATTGATGTTAAGATATATGTAGAATTGACTAATTAAAGTTAGTTTAGATGATAATTACAAGTCATGAACTTGGTTTTGTTTATATAAAAATCTGACCCGCTAGGTGTTTGATGGAACGCCTAAGTGAGGGTTAGAATGTTAAAAGTTGGGTAAAAACGCAGATTTGATCATTGTAGAGAATTATGCGTTAAAGCTTGTGAAAGAGTTCTAAACTTATTGTGAATTGAACTCTTTAGGCGAAGAATCCGGAACGTCAAGCGGACAAGCCGGAGGTGATACACGCTTGAAAGGTGTGCTTTAAAGGTACGTAACTTCGGTTTCGTTACATAGTGCATAAATAATAGTCTTAGAAAAGTCAATGAGAATGTAGTGTCAATTGCAAGATGGTATGTCATAGAAGTGACGAAGTTCACTCGACAAACAAACAGGTCTAAATAGTTAATTAGAATTGTTGGTTGATAATGTTGTTTAGTTATGCAAGTATGTAACTTGACCCGTACACACAATGAATTGTTGTTAAATTATGCGTAGTTGCATTCTTGATTAAAAGTTGTGTTGAATTTAGTAATCATGATTGTTATTGGAATTTAATAGAGTTAGTCTAAATAAGGAACCAATTGGTAGTCATCATATTGGAGGATTTTCCACAAGATGAGCCAACGGGTCGAATAATAGTGTAAATTGTAGTAATAGTGTCTTAACTAGTAGCATTGGCGATGTAAATCACAAAAGCATTAAACCATGGAATTTGGTAAGGTAATGCAAGTGATGTTAAGCCCCGGATGATGGGTACAAGACGCCATTGGCTTGATAGCTAAATGGTAACTAAGCAAGTAAAGTTGAATGGGTCGAATAAATGAAAAGGGACATATAGTCTTTCAGTCCGTAAATAAATTTTTCGGTATGATAATTGTTATAGACATGTCGGTAATGAATTTATAGACGCATAGGAAAAAGAATCACCTAAAACGGACTCACGAGTCAAAAGATATGCTAATTTGAAGTTGAAATCTGAGTTTTTCGGAGCTGGCAGAAAATGCAGCTCACAAAACATAAGCTGCTGGAAAACCGTTCCTGCCGCGCCACGCGACAGGATCATAGAAACCCTCCGCGACACGCGGGAGTCGCCGCGCCACGTGACATATCGAACGAAACCTGCCGCGACACGCGGCAGGGTAACTTCTGAAAAATTATTTGTTTTCTCATGTTTTGATGCTAGGACTTGTTTGTATTATACAAATTGTTGTCAAAACTAATATTTTGGATGGTTTTGACCTTAGGTAAAAGTGGGGACTATCCGAATGGCGATCAAGCTAATGTTGAAGAACCGAACACTCATTTTGAATGCTTCCGCAATATCTTAACTTTTAATAGACAATGTATATGGGTTGTAAACAATTTATTTTGAAAACTTCTGAATGTTCAAATTAGTCTCTAGTTGACTAATGTCTTGACACTTTTGAACCTTATTTTGGAATTTATGTTATAAGTTAGATATCGTTATATATTATGGCTTGAATTACTACCAAATTCAAGTAATTATTAGACGGGTGTTACACATATAGACCGTGGAGATATGAATGGTGAAAATCTTTTATTTTATATAAACAATAAAATAATGCCAAGACACCACGGACAAACGATAAGGAAGAATCACCTTCAACATAAGAAACTAGTTGTTAAAGTCATTAATACATAACCAAGTAAAAAGTGCGAAAAGATTAAAAATAAAAAGTATTACACTAGACACTTGTCTTCACTAAGTGATGTAAGAGACTTAGGCAAACATGACCTTTGATTGTCAAGAACTCTTACGATCAATCTTGGATCCCGAGACGACTCACACACTCTATGATGGACAATGGATGATGGTGGTGGATGATGGTGTTGTGATGGTGGTGGGTGAAGTGTGAGAGAGGTGGTGTGCCAAGGGATAGTTTGCAAATGAGCCAAGCACCCCTATTTATAGGCTGAACAACAGCTCAGGCATGACCACATGTCCATTGGGCACGGCCCCGTGTCCATCCTCCTTCTCTTTCTTCATTAATTGCTCTTGTCTGCATTAGTTGACCACGACCCCGTGTCCGCTGGGCACGACCCCGTGTGCAGAAGCGTATCTGTACTATCAAGATTTGCCTGGATTCTACGAATCTTATAGTTGACCACGACCCCGTGTCCGCTGAGCACGGCCCCGTGGTGGGCGATAGAAGCTTCTACAGCTTTGTCTTTTATGCTGCCACTTGGGCACGCCCCCGTGTTCACTGAGCACGGGGCGTGTTCAGCCTTCTGTTCTCTTGTTTTGCTTGGGAAGATGCTGTCGGGGAGGTCGGGCATGCCACGTTTGTTCCTTTTCTTGTATTTATGTTAGATTTAGCTGCCTTTTTGCTTCTTTTGTTAATTTGAGCTCATTTAATCCTGAAAATACAAAAGGAAGACAAAAACACACTTTTTCCAACATTAGTACTAAAAAGGGTTAGTTTTATGCCACAATTGATGTAATTTATATGTTGCATTTTGTGCACATCAAATACCCCCACACTTGAATCTTTGCTTGTCCTCAAGCAAAACTCTTTGTAATGTGGCTTTACACTCCCAAATGGAATGGGTAGAAGAGAAGGTTTTTGGGCTTGTCATAGAGTGTCGGGATTTCCAAGATTCTTTATTAAGTTTTTATTTTTATTTATTTACAATCCTATTCGTCATGATTTATTTAAAACTTTTCATAAGATAAATTACTTTTTAGGGCATAACATGCCTCTTTAAAATTCTATTTATATACAAGTTCACATACCTCACGGGGGATCACTCAACACTCGGCCGAAGATGTATTTTAGTGAATCACTCGAGAGCGGCATGGAACTTACTCATACCATAGGCTTGCCAAGCAATCAATCCTCCTCCTTTTTAACTATATACCTTTGTAAATATCAAGAGGACTTTTGGGTGAAGGGTTAGGCTTGGGTTAAAGGTAGGTGGTTGGGTTAGTGGTTAGTAGAAAAAGGGCGAAAAGCGTAAAAAGCATCGGTTTTCGTAAGACTTTATTTTTGCAATTTTTATTTTGATGAAGCTATTATTTAAACAAAGTTATTTTTGGTAAACTTGTTTGTTTATTTCTCTTTTGCTTCATCATCAACATTTTTTTTTTTTTTTTGAAAAGTCATACGAAAAAAACGAGCTTGTTACTAAAATAAAGGGTTAAAAATAAAAAGGTTTTGGTGGGTGAAAGGGTGTTTGGTTTTTGGGTTAAGAAATGAAAAGGTTTAGGCTCAAAGGGGTTAACTAGGGGGATTTTTGGTAGGTGGTAAAAAAAATAATGGTGTAGAAATAAAAAGGGTTAGTCCTAATGCCTCCATCATTTACTTACTCGGGTTTAAGTTGGTAAGGACCGGGAATGTATCGTCGTGGCAAGTTCTAGAGTTGTAAGAACCAAGCGGCTATTCACATAAGAAACGAAAAATGAGCATTTAGTTTAAAGATATGTATTTGTATGCTCAATAAAGGCTCAAAACTCACTTTTGTGGGAATGGGTTTTTATGTGATCAAGTATATATAATCAAATTTTAACTAAGCTTGTCATGCCGTTTCATAATTTTCTTATGTTGGTTCTTTTTATCACGACGCTATCGGTTGTAAATTTGTAAAAATATAACTTTTTTAGAACTTGAAATTCCCAAGTTAAACCTAGACAAGTAAAAAATGAAAAATTTTTGAAAAAATTTGGGGTGATTAGCGGTTCCAATAGAGTTTTGTGTAAGGCTTGTGATTAGGACTTGCAAGATTCAAAGTTTTAGCATCCCCCCACACTTAAATTACACATTGTCCTCAATGTGTCCCAAAAATAAGTTTTTAGGTTGATTAAATGTGTTAAAGAGCAAAATTTTATGTTACTGGGTGTCTGGACACGGCCCCGTGTCCGATGGACACGACCCCTTGTTCAGGTGCCAGTAACGAAAACTTACAGAAGGTGGACACGGGGGCGTGTCCACTGGGCACGACCCCGAGTCTGGCAAAAGTCTGCAGATTTAAACAAACAGCAGGTCTGGGGAAGTGGGCACGGGGGCGTGTCGGCTGGACACGACCCCGTGTAGACAATCTGCAAAGTTGAAAAACAGGTTTCTGGCTCTGGTTTTCCTGTCCCGGCTTTAGTAGCACTAATGTTTAGTGCTCTAAGCCTCGTATGTACTTGTTTTATCAATAAACACTACACCAAACCATAGCAAACATCCTAAATTACCAAGTTCAACATCCACGTCACAAAGTTAAAAAAAAAAAAAGAAAAACAAATGCAGAAAGTAAAAAGAGTTAAAGGAAAGTAAATTGTTCAACACACGGCACGCATGCCGGAAATTGTTCAAGATAAAGGGGGGGGGGGGGTTAACCTGTGGGATCTCCAACCATTTGCTCCTACCTTTACTCCTCCCGCCTAGTCCATGTCCTCGTCCTCATCGTCATCACCTCCTCCTCCGTGCCCGCCATGTACCCCCTGATGCTCCCAATGTCATCATGAATGTCGGATATGTTTCTCTTAATAGCTCCGCCCCAAGTGTACGTGTTGCTCGCCATGTTATAGGTGTTCCTGGTGCACATGAGGTTTTCCTGCAACAAATCATGTAAACTTTGGAAGTTAGGAAAACCACCTCCTTGTGAGGAGGACTGGCCCGGATCACCGTGGGGCTGGTACTGGTATTGATGATGCTGTGGAGCGTGAAGGATGAGTGCCTCTTGCGGGTTCCATGCATGCCCCTGCATCCTCTGGAAGCTGACCGACCCGTCTTCAGCCTCATAAATTAGGTTCATGGAGCGGCAAATGTGTACGTCCACTCTTCCCGACCATGGGCTCCTCTCGAAGGACCTAGGTATGTTCACGAAGTGCTTGAAGAGACGGTATATCCACCCCTGAAGAAGATAGGGGTTGGTGGAGAAGCAAGCCGGTTCCAATGCATGTTTCGGAGCAGGAGGTACGGAACATCGAGGTGTCTGTGGGTATGAATGCAGTGAAGGACTATCAAATCTCTCAACCCAACAATGCCACCGCTATCATGCCTTTGGCTAAGAGAGTAACCGAGGACCCTATGGATGTATCGGTAGAGTGGGTCCCTCAACTTAGTGCTCTTAGTGCTGCTCGGGTTGGAGTGCCCTTCACCAATCTGAGCCCACGCGGCTTGGCGTTCGTTCTCATCCAACTCTCGCATCCCTCCGGTGTTTTCTTCACTACCCTCATCTTCCTCCGTATACAGCCCAACTATCGACCCAAATTGTGCCATCGAAATCGAGTCCCTAGTTCCACCACATCGGAATGACACCCCATCATTGTCGAAAGGGTCGCACCTTGAATTGAACGTGAAGGTGCTATAGAATTCCATAGTGCACTCGTGGACTGAGCGAAGTCGAGTGGTTAGGGCGACTCTTAGTGGGCCGGTAATGAGGTTGTTAAACCGGTCAAGTTGGTTCACTATTGCTAACAGATCCATGCATGCTTGTCTTGGGTATTCTTCCGGTCTTGTTTGAAGTACTTCGTATCTTGCCCTAGCATCGAGCTCATTTGCATTGAACCTCGTGAATTTCTTCGTCATCTGAAAGAATACACCAAAAGTTAGCATGAAACAGTGGAATTTTCGGACAAAACTGCAAACAGCGAGCTGGACACGGCCCCGTGTTCAGCGGACACGGCCCCGTGTTCAGCGGACACGACCCCGTGTCCAGGCATCTGTTACTAAAAAAATTCATTTTTTGACCCGGTCCCGAAAACTTGAAAATTTTTGGTCCACTAGGTGCGGTTTTCCCCGAAATTGAAACCCCAAGTGCCGTTTTTCCCAAAACAAACCGTTTACCCTTTCAATTTTATCTTTTTCGGTTCAAAAACAAGGGTTTGGGGTTTTTGTGAGAAATCGGGCGAATCTTTGAACAATACAAGTGGATTTACTTCCTATAACATTAATCTAACTAAATGCTAACAGATTTATGCAAAAATTTGAGGTTCGATCCGGATGAAGTTCAAGAACCCTAGATTTTTCCCCAAATTTTTGAAGTTTTAACTACATGCAAATGCTTAATCTAACTACTAATGAAGATAGAATCATACCTTGGCGTTGTTAGAAGTAGAGGAGACGTCGAAAATCTGCGGAAAATCGCCTTGAACCAGAGCGTTTTTGGGGAAACGGGGCATGTGGAACGGTGTAACTGTTATGAAAAAGGGGATTTATCCCGACAGTCGCGTGGACACGGCCCCGTGTCCAGCGGACACGGCCTCGTGCCGAGCAAAGTTGAATTTTTTTTAAGTGCTCGTGTGAGTGCCCATGTTTTCCCAAAACTTGGTTAGAAGACTTACCGATTAAGATGTCATCCCGTTGGTTCGTAACTTACCAGGTATGATGTTGTTGCTTTTATTCTTCGACCGTTTGAAGCGAGATTTCTTGCTCTTCATCCTCAATGAATCCTTGATAGAGTTTCAGCCGTTGGCCATTGACTTTGAATGGAGGTCCATTCCGAGACTTAATTTCTACTGCACCGTGCGGGTAAATATGGGTGATGGAAAAAGGTCCTGACCACCTAGACTTTAATTTACCAGGAAACAATCAAAGTCGTGAATAAAACAAAAGAACTTGATCTCCTACTCGAAATTCGTTAGGTTTAATATGTTTGTCATGCAAGTTTTTCATTCTTTCCTTATAAATTTCGGAGTTTGAGTATGCATAATTCCTAAGTTCGTCTAATTCATTTAATTGACAGAATCAATTTCTACCGGCAAATTCTAAATCTAAGTTTACATTTTTAATTGCCCAGTAGGCTTTGTGTGCAATTTCTACTTGCAAATGACAGCTTTTTCCATAGACTAACTTATATGGGGTTGTACCTATTGTTGTTTTATAAGCAGTTCGAAAAGCCCATAAAGCATCATCTAATTTATCTGCCCATTCCTTTTTATTTAGCCCTACGGTTTTTTCAAGTATTCATTTTAAACCTCTATTAGTCACTTCGGCTTGTCCGTTTGTTTGAGGGTGATATGCTATTGAGACCCGGTGATAGACCCCATATCTTGTTAACATTTTTTCAAGTTGATGGTTGCAAAAATGGGTAACTCTATCACTTATTAATGCTTTAGGTGTTCCAAAACGAGAGAATAATTTTTTCAGAAATCTTACCACAACTCTTCCATCATTTGTTGGAAGTGCTTCGGCCTCGGCCCATTTAGACAAGTAATCTACTGCCACAAGTATATATTTGTTTCCTTTTGACTGTGGGAAAGGTCCCATAAAGTCGAGTCCCTACACATCAAAAAATTCACAAACAAGAATGCCATTTTGTGGCATTTTGTTTTTGGAAGAAATATTACCTGTTCTTTGGCAAGCATCACATGTTTTGACAAGACTTTGGGCGTCTTTGTAAATGGTCGGCCAATAAAATCCTGAATCAAATACCTTTCGTGCGGTACTAGCGGCACCATGATGTCCTCCGTATGGACCTTCATGACATTGGCGGAGAATTCTTCTTGCTTCGCTACCATGTACACAGCGTCAGATGAGTTGGTCGGCACACATTTTGAAAAGATAAGGGTCTTCCCAAAAATAATGCATCACATTAGCAAAGAATTTTTTTCTTTGATGATGTGGCCAACCTTTAGCGACTATACCGCTAGCTAGGTAGTTAGCATAGTTGGCGTACCATGGTTCTTCTTTGTATTCAACCATTTCTAGGGACTCCGTTGGAAATTTTTCGTTGATTTGCTCGTCCCTAGTTGCCTCCAAAGCTGGGTGTTCTAAGCGTGAAAGATGATCTGTTGCGGTGTTTTCTGCTCCTCTTTTGTCTTTGATTTCAATATCAAATTCTTGGAGGAGTAAAATCCACCGAATCAAACGTGGTTTTGCGTCCTGCTTTTTGAAGAGATATCGAATGGCTGCATGATCTGTATAGACTATTGTTTTAGAAAGAACAAGATAAGAACGGAATTTATCAAAAGCAAATACCACTGCCAGTAATTCTTTTTCAGTTGTTGTGTAATTTTTTTGTGCATCGTTAAGTGTTTTACTAGCATAATAAATTGGGTGAAAATGCTTTTCTTTTCTTTGTCCCAAGACAGCTCCAACTGCAAAGTCACTTGCATCACACATGATTTCGAAAGGAAATTTCCAGTCAGGCGCTATCATGATAGGTGCATTGACTAGCATTTCCTTTAGGGTTAGAAATGCTTGACTGCAATCCTTGTTAAAGATGAAAGGGGCATCTTTTTCAAGTAATTTTGTTAGAGGCCTTGAAATTTTAGAAAAGTCTTTGATAAATAGCCTATAAAATCCGGCATGCCCAAGGAAACTTCTTATAGCTCTAACGGAGGATGGGGGTGGTAATCGAGAAATAGTGTCTATTTTTGCTTGATCAACCTCCATTCCTTCGCTTGAGATTTTGTGACCGAGTACTATTCCCTCAGTTACCATGAAATGGCATTTTTCTCAATTAAGGGCGAGGTTAGTTTCCTCACATCGGGATAGAATTCGTTCAAGGTTATCGAGGCATTGGTCGTATGAATCCCCAAAGATAGAAAAGTCGTCCATGAAGACTTCCATTGTCTTTTCTATCATATCATGGAAAATGGCATGCAACGTTGGAATGTTGCGGGGGCATTACATAGACCAAATGGCATGCGTCGATAAGCAAAAGTTCCATAGGGACATGTGAAAGTTGTCTTTTCTTGGTCTTCGGGTGCTATCGAGATTTGAAAGTAACTTGAAAAACCATCCAAGAAACAGTAAAATTTATGACCGGATAATCTTTCTAACATTTGATCAATGAAGGGCAAAGGAAAGTGATCTTTCCTCGTTGCTTCATTTAATCGTCTATAATCTATACATACTCTCCATCCTGTGACGGTTCTCGTTGGTATTAATTCATTCTTTTCGTTAGTTATTACCGTCATACCTCCTTTCTTTGGAACTACTTGGACGGGACTTACCCAAGGGCTATCGGAGATAGGATAAATAAGTCCAGCGTCAAGTAATTTGATTACTTCATTTTTAACCACTTCTTGAACATTAGGATTTACTCGACGTTGTGGTTGTATTACTGATTTGTAGTCATCATTCATTAAAATTTTGTGCGTGCACATGGAAGGACTTATTCCTTTAATATCTACAAGCTTCCAAGCAATCGCATTTTCGTGTTTTTTCAAAAGGTTAATTAATTTTTCTTTTTCTAAACTATCTAACTTAGATGAAATAATTACAGGTGATTTACCATCTTTGTCTAGAAAAGCATATTCCAAACCTTTTGGAAGTTCTTTGAGCTCAAGAGGTGGGTCTTTAGGAGACTCCTTATTTGGTTGCTCATTTTGATCAAGAACTTTAAAAGTTTGTTCTATGGCGACCTCTTCTTCAACAAAGTGGTCAACCTTTTCACTTGTATCAGGTGGTTCATCTTCATCTTCAATTAGGGGGTCATTATTGCCGAACGGATATTTTATTGACCGCTCAAGATCGACACTCTTTTTAAATGCCCCTAATTGAAGAGGTAGATTGTTACACTTCTGGTTTTTCAAAGCTTCGTGGGTTTTTACAAAGGGTCGCCCCAACACTAGAGGAGCGTCATCGAGGATGACAAAGTCAGTTGGGATTACCATTTGATTTGTTTGAACCAAGACATCCTCAACTACACCGATTGATTTTATTATTTTCCGATTAGATAGAAAAATGGGTATTTGAAGTGGAGAAAAATCACTAATACTTAATTTTTCGAAAATGTAGTTAGGCATTATGTTAACACAAAGATCTTTATCAATCGTGACATTACTAATAAATGAATTTTGAAAAAAACATGGAACCGGTGTAATGTTAATTTCAAAAGGATCTTCTTTCATTAGCGAGGTTTGATCATTAGTTAACTTAACGCTTACTATTTCGTTAATTTTAGTATTAGTATTTAACTCTTTTAAAAACTTAGCATGAGTAGGAACTAAACAATGATTTTCAAAAGAAGGTGACAAGAGATTAATTTCTTCAAAATTAGACTCTTCTTGAATTTTAGCGTTGTCGGACTCACCTTTTTCGTTGTTTAACTCATGTGTCGGTTTTTCACTTATTTGTTCTTCCATTTTTACACTTTCAATTATCTCTTCTTTATTTGATTCTTCTCTTGCGCGGGACTCCTCTTCCTTTGCGCGAGATTCTTTTATATAGCGCTCAATAACTTTAAGGTGTTCTAATATCCTATCGGTCACTTCGGTTATAGAAAAAGGATCAGGATTTTCAAAGCTTGAATCCGGTTGTTCGATCCTTTGTTCCTCATAATACCCATATGAAGTAGATGGTTCACACCATTGTTCTTCATTGTGAGCATATGATGGATAAGGGTCGTAATTTTGTTCTTCATAATACTCATATGAGGTGGGTTGTTCACGCCATGGATCCTCATAATAAGCATATGAAGGTGGTGGCTCATATCTTGGTTCCTCAAAGCATGAGTAAGAAGGCTCATACCTTGGTTCATCAAAATATGAATATGAGGGAGGAGGTTCATACCTTTGGTCTTCATAGGATGTGTATGAAGTCGATGGCTCGTACCTGGGCTCCTCATAGTAGGTGTATGAAGTGGACGGTTGATATAAGTTACAATATTGAACCGAGTGCGGGTCACCATAATTAGTGCAATAGTTATTCCTATAATCCTCCTCATAGGTGTAGTTGTAACCTCCTGAGTATTGATCCATAAGAATCACTCAGCAGACCACAACCAAGTCTCGAGATTAGAAAACAAAAATAAAAACGGAAACAGAGGCTGGACACGGCCCCGTGTACAGAATCTGTATCTGGGCGTCTTAATTAAGGTTACTGATTTCGTTGAGCACTGGGGCGTGTTCAGTGAGCACGGCCCCGTGTTCAGTTTCTGTTACTGGGTGTTTTATGAAAAATGTGCAGCACGGCCCCGTGTTCAGTGGACACGACCCGTGTTCAACCTACTATAAATGCAAAATTAAACTAAAATGCAGAAAAATGTGTGCGGGTTTTGAAAAAGTTTTGAAAAAACTAATTAGGCCGTCGATTTTAAGCTTTCTTAAAATCCTTGTGTCCCCGGTAACGGCGCCAAAAACTTGATGCGCGTGTGATGTCGTAGGTATTTAAGTATATTTTAAGCCCTTTTTACACGTTAGTCAAGTTTTAAATTTATAAAACACGATATTTTACTAACACCAAACACACATATGGGCAAGTGCACCCATCGTGAGCGTAGTATAGTGTTGGTAAGATACCGAGGTCGTCCAAGGACACAAGAGCTTTTAGTACCGGTTTATCCTCAACGTCTAATCAAATCAAAAGTTTATAAAAAGGTTTTAAACTAGAAAAATAAAAACTGACTAAAATGCTGAAAAATAAAATAAAAGTAAAAACAGATAGACAAGATGAATCACTTGGCTCCGACTCGTGTTTAGTGTAACCTTTGATTATTTCCGCACTTTTGCACTTTTTAAGAGATTATCTTAGTTATTGTAGTAGGCCCCTCTTTTGAAGGTGACGTTACCCTCAACCCAGTAGTTTGAGTCAGCAAGGATACAATCCTAAAGGGTCGGATTATTGAAAGATAATTAATTAAGTTATTAATGCATATTATGGTGGACCCCTCTTTTGAAGGTGACGTTACCCTTGGCTAAGTAGTCTGAGTCAGCAGGGATACAATCCTAAGTAGCCGGGTTAAAGTATTAACAGTAGCTTACATACGAGGGGATCAAAGAGTTTGGGCCCCTGCCATCCAATATCGGTAAGTATTGAAGGAGGTCCTACTAAATTTGACCCAAGTCCTTGCAGGATCTATACACTGAACAAGGCAAGACTCTTACCAAACCGTTCCCTTAACCCCCGACCAGGTAGCCAACATACCTCCATATAGACCGTGGAGATATGAATGGTGAAAATCTTTTATTTTATATAGACAGTAAAATAATGCCAAGACACCACGGACAAACGATAAGGGAGAATCACCTTCAACATAAGAAACTAGTTATTAAAGTCATTAATACATAACCAAGTAAAAAGTGCGAAAAGATTAAAAATAAAAAGTATTACACTAGACACTTGTCTTCACCAAGTGATGTAAGAGACTTAGGAAAACATGGCCTTTGATTGTCAAGAACTCTTACGATCAATCTTGGATCCCGAGACGACTCACACACTCTATGATGGACAATGGATGATGGTGGTGGATGATGGTGGTGTGATGGTGGTGGGTGGTGTGTGGTGGGTGAAGTGTGAGAGAGGTGGTGTGCCAAGGGATGGTTTGCAAATGAGCCAAGCACCCCTATTTATAGGCTGAACAGTAGCTCGGGCACGGCCCCGTATCCATCCTCCTTCTCTGTCTTCATTAATTGCTCTTGTCTGCATTAGTTGACCACTGCCCCGTGTCCGCTGGGCACGACCCCGTGTGCAGAAGCGTATCTGTACTTTCAAGATTTGCCTGGATTCTGCGAATATTATAGTTGACCACGACCCCGTGTCCGCTGAGCACAGCCCCGTGGTGGGCGATAGAAGCTTCTACAGCTTTGTCTTTTATGCTGACACTTGGGCACGCCCCCGTGTTCACTGAGCATGGGGCGTGTTCAGCCTTCTGTTCTCTTGTTTTGCTTGGGAAGATGCTGTCGGGGAGGTCAGGCATGCCACGTTTATTCCTTTTCTTGTATTTATGTTAGATTTAGCTGCCTTTTTGCTTCTTTTGTTAATTTGAGCTCATTTAATCCTGAAAATACAAAAGGAAGACAAAAACACACTTTTTCCAACATTAGTACTAAAAAAGATTTAGTTTTATGCCACAATTGATGTAATTTATATGTTGCATTTTGTGCACATCAATGATAACGAATCTCACAGTGATAATCATTGAGAAGTTCTACCCATCGGCGTTGACGCATATTAAGTTCCTTCTGGTTGAAGATATGTTGTAGGCTCCTATGATCGGTGAAGATCGTACACTTTGTACCATACAGGTAGTGTCGCCAAATCTTTAACGCAAAAACAACTACGCCTAGCTCGAGATCATGGGTTGTATAGTTCTTCTCGTGGATTTTGAGCTGACGAGATGCGTAGGCAATGACCTTGTCCCGTTGCATGAGAACACAACCAAGACCATGGTTCGAGGCATCACAATAGACAATAAAGTCGTTGTTTCCATCGGTCAATGTGAGAACATGAGCATTGCAAAGCATGCGCTTGAGGGTTTGGAAGGCAGACTCTTGTTCATTTCCCCAAACAAAGGGCTTGTCTTTATGCGTGAGAGCGGTAAGCGGGACAACGATCTTTGAGAATCCTTCGATAAATCGTCGATAATAGCCCGCCAATTCGAGGAAAGAACGGACTTCAGAAGGGCTAATGGGTGTAATCCAACTCTTAACGGCTTCAATCTTCGCGGGATCGATGTGAATACCTTGACTATTTATAATGTGACCCAGAAACTGAACCTCCTCCAGCCAAAATTCACACTTGGAGAACTTGGCATAGAGTCGATTCCCCCGGAGTAGCTCGAGAACCAAACGTAGATGTTACGCGTGTTCGAATTTCGACTTGGAATAGATCAAGACATCGTCGATGAACACGATAACGAAATGGTCAAGATAAGGTTTACACACGCGATTCATCAGATCTATGAAAACCGCGGGTGCGTTGGTTAAACCAAAAGGCATAACAACGAACTCATAGTGGCCGTAACGGGTGCGAAAAGTGGTCTTGGGTATATCCTCCTCTTGGATGAGTAGCTGGTGATAGCCTGAGCGTAGATCGATCTTCGATAAACACGTAGCACCTTGTAACTGATCAAACAAATCATCAATGCGAGGCAGGGGATAGCGGTTCTTGATAGTCAACTTATTCAGTTCCCGATAGTCGATGCACATTCGGAACGACCCATCCTTCTTTTTGACGAAAAGGACTGGCGCGCCCCAAGGAGAGGTGCTCGGGCGAATGAAGCCTTTCTCAAGTAATTCCTGAAGCTGACTCGAGAGTTCACGCATTTCAGACGGTGCGAGTCGGTAAGGAGCTTTGGCAACAGGGTTGGATCCAGGAATGAGGTCGATACGAAAGTCGATATCACGACTTGGCGGAAGGCCGGGAAGATCCTCCGGAAAAACGTTAGGAAATTCTCGAACCACTAGGACATCGTTTACACCAGGTCTTCCTTTCTTTT
The DNA here is from genome assembly GCA_030545235.1 of Helianthus tuberosus. Classification (NCBI taxonomy): domain Eukaryota; kingdom Viridiplantae; phylum Streptophyta; class Magnoliopsida; order Asterales; family Asteraceae; genus Helianthus; species Helianthus tuberosus. The sequence continues at coordinate 119,825,959 of CM060403.1, forward strand.
CCTTCTCCGCTACTAAAATGTTAGCCAAGAAAGCTATGTATTCCTTGCGGAGATACTTACTAGCTTGGACACACGACATGAGCTTGAGACCTTTCGAAGCAGTTTCGCCATAAACACACAATGAATCACCATTCGCGGGCTAGAATCGAATAATCTTATCGAAGCTTACAACTTCAGCATGGTTTTCGCGAAGAAAGTCCATGCCTACTATGACGTCAAAACTTCCGAGTTGCATCGGAATAAGGTCGATTGGGAAGATGTGATTGTTGAGCTCAAGAGTACAATCACAAAGAACGGAATTAACGGCGACAGTTCTTCCGGTGGCGACTTCAACATCGAACGTCGAGGGGAGATGGGATCGCTTACGACTAAGAAGCTTCTCGAATTCAAATGACACAAAGCAGTTATCGGCTCCAGTATCAAACAAACACGATGCATAAATACCATTCACAAGGAATGTACCATTGACCACATTGTTATCAGCCTGGGCTTAGCGCACATTGATGTTGAAAGTTCTGGCACGTGCGGCTTGTTGCTGCTGTTGAGGCTGTTGTTGCTGGTGTTGCTGCTGCTCCTAGGGCTCTTGTTTCGCAACCCTGTTCGGGCATATGTTCGCAAAGTGGTTGGGATCACCACATGCGAAGCAGACTCGGGCGTTGGCCGCGGGTGCCTGAGCCGCTTATTGGCCTTGAGGAGCTGGAAGCAGAGTTTGATGAGCAGTGGCTTGAGCTGGTGCTTGACGGGGACCAGTACGGCGGTTAGCAGTGAAGTGGCCGTACATATTGCAGTGAGAGCAGAAACGGCAGGCGAGACCCACCGGGTGATGATAAGTGCATGTTGGGCAGGCAGGGTGGGGGCCTGTGTATGTGCGCTTTGCAGGTGGTGCATAGGTAACTGGTGCTGGGCGGTGGTGAGACTGTTGCTGAGCCAGTACGGCTTGAAGAGGAGCAGCAGTGGTGGTAACAGCACAGTTCTTGTTGCTAGAGCTGCTGTTGTTGTTCTTCTTCTTGATGCGTGAGGACTTTGAAGATTCAGCGGCGGCGGTTTCGGCGGCTGGTGTGGTGGTGACTTGATGTAGGTTCTTTGAAGTTTTATCCCAAAACCAGCTTTTACACGCTTGTCGTTGATTTCGGCGGCAAGCAAGTATGTTTCTTCGATCGTTGCTGGCTTTGCGGCATGCACAAAATCTGCAACACAGTCGGTTAGGGCTCGAATGTACTTCTTGATCGTCATGTCGGGCGTCTTCACTTGATCGGGACAGATGATGCTGAGCTGCTTAAAGCGAGCAGTCAAGGCAGCGTTGTCACCTTCTTTCTGCTTAATGTGCCAGATTTCGTCCTCCAGCTTTTGGCGTTCATGGGAGGGCATAATTCATCCATCATGATGGCCTTCAGCTCTTCCCACGTCAGCTCATAGGCTGCATCATTTCTGCGTTTGTTTCTCTTGGCCGTCCACCAGTCTAATGCGCGGGACTGGAAAACGCCAGTATCGTTTAGAGTGCGGATATTTTCCGGACATCCACTCTGGCGCAGAGTGACTTTGACGGAATCGAACCATTGAAACATAGTCGTAGGGCCATCTTCTCCAGTGAATTCCTTTGGACTGCAAGCCTTAAATTGCTTGAAGCTGAAAGCAGTCTTGGGAGCAACTTTAGGAGCTTCGGTTCTGGACTCCTCAGATGATTTGCTAACATTCTCATAAATCTCACTCACGATCTGAGGCACAACCTTTGCCACTTGTTTAGCGAGGATGGCAGCAAGGCGTTTGTCCCTCTGTTCCTGGCGAGAGAGTCGTGGGGTGACGGGGTCCAGCTGATGGTCCAGTTGAGAATGTCTGCAACAGACATCGTCATATGTCATGGCCCCCGGCCCGGTATGACCCGGTCTAGGAGCCGCGGGACAGAAAACCCGTGGTATTTGTAATTAGTTTGGCAGCGGAAATATTATCAGGATCGTTTAAACTTGAAAATGCCCAATTAATTTTATTTCACACATTTGGGACATACCCCATAATTTACAGTAAAGGAAATTTCACAAGGAAATTCCCTGTTTTACAAAACATATTTATTTATTTATTTTATTGAGCCACTTCTTCAAGCTTGGAGTGCTACACGGCACTTTTCCTAGATCATAGCAGATCACCTGAAACATGTTTAAAAAGATTTTTATCAGCGGGAAATACTGGCGAGTCATTCAATTTGCACAAAATACACATTGTCATAAATTAACAGCATTAAGGGTTTTTATATTTGCCCTTTATCATATAATTATCTGTTTCAGCTGTCACTCGACCGAATCTATGACTGTGGACATATCACTAATTAGGCTCGCCCACCTAAAGTGATAAATCGTTAGTAGTAATGTGCACAAAACCCCCACATACTGCCATTAATTAAAGATTAGCAAAGACTTAATCACTACAAAGTATAACTGGAAATCATTTAGGGTTTTGTAAAGCAATTTGATAAAAAGAGAATGACTCACATTGCAAATTTAATCAGACAGAACCTTGCCTACTGATTTCACCTTGTAACCTAGTTTAAATAACAATGCACACGAAACTAGGTCAGTAACTTAATACAACATTTACGATAAGCTCACGAAATCAAAACCCTCATGACGAATGACAAAGTATAGCCCATATTCGGGCAGCACTTAAACATCCATCGGATTGGTTTCAATCGATCGGACATTGTATCGTAGCAGTGATCGAGTTATTACCCTGTTGTCGCAGCAGAGCTTCGTGCTAGTGTGTGTTTTTGAATGAAAAAGTGAATAACTCAGTGTACAAAATGAATTTGAACGTCGAACCAACGCAGCCATGCAAGTGCCAAACCCCTGCTATATATACTGAAAAGGGGTCTCCCCCGCGTGGCGCGCCAGACCCACCTGGTCCTGGCGCGTGGCGCGACGCGTCCCTTTTTAGGGTAGGGTAGCTTCGTGTCCACCTAGCCTGGGTGAGTCAAAATTTCGACGAAATTCGCGATCTATAGCAAACTGTGTGGATATTATCAATTAGGGAATACCCCCCCCCCCCTTGAGTTTTAGGGGCCCTAATCCTAGTTCCAACTGTTCTGAAAATTTTAGGGGTCATGCAATATTACTTGGGGGTGTCAATTTGGGTTTCCTAATGGACATTAATAAAATAAGAATAAAAATTTTGGTGAGAGTTGTTACATCATCCCCACCTTATTAAAATCTCATCCTCGAGATTTACTGGAACAAGTAAGGATATTTTCGCTTCATCTCTGATTCCAGTTCCCAAGTGTACTCAGGCCCTCTCTTTGAATCCCACTTGACTTTGACCAGTACTAGTTTTTTGTGCTTGAGAAACTTGACCTTTCTATCTTCTATCTGAAGTGGTTTTTCCACAAATTTTAGCCTTTCATTTAGATCTATATCCTGAAGAGGTATTACCAGGGATTCGTCAGATAAACATTTCTTGAGGTTGGATACATGAAATACGTCATGTACCCCGGCTAACTCTTCTGGTAGTTGTAAGCGATAGGCGACCGGTCCTATTTTCTGGATTACTAGGAATGGTCCTACGTACCTTGGACTTAGCTTTCCTTTCTTTCCGAATCGGACTACCCCTTTCCAAGGAGAAACTTTCATGAGTACCTTATCTCCGACTTGAAATTCCAGCGGTTTGCGTCTATTGTCTGCATAACTCTTCTAGCGATCTCGAGCTGTTTTCAGTCTGTTCTTGATTTGAGTGATCTTGTCGGTGGTTTCTTGCACAATTTCGGGACCTGATAATTGACTTTCTCCTATTTCTGCCCAACAAACTGGAGTTCTACACTTTCGCCCATACAGTGCTTCGAACGGGGCAGCTTCAATGCTTGAATGGTAACTATTGTTATAGGAGAATTCAATTAAGGGAAGGTGATTATCCCAGTTTCCACCAAAATCTATTACACATGCCCTGAGCATGTCTTCCAGGGTTTGAATCGTCCTTTCACTTTGTCCGTCTGTTTGGGGGTGGTATGAAGTGCTCAAATTCAATCGGGTCCCTATTGCTTCTTGAAAACTTGTCCAGAAATGTGAAGTGAACCGACTATCTCTACCCGATACAATAGAGAATGGGACTCCATGTAAGGATACTACCTCGTCTACGTATAATTTAGCTAATCTTTCCATACTGAAAGTTTCCTTCATGGGTAGGAAATGAGCTGATTTGGTTAATCGATCCACAATTACCCAAATTGTGTGGTTACCTTTTCTGGTTTTGGGCAACTTAGTAACAAAGTCCATGGTTATTAGTTCCCATTTCCATACAGGCATTTCTAATTGTTGGAGCAATCCTGAAGGTTTCTGGTGTTCTGCCTTAACTTGTGAACAAGTTAAACACTTAGATACATATCTAGCTATATCCTTTTTCATTCCTATCCACCAGAAGTTATTTCTTAAATCTTGATACATTTTATTATTACCAGGATGCATGGTATACCTAGATTTATGGGCTTCCTCTAAAATCTTATTTCTTAAATCTCCGTGCTTAGGTACCCAAATCCTTCTTTTGTGGAATCTCCAAATTCCATCAGCTCCTTTCTCTAATTCTTTTATTCTTCCCTTCATTTCTTCAGCATCATCCTCAATTGCTGTTACTTGAACGTTCTTTAGTTGTTCCATTAAATCTAACTGTAGATTTAATCTAAGAGCACGGACTCGCTTTTGCTTTTCATGATACTTACGACTTAGTGCATCTGCGACTACATTTGCTTTTCCTTCGTGATATTGAATATCACAGTCGTAGTCACTTAGAATTTCCATCCATCTTCTTTGTCTCATATTCAATTCTTTTTGCCCAAATATGTATCTTAAGCTTTTATGATCTGTATAAACGTTAAACTTACTTCCATACAGATAGTGTCTCCAAATCTTAAGGGCAAAAATTATCGATCCTAATTCTAAGTCATGTGTCGTATAGTTTTCCTCGTGCTTTTTCAATTGCCTTGAGGCATACGCAATTACCTTTTCGCGTTGCATTAGCACGCATCCTAATCCTAACTTAGAAGCGTCACAATAAACTTCAAAATCTTCTGTCCCTTCGGGTAAGGCAAGAATTGGGGTGTTTGTTAACCTTTGTTTTAAAATCCTAAAGGCCTCTTCCTGCCTGGGTCCCCATTCAAACTTAACTGATTTACAGGTTAGCTTAGTTAATGGTACAACTATTTTAGAAATATCTTTAATGAATCGTCTATAGTATCCAGCTAACCCTAGAAAACTTCTAACTTCCATAGCTGATTGCGGGATCTTCCATTTGGTGATCGCTTCTATTTTGGAGGGATCTACGTGAATACCTTCATGATTCACCATCTGTCCTAAAAATTGTACCTCCTGTAGCCAAAATTCACATTTCGAGAATTTGGCATAAAGCTTCTCTTTTCTTAACAAAGTTAAGAGTGCATGTAAATGCTTACAATGCTCGTCCTGACTTTTGGAATAAATAAGTATATCATCGATGAAGACAATTACGAATTTATCCAAATATGGTTTACAGATCCTATTCATCACATCCATAAATGCTGCCGGAGCATTTGTTAGTCCAAAAGGCATAACTGTAAACTCGTAGTGACCATACCTAGTTCTGAAAGCGGTTTTAGGTATGTCTTCTTCTTGTGCCTTCAACTGATGATATCCGGAGCGTAAATCTATCTTAGAAAAATATCTAGCCCCCTGAAGTTGATCGAAAAGATCATCAATCCTAGGCAATGGGTATCAGTTCTTAATTGTAACCTTATTTAATTCCCTATAATCGATACACATTAGCATTGAACCGTCTTTCTTCTTTACAAACAACACTGGTGCTCCCCAAGGGGATGAACTAGGTTGTATGAATCCTTTACTAAGTAATTCATCTAATTGCTTTTTCAGTTCTAACATTTCAGTGGGTGCTAACCGGTAGGGTGCTTTAGCTATAGGTGTTGTTCCAGGAATTAGATGAATTCTAAATTCCACTTCCCTATCTGGTGGCAATCCTGGTAGTTCTTCTGGAAACACATCCAAGTATTCTGATATTACAGGAATTTCCTTAAGTTCCTTACCCGTAGTGTTAATGATTACTGAAATCATATACACTATTCCTTGCTTTCGTTCATAACTAGCAACTTTCATTACAGAAATGAACTTCATTGGTTTACGTGGCTAATCTCCTGTAACCCTGATTATTTCTCCTGATGGTGTAAGAATTTCTATGGAATTCTTATCACAGAGGATTCGAGCATGGGTGGCTACTAACCAATCCATTCCTAATACAACATCGAATCCAGCTAAATTCATGGGTAATAGGTTTGCAGAAATTTTATGACCTAAAAGTTCTATATTTTCTTTTTGCAAAACCGTATCTATGTTAACAGAGTTCCCATCTGCTGTTTCTACTGTATAAATCTGCCTAAGTCTGGTTAAGGGTAGCATAAGAGCTTGGCAGAAAGAAGTATTTATAAAACTTTGGTTTGCACCAGAGTCGAATAATACTTTCGCATAAACGTTATGTACCAGAAACGTACCAGCTATTACGTCGGGAATTAGTTCGGCTTCCTGCGTGGTCAATTGGAAGGCTCTTGCATTCTTCTTATTAGTTCCTTCACCCGGTTTGGCCTTGTTATCCACTGGTTTGACCAATTTAGGGCATTCTGGTCTAAAATGCCCAGCTTCCCCACAGTTGTAGCAGACCTTTAATTTCTTCTTGCATTCCTCCTCCCGATGGCCTGAAATTTTGCAAAAATTACTATTTTCTCTACATTTTCCAAAATGTGTCTTTTTGCAATTCCCACAAAATGGCAGGGTGGAAGAGGACCCAACTCCCTTCCTCTTGAAGTTAATATTAGTACCCACACGAAACCCTTGGGTAATCTTTTGGGCTAATTCCTTTTTCCTGTTCTCTTCCCGCGTACGTACTAGCCCGTCGGTCAAAGTATTAGCTAACTCCACCGCATCATCAATTGTGTGAGGTCTCGCAGCCTTGACGATATCACGAATCTCGCTAAATAAACCCCAAATATAGCGAGAGATAAGTATCGGTTTTGGCGAGGCCAGAGTGGGCACAATTCTGGCATATTCGAAGAATTTCGAAGTATACCCTCGACAATCAACATCCACCATTCGATGGTTCAGGAATTTATTCGCCATTTGCTCTTTTTCATATTCAGGGCAGAATTTCCTTTCCATCAATTGCTTAAACTCTTCCCAATTCATGGCATAGGCCATGTCACTACCCTTGGCTTGTAACACCGTATTCCACTATTCTAATGCTTCTTCCTTGAAAAAGTGAGAAGCATACATAACCTTATCCTCCTCGGCACATTTACTTATTTTGATTACTGCCTCGGTTTTCTCCAACCAACGTAGCGCGACAGTTGCTGTAACACCCTAAAACTTCTACTTGAATTTAGCTATAATTCATAAGATTTATATAAAAGATGACCTATTTTCAATCTTAGGTTCCAAAAATCAAAGTTTTAAAGTAACCAACATTAGTCACTACCGACTAATTCAGACATTCATAAGTTGTTTTTAAATCTAGTTACATCATAAACATTGTCTAAACATAGAAAGTTAACGCGGAAGCTTCAAAAGTATGTGTTCGGTTCTTCAAAAGCTTGCTTGATCGTCATCCGTAATCCTTGAGTACCTAAAAATTGAAATGTTTACATAAAACATTTGTATTAGAATGCTTAGAATTAATACTTGATCGAAACTACGATCGAAGTGAATTTGAATATTTACAATTATACAAAAGTTATAAAAATTCAGGCCTTACCGTAACTTACGGTTCCACCGTAAGTTACGGTGGTCAATTTATAACAATGGTCCACCGTAAACCAGTAGACTTCCACCGTAAACCTCCTGACCTCTACCGTAAGTTACGGTGACACCGTAACTTACGGTGGATCCTGCACATATGAGTTTTGGCATTTTGGTTGTTTTGCCCACACACTTTTCTCGAATCCTTATTCTAACAAACCAACATATTGAATTCTCGTGTTTTAATATTCCAATATTTAATCGATAACAATAAACAAATCAATCATATTACCAAGCAAAATCCATGCTTTATTTGATTATTCGACCCGTTTGGCTCGTCTAAGGAATCCTCCCATATGACGACTACCAACGAGTTCCAACCAAATCTGACCAATCATTCAATATAGCGACATCACCGCTTTAATTCAAAACAAACCATATTCTAAAATTCAACTACGCATATTATAATCATCAACATATACTTAATGTAACGGGTCAAGTTACAAACCTTCAAAGTATGCCCTTCAAACGTGGTTCGCCACCCGCTTGTCCGCTTGACGCTCCTGCGCCCGTTCCTTGAAATCCTCTTGTGATGAGGATCAATAATCTATGCTTTAATTTCGATTTCAACTTGGATTGAGCCCTCAATTTGCAGATTTAGTGAGTTTTAGGGGTTTGAAAGAGTGGGGATCGCCCCCTGTTCTGCTTGTGTGACCAGACATCCCTTTTTGGGGGTGTTTGGTTTGTTTTATTTGTTTAATCAAAATCAAGTTTCAATTCTTACAACTTAAGCCCCTCAACTTTGTTCAACATATTGTTTAGTAGCTTTTAACCCTATCATAAGCTATTTCTAGTCTTGTAATTAACTAGGTTAAAAATTCCTAGTTAGTAAATTCTCGTTTATTTAAAACTTTATAATTCTAATATAAAGTTTAATATTTTTCGGGGTATTACAAGTCCACCCCCCTTAAAAAGGGTTTCGTCCCCGAAACCGAAGTACGTACCAAATAATGTTGGGTGGAGACGTCGCATCTCCTCTTCAGACTCCCACGTAGTGTCCGAACCTTTCCTATGCTCCCATTTGACCTTGACTTGATTAATCACTTTGTTCCTCAAACTTTTCTCTTTACGATCTAAAATTGCAATTGGTTTTACTGCATAGTTGAGGCTGTTATCCACCTCGATATCATCGTAGTGGATACGAGCAGTTTCGTCGGCCAAACATTTTCGGAGATGTGACAGGTGGAATGTACTATGAATCCCACTCAACTCCTCGGGTAATTCGAGACGATAAGCTACTTTACCAACCCGTTCAGTGATCCTTAATGGCCCAATAAATCTCGGGCTTAGTTTCCCCCTTTTTCTGAATCTAATAATGCCCTTCCATGGGGAAACTTTTAGCATAACCATGTCGCCAACCTGAAATTCAATTGGCCTATTCCTTTTATCCGCATACGCCTTTTGCCTGTCTTGAGCCGCTTTCAAGTGTGCCGGAACTATGTCGATTTTCTCATTCGTAGTTCGGATTATATCTGTAGGTGCTAGCCCTCGTGGACCCACTTCTCCCCAACATACTGGAGTTCGACATTTTCTGCCATATAACAGTTCATATGGGGCCATCTTAATGCTCGCGTGATAGCTATTGTTATATGCAAATTCGACCAAGGGTAGATGGACATCCCAACAACCCCCGAAGTCAATAATGCAAGCCCGCAGCATATCTCCCAATGTTTGTATTGTTCTTTCACTCTGCCCATCCGTTTGTGGATGATAAGCAGTGCTAATGAACAATTTAGTTCCCATTTGTTCTTGGAATTCACGCCAAAATTTCGAAGTAAACCGGGTATCTCGGTCTGACACAATGGATATCGGTACTCCATGCCGTGCTATGATTTCGTTGGTGTACACTTCCGACATCTTCTCGGATGTATAAGTTTCACGAATTGGAATGAAGTGTGTGCTTTTCGTCAATCTATCTACAACTACCCATATAGCATCAAACCCGCGGTTAGTTTTGGGCAATTTGGTCAACAAATCCATGGTGATTTGTTCCCATTTCCAAACCGGAATTTCCAACGGTTGAAGTTTACCGTATGGTTTTTGGTGCTCTGCCTTGACTTGTAAACATGTCAAGCATTTTTCTACGTTCTTCACCACATCTCTTTTCATCCCGGGCCACCAATAGTTTTGCTTTAAATCATTGTACATTTTGGTCGCTCCCGGATGAATTGAATATCGAGATTTATGAGCTTCATCAAGTAGAAGCGCCTTCACCCCACAAGTATTTGGAACCCATATCCTTCCGAATCGAGCCTTCAACCCGTTATTCTCATCCGTCAAATCTTTCAACTGACCGATTATTCTTTCCTTCTTCCAATTCTCCTCTTTTACTGCTTCTAATTGCGCCTCTCGAAGAAGTATTTTAAGCTCTTGTGATCGGTGAATATGGTGCACTTTACCCCATATAAGTAGTGCCTCCATATTTTTAAGGCAAATACCACCGCAGCCAACTCAAGATCGTGCGTGGGATATTTCTTCTCGTGTATCTTCAATTGCCTCGAGGCATAAGCTATAACTTTGCCCCGTTGCATCAAAACGCATCCGAGCCCCGATAGTGAAGCATCCGAATAAACCACCATATCTTCGACTCCGTCCGGCAATGTCAGTACCGGAGCTTGAGTTAACTTTTCTTTTAGCATTTGAAACGCTTTTTTCTTGATCGACACCCTAAATGAACTTTTCTTTCTTTTGGGTTAGCTTTGTTAATGGTGATGTAATCTTGGAGAAATCTTGAATGAATCTCCTGTAGTATCCCGCAAGCCCCAAAAAGCTTCTAATTTCCGAAGGGTTCTTCGGGGGATTCCATTTTGACACAGCCTCGATCTTGGACGGATCCACCAATACTCCGTCGGCACTTATGACGTGGCCAAGAAATTGTACCTCTCGTAACCAAAAGGCACACTTAGAGAATTTCGCATACAGCCTTTCTCTTCTAAGTGTCTCTAATACTTCTTGTAAGTGGTGTGCGTGTTCAGCTTCACTTTTCGAATACACTAAAATATCATCGATAAACACGATGACCGACTTATCCAGCATAGGTTTGCAAACCCGATTCATGAGGTCCATGAAGGCCGCGGGTGCATTTGTTAGCCCAAATGACATCACGAGGAATTCGTAATGTCTGTATCTTGTGCGGAAAGCCGTCTTCGGCACATCTTCTTCCTTGACCTTTAGTTGGTGATACCCCGATCTAAGGTCAATTTTTGAAAACCAATTCGCACCTTGTAATTGGTCGAATAAATCATCAATCCTCGGAAGCGGGTATCGGTTCTTTACCGTGAGTTTGTTTAACTCCCGGTAATCGATACACATCCGCATGCTCCCGTCTTTCTTTCTCACGAACAGTACCGGTGCGCCCGAAGGAGACACACTCGGCCTTATAAATCCTTTGTCAAGCAGGTCTTGAATTTGGGACATCAACTCTTGTAATTCCGACGGCGCGAGTCGGTACGGTGCTTTAGCTACGGGTTTTGCGCCCGGAATCAATTTGATCCCGAACTCTACTTCCCGTTCAGGCGGTATCCCCGGTAAATCCTCCGGAAACACATCTCCATAATCTCATACTACCGGTACATCTTCAATCTTCCGTGATTCTTTCTCGGGCTCATTTGTGTATATCATGAATGCCTTGCATCCTCGCTTCATAAGCTTGTGAGCTTTCAACATTAAGCACACTATAGGCTTACCTCCTTTTTCGCCATAAATGGTGACGTGTTTCCCGCTCGGAGATGTTAGTTTTATCTCTTTACGAAAATACACGACCTTTGCATGGTGCTGGGCTAGCCAATCCATCCCAACAACTACTTGAAATTCCCTCATTGACATCGGGATTAGGTCTATCAAGTATTCCTCATCGTCGATGCTTAATTTGCAACCTCGACAAACATCACAAACTATAAAACTTTTGTTGTCCCCTATTTCAACTTCTAAAGGCACAGGTAATTTTGTCAATACAAATGAAGGATGTCGAATAAAACCATGCGAAATGAAGGATTTATTCGCACCCGTATCAAACAATACACGTGCTGGAATTGAGTTAATTGTGAATATACCTGAAACCACATCGGGTTCTGTCTTCGCTTCAGCCGCGGTAAGTTGGAAGGACCTAGCCTTCGCTTTGGGAGCTTCTGTTGGAGACTCTTTTGTGTCTCTCTTTCCCACCAACTCGGGGCATTCAGATTTCTTGTGACCGGGTTGATAGCACTTGTAACAGACAGAAACTTTTCCGGGACATAGTGATGCGGTGTGCCCCGTCTTCCCACATACCGGACAAGGCTTGTCTTTGAAGCGGCACTCACCCTTGTGCCCCTTTCCACATACTTTACAGTTGGCGACCCGCCTTTAGCCTCTACCTTCTTCCCCGATTCCGCAGTTCTAGCTTTCTTTGTAGTGCTTGGATTCACATCCTGTGCCCTTCGTTCACCTCTTTCAACTTGTTTCTTTAACTCGATTTCCCGCTCCCGGACGGTGTTGATAATCTCCGTGAGGGTTTCATACTTTGACGGAGTCATGAACTCATGATACTCGGCACTCAACATGTTGTAATAGTAGTATATCTTTTGCTCTTCAGTGGTGACTAACTCGTCACAAAATCTTAGCTTATCCATGAAGATGCCCGTGATCTTGTCAATTGTTTCACCCTTTTGTCTTAACTGGATGAATTCTTCCTTGATCCTGTTAATAACCGCTTTGGGACTGTGGTGTTTAAGGAATGGTACCTTAAACTCGTCCCAAGTCATAACCCTTGACGCTTCGGCTCCCATTTCCTTCTTTTTGTTATCCCACCAATCCTTGGCTTGATTTCTCAATTGACCCGTTCCGTAAGCAACAAAGTCACTTACGTCACAATGGGTTCGTTCAAACACCCCTTCCACATCACTTATCCATCTTTGGAAAATTATCGGGTCAACCTCTCCGTTATAGATTGGCGGTTTACACGCCATGAATTCCTTGTACGAACGTCCTTTGCGTTCTCCCGTTTTCTCCTTCATAAGGTTGACAATATCCTCCAACCTTTTAACTCGCTCTTCAACAAGCGACAACACCGTGCCTTGAATTTTGTCTATGAACCCGGATAGACTTCCTTCAATTGCCTTCCCTACCTCTTCGGCAATTATCTCTTTCATTTGTTCGGTGCTTGTTTGCACCGGATTATCATCATTCCCATCAGACATCTTGAAGCTGAAATGTTTACATTTATACGTTAAACATTTCATTTATACTATTGCTTCATTTGTTTCAGTTTAGCCAAGTTCCTAACTTGCTTTAACCGTTCACACTTAATGCATTTCCGGGTTTGAGTGTGTTAACACACTCTTCCCATGCATCTCAATTTATTTCTCATACTTACATAAGGTATAATCTGCTAACATAAATAAGTTAATTCTTACCGGACGATCGATCAAGCTTGAACCGAACACTTTGTTGACAACCTTAAGCTCTGATTACCAACTTGTAACACCCTAAAAACTTCTACTTGAATTTAGCTATAATTCATAAGATTTATATAAAAGATGACCTAATTTAAATCTTAGGTTCCAAAAATCAAAGTTTTAAAGTAACCAACATTAGTCACTACTGACTAATTCAGACATTCATAAGTTGTTTTTAAATCTAGTTACATCATAAACATTGTCTAAACATAGAAAGTTAACGCGGAAGCTTCAAAAGTATGTGTTCGGTTCTTCAAAAGCTTGCTTGAACGTCATCCGTAATCCTTGAGTACCTAAAAATTGAAATGTTTACATAAAACATTTGTATTAGAATGCTTAGAATTAATACTTGATCGAAACTACGATCGAAGTGAATTTGAATATTTACAATTATACAAAAGTTATAAAAATTCAGGCCTTACCGTAACTTACGGTTCCACCGTAAGTTACGGTGGTCAATTTATAACAATGGTCCACCGTAAACTAGTAGACTTCCACCGTAAACCTCCTGAGCTCTACCGTAAGTTACGGTGACACCGTAACTTACGGTGGATCCTGCACATATGAGTTTTGGCATTTTGTTTGTTTTGCCCACACACTTTTCTCGAATCCTTATTCTAACAAACCAACATATTGAATTCTCGTGTTTTAATATTCCAATATTTAATCGATAACAATAAACAAATCAATCATATTACCAAGAAAAATCCATGCTTTATTTGATTATTCGACCCGTTTGGCTCGTCTAAGGAATCCTCCCATATGACGACTACCAACGAGTTCCAACCAAATCTGACCAATCATTTAATATAGCGACATCACCGCTTTAATTCAAAACAACCCTTATTCTAAAATTCAACTACGCATATTATAATCATCAACATATACTTAATGTAACGGGTCAAGTTACATACCTTCAAAGTATGCCCTTCAAACGTGGTTTGCCACCCGCTTGTCCGCTTGACGCTCCTGCGCCCGTTCCTTGAAATCCTCTTGTGATGAGTATCAATAATCTATGCTTTAATTTCGATTTCAACTTGGATTGAGCCCTCAATTTGCAGATTTAGTGAGTTTTAGGGGTTTGAAAGAGTGGGGATCGCCCCATGTTCTGCTTGTGCGACCAGACATCCCTTTTTGGGGGTGTTTGGTTTGTTTTATTTGTTTAATAAAAATCAAGTTTCAATTCTTACAACTTAAGCCCCTCAACTTTGTTCAACATATTATTTAGTAGCTTTTAACCCTATCATAAGCTATTTCTAGTCTTGTAATTAACTAGGTTAAAAATTCCTAGTTAGTAAATTCTCGTTTATTTAAAACTTTATAATTCTAATATAAAGTTTAATATTTTTCGGGGTGTTACAGTTGCCCCTTCATTTCCTGCAAATTCGACAGGTTTACAGGCAAGAAATTCCTTATAGGTGAAACCAGGTGTTGCAACTTTCATTTTCTTAAGTATTGGGGCGTGAATCACGTTGTCGTTATTGCCGCCTCCGTTAACACTATTACTGAAATTGTCGCCGTGAGTACGTTTGCTGGGAGTAGTTGGTTGAGGTTCAACTGGATTTCGGGCAGCAGCAAGGATTGCTGGAATAGCATTTGCTATTCCCTGGGCGACGATGTTTTCTATATCTTGCCTATTAAGAAAGTGATCCTCATTGTTTTGCTCAGATTGGTTAACTTCATTAACTGGTTCATTAACAGCGGGTTCCATCTGATAATTAACAATATATATAAGTTATTGACACAAATAAATATCAACCAAACGCAATAAAGTAATCACACATAATCACGTCAACACATATAGCCAAAATTGTCGACTTTGCGACTTTCATATTTATATATATATTTTAGTATGCATTCGTACACACAAGATATGTTACAAAAGTGTTATTTTAAGTTATTTTACATAATTATATTTTTATTATTTATTATTATTATTATTAAACACATAACCACACCATCATGCAACCACAACCAACTGGTGTCTCAGAAACGACGCTCCCTCTCGTCGTATTTCCATGAGATATGTTCCCCCACTTCTCGGATTCTATTTCCTGCGTCTATCAGCTCCTCGCCATAGTGACAGAGTTCAGCCAAGTTCTCAGTGCTCATAGGTGGGTTTGGTGCAGGCTCAGGGTCAAACTGGGGGAAAAAGGTGTTAGGGTTATTCAAGAGATTATGAAATTGCCAGTCGGTTGTCCACCATTCTTCCAGTTCTCCTGGTAGAGGTCGGGGGTGGATAATAGGATCTGGGATAGCAGGTTCCAAATTAACTGGAAGTTTTACTTCAGCTGGGTAATTGAAGAGGTTTTCATTGGCAGGTCCTAAGAGGTCGCTATTGGCCAGTTTACGGTCCAGCTCTTCCCACGGTGGCATTTCCTGGGCTTGCCCTGAACTTTCCCCGATCTCCTTTCCTTTCCCTTTATCCTTTGGATCCTCAGTCTTTATAACTTTCTGTGCCGCGGGTTTCTTCCTACGCATACGCCTCCAGCCTACGAGTTTCCTTCTCTTTTTCGGCTTTGATTTTTCCTGCGGCTGGGCCTGGAATACTATTGGCTCTTCAGTATCAGCCTGGTAGCCAGATGGATTTCCTGTGATATCCATATCTGTTCTATGGATAGTAAAGTTTCGGAGTGCCTCCGATAGTTCATTCATGCTGTTAGCACACATGAAGAAACACACAATTTTTAAGTTAAAATTTTATTTATTGCAAATCAAATTTTCACAAAATCACAGAATGGAAACCAGGAAAATTAAGTATTTCTGAATACTTAATTGACTTAACTCAGTGGCTCTGATACCACCTTTTTCTGTCACGGCCCCCGGCCCGGTATGACCCGGTCCAGGAGCCGCGGGACAGAAAACCCGTGGTATTTGTAATTAGTTTGGCAGCGGAAATATTAACAGGATCGTTTAAACTTGAAAATGCCCAATTTATTTTATTTCACACATTTGGGACAAACCCCATAATTTACAGGTAAGGAAATTTCACAAGGAAATTCCCTGTTTTACAAAACATATTTATTTATTTTATTGAGCCACTTCTTCAAGCTTGGAGTGCTACACGACACTTTTCCTAGATCACAGCAGATCACCTGAAACATGTTTAAAAAGATTTTTATCAGCGGGAAATACTGGTGAGTCATTCAATTTGCACAAAAGACACATTGTCATAAATTTACAGCATTAAGGGTTTTTATATTTGCCCTTTATCATATAATTATCTGGTTCAGTTGTCACTCGACCGAATCTATGACTGTGGACATATCACTAAGTAGGCTCGCCCACCTAAAGTGATAAATCGTTAGTAGTAATGTGCACAAAACCCCCACATACTGCAAGTAATTAAAGACTAGCAAAAACTTAATCACTGCAAAGTATAACTGGAAATCATTTAGGGTTTTGTAAAGCAATTTGATAAAAAGAGAATGACTCACATTGCAAATTTAATCAGACAGAACCTTGCCTACTGATTTCACCTTGTAACCTAGTTTAAATAACAATGCACACGGAACTAGGTCAGTAACTTAATACAACATTTACCATAAGCTCACGAAATCAAAACCCTCACGGCGAATGACAAAGTATAGCCCGTATTCGGGCAGCACTTAAACATCCATCGGATTGGTTTCAATCGATCGGACATTTTATCGTAGCAGTGATCGAGTTATTACCCTGTTGTCGCAGCAGAGCTTCGTGCTAGTGTGTGTTTTTGAACGAAAAAGTGAATAAATCAGTGTACAAAATGAATTTGAACGTCGAACCAACGCAGCCATGCAAGTGCCAAACCCCTGCTATATATACTGAAAAAGGGTCTCCCCCGCGTGGCGCGCCAGACCCACCTGGTCCTGGCGCATGGCGCGACAGGTCCCTTTTTAGGGTAGGGTAGCCTCGTGTCCACCTAGCCTGGGTGAGTCAAAATTTCGACGAAATTCACTATCTACAGCAAACTGTGTGGATAATATCAATTAGGGAATACCCCCCTTGAGTTTTAGGGGCCCTGATCCTAGCTCCAACTGTTCTGAAAATTTTAGGGGTCATGCAATATTACTTGGGGGTCTCAATTAGGGTTTCCTAATGGACATTAATAAAATAAGAATAAAAATTTTTGTGAGAGTTGTTACATCACAGGTCTCAGACTCGTCATAATCGAATCTCACCTCACACGTCTAATACTACTAATGCTCGGGATCACAGTCACATAATCATGTATGCACATAACCACAAATTCACATAAACATAGAAGCACATAAGCACGTTGGACATAGAAACACATAAGCATATAAGCACAAAATTCATTTAGAAGCACATGGGAGCAGTCCGAATACAGAAACCTATCATTCAAAACCTGCGCACGTTTGAGAGTAGCGATCGCAAGTAACATAGCGAGTAGTATAGCATAATCGATTAACTTAGCAAACATTAGGGCGTAAGGTCATTCCTCATAGTAGTAGTGATTTGTCAACGTTTTGAGGTAGGTATGCAATGCGGGTCGTGCGTGTCGATCAAAGGGAAAGCGAAAATCGAGTAAGTCTCCAAAAATTAAAACACATAAGCAGGTAAATACACATATAAACATATAAATTCGACGAATCATCAGAGTCAGCAGTTGCGGGCTCAGAATCGAAACACATAAAAAACGAGAAATAGATCGTCTGCGGCTATTAGACATTGACTATCCAAAGTGATTCGACTATTCTCAAGGACTTGTTGTACATACTTTGACCTTCAGGACTGTGCTTTTGCCTTGATTCTTGGGCGTTCGGCACGCATCCCTTTATTCATACTACGACTTCAAGTCGTTGGAGTCCGTCGAGACTTTGGTGAGAGTTTTTGTAAAACCAAGTAAAGGTCGGAACAAGTCGTCAAGTCTAGGGTTTCCCCCTGGCTTAACAACTTTGTTCCTGTTTTGATAAAATAGGAGAGAATTATGCGTCAAAGTATGGATTTCACTCCTATTCCAACGCAATTTCTCGTGTTTTTAGATAAAAACAATTTGGGTTGAACAAGCAATTTAGTCGAGAGTTTGCGGTTTTCACACCTAATCTCAACTTAATCGCTCATTCATATTTGAAAATTCGAGTGCAGTGGTAGTGTAGCGTAGGCGAGAATAGCGAGGAATAGCAGGTAAGCTCATACATACTCCTTACGGGGCATGCACAAGTCAGTCGGTTGGTTCCTAACTATAGACTAGGTCTCTAAAACATCGACCCGGACAAGGTCGAGTCTTTCCTAATTCCCTATAGTTATGGCTCTAATACCAATCTGTCACAACCAACCGATGGCGGAAACATCGGGGCGTGGCACTGAGCGAAACAAATTGTCCAAAAGTTTCCATAACAACTATATTTACCAAATATTTAAAGCAACATGTCCCATACCATGTCATAAATGATAATACAATTATTACAGAAAAGATCAAGTCAAATTGTTTTGTTCCGACAACTCAGATTTTCATTACAGACAATTATTTATTATTGACCTAGGTCTTTCCTAGCCTCAATTTCACAGCAAATAAGCATCCTAAGCACCTGTCACATACGTTAAAGTAAAAGTCATTACACATAGTGTAAAGGTGAGCATACAAGTTTGATAATAGCATATAGAATTCGAAAGCGTTACGCATAACCAACACGTGCACAGTGTAAAATGAGGCATGTTAGTTATCGACATGAACCTATCGATACCAATGACTGCGGGTTGACTGCCCAAGGCAGTGCGCGATACACACTCAACACTGTGAGCCATGTAACTAATTGTCCTTAACAACCCCTGAGTGAACAGGTGCTGAGTCCAAACTATAGTACTATCGTTGCTAAGGCAGGTAGACATCATTCCATGTGTAAACATAACAAACAAGCATTCATTAAGTCACGTATACATGCGATAACGGTTAGCGTTTAAAGTATTACGTAGTATGTTCGATGTGATTTTGTATAAGTAACGTATGTAACACCCAAAAGTGCGTAAAGCAAAAAGGGATCGAGTATACTCACAGCGATTGATGGATTGAAGGGAGCGCTAGAGGGTAGGGTTAGCCTGAACAAATTGATAGCATAACGATAAGCGACGCGTAAAACGATACGAAGTGCAAGTGGGTAGGACAGCATTTCGATCGGATGGTAGTCCGATCGGACAGCCGATCGTTCGAGTGACAGTCCGTTCGGACAGTCGTCCGGTCGGATGATCGTTCGAGTGGATTGTTACTTCCTTTGGGAAGGATGTGTTTGTGTATGATGGCTTGTCTTTTGAAGTTTTCGTTGTAGCATTTTGAAAACATTGAGTATCTCTACCTTTCAGGTCGATCGATCGAACGACCGTTCGATCGGGCGATAGTCCGATAGGTTGGGCATTTCAGCGAGATCAAGTGCTCAGCAAGTTGTCACTCGATCGGACGGTTGTTCGATCGGGTGGCATCCCTTGTGCATTGAACATGTTGAAAATTGCTTAAGTGTTGAAGTTTCGAAACATCACATAGTCGGATGGTCGGTCGATCGAGTGGTAACTCGATCGGACGGCAATTCGTTCGGTGTTCCCAAAACTTCTTGAGGGTTGATCTGGAAAAATTAATTGTGGGGCCAAGGTGCAAGTCGATCGGTCGTTTGGATGGCTGTCCGATCGGACAACAGTCCGATCGGACGACACTCTGTCCTGGTCAGCCTGTTCGTCTTACACTTGGTTGTTTTGATTGTTTGTCGATTTATCGAGACGTTTTGATAACGTATTAAGCAACAGAAACCTTGTCAATACTTGGTACCCCTGATCGGACAGGAATCACCCAAATCCGACCAGTTAACTGTTCGAGACGGTGTTCCATGCTTAACCCGAAATTGGTAGTCTCATGGATAGAATCCAGATCTCGAACCAACACAACCACAAGAATGAGTAATAAGTCGGCACAAGCTCCGATTCTATCGGTTTTGAATGCATTGAGTGTAAAAGAGTTGAAAGAAAGTTGGAAATCCATCTTTCAATCCTTTTCATTGTGGATATGTTTAGATCTATGAAAGATATTTGTTTGTTTATGTGGAAATCGGTTAGATCTAAGTTGTTCTCGGTGGATTGAGGCCAAAACATGAAGTTCCGAAGAACACATGATGACGTCATCTTAGAACACCTTGAATCTTGATGATTTCACGGTTAAAAGTTTTGATTCAAAAGATAGAAAGGTGTAGGAGTGCGTGTAGATTAAGGAAGTACAAGATTTAGGACGAGATCTTACCGGAATCGCGAGAAATCTGAAGAAAAGTGGGGAAGATGAGCTGGTCGGAGGAGAGTTTCCAAAAGTGGAAAGTATGATGGTGACGGGGGGTATTTATAGGGTTTCCCAAAGAGGAAAGGGCTGGCCGATCGGGTGGCAGCCTGGTCGAACAGCAGGTCGATCGAGCGGCAGCTCGATCAAACGGCTGGTCGATCGGCTGGTCACCAGATCGATCGGTCGCTTGGTTCAAGTGTTTGGTGCGACGAGTTTTGCCGTTTCGATTGCGGTTGCGAGCGTTGCGATGCGTTAGAGTTTCCTAATCAAATTACTTTTAATCCCAACTACTATATCAACATACAATCATCCTTATTTCGTATTCGTTTAGCGTTTGCGATTCGATTGCGATTGAGTTTGATTGCGTTTCGATTGATTACCACACATAACATAAATAAACATGCACAAGTAACACATAAGGCACACACACACGTATAACAATAACCAAAATGCGTAATTCGAGTTGCGAGTGCGATTGCGATAGCGATAAGGCGATTAAACATGCGATAAATGTCGATTACTATGCGATTAATAATAGATACTCCACATAATATGACTAAAGCGATAATAATAAAAAAAGACTAATTACAAGTCAAAGAAGTCAAAACAGGAATTGAGCAAGGAGAGACAGATCGCAATTAGCAATCTTTTATTCCTTTGACTTTAATCTTGACTTTGACTTTGACTCTCGAAACACGGGGTGTTACAATACCGGCTGGTCAAAGATTGATTACACATCATATTTAATGGGATTTAAAGGCGTTTTAGTCATTTTCCGTTAACTATTAATTCCATCCGGTTTTTAAAACTAAAATAATATTTTTATACTTTAGTATTTTATTAAAAAATAATAACATAAAATCTAGCATTTTTTTATTTTCATATAAGTATAATATTGCTATACTTTTTTTAAAGTAGATATTTTTTTTAAAAAAATTGCAAAATAGTGTTTTATAATTGTGCTAATAAGTATAACCAACACATATACAAGTAACACATGAATTTCTATAATCAGCATATACCTATATAATTATAACCAACACATACGTAAACAATTATAACCATCATATAATTTATATAAGCAACACATGAATTTGTATAACTAGCACATACATATATAATCATAACCAACACATATACAAACAACACATGAATTTGTATAATCAGCAGATGAATTTAAAACTGCTTTCATAATTTTAGGAATTTTTAAAACCCAACTTAAAAATAAAATACAAAAATGCCCTTTGTAATTTTAGGAATTTAAAACTATTTTTACACAAAAAAGTTTGTATATGATCCTACCACAGGTGTGATGTATGTTGTTGTTATATTAACAATAACAAAAAAATTAAATAAAAACTTCTTTATAAGTCTTGACAAGTTGGTTTAGTGGTTAGTTATTTGTTTCTTTCGTTGAGGTCCCAAGTCCAACTCTCACTTACATCACTTTGAAGGATATTGGTGTGACAATGAAGTTTAGAACTTGGCATCTCTTGAAGTCGCCTGTTCGAAACCGAGCCGAATCGGGTTTTACTGCAGTGGGCCTTCGGGTGGGCAGGTTTTCACCGGAACTGGTGTCTCGGGTATGCATCCAACTTGAATCTTAAGGAGGAGGGGATGAATGTCGCAACCCCCGATCCCTAATCCCTGAGAAACGGGCGGCCGCGAGCCAGTTTCGGTGGTATCTGGTATTGTCTAATTTGGCAGCGGAATTTACATCAGGACCGTAGTCAGGAAATATTTTATCAGAGTAAACCACCACATTTTATATAAATAAACATATTGGGATAAAACCCAAGTTTTTATTATAAACTGCTTTATAGGAATAAATCCCATTTTATTTGAATTAAAACGCCTTCTTTATTTAGGTAACTTTTATAGCCACTTTTCCAAGCCTTCAGTGCTGTCCAGCTGGCTTCTAATTGGCTTTCACATTGTGTTACCTGAAACGCGTTTTAAAACATTTGTCAGTGGGAAATACTGGTGAGTGAATCCCAGTTTAATCAAGTTAAATTAAAAACCATTGTACAGTATTGAGGGCGATCTCACAATTACATTTGTTTCCAAGTCATACTAATTACCACCCACGGTACTGTCAACCTGACTTGTGAAAAGTTACTCCTCGCAAGGCAGTTACTGCCTTAGATTATCCTTTAGGGTTTCCTGAGAATTATCTATAATTTACACAAATGCACACGTGTTAGTATAATAACCCATTTTAACATTAGTAATACCCTCCCCGAGACGGCATTCCAACGACTACGTCGGGCAGAACCACGACAGCCGTTACGGAACCCTAGATCAATCGGGCAGCGTATCTAATACGCATCCAGGGGTTATGATACTTACAACGGAGCAGAACTTCACTAATTAGGGGGGTATTATACCCGAGATTATGCCTACACTTTAAGAAATTCGAGTTTTGAGAAAGAAATGAACGAACAGACTGAAGATCCGATGGCCTCTACTGATAGGGCTTGTTTTCAACTTTTACGCGGCCCGCGTAAGGTGTAGCCGAAGGGCTACGCGGCCCGCTTCAACTATAGTCAACGCGTAGGTGATCCGAATCAGCTTAGTAGGCTTGACATGTGTTGGGCCACGTGGCGGCCTAGGTTTCAGCTACATTTCACCTCCTTGCGGCCCACGTAAGGTTTAAGGGGTGCCTTACGCGGCCCGTCTAAACCCCAAAAACTTGATTTTTGATTATTTTTAATAATATTTAAGGTATTCGGGGTCCGTTTTCACGTATGGGGTGTATTTTGGGACATATTGGGATATTTTAAAATTTATTAGGGTGTCGGAAAAATATTCAGGAGAGTGTTGGTTTAATTTAGGGTTGTTATATCCTCCCCACCTTGTTTTAGAGCTCGTCCTCGAGATCTACTGGAAAAAGTGTGGATATTTCCTTTGCATTTCCGATTCAAGCTCCCATGTGTACTCTAGTCCTCTTTTGGAGTCTCATTTCACTTTAACCAGAACTAATCTCTTATGCTTGAGGTTTTTGACTTTCATGTCTTCAATCTGTAGAGGCCTTTCTACAAACATGAGTTGTTCATTTACCTCTATGTCCTTTAGAGGCACTACCAGTGACTCATCAGCTAAACACTTTTTGAGATTAGATACATGAAATACATCATGTATTCCTGCCATTTCCTCTGGTAGTTGTAAGTGATAAGCTACATGTACTATTCTTCTAATAATCTTAAAAGGTCCAACATACCTGGGACTTAGCTTCCCTCTTTTGATGAATGTTACTATTCCTTTCCAAGGAGAGACTTTCAACGATACTTTGTCTCCTACTTGAAATTCCAATGGTTTTCGTCGGTTGTCAGCATAACTCTTTTGTCGATCACGTGCTGTTTTTAGTCGTTCTTTCACTTGAATGATCTTGCCGGTTGTTTCTTGCACTATCTCAGGTCTAGATAGTTGTTTTTCCCCAATTTCTGCCCAACAGACTGGGGTTCGGCACTTTCGTCCATAAAGTGCTTCGAATGGTGCAACATTGATACTTGTGTGATAACTATTATTATAAGAAAATTCTATTAAAGGTAAGTGATCATCCCAATTACCTCCGAAATCAATTACACAAGCTCTAAGCATATCTTCCATTGTCTGAATTGTCCTTTCGCTTTGTCCATCTGTTTGAGGATGATAAGCTGTGCTTATATTCAACTTGGTTCCCATTGCTTTTAGGAAACTTGACCAAAAATGAGAGGTAAAACGGCTATCTCTATCAGAAACAATTGATAAAGGAATTCCATGTAATGAAACTATTTCATTTACATATAATTTAGCAAACTGTTCCATACTGAAAGTTTCTTTCATTGGTAGGAAATGAGCTGACTTGGTTAGCCTATCTACAATCACCCAGATTGTATCATTACCTTTCCTTGTTTTGGGTAATTTGGTAACAAAATCCATTGTTATCAATTCCCATTTCCACACTGGCATTTCTAACTGTTGCAACAAACCTGAGGGTTTCTGGTGTTCAGCTTTACCTTGTGAGCAAGTTAAACATTTAGAAACATAAGCTGTTATATCCTTTTTCATTCCTATCCACCAGAATTTTTTCCTTAAATCCTGGTACATTTTATCATTTCCTGGATGCATCGTATATTTGGACTTATGGGCTTCTTCTAATATACGATCACGTAGGTTTCCTAATTTAGGTATCCACATTCTCTTTTCATGGAATCTCCAAATTCCATCTGTTCCTTGTTCTAATTCCTTAATCATACCTTTCAATTTTTCAGTATCATTCTTAATTACTGATTCTTGTGCCTTTTTAATTTGTTCATTTAAATCTACTTTTAGATTTAATTTAAGAGAACGTACCCTTTTTGGCTTTTCGTGATATTTTCGGCTTAAAGCATCTGCCACTACATTTGCTTTTCCTTCATGATACTGGATATTACAATCATAATCACTAAGCATTTCCATCCAGCGTCTTTGTCTCATATTCAATTCCTTTTGCCTGAAAACATACCTTAAACTCTTATGATCAGTGAATATGGTAAATTTACTACCATAAAAGTAATGTCTCCAAATCTTAAGGGCAAAAATTATGGCGCCTAATTCTAGATCATGGGTTGAATAATTCTCTTCATGATTCTTAAGTTGTCTAGACGCATAGGCTATAACCTTTTGGCGTTGCATTAATACACATCCATAACCTAGTTTGGAAGCGTCACAATAGACTACAAAGTCTTCAGTTCCTTCTGGTAACGCTAGTATGGG
Organism: Helianthus tuberosus; assembly: GCA_030545235.1. Taxonomy (NCBI): domain Eukaryota; kingdom Viridiplantae; phylum Streptophyta; class Magnoliopsida; order Asterales; family Asteraceae; genus Helianthus; species Helianthus tuberosus. The sequence continues at coordinate 119,851,188 of CM060403.1, forward strand.
TGTATTAGTTAATCTTTGCTTAAGAATTCTAAATGCTTCTTCTTGTTTTGGTCCCCATTCAAACTTAATGGATTTACAGGTTAACTTAGTTAAATGAATGTGTATTCTAGAGAAATCTCGAATAAATCTTCTATAATAACCGGACAATCCTAAGAAACTTCTAACCTCGGTTGGTGACTCAGGGATTTTCCATTTGGTAATCGCCTCGATCTTTGTGGGATCCACATGAATTCCTTCATGATTAACTAAGTGTCCAAGAAACTGTACCTGTTCTAACCAAAATCGCACTTTGAAAATATAGCATAAAGCTTTTCTCGTCTTAATAGACTTAAAAGTGCATGCAAATGCTTTGCATGATCCTATTTACTTTTAGAATAAATGAGAATATCATTTATAAAGACAATTATGAATTTATCCAAATATGGTTTACATATCCGGTTCATCATGTCCATAAATGCAGATGGGGCATTGGTTAAACCAAATGGCATGACAGTAAATTCATAATGACCATACCTGGTTCTAAAGGCGGTCTTAGGAATATCCTCTTTCTGCACCTTTAATTGATGATATCCTGATCTTAAATCGATTTTAGAGAAAAATCGAGCTCCTTGCAGTTGATCGAACAGATCATCGATCCTTGGTAATGGGTACCGATTCTTAATCGTGACCTTGTTCAATTCACGGTACTCAATGCACATACGCATTGATCCGTCTTTCTTTTTAACAAATAAAATTGGTGCTCCCCACGACGATGAGCTTGGCTGTATGAATCCTTTTTCCAGCAATTCGTCTAATTGTTTCTTCAGTTCTTGCATTTCTGCGGGTTCTAAACGGTAAGGTGCTTTAGCAATCGGTGCTGTTCCTGGCAGTAGATGGATTCTGAATTCAACTTCTCTGTCCGGCGGTAGTCCTGGTAATTCTTCTGAAAATACATCTGAAAACTGAGACAGTACTGGAATGTCTTTTAGTTCTTTTCCTTTAGTGTTAGTGATTATAGAAATCAAATACACTATAGACCCTTTTCTTATATAACTTGCAGTTTTCATCACATAGATAAATTTAGTGGATCTGGAGGGCTTATCTCCTTTAATTGTGATCTTTTTATTTTTTTGATGAATTTACTTGGATTGACTTTTGATCACATAAAATACTAGCTTTATTGGCTATTAACCAAACCATTCCTAAAACGACATCAAATCCTGCCAGATTCATTGGGTAAAGGTTTGCCATAAATTTTTGGTTTAAAATCTCTATTCTTGCTCCCTGCAAGATTTCAGAAATCCTAACTGTTTCTCCATTTGCTGTTTCTACTAGACATTCTTGTGGTAGTTTAGTTAATCAGTGATTTAGAAGTTTGTAAAACGAAGTATTAATAAAACTTTGGTTCGCACCAGAGTCAAATAATACTTTAGCAAAAATATCATTAACTAAAAACGTACCAGCTATCACGTCTGGAATCATCTTGGCTTCATCTACAGTCAGAACGAATGCTCTAGCATTTTTAGTGTTCTTGTTGTTCGCGGCTGGAGCCAATTTCGGACAATTTGGCTTGATGTGACCTTTTTCTCCACAGTTGAAGCACATTCCATTATTAGGTTTTCTCCTACAATCTTCTTCCTTGTGTCCTGGCATCTTGCAGAAATTGCAGAGAGTGGAGCATTTTCCCGAATGCTTCCTTTTGCAGGCTTTGCAGTATGGTGCAGAGGTAGATCCTATATTCCTACGGTTGGAATTCCCAGAACGGAATTCTTGGGTAAGTCTTTGGGCTAGGTTTCTCCTCTGGTCTTCTTCTCTAGTACGGATTAATTCATCTGTCAAGGTGTTTGCTAGTTCTACAGCTTCTTCTATGGTTTGACGTCTAGCTGCCTTGACTACATGTCTAATCTCTCCAATTAATCCCCGTATGTAACGGGAGATTAATACTGGTTCAGGTGATGCAAGGGTTGGTACTATTCTGGCATATTCAAAGAATGTGGTAGTATAACCCTTACTATCTACCCCGGTCATCCTTAGGTTCAGAAATTTATTCGCTATCTGTTCCTTTTCATTGGGAGGGAAGAATTTCCGTTCTACCATATTTTTAAATTCTTCCTATTCCATGTTGTATACCCTATCACTTACTCTTGATTGGAGGATAGTGTTCCACCATTCTAAGGCTGAGTTCTTAAATAGATTAGAAGCAAACATTATCTTGTCTTCTTCAGCACACTTGCTTATTTTTAAAACTGCCTCAATCTTTTCTATCTAGCGTAGAGCTGCAATGGGTCCTTCATTGCCAGAGAATTCTATTGGTTTGCAGGACCAGAATTCTTTGTAAGAACAACTATAAGGCATGGTTCTTCTTCTTTTGGGAATGGGCATTTGAAGTACGGGTCCATTGTTCACACTGTGTTCTGGTTCAATTGGTCGCTTACTGCTATGTTTACTTTTATTATTCGCTTCCTGAACGTTTGAATAATAAATGACATTGCATCTATGATTCCTTGGGCCACTATGTGTTGGATAGCACTATTATCCACTTGGTTTCCATTGTTATTGATGCTTGGATTCTCATTAACCAAGTTAATGTTACTCTGGTTATCGTTATTCAGATTTTCTTGATTTCCTTCGTCGGCCATCTGAATTTTAAACAGTTACCCCGTATTAATATCACAAAATAATATTTAATATAGTAAATCACATGACACGCATTTTGGTCAAAAGCGTCGATCATTGCGACTTTACTCTATTCATATAATATGCATCTATTACACACCAGTACTGAAATTAAAATTACAATACCAACTGAAATTTAAAGTTACACTACTAGTAGTAGGCATCCGTAGTTTTTTTTTCATACACACATATATTATTATTACTACCGTTTCTACCATCACACTCATGAATATGGATTCATCCAGAAATCCATATTGCGCTCGTCGTATTTCCATACGAGTTGCTCTCCCACCTGTCTCATTCTTTCACTACTCTCTAAATTTTCCTCACCAAATGTCCTAAGTTCTTGTACGTTTTCTGCACTCTTTGTGGGTGCAGGTTCTAGGACTGGTTTCGGAATCTGTGGTGCAGGTTAATGGTATGGAGGTGTAGGTGCCTGTAATTGGTAAGGATCTTCTAAAATCTCCCTAATGTATACATTGTGGTAATAGGGATCTAAAGGATCCAAACCTGGGTAGGCTCCTATGTTTGGCATGGGCATGTCTTCATGTATCGGGTAACGTTGCACATAGTCCCTATTGTCGTCCCACCAGGGGTCGTAATCTGGGTCTAGGGGGTTTGGTGCTGGTACCCTAGGTATTTCCTCCGGGTCGAAATCATGCATTTCTACTTGATTTTCAAGGTTTTCTATTTCCATTGGTTGGTCAGGGATTGGTAGTTGTGGCTGGGGTGCTATCATTTGTTCCAGGTTAGGGTCAGCTGCAGTGGTTGCTAGGATGTGGATGTTGGCTATACCCCTATTAATCATTTCCTGGGCATAGGCATCGGTTTCTCTTTTGGCTGCTGGTAGTGCTCTCTGGTCTTGTAACTTTTTCATACGCTTTCTACGCTCGTGTGTCCCTCAACTGAACCATCCCCTCTTTTTCTGAGGAAATGACTCTTTTGAATGAGCCTTAAACACGAATATTCCTTCTTCCGTATCAGCAGAGTACCCTGAGAGGGCAGGCTGAGAAGAGGAGGTGCCTTCGCTTCTAGGCGAACCAGACAATTGACGATACGCGTCAGATGGTCCTTGGTCGCTCATACTGTAAACTAACAAATAGTCAAATAACTCATAACAAGAAATACAATTATGCACGTATTTCCGTAATTTATTTCCTAACAATTTGAATTTTGATGTCAGCAAAACACTTATGTGGCTGAATCAGTGGCTTAGCTCTGATACCACCTTCTGTCGCAACCCCCGATCCCTAATCCCCGGGAACGGGCGGCCGCGAGCCAGATTCGGTGGTATCTGGTATTGTCTAATTTGGCAGCGGAATTTACATCAGGACCGTAGTTAGGAAATATTTTATCAGAGTAAACCACCACATTTTATATAAATAAACATATTGGGATAAAACCCAAGTTTTTATTACAAACTGCTTTATAGGAATAAATCCCATTTTATTTGAACTAAAACGCCTTCTTTATTTAGGTAACTTTTATAGCCACTTTTCCAAGCCTTCAGTGCTGTCCAGCTGGCTTCTAATTGGCTTTCACATTGTGTTACCTGAAACGCGTTTTAAAACATTTGTCAGTGGGAAATACTGGTGAGTGAATCCCAGTTTAATCAAGTTAAATTAAAAACCATTGTACAGTATTGAGGGCGATCTCGCAATTACATTTGTTTCCAAGTCATACTAATTACCACCCACGGTACTGTCAACCCGACTTGTGGAAAGTTACTCATCGCAAGGCAGTAACTAATTTTGTATACAAAACCCCAACATACCGATGATAATTGTATCCTTACAAATACTCAATAACTGTTTAATATATAATTAATCGTGTGAGGTTTTGTAAAAACAGTTAACAAAATGGAGATTACTCACATTGCTGCCTTAGATTATCCTTTAGGGTTTCCTGAGAATTATCTATAATTTACACAAATGCCCACGTGTTAGTATAATAACCCATTTTAACATTAGTAATACCCTCCCCGAGACGTCATTCCAACGACTACGTCAGGCAGAACCACGACAGCCGTTACGGAACCCTAGATCAATCGGGCAGCGTATCTAATACGTATCCAGGGGTTATGATACTTACAACGGAGCAGAACTTCGCTAATTAGGGGGGTATTATACCCGAGATTATGCCTACACTTTAAGAAATTCGAGTTTTGAGAAAGAAATGAACGAACAGACTGAAGATCCGATGGCCTCTACTTATAGGGCCTGTTTTCAACTTTTACGCGGCCCGTGTAAGGTGTAGCCGAAGGGCTATGCGGCCCGCGTCAACTATAGTCAACGCGTAGGTGATCCGGATTAGCTTAGTAGGCTTGACATGTGTTTGGCCACGTGGCGGCCCAGGTTTCAGCCACATTTCACCTCCTCGCAGCCCGCGTAAGGGTTAAGGGGTGCCTTACGCGGCCCGCCTAAACCCCAAAAACTTGATTTTTGATTATTTTTAATAATATTTAAGGTATTCGGGGTCCGTTTTCACGTATGGGGTGTATTTTGGGAAATATTGAAATATTTTAAAATATATTAGGGTGTCGGAAAAATATTCGGGAGAGTGTCGGTTTAATTTAGGGTTGTTATAATGCATTTGCTTGATTGAGGGCATCCCATGACGCTTATCCGGTGATTTAGTTGGTCGTTAAAAATAATTGTTTTAATTTTACCATAAATTTTTCTTTAACTCTTTAAATAGAAATTATTTTTATCTAATAAAATTAGGAGTGAGAACATTGCCTTTTAAAAAAAACACCCATTTTATTAAATACTTTTCAGATCACCCATTTTGATAAATAAATTTTCCATCAATACCTATTTGAAAAAAAAACCCTCTCTTCGTATATTAATTAACAAAATATATACATATCATAATGATATATTTATAAAGATATACCAGTTTTCTTACGTTGCGCGTTGCGGCGAAACCGATCAAAAGATAATGTAAAACAAACGTGATTTGAAAATAAAACATTTTTAGAAAGTCAGACCATTATAACGATTTAATTTATCATCGAACCGTTTTATGATACCAAATAAATGCTTTATTTTGAGTACAACTTCGTTTTTAACAAAACTTATAATGGAATGTCGAGAGAGAAAATCAAGTACAACTACGTATTTAAGTTTTTAGAAAAAAAGTTATAAACATAAATTATTAAAGAAGTATCAGATTAATTGATAAATTAATATATGTTCTAAAAAAAGAAAAAAAGAATTATTAGAAATCGTAAAGGAAATATATGGTTTTAAAAAAGGAAAAAATAAAAAATATGCTATTTAAAAGTAAATATAATAATAAACTTTTATAACACATTAAATAAAAAACTATATATTATTATAAAAATAAAGTTATTATCCATCGTTCTTCGTCAACAATATATATAATATACATGGCCGGCCCTAAGGGTGGGCGGGGAGGACCACCGGCCAGGGCCTGATATTTTGAAGGGCACGTTATTTTAATTTTTTTATATGTATATGTAAAAAATAAATAAATCAATAGGGTATACTCATACAAATACCAACATAGGCCCACTTACAAAACTATTTTTAAGGTTTAGATTAGTTATTAGCACATTGTCATTAGGTTTAGACCTCCCAATACCGAATTTCGTTAAGGCGTAAGGGCACGGTTTTTCGAGCTCGAGCAGGGTACACGAATTCTCAGGGCCAGCCCTGATAATATATGTATGTTATACCTAAAGCCTCACAAAACTAGATATATGAACCTCAAGCTCATTTATTAAACAAACTACAGTCGGTTTGATTTAAGCTGTAGTATATTAATCTTCGAGTAGTTCCCAAACGATTAGACACATTGACCGTAAGTTCCATATTTCACTTTTACTACATAGTTTTGGGATATTTGGGATTTATATAAAAGACTAAATGAATTCCATATATCCAATCATTAATATCTTTTTGAGTGGGGAAATTGACTAGATATGTATGCACATTATGAAAATGATGTCATAAGGAATAACCAATGGAAACTAGCTTTTCATGTAGTTTATACATATATGTTTACATACAAGTTTAACGGGTCCACATTTATACAAGAATAATCATATCTTTAAAGATATTTTTAAATTGTGAGTTCGAATTCTGTCTTCTATTTTGCAAAATTGTCACCAAGTTGGAGGTGAAATTATTAACATTAAGTGGTATTAACATTTAACATGATTGCTTGTCCACAAGAAATAATCAACTGTATAGAATGTTTTAAAAGAAACAAGTTCTGCAAGTTCGGATTGATTTAAGCTTTAGCATACTAAACCTGCAGTAATTCGCAAACGGTTAGAGTACACATTTACCATGCGTTCCATCTTTCACTTTCACTACATAGTTATAGGATATTAGGGATTCATATACAAGATTAAATGAATCTTATATATACCCAACCATTAATATCTTTTTGAGTGGGGAAATTGACAAGATATGTATGCACACTATGAAAATGATGTCATAAGAAACAACCAATGGTATTTGAAACTTAACACTAGGGTTCTTAAGGGTTTTATGTCAACTTTTAGATTTATCATGCATATAGTATTTGTTTTTTAAAGATACGTTCACATATTGATTACAAATATGTTACGTACACGTTAAAGTCATTTATTTATATTCATGTGAAAACTTAAAATGTTAACTTGTGAGTCAAAATCAAGCGATTTAGTTCGAGCTGATCAATAAGAGTTTGTTATTTTATTGATTAATATATAAGACATAATTTGAAAAATGTTGTATAGTTTCATAAACTTTAGAAGAAAAGACTCGATTAATTTAACTTTTTTTTTAATTATCAAACTAGTTTTATATAAATAAGATAAAATTCAATTGTGTATATATGGACAGTTATAACTATATTATTAAGCCTTATTTGTCTTTTCCACGAAACACTTTACATTTGAATAAATCTAAACATTATATTAAATATTAATTAAACGAAAATTTATAAGCTTTTGGGCACTATGACAACCGACATCGTATTATCTTGTATTAATTGTGAAAGAGGCCCTCACATGGGTTGATACCTTAAGAATTAACCTAACATCCGATAGGCGATATTTAGCGATAGCAACTATTATTATATTAAGGATTAAATACACATTATATTTTCATACGAAGTCTACAAATACTATATGAGATTAACAAAAGGGTCGTATTATTGGCACACCTTGGGGGTTAAATCGACACCCTCAATACGCATCATATAGGTCTATACGATGCGTATTGAGGTGGGTTCAAACTTCTATGTCTGCCAAAGGCTGCCATTGTCCCCTACCAAAAAGTAATACGCATCGTATAGGCCTATACGATGCGTATTGAGAGTGTCGATTTATTTTTTTAATTTTTGTAAGGTAGCTTCCTGTCACGCGGTAGCTTTCCGTCACGCGAATGAAGAAGCAACACTTTGGACATTTTTCAGTCTTCAAACATCTAGGAAACATTATTTGAGAATACCCCTGATTTTATCGAAGCTGTAGAATGAGATCCTCCACTGTTGGGTTATCATCTTTCAACCCCATTTTCCCTAAATTTATCGATTCTATTTTTCAACAGGGATGTAATGCAATGATTCCTCTCAATTGAATAGACCGACACTTGCTTCATAAGACTCACTTGAATCGTCTCGGATGTAATAACATTGTATTTATCACGAAAGTACTGAACAACCGAGATAACAGCTCCGGTTTCATCAGCGGCATTTGGAACAGGAGAGTTGAAAAAACTGCAATTGGAATTGATCTTGGAACAACATACTCTTGTTACCATATGACACATGATAAAAGCGTTTCTCTAGACAATCTGGGATTATGTTCCGCAAATTGGGAAGCACATATTTGCTTCAAGATTTATGTCTGATGTCCATGTTTGATCACATTTGACTTAATCTGCGGCAGTCCACTGACTTTCTTCCCCGTGTCTGCACCGTGATCTTTATATTCTTGGTTCAATACCAACTCATCTTTAGTAGTGTTTGTTTGAGAACCTGATTCAGATACACAACGGTTCTCCAATTCCAGATTAGCAAGCAAATACACAACGGTTGTCACACCCTGTCTTTTGCGGAAGCGTATGATGTGTGACTAGTTTAATATCATTGCATTCAATCGTAATAAACAACTACGTGATCAAAACGATGTTCATCCATTCATAAAATTTGAGTATTACAAACACTGGTTATTTAAGTTTTAAAACACAACATTCGTCTAGGTTACAATTCAACAAAAGTGGATGACATCTAAACTTGAAGTTTACTTCTAGTTACGACACCCGCGCCCAAGATCCGTCCTGTCACCTGAAATACATGTAATTTTGGGAAACATCAACAAAAAGTTGAGCGAGTTCATGCGTCTTGTTTGTGTATTGTAATTCTTGTAAATCTTTGAGAGACTCCTTTGTAAACATGTATGAAAAGCGTGTATGAACATGAATGTTTTACAAGGATTTTAAGGCATGCGAGGACATAGGGAGCACTTGTTATGGCTCATGGGTACATGGGGAGTACTTGTTATGACTCCTTGAGGACATGGGGAGTACTTGTTATGACTCCTTGAGGACATGGGAAGCACTCGTAATGGCTCATACCCTTTTCGATTTTCCTCGACTGTGTCGATTAACCTCGACTGTGTCAATTTCCCTTGACTGTGTCAATTTCCCTTGACTGTGTCGATTACCCTCGAATGTGTCGATTAACCTCGACTGGGACTCCGAAGCACTACTAGTTACTAGTTGTGACCATGAGTGGGGTTCGGTCGTACCCGTTAGATCTAACCCTCGTCCCTAATTATGTATTAATGGCATTTCAATATCTAGTCTATGCTCACATGATCTAGTATTTCACAGGCCTTTCATAGGCATTTCTTAGGCATTTCATATATCATTCCTTAAAACGCATCATACTTGGCACTAGTTATCACCAAGAGTGCTTCTTGTTTTTGTATCCATCATACCATTTATAAACATTGTAATATTTGTAACATTTATTTCACCCCCGAGAGTTATAAAACCATAAACAGTTAAAGAAAAGGGGGAGAATGAACTCACAGTTTTGCGTCTTCGTACTCGTAACTCAAATCTCGTCAGCAAACAAGACTACCTACAATGTGCTAGGGTCTATTAGACGAGTGGGCCGTGCCTTGCCTTAGTGTTCATGTTTTGAGTTACGTTTCTTTTATGTCTTTAACATTATTCGAAGTTATAATACTTCTCAAGTATTTATTTTCGTATTTCCTTCCCAAGGATGGGAGTATTTCATACTTGTGTATTTGTATTCTCGTATTTGCAGTTTCCAAAGATAACACATTTTCTCTTTGTCGAAAATACAATATTACTCTTGTAATATTTTCAAAAATCATGTTTTCACTCCTTGTATCCAAAATAATATTTGCCAAAAATATATTTATAAGTTACGTTCTTGCGCTCGATTTCGCATTATTAAGCGTGTAACTTATATATTTGTTCCTTGTGATTTTTGGTATTATTTTGGATTGTAGATTCTTGGTATTTTGTTAAGTTATATTATTTTAAATCATAAAATAATACAACAAATACACAAAGTATACACATAAGCACACACAATGTGTCTTACTACTAGCTTCAAGCTAGGGAAGAAACAAGATGAAGATTGAGTGGATAAAAGCTTGTAAAGGGGGTCCTTCAAGATCCGTGAACACCGAGCCTCCTAATTCACCTTCTAGAACCTTGTAATGCACTTGGAATTGGATGAATGAAATCGAAAATGGTGATGGTGAGAAGGGGATCTTTGGCCGTGAGCTTATGAGAGGGAGGAGAGTGAGAGTTGTGTTGAGTGTTGGTGATAAAGATCAAGTTCTTATAACCCTTAATCTCTAATACCCATTGGTTTGAATGTTCCCACTAGTACAAACAATATCAAGGCAAATCCCAAGGAAAATATCATAGAAGATTTTAGGAAGATTGCACAAATCTTGGAGTAGTGGGGTCCTTGTGACCGTCCACATCATGAGGGGGGGTTAAATGTAATTTGTTGGTAAGTAGGTGATTAATAGGGTGTTAAGTGTTAAGTCTTGTGTTTAATGTGTAGGATGCTTTATGTAGATTGTTTAAGTGTTCGGGAACCATAACTAGCTCAGAAAAATAAAAACAATGCTTCTAGTAATATTTTAGTGTTCCGGGTAATGTCTGGTTGTTCGGTTAGATACCGTTCCGTTAAAGTGCTAAATTATACCGTATAGTGTCCTTTATGTAACTTTTTGTGACACTTTTAATTCCCGACACTTAGGAAAGTATTCAGGACCATTTTGTCATGTTTTTGCACATTACTAGCTTATTAAAAAGCTGAATTTTGATGATTAATGCAGAATTCTGCACTTCGAGTGGGTTTTAGGCACTTTCCGGCACTTAAACTATCACTTAGGCATGCAGTTTTGGGGTCCTTACTTCCCTACACACTATACCAGTGTATCACTTGGTCTCTGGCTCATACTGGGCCTCAAAATACTGTCTGTCTATGTACTGAACTTCGTCAGCATTTTTCTGTTTGTCTGGTATTGGTGCCAATTTTGTTATGTGTATCATTTGAACTATCTCGTGTTGCATGTAGCAACGAATAAAGTCTTGTATCATGAAATGCCATTGTATGTATATAACAGTAATCAAAAATTCATTTTTCTTGTAAACTAGATCATGAACAATTATTTAAGCACAAATTACTGTTCAATTAGTGTACGGAATGTACGGAAAAGTGACGGTTGTCACAGTCTCCCCCCGTTAAAAGAATTTCGTCCTGAAATTCGAGCGATGCCATCTGTCACAGGGGAGTTGTGAATCAAATATGGTCACTTAGATTCTTGATTTGTCTTCAAGTTCCCATGTACTCTGGGTCATGTTATGAATTCTATCGTACTTAAGTAAGTCAATCATGTCTTTTCTGTATCTTGTGGACTCTTGGTCCGTAACCTTAACAGGTTTTATAGTATTGTGGAGTCTTGGTCTGAAACCTTAACAGGTTCTATAGTAATTTTGTCGTTTGTCATTGACGTGAATCTTATTTGTGGGAACAACGACTGTTCCTTGAGTCAGACTCCTCTAAAGACTAGACACACGAATGTGTCGCGATCACTACTGATCTTTTTCTGGAAGTTTCATCTTGTGAACAATGGTTCCGATCCCTACATCGGGGATTCAATCTTTATGTTTTCAAAATCACATCACGCCTTCTCTAGGCGAGGCTCCCACTAAAGCCATACTTCTTGTTTCAAATTTCTACGATTTTCTGCCACTCATCGGCGCAATCTTACTGTATTCTGCGGCTGTCTCGATATGATCACATATCTGAACGATCTTGCCTCTAGTTTTTCCTGAGCCAACTCTGGCCAGTAGATTGTTTATCTCCGGTCTCCGTTCAACATGACGGGGATCGTCTTATTATGTTCCATCTAAAGCTTCACACGAAGCGGTTTAAACGGCGGTGTGATAAATACTGTTGTAGGAAAACTCCACTAAGGGCAAGTGAGTGTTCCAACTTTTCATCAAAGTTTATCACACAAATACGTATCATGTCTATACTGTTTGCATCGATCAATAGCTTAGTCCATCTACGTTAATGTTCAAGTTCTTACGATAAACGGTGTGCTGCAACCCTTGTGATCAGTAAAGATCGTGCAGCGTTTTCTTTCAGGTAACGACGTCAAATTTGCGGCGCGCAATTACTGTATCTAGCTCAAGGTTTCTTCTTATGATTCCTTAATCAATGTGCCGCGTACGCAATGTTGTGGTCTCGTTGCATCGACGTACAATCGAGACTTTGTCGAGAAGCGTCACATAATTGCAACTCTAGCTCCTTAGCTCTTGTATGCAGGGTTGGCATGAATCTCGTTTTTATCCACGATGTATCTTAAAGTTCTCGCTTTGCGAATTCGAAATCCGCTTTTCTTCATCATAGCACATAACTGTTCTTTCTCTAAAAGTTGCAAGGTAAATTGCAGCTGTTGCCCATGACCTTCCTTGGTCGGTGGCCATATAAGAATGTAGTCAATAAGTATAATCATGATTTATCCAGGTATGGCTTACACGTTCGATTCATGAGGTCCATTAATATTGTCGATGCATGTGTTAAGCCAAATGGTACGACAAGGAACTCGTAATGCTCGAAGCGAGTCCTAAAGGTCGTTTTAGGGATATTTCCTTCTTGTATTTACAGTGGAGCACATCTTGTCCTCAAGTTGATCTTTGAGTGGTAACTATAACCTGGCGATTTGTCTGTTCATGTTATCAGTCCTTGGCAAAGGATTCTGATTCTCAATTTTCTGAAATTTATGCAAAATGGAACTGCCAACTTTCTCCTCGTGTCCTTAACTAAGGATGTCATGTCCTTAATTCCTTCTGTCTAGCAGCTCTTGTAGTTATACCGGAAGCTCATGCTTCGCGGACGAAGCTAGTCGGTAAGGTGTCATTCGGCACTGGTGCTGCTCCTGACATGAGGTTTATCCTAAACTCCTCTTGCTGTTGTGGAGGGGCGTTACTGGCAAATCTTCAGAAAAGGCTTCTGGAATTTCTTCCATAACGGGGATGTCCTCAGGCTCTATACTTGGATATCCAATCCATGCTGACTATCATATTATGACTTCTCAAGTCAATGGTAACAGAAGGTTCTGGCCTTCTGAGTCCCTAAATACAATCCTTAATTGCTTCATCTGCTTACTAGCCTTCTATATGCCCATTTCTAAAGAATACGGGACGTCTATTTTACTCGAAACTAGGCCAAGCAGTTTCTTAAGTTCTAAGCATGCAAGGTTACAGTTGATGCCAGTATTAACTAAAAATAGATGCATAAGGTTGGTTAATAGGGAACGTACCCGTAAACGCATCTGGATTCTGGCGTGTTTCACGAGTTTCGATCATGAAAACCCTTCCTTGTTTGTTTCCCCCTAGGGCAATCTTTCCTAAAGTGCCCTGCTTCACCACATTTGTAGCAACCTGGTATTCTCTTATTTCTTCCACCTGGATCCTTCGCCCAACAGGCGTCCTTGCTGTGCCCTTCTTTTCCACACTTTCCGCACTTAGGCCTCAGACATCGACCTTCATGGTGAAAATTGCATTCCCAGCACCTCGGCTTGGTCCCCGAGTAAATTTTACCACCAGCCATATTAGTGGCTCCATCAGCTTTCCTTCCATGCAGCGGATTCACTTTCTTTCTTTTGTTTACTTTAGAGCTTCTATAGCTGACTTGGGTGCTTATCTTTAGGTTCGAAGACTTCCTTTTCTTATTGCCTGATGACTCCACATGAGTCTCTTTCTTGTTATCCTCAGATTCCGAAAATTTTCCCGCACGTAGAGCCTCTTCAGTAAGTGTAACGCTTAAATTGATAGCCTCTGCGATGGTTGGAGGCCTTGAGGTAGTAACCAAGCTCCTAATTTGAGGTGCAAGTCCCCAAATGAATCGCTCAACCCTCTTGAATTCTGGTTTGACTAAGTAGGGGACGACTCTAGACAAGCCGTGAAATCGCTGGACATATTCAGGAATCTTTGGTCCGTCCATTTTCAAATTCCAAAACTCCACCTCAAGCTTCTGGATTTCAGCCCTAGAACAATATTTCTTCTCCATCATTTCTTTGAGCTCGTCCCAGCTTAGTGCATAAGCAGCATCTGCACCAAGGGTCTGAACCTGAAGGTTCCACCAGGAGAGTGCGCCATCCAAAAACAACCCTGAGATAAAGGTAACCCTCTGCTGGGGTGAACAGTTACTCATTCTTAGAACGGAGTCAGTCTTTTCTGCCCAATGGACAAATGCAACGGCACCTCCTGCGCCGTCAAAATTCAATGGCTTACAGTCCAGGAATTGTTTATAGGTGCAGCCAGTTGGAGGGTTATTTCCGGAATTTCCACCGCTGTGTTCAGAGTGGAGGGCTTCATGTCGTGCAATTGCCTGTGAGATTCATTCTTGAAGCTCGGCTTCTGTTCTTGGTAACGTACTGGTGTCTGTGTTGCGTCTTGGCGGCATTCCTTTTCTGTCAAAAGGTATGAGGTTGGTTAGACAATATTCCATAATTGTCTATGAGGTACATAGTACCATAAGTAAACAGGTAATCACCCAATATCACATGTATATATAATCATCATTGTATGGGCGAGGAAACAATTACTGAGCCTTCACATAGGCTTGGCATCTTAGCCTATTGTTTGTAATAATGTATTCGAGGCTACATCGCCCTGGTCATACAAGTTTCATAAAGTGGTAGAGTGTAACGTCACTGAATCTTTCTGAATGTTATTGCTCTTCTCTTGCTTAAATATCGTTTCTCAAATGTCTCGTGCACGGGTAGACACGAAGTAGGCAAGACAGGTTTCCTACTTGATAAAGTGCTAAAGCACTGATCTAGGTATTGTCCTACCATTTGAAGATATGAACACCTAGAGTTTATTTTTGTGTAGTAATCGTTATCTTGGCTCGCAGAGTCCACCAGGATTTCCATGCACTACAAGTCGTTATTACGTGGGCCCCCGTAATAATAAATTGTCTTGCACAGTTACCCCGATTTCCTCTCGTCCAAGCAGATGATCAATCAAGGAGGGGACACTATTGTCCTTATACTTCTGTTATGGAAAGGACCATTACGGCGGTCCATGCGCTAACACTCGTTATCGTTACGCGCGAATAGGCACGATGATTAAATGAAATAGGAATAAAGAGAATTCCCAGTAGTTGGAGGGGCACCTTCAAAATGAATACTTCATCTTCCTTTTCTGGTCAAGTATGTCGTCAATCTTGCTTCATATAAGCCGCAGGGATCTCGTCCCGTTGATTAAGAATTTGTTCAAGGTTGCCGCCTCTGCCTCGTCATCATCACCGTAGTCAGGCACCTTCACGATCGAGAGGGAAGAGCAGCCATCTCCTACGGAAGCAAGCTCAGAATCTTGTTTAGTAATCACTCTAGCCATGAGCTTTGCAATGAACGCGAGGTCGATAGCTTCATCGTCCGAGTTACGTACAGTAATAGGAGTCGGAGTCGAAAGTATCTTATTCACGACAATAATTATTCCGTACACTTATTCGTATGTATTCACGTCAATATTTATTCCGTACACTTATTCGTATGTATGTATCGATAAACAAATATGTTACTTAGCATAAACATGCATCATGTTACATATAACTCTCGTTTTTTTTTTTTGGAGGGGGGGTCATTTTTCTAGTTGTCGATTTACGGCTGAGAAAAAAACACTACTTGGTACCAGTTTTCACCAAGAGTGTATTTTATCTTTGGCAAGTCTAACTCGTGTAGACTATGCCTTAATTGGCACCTTATCTTGAGGGTATTCCCTACTAATGTCCTTGCCTTGTCTCTTTTTGAAAAGTGTTTGACTCGTGGATCTTGACGCTTACGTGAATGCAATGAAAACCTTTTTGTAAAATGTTTTCGTCAAAGAAGTCTAGCGATTGTAGTCTAGACTCGAGAAGGAATCCTAGTTCACTACAATCGAAGCTCTGATACCAAACTGTCACACCCTGTCTTTTACGGAAGCGTATGATGTGTGACTGGTTTAATATCATTGCATTCAATCGTAATAAACAACTACGTGATCAAAACAATGTTCATCCATTCATAAAATTTGAGTATTACAAACACTGGTTATTTAAGTTTTAAAACACAACATTCGTCTAGGTTACAATTCAACAAAACTGGATGACATCTAAACTTGAAGTTTACTTCTAGTTACGACACCCGCGCCCAAGATCCGTCCTGTCACCTGAAATACATGTAATTTTGGGAAACATCAACAAAAAGTTGAGCGAGTTCATGCGTCTTGTTTGTGTACTGTAATTCTTGTAAATCTTTGAGAGACTCCTTTGTAAACATGTATGAAAAGCGTGTATGAACATGAATGTTTTACAAGGATTTTAAGGCATGTGAGGACATAGGGAGCACTTGTTATGGCTCATGGGTACATGGGGAGTACTTGTTATGACTCCTTGAGGACATGGGGAGTACTTGTTATGACTCCTTGAGGACATGGGAAGTACTCGTAATGGCTCATACCCTTGTTGATTTTCCTCGACTGTGTCGATTAACCTCGACTGTGTCGATTTCCCTTGACTGTGTCAATTTCCCTTGACTGTGTCGATTACCCTCGACTGTGTCGATTAACCTCGACTGGGACTCCGAAGCACTACTAGGTACTAGTTGTGACCATGAGTGGGGTTCGGCCGTACCCGTTAGATCTAACCCTCGTCCCTAATTATGTATTAATGGCATTTCAATATCTAGTCTATGCTCACATGATCTAGTATTTCACAGGCCTTTCATAGGCATTTCATAGGCATTTCATATATCATTCCTTAAAACGCATCATACTTGGCACTAGTTATCACCAAGAGTGCTTCTTGTTTTTGTATCCATCATACCATTTATAAACATTGTAATATTTGTAACATGTATTTCATCCCCGAGAGTTATAAAACCAAAAACAGTTAAAGAAAAGGGGGAGCATGAACTCACAGTTTTGCGTCTTCGTACTCGTAACTCAAATCTCGTCAGCAAACAAGACTACCTACAATGTGCTAGGGTCTATTAGACGAGTGGGCCGTGCCTTGCCTTAGTGTTCATGTTTTGAGTTACGTTTCTTTTATGTCTTTAACATTATTCGAAGTTATAATACTTCTCAAGTATTTATTTTCGTATTTCCTTCCCAAGGATGGGAGTATTTCATACTTGTGTATTTGTATTCTCGTATTTGCAGTTTCCAAAGATAACACATTTTCTCTTTGTCGAAAATACAATATTACTCTTGTAATATTTTCAAAAATCATGTTTTCACTCCTTCTATCCAAAATAATATTTGCCAAAAATATATTTATAAGTTACGTTCTTGCGCTCGATTTCGCATTATTAAGCGTGTAACTTATATATTTGTTCCTTGTGATTTTTGGTATTATTTTGGATTGTAGATTCTTGGTATTTTGTTAAGTTATATTATTTTAAATCATAAAATAACACAACAAATATACAAAGTATACACATAAGCACACACAATGTGTCTTAATATAAAATATATATTCTGAATATATATTTATCAATTTTTATTTAGAAAAACCAACCTCCGATACTTTGTATTTTTGTAACAAAACATATGGCAAAGTTTATATTGAAAGCGTAGTTTAAAACATGCTTGTAAACACTTGTTTAGAAAATATTTTCTAAGTGTTGGAATTTTTAGAAAATTTCGTCATAGTTTCCTTTGTAAATGGAGGTGTCCATGCTATTTAGCATATCATTTTCTTTTCAAAAATCATCCATACAATCAACAACAATTCACTAACCACCTTACACTTACCAAGTGCAAAAACTATTTAATTTTCATAGTAACATGAACTTGATATTTCACGAAAACGCGTAGTAACTTGGTAAGGTGTTTAGTGGGTTTAGTTACCCTCCAAAGTGTGTTTACTTCTTTTAAAATCTCATTCTTGAAGAGATTTGGTGTTTACAACTTGTAAACATAATTTACAAAAATGTTTATTATTAAACCTTCTTGTTTCTCTAGTGTTCTTATACTTGTTCTTCCACCAAAAATAATATAGGTTTATGTAAAATCATGATCTTCTGAAAATCACATTTTGAACTTGGTTCTTTTTAGAAAATCATTCACAAATCTAGGGTTAACAAGGTTATCAACTCACTTTAATGATTATTTTTCAAGAAATCATTTTAATATTCAAGTTTATGTCCATTCATGAAGATGATCATCACATGTAAACACATAATCATCTCCTAACTTGTTAAATCATGTTTTTAATCATGCTTTAACAACTTCAATATGATGATCAACATCATATTACCAAGAAATCAACAAATAATCATCAACATATTCAAAACAACTTTCTTCTAACAATGTTTCATCTTATGTTAGCTTTATGTTCAAACTTCAAGTGTATGATCTTTAGTGTTCATATGATTTTCAACATGTTATATCTTTAACCACTAAAAATAGAAAGTATCAAGAGTGAAAAAGGGTCTTACTACTAGCTTTAAGCTAGGGAAGAAACAAGATGAAGATTGAGTGGATAAAAGCTTATAAAGGGGGTCCTTCAAGATCCGTGAACACCGAGCCTCCTAATTCACCTTCTAGCACCTTGTAATGCACTTGGAATTGGATGAATGAAATCGAAAATGGTGATGGTGAGAAGGGGATCTTTGGCCGTGAGCTTATGAGAGGGAGGAGAGTGAGAGTTGTGTTGGTGATAAAGATCAAGTTCTTATAACCCTTAATCTCTAATACCCATTGGTTTGAATGTTCCCACTAGTACAAACAATATCAAGGCAAATCCCAAGGAAAATATCATAGAAGATTTTAGGAAGATTGCACAAATCTTGGAGTAGTGGGGTCCTTGTGACCGTCCACATCATGAGGGGGGGGGGGTTAAATGTAATTTGTTGGTAAGTAGGTGATTAATAGGGTGTTAAGTGTTAAGTCTTGTGTTTAATGTGTAGGATGCTTTATGTAGAATGTTTAAGTGTTCGGGAACCATAACTAGCTCAGAAAAATAAAAACAATGCTTCTAGTAATATTTTAGTGTTCCGGGTAATGTCCGGTTGTTCGGTTAGATACCGTTCCGTTAAAGTGCTAAGTTATACCGTATAGTGTCCTTTATGTAACTTTTTGTGACACTTTTAATTCCCGACACTTAGGAAAGTATTCAGGACCATTTCGTCATGTTTTTGCACATTACTAGCTTATTAAAAAGCTGAATTTTGATGATTAATGCAGAATTCTGCACTTAGAGTGGGTTTTAGGCACTTTCCGGCACTTAAACTATCACTTAGGCATGCAGTTTTGGGGTCCTTACTTCCCTACACACTATACCAGTGTATCACTTGGTCTCTGGCTCATACCGGGCCTCAAAATACTGTCTGTTTATGTACTGAACTTCGTCAGCATTTTTCTGTTTGTCTGGTATTGGTGCCAATTCTGTTCTGTGTATCGTTTGAACTATCTCGTGTTGCATGTAGCAACGAATAAAGTCTTGTATCATGAAATGCCATTGTATGTATATAAAAGTAATCAAAAATTCATTTGTCTTGTAAACTAGATCATGCACAATTATTTAAGCACAGATTACTGTTCAATTAGTGTACGAAATGTACGGAAAAGTGACGGTTGTCACAACGGTTCTCCAATTCCAGATCAGTAATGTAAGGAGAAGCGTTGAGATGATGGACATCCATCAAGCTCAAAAAGAAAACTTGTGTTCCCCATAGTCACAAACGATTGCGGTTTGTATTTCGCATAGCCACCGTTCCCATAGTAAAAAACGGTTGTGATTTGCACATTCAATCTTCATTGCTTCATTAAAATTAACAGGGCGGTCTCTTTGCTTCGTCCACTAGAACTAGTTGTGTATGCATTCTTTTGGTAGTTAATAAAACGGAAGCTATCAACGTGGGGATGGGTATAGAACCCGACATGTCTTCCTGAATCTGAATCTGAAAGTTAACTTTGACTTATAAAACCCACTAGCAAAATAAGCGCTTTTATCATGTTAGGGAGAATGTTCTTGAAATTGAAGGGAAAGGAAAAATGGTTGCTGATGTTTTTCAGTATTCGGGTTTTGTTGGTTTGTTTCTAGCTAGGGTTTAGAATGATTGAAGGAATGTTGGCCCACGGATCTTCCATGGAGTGACAGATCCGACAATAGGGCCCACAGATCTTAAGCCCACCCAAGACCGACCTTTGGATTACACATGTTGAATGATCGAGAGAAACTTCTTCGAGCTAACTGTCGATATCTCATCCTTCTTATCTTACTATTAAACGAGGTTGTTCTCCACAACGACGATACGCTTGTTGACTGTCACATGAATAAGTAGTGTTTGTTTGAGAACCTGATTCAAATTAAAAAGCGGTCTCTTTGCTTCGTCCACTAGAACTATTTGTGTATGCATTCTTTGCTATAACAGGATGGATGTGACACACACAGATAGATAAATATCTGATTGTTTCAGATTGCTATGAATGCACACAATGAATTTGGAACAAGAAGTCCAACAATCCGTTTAGATTGTTGTCTAAACTATGAATGCACACAACGAATTTGACAACTGTGACATCTTATTAAAAGTATAAATCACCTCCAATCTTCCTGGTCAAATCACACACTATAAAGTTTAAACTTATCGTGTGTTGCAGTTTGGAAAGATGACCGAATAGAGATCTGAATAACAAACTGTGGAGAACTTGTTTGCGTTATCCATCAACATAAGCTAAAATACTCTAAAATTAACAAGGCGGTCTCTTTGTTGCGTACTGATTATTGAAAAGATTTGTTGAAATCGAAGAAAAGAGTAAAAAAGATGAATTGAGGCGTACATTAGGAACACGAAGTCCAACAATCCGTTCATTATCTGTTGTTGTCTAAAACAATATGAATGCACGCAACGAATTTGACATCTGTGGAGCGTGATCAACTACTTTGGGTATATTCGAAACCAACTAAAATACGTTGGGTATATTCGAAACCAACTAAAATACGTTAAAATACGCTAAAATTACGTTACAATACATTAAAATACGCTAAAATACGTTAAAATATGCTAAATTACGTTACACTACGTTAAAATACGCTAAAATACGTCAAAATACGCAAAAATACGTCAAAGTACGCGACTAACGATATTTACACACACGTATACATATAACACGGCACTATGGAGTCCAAGTGGATTTCAAACAAAATTGTACGTAATCATGGAATACGATATTTGCATGCAACCGAACGACACCGAAACGACTTATGTTGAAGGTATACGTCATAAAACGAAAAAACATGCGAAAGTTTGGCAAAAACGAGACGTATACGCGTCGAACCGAGGGAAACACGATAAAACTAAATTTGAAATAATGCCCAATACGATCGTATAGGCCTATGTCGTATCGTATAGCAGCTTAATACGCATTGTATAGGCCTATACGATGCGTATTAAACTTTGAATTTTCTCAAAAATACCCCTAAATTTATAAAAAAAAACCAGGGGTATTTCAGTAAATTCATCGTTCAATACTCATCATATAGGCCTATACGATGCGTATTGAACTATAAATTTCTCAAAAATGTTTTTCAAATCAAGGTTTCCATCATTACAACCACTTGTATTCAACGGGGACGTAATGCAATAATTCCTCTCAATTGAATAGACAGAAACTTGCTTCATAGGACCCACTTGAATCGTCTCGGAAGTACTGAACAACAGAAATAACAGCTTCGGTTTCATCAGCTGCATCGTTTACCGTCGAATGCATCCTTATTTTTGTAAATCGCACAAACAAGCATGCCTTGAACAAGTCTAGAACACTCGTAATCCTCAATCGGCTTTGAAACCGGACGGAATCTACGAAGAAACTGTTCGATTTCACGGTGAGTGGAGAAATTAGCGACGGAGAAACTGTTCGACACAGACATGCATCAGGAAAGAAGCATATAATGATTCCTCTCAATTGAATAGTGTTATTACAAGCAACTATGTAAACATTTAACATCTCATTAACGCAAATGCAATACTTACAAAATTTGATAGGCACTAGTTGTCAATATAGAAACTTTACAAGGGAAGCAACTAAAAAAGCGATGAACTGTATTTAACGTACACACCGCATTTGAAGATTCTTGCATTAAACACAATTTGTTGGAATTTGTGGATTTCGGTTGGTTCAGATCTCTATTCGGTCATCTTTCCTCTCAATTGAATAGACAGACACTTGCTTCATAGGATCACTTCAATCGTCTCGGAAATACTGAACAACAGAAATAACAGCTTCGGTTTCATCAGCTGCATCGTTTTCCGTGGAATGCATCCTTATTTTTGTAAATCGCACAAACAGGCATGCCTTGAAGTACTGAATCAACAGAAATAACAGCTTCGGAATCTATTAACCCACAATTTGTTGGAATTTGTAGACAGACACTTGCTTCATAGGACTCACTTGAATCGTCTCGGAAGTACTGAACAACAGAAGGATAAGATATCGGCAGTTAGCTCGAAGAAGTTTCACTCAATCAGGTGTTCCAATAGGTTCTCCCTTTTAACAATGTCCTGTTAATAGTTTCAGATGACATGCTTGGTAACAAAGAGGAACACTTTCTTCCGTTTTATTTTTTTCTACTTTTAGAAAGGTTTGACCAACTCACGATTGTAATAAAACGGAACATAATACCAGATTGTCTAGAGAAGCGCTTTTATCATGTGTCATACGTTACGAGATTCTTCGAGAATTAGAAAAGGAGAAAATACGGAACGACAAGGGTAGTATGAGTCTGAGTCCATTGTGGTTCGTGTCAGATTTGTATTTCCCATAGCCACCGTTTCCGGTAGTAAAAAACGGTTGCGGTTTTGCACATTCAATCTTTATTGCTTCATTATAATTAATAATGTGGTCTCGATTGAAGATGTCATTGCAAGACTGTTTGTCGGGCTTCCAATGCTCACACAGGGTGATAAACAACGCTGATATTGAACGGATTATTGAACCAACTACTCGAAATCCCTTTCGTTTCTCGAAATTGAACAGATTATTGAACCAAGAAAGTCATTGGACTGCCGCAGATGAAGTCAAATGTGATCAAACTTGGATATCAGACGTAAATCTTGAAGAAAGATCCGTGGACCCTATTGTCGGATCTGTGACTCCATGGAAGATGTGATTAAGGTAAGCGTGCCGTGTTATGTGTCATAAAACAGAACATAATCCCAGATTGTCTAAAGAAACGCTTTTATCATGTGTGATCCAGAGGTCGGTCTCGGGTGGGCATAAGATATTTTCGGATCTGTGACTCCATGGAAGATGTGATTAAGGTAAGCGTGCCGTATCATGTGTCATAAAATGGAACAGAATACCAAATTGTCTAAAGAAACGCTTTTATCATGTGTCATGTTAGAGTAGTATGAGTCTGAGTCCATTGTGGTTCGTGAATGTTTCGAATCATCATAGAAGACGTATCGGGTGAGTTGTGGTCGATTTATAGGAGGAGGTTATGAAAGGAGTATATGTTTATGCGAATTTAAAAGACAATACTGACCGAGGTGCTGGTCTTTTCTCCCACTGTGCAAACTTGAAAAATCTCACCATAACACATCTAATATAACACATAATAAAAGCGCTTCTTTAGACAATCTGGGATTATGTTCCGAAAATTGGGAACCACATATTCGTGTGTAAAAGCTTGGTAAGATGACCGAATAGAGATCTTTATGCACCCTTGGTATTTGTTTACCATATGACACATGATAAAAGTGCTTCTTTAGACAATCTGGGATTATGTTCCGCAAATTGGGAACCACATTGTAGACTGATGGGCTTGTGTAACACCCCGAAAATATAAATCTGTGATTATAACTTTAAAGTGGCAAAAAAAAAGTAAACTAACTAGGAATAAAATAACCTAGTTAGTTAATTATCTTATAGTAATATGGGAGTTTGAATAAAAACATCTCAAACAAGGAAGAGCTAATAGTTGAGGGGCCAAAGATGTTAAAGATCAAACTAGTTTTAATAAAAACAAAAAAAGATTAAAAATCCAAACACACATTTTGTGTGTGGATCGAACAGAACGCAGGAAGGGCGCGACCAAACCACCTTCAAACCCTAGCTTCAACAATTGATCAAATTGAGGGCTCCAATTTGTTCCAAATCGACTTCCAAGCATAAATTAGTGATCATCTCAGTGAAGTGATCACAAGGTATGCTAAATTTCATCATTTAGTTCCATCTCAGATTCTTGATAAATGGTGAAATTGAAATCTAAACTTGATATGTTGATGTTTATATGAAATTAGGGTTGGAAACATGTTTAGATGTAAATCCTAGCTAATAGTTTGTGAAATTGATGCTTAGATTATGAATATTCATGTTTACCCATATAAGAGTTAAATGGGTTTTTTTGAATAATAGGGAACCCTAATAATGTAATCAGAAAACGGATATTAACGGTTTGCATGAAGTGAATCTGACATTAATATGCATGTTAGAAGTAGAACTTGCAAAAAGTGTAAAAGTTCGGCTAAATAGTAGAGTCATGAACTTGTTAATGGCTATTTAAAAACAATGCTCTTAAGGTGTTTGTTAAAATGCCTAAGAGAAAGCTAACATAGTGAATTTGGGGTAAAAACGCATGTTTAAATGATATGGCAAATTATGCATGATATGTTGTGAAAGGAGTTCTAAACAATATTTGATTGAACTCTATAGGCAAAGCGGGTGGATTTTCAAGTAGCCAAGTTGGAAAAGACGCGCGCTTGAAGGATAAGCTATAAGGTACGCGACTTGTCGATTCTTTACATTTATGTAGACAAGTCTAGTCATAGATATGTTTGATGTTGTTATAGTGAAAAAAATTGTAATCGTTAGGTAAGTCTAAGAAGTGATGGAATTCACTCGACAAACCAAACGGGTCAAAATAAATGGTTGGTTAGATATGCTTAATGTTGTTATAATGAAAATTGTAATCGTTGGTAAGTCTAAGAAGTGATGGAATTCACTCGCTAAACCAAACAGGTCAAAATAAATAGTTGGTTAGGCATGTTTATTGATATTATTGTTTAATTAGTCATGTTTGGAATGTATAATAAGTGATGTAACTTACTAGTTAAAGAACGGGTTAGAATAATGATCGAAATGGTAGTGTTCGAAGTGACTAGAACGTCACTCGTTAAATTTGAGTTATGAAAGCGTAAACCATGGAATGGGAGTGATACGCTAAGATGAACAAGCCCGGGAATGGGAAATTATAGTTAGCAATCAATGACGATGAAATAGGCAAGTACATAACTATTAGTTTCGTTAATTTTACTAAAATGTTTAGTTATAGCTTGGTAGCAATATCGTAGTGTGATAAAAGTGTTCGATGTATCATTGAAGTGACGAAGTTCACTCAATAGATCAAACGGGCCAATTTTGAATAATTAGAGTATGTTGGTAAGCCATAAAAGTGACGAAGTTCACTCGGAAAAACAAACAGGTCATAATTATGTTTTAAAACGACGATGTAAGTAGAGATTTGAAAGTCATAAAATATGCTAGTGATAAGGTGCTTATCGCCATGTAATGGATACACTAAGTTGATTGAAGAACCCTTGATGTTGGGTCAAACAACTAGAATGATGTACTTGTAAAATTTGCATTAAGTGGTATGCTCGAAAAATTGAACGAAATTTGTCGCGTGGCGCGACAGATCAAAAATCTGAAATTATGTTTTGTTTTCATTATTTAGCAATAGAACTTGATTATAAGTGTTATTATGTCATCGAAACTAACATTTGGTATGGTTTTGATGTTAGGTGATATTCCGGATGGTGGTCAAGCAAATGTCAAGAACCGAACACAACATTTTAAAGCTTCCGCAAGCATGAATTTTGGTTTAGCTTAACATGGATCTTGTATTACTTAAAATTACAATATGTTTGTTTTTAACTAGTAAGGATTATAATCCTAGACACTTAAATTAGTAGGAACTATGAACTTACGGAAAATTTTTGTTAACCCGTATTTTACGCAAACTAAATGCGTACTTATTAGTAAATTCATACCTAAATTAAGACGGGTGTTACAGCTAGAATGGTTTTAATAATACTTGAAAATGGAAATAATCGTGTCAAGATCTTTATCTATCATATCATCGACCAACTGCTCGAAATCCCTTTCGTTTCTCGGGTTCGCATTCGACACAACACAACAAAAAATAAATTAAAAAATAGTGGCCTGATACGCATCGTATAGGCCTATACGATGCGTATCAAGCCCGCCGCCAGACATAACTGCACCTGTCAGTCTGCCATGTCTTTTACTTTATTTCAATGCGCATCGTATAGCCTATACGATGCGTATTGAATTGAAAAAGTGTGCAGATAGACAGGGGGTGTGCCATTAGAAAATCCCCTTAACAAAACTCAGAAAAATAAGTTAATTCAAATAAAGTAGGAAACTTAACTGTTACCTTTACTCTGATATAATATAAGAATTAAACAAAATCCTTAATCTTAATCTTGCTCCTAATCTTAACATATGGTAATGTAATCATAACATTGTTGTCCAAATAGAGTATCGTTTAATAGAATTAAGGAAATAACTCTAATTTCAAACGTTAATAGTGTGTCCTTTTAGGCTTTAACTAGGATAAGGATGAACAGAGACATGGAGATATAACACGGTATAACAATTAACAAAGAGGAAGTCTCACAAGTGTTTTGATTAGAGGTGACAAAGTTGACCCAACCATGTAGTTTATTCATCTTTGTCGCAACCCCCGATCCCTAATCCCCGGGAACGGGCGGCCGCGAGCCAGTTTCAGTGGTATCGCGTGTTTGTCTAACTTGGCAGCGGAATTTTCATCAGGACCGTAGTTAGGAAATATTTGATCAAAGTAGAATACCACATTTTCATAACATTAAACACATGGGATAAACCCAAGTTCGCAGTACACACGTTTTCATAGGAATAAATCCTATTTTATTAATAAAAAACATCTATTTTATTTTAGGTAACTTTATTGCCACTTTTCCAAGCCTTCAGTGCTGTCCAGCTGGCTTCTATTTGGCTTTCACAGTTTGTTACCTAAAACTCGTTTTAAAAACATTTGTCAGTGGGAAATACTGGTGAGTGAATCCCAGTTTAATCAAGTTCAAATAAAAACCATTTCACAGTATTGAGGGCGATCTCGCAATTACATTTGTTTCCAAGTTATATCAATTAACATCCATGGTACTGTCAGACCCGACTTGTGGAAATGTTACTCATTCACCAGGTGGTAACAAATTTTGTATACAAAACCCCAACATACTCATGATAATTGTATCCTTACAAATACTCAATCACTGCTTAATACACATTTAATGGTATGAGGTTTTGTAAAAACAGTTAACAAAAGGTTTACAAAAAGTGGATCAACTCACATTGTTGTCTTAGATTATCCTTTAGGGTTTCCTGGTGACAATCTATAAATTACACAAATGCACACGTGTTAGTATAATAACCCATTTTAACATTAGCAATACCCTCCCCGAGACAGCATTCCAACGACTACGTCGAGCAAAACCACGACAGCCGTTACGGAACCCTAGATCAATCGGGCAACGTATCTAATACGTATCCAGGGGTTATAATACTTACAACGGAGCAGAACTTCGCTATTTAGGGTGTAACAACCCTCGGTAAAACCAACGCCCTTATAATAATTCAGACACCTTGTTATATATTAAAATACCCTTATATGTCTTATATTACACCCCGTATGTGAAAACCAAGCCCTAAATAGATTATAACATATAAAATAAAATAAAAATAAGAAAAATGGAGTTGAGGCGGGCCGCGTAGACCTACCCCAACATCTCACGCGGGCGGTATCATGACTGGAATTGACTCTGTTGACTTCTTAAAGTTGATACGGGCCGCGTAAGCTTAAGCTTACACTTACGCAGGCCGCTAGAAATCATTAAACGCGGAGACATCCGGTGCTGACACGTGTCGACATCGTGGCGGTCTAGAGGATGACCGGGACAAGCTATATGTTGACCAGATGGTTGACGCGGGCCGCGTAAGGCTTAGCCTTATCTTACGCGGGCCGCCTGAAAGTCAGAATCCAGCACTATATATAGAACTCATCAGTTTACGTTTTTCGTCGCTCACATTTCAATCTCAAATCACAATTTCTGTAGGAAAGTTATAATACACGGGTATTATACCCTTAATTAGCGAGGTTCTGCTCCGTTGTAAGTATTATAACCCTAGTTTCGTAATAGTTACGCTGCCCGATTGATTTAGGGTTCCGTAATAACTGTCGTGGTTCTGCCCGACGTACTTATTGGAATGCCGTCTCGGGGAGGGTATCATTAATAATTTCAAAGGGTTATGATACTAACCAATGTACATTTGTATAAATTATAGATTATATCCAGGAAACCCTTACAAGAAGCCTAAGATAGCAAAGTGAGTTTATCCTTTTTTTGCTAAACTTTTTGGTAATGTTTTACCAAACCTTAAATGTTTTACTATGAAATTTAGCAGTGATTGAGTCTTTGTAGTTCTTCAATTACTGCCGGTATGTTGGGGTTTTGTATACAAAATGTACTACACTGTGAGTAGTAAGTCGGGATGACAATACGTTACCATTGGACAATGAGTTAGCCAATGGGTAATATGACCCACAAGTCAGTGAATTGATAGTACCAAATGGAGTAATTGTGTAGACATAAACAATGTGATCGCTCTCAATATTGTTCACTGTGACTTTTTATTTTAACTTGATTAAACTGGGATTCACTCACCAGTATTTCCGACTGACAAATGTTTTTAAAACACGTTTCAGGTAACCCAATGTGACAGCCAATTAATAAAAAGCCAGCCGGAGAGCACTTAAGGCTTGGGGATAATGTGGCTATAAAAGTTACCAAATAAACGGTGTTTTAAATTGAAATAAAATAGAGTTCATCCCTATAAATGTATTGTAATAAGAAACTTGGGTTTTACCCATGTGATTATTAATATTAAATGAGGTGGTTTTACTCTGATAAACATTTCCTAACTACGATCCTGATGTAAATTCCGCTGCAAGATTAAATAATCCTGATACCACCAAAACTCTGTGATCGCGTCCGCCCGTTCCCGGAGATCAGGGATCGGGGGTTGCGACATAGGGGGTATTAGACCCGAGTATAATGCCTATTATCAGAGATTCACGTTTAGAAAGAAAGATTTGAGCGAGTCGACTGAAGATCTGAGGCCTTCTATATATAGGTGTTGAGTTTGGGTTCTACGCGGCCCGCGTAAATGTAGCCAAGGGGCTACGCGGCCCGCGTCAAAGCTGGTCAACGGACTAGCTTGTCTGGGTCAGCAACTAGACTCGTCGTGTGTTGGGCCACGTGGCGGCCCAGGGTCGTGCCAGGTTTTAAGTTAACGCGGCCCGCGTAAGAGTTGGGGTAGGGTTTACGCGGCCCGCCTCAACTCAAAAGAATCAGATTTTTAATTAAATTTAATAATATTCAAGGTATTCGGGGCCCGTTTTCACGTTTGGGGTGTATTTTGGGACCTATTGGGATATTTTAAAATATATTAGGGTGTCGGAAAATAATTCGAGGGTGTCGGTTTTCTTTAAGGTTGTTATATCCTCCCTACCTTGTTTTAGAGCTCGTCCTCGAGATCTACTGGAACAAGTGTGGATATCTTCGTTGCATTTCAGATTCAAGTTCCCATGTGTACTCAGGTCCTCTTTTGGAGTCCCACTTCACTTTGACCAGAACTAGTCTCTTGTGCTTGAGATTTTTGACTTTCCTGTCTTCAATCTGTAGAGGCCTTTCTACAAACTTGAGTTGTTCATTTACCTCTATATCCTTAAGAGGCATTACTAGTGATTCATCAGCTAAGCATTTCTTGAGATTAGATACATGAAATACATCATGTATTCCTGCCATTTCCTCTGGCAGTTGTAGCTGATAGGCTACAGGTCCTATTCTTCTAATAATCTCAAAAGGTCTAATATGCCTGGGACTTAGCTTTCCTCTTTTGATGAATCTTACTACCCCTTTCCAAGGAGAGACCTTCAACAATACTTTGTCTCCTATTTGAAATTCCAATGGTTTTCGTCTGTTATCAGCATAGCTCTTTTGTCGATCACGTGCTGCTTTCAGTCGTTCCTTGACTTGGATAATCTTGTCAGTTGTTTCTTGTACTATCTCAGGTCCAGAAAGTTGTTTTTCCCCAATTTCTGCCCAACAGACTGGGGTTCGGCACTTTCGTCCATAAAGTGCTTCGAATGGTGCAGCATTGATACTTGTGTGATAACTATTATTATAAGAAAATTCTATTAAAGATAAGTGATCGTCCCAATCACCTCCATAATCAATTACACAAGCTCTAAGCATGTCTTACGTCGTCTGAATTGTTCTTTCGCTTTGTCCGCCAGTTTGAGGATGATAAGCTGTGCTCAGATTCAACTTGGTTCCCATGGCTTTTTGGAAACTTGACAAAAAATGAGAGGTAAAA
Organism: Helianthus tuberosus; assembly: GCA_030545235.1. Classification (NCBI taxonomy): domain Eukaryota; kingdom Viridiplantae; phylum Streptophyta; class Magnoliopsida; order Asterales; family Asteraceae; genus Helianthus; species Helianthus tuberosus. The sequence continues at coordinate 119,881,853 of CM060403.1, forward strand.
CGGCTATCCTTATCAGAAACAATTGATAAAGGTATTCCATGTAATGAAACAATTTCATTTACATATAATTTAGCTAACTGTTCCATACTGAAAGTTTCTTTCATTGGTAGGAAATGAGCTGACTTAGTTAGCCTATCTACAATCACCCAGATTGTATCATTACCTTTCCTTGTTTTGGGTAATTTGGTAACAAAATCCATTGTTATCAATTCCCATTTCCATACTGTCATTTCTAACTGTTGTAACAAACCTGAGGGTTTTTGGTGTTCAGCTTTAACTTGTGAACAAGTTAAACATTTAGAAACATAGGTTGCTATGTCCTTTTTCATTCCTATCCACCAAAAATTCTTTCTTAAATCCTGATACATTTTATCACTTCCAGGATGCATTGTGTATTTAGACTTATGGGCTTCTTCTAATATACGATGACGTAGGTTTCCTAATTTAGGTATCCACATTCTCTTTTTATGGAATCTCTAAATTCCATCTGTTTCTTGTTCTAATTCCTTAATCATACCTTTTAACTTTTCAGTATCATCTTTGATTACTGATTCTTGTGCTTTTCTAATCTGATCATTTAAATATACTTGTAGATTTAATTTAAGAGAACGTACCCTTTTTGGCTTTTCATGATACTTTCGACTTAAAGCATCGGCCACTACATTTGCATTTCCTTCATGATACTGGATATCACAATCATAATCACTAAGCATCTCCATCCAGCGCCTTTGTCTCATATTCAACTCCTTTTGTCCGAAAACATACCTTAAACTTTTATGATCTGTGAATATGGTAAACTTACTACCATAAAGGTAATGTCTCCAAATTTTCAAAGCAAAACTTATTGCTCCTAGTTCTAGATCATGGGTTGAATAATTCTCTTCATGATTCTTAAGTTGTCTAGATGCATATGCTATAACCTTTTGACGTTGCATTAACACACATCCATAACCTAACTTAGAAGCGTCACAAAAGACTACCAAATCTTCAGTTCCTTCTGGTAACGCTAATATGGGTGCATGGGTTAATTTTTGTTTAAGAATTCTAAAGGCTTCTTCTTGTTTTGGTCCCCATTCAAACTTAATGGATTTACAGGTTAACTTAGTTAAAGGAATGGCTATTCTAGAGAAATCTCGAATAAATCTTCTATAATAACCGGCCAATTCTAAGAAACTTCTAACCTCGGTTGGTGACTCAGGGGTTTTCCATTTGGTAATCGCTTTGATTTTTGTTGGATCCACATGAATTCCTTCATGATTGACTAAGTGTCCAAGAAATTGTACATGTTCTAACCAAAACTCGCACTTGGAAAATTTAGCATAAAGCTTTTCCATTCTTAATAGACTTAGAAGTGCGTGCAAATGCGTTGCATGATCCTTTTTACTCTATGAGTAAATTAGAATATTATCTATGAAGACAATTATGAATTTATCCAAATATGGCTTACATATTCGGTTCATCATGTCCATAAATGCGGCTGGGGCATTGGTTAAACCAAATGGCATGACAGTAAATTCATAATGACTATACCTTGTTCTAAAGGCGGTTTTAGGAATATCCTCTTCATGTACCTTTAATTGATGATATCCTGACCTTAAATCGATTTTAGAGAAAAATCGAGCTCCTTGCAGTTGATCGAACAGATCATCGATCCGTGGTAATGGGTATCGATTCTTAATCGTGACCTTGTTCAATTCACGGTAGTCAATGCACATACGCATTGATCTGTCCTTCTTTTTAACGAATAAAATTGGCGCTCCCCATGGCGATGAGCTTGGCTGTATGAATCCCTTCTTTAATAATTCATCTAACTGTTTCTTCAATTCCTGCATTTTTGCGGGTGCTAAACGGTAAGGTGCTTTGGCAATTGGCGTTGTTCCTGGTAGCAGGTGAATTCTGAATTCGACTTCTCTGTCTGGCGGTAGTCCTGGTAATTCTTCTGGAAACACATCTGAAAACTGAGACACTACTGGAATGTCTTTTAATTCTTTTCCTTTAGTGTTAGTGATTATCGAAATCAAATACACTATAGATCCTTTTCTTATATAATTTGCAGTTTTCATCACAGAGATGAATTTCGTGGATCTAGATGACTTATCACCTTTAATTGTGATCTTTTCACCCTTTGGTGAATTTACTTGAATAGACTTTTGATCACATAAAATACTGGCTTTATTGGCTATTAACCGGTCCATTCCTAATACAATATCAAATCCTGCCAGATTCATGGGATAAAGGTTTGCAATAAACTTTTGATTTAAAATTTCTATTCTTGCTCCCTGCAAAATTTTAGAAATCCTAACAGTTTCTCCATTAGCTGTCTCTACTAGACATTCTTGTGGTAGTTTAGTTAATGACTGATTTTGAAGTTTGCAAAACAAAGTATTAATAAAACTTTGGTTTGCACCAGAGTCAAATAATACTTTAGCAAAAACATCATTAACTAAAAACGTACCAGCTATGACATCTGGAATCATCTTGGCTTCATCTGTAGTTAGAACGAATGCTCTATCATTTTTAGTGTTCCTGTTGTTTGCAGCTGGAGCCAATTTCGGACAATTCGGCTTGATATGGCCTTTTTCTCCACAGTTGAAGCATAATCCATTACTGGATTTTCTCCTGCAATCTTCTTCCTTGTGTCCTGGCATCTTGCAGAAATTGCAAAGAGTGGAGCATTTTCCCGAATGCTTTTTCTTGCAGATCTTGCAGAATGGTGCAGAGGTAGAACCCATATTCCTACGGTTGTAATTCCCAGAACAGAATTCTTGGGTAAGCCTTTGGGTTAGGTTTCTCCTCTGGTCTTCTTCTCTAGTACGGATTAATTCATCTGTCAAGGTGTTTGCTAGTTCTAGAGCTTCTTCTATGGTTAGGGGTCTAGCTGCCTTGACTACATGTCTAATCTCTCCGATTAATCCCCAAATGTAACGGGTTGATACTATTCTAGCATATTCAAAGAATGTAGTAGTATACCCCCTTAGGCCCTTACTATCTACCCTGGTCATTCTAAGGTTCAGAAACTTGTTAGCTATCTGTTCCTTTTCATTGGGAGGACAAAATTTCCTTTCTACCATATTCTTAAATTCTTCCCATTCCATGTTGTATACCCTATCACTTCCTCTGGACTGGAGGATAGTGTTCCACCATTCTAAGGCTGCGTTTTTAAATAAATTAGAAGCAAACATTATTTGTCTTCTTCAGCACACTTGCTTATTTTTAAAATTGCCTCAGTCTTTTCTATCCAGCGTAGAGCTGCAATGGGTCCTTCATTGCCCGAGAATTCTATTGGTTTGCAGGACCAGAATTCTTTGTAAGAACAACCATAAGGCATGGTTCTTCTTCCTTTGGGAATGGGCACTTGAAGTACGGGTCCATTGTTTACGTTGTGTTCTGGTTCAATTGGTCGCTTACTGCTATGTTTACTTTTATTATTCGCTTCCTGAACCGTTTGAATAATAAATGGCATTGCATCTATAATTCCTTGTGCCACTATGTGTTGAATGGCACTGTCATCCACTGGGTTTCCATTGTTATTGATGCTTGGATTCTCATTAACCAAGTTAATGTTACTCTGGTTATCGTTATTCAGATTTTCTTGATTTCCTTCATCGGCCATCTGAATTTTAAACATTTACCTCGTATTAATATCACAAAATAATACTTAATATAGTCAATCACATGACACGCAATTTAGCCAAAAGCGTTGATCATTGCGACTTTACTATATTCATATAGTATGCATCTATTACACACCAGTACTGAAATAAAAATTACAATACCGACTGGAATAAAATTACACTAATAATAGTAGGCATCCGTACACACATACTTTATTTTATTATTATTATTACTATTACCGTTACCATTATCACATTCATGGATATGGATTCATCCAGAAATCCATATTGCGCTCGTCATACTTCCAGACGAGTCGCTCTCCCACCTGTCTCATTCGTTCACTACTTTCTAAAATTTCCTCACCAAAAGTCCTAAGTTCTTGTACGTTTTTTGCACTCATTGGGGGTGCAGGTTCTAGGACTAGGTTCAGAATCTGGGGTGCGGGTTCCTGGTATGGGGGTGTAGGTGCCTGGAATCAGTAAGGATCTTCTAAAATATCCCTAATGTATTCATCATGGTAATAGGGATCTAAAGGATCCAAACCTGGGTAGGCTCCTAGAGTTGGCATAGGCATGTCTTCATGTATCGGGTAACGTTGCACATAGTCCCTATTGTCGTCCCACCAGGGGTCGTAATTTGGGTCTAGGGGGTTTGGTGCAGGTACCCTAGGTATTTCTTCCGGATTGAAGTCATGCATTTCTACTTGATTTTCAGGGTTTTCTATCTCCATGGGTTGGTCAGGGATTGGTGGTTGTGGTTGGGGTGCTATTATTTGCTCCAGGTTAGGGTCAGTTGCAGTGGTTGCTAGGATGTGGATGTTGGCTATACCCCTATTTATCATATCCGGGGCATAGGCATCAGTTTCTTTTTTGGATGCTGCTAGTACTCTCTGTTCTTGTAACTTTTTCATACGCTTTCTACGCTCGTGTGCCCCTCGACTGAACCATCCCCTCTTTTTCTGAGGAAATGGCTCCTCAGACTTAGCCTTAAACACAAAGATTCCTTCTTCCGTATCAGCAGGGTACCCTGAGAGGGCAGGCTGAGAAGAGGGGGAGCCTTCGCTTCTAGGCGAACCAGACAATTGACGATACGCGTCAGATGTTCCTTGGTCGCTCATACTGTAAACTAACAAATAGTCAAATAACACATAACAATAAAATACAATTATGCACGTATTTTCGTAATTTATTTCCTAACATATTAAATTTTGATGTCAGCGGAACACTTCTGTGGCTGAATCAGTGGCTTAGCTCTGATACCACCTTCTGTCGCAACCCCCGATCCCTAATCCCCGGGAACGGGCGGCCGCGAGCCAGTTTCGGTGGTATCGCGTGTTTGTCTAATTTGGCAGCGGAATTTTCATCAGGACCGTAGTTAGGAAATATTTGATCAGAGTAGAATACCACATTTTCATAACATTAAACACATGGAATAAACCCAAGTTCGCAGTACACACGTTTTCATAGGAATAAATCCTATTTTATTAATAAAAACATCTATTTTATTTTAGGTAACTTTATTGCCACTTTTCCAAGCCTTCAGTGCTGTCCAGCTGGCTTCTATTTGGCTTTCACAGTTTGTTACCTGAAACTCGTTTTAAAAACATTTGTCAGTGGGAAATACTGGTGAGTGAATCCCAGTTTAATCAAGTTCAAATAAAAACCATTTCACGGTATTAATGGCGATCTCGCAATTACATTTGTTTCCAAGTTAAATCAATTAACATCCATGGTACTGTCAGACCCGACTTGTGGAAATGTTACTCCTTCACCAGGTGGTAACAAATTTTGTATACAAAACCCCAACATACTCATGATAATTGTATCCTTACAAATACTCAATAACTGCTTAATACACATTTAATGGTATGAGGTTTTGTAAAAACAGTTAACAAAAGGTTTACAAAAAGTGGATCAACTCACATTGCTGTCTTAGATTATCCTTTAGGGTTTCCTGGTGACAATCTATAAATTACACAAATGCACACGTGTTAGTATAATAACCCATTTTAACATTAGCAATACCCTCCCCGAGACAGCATTCCAACGACTACGTCGAGCAAAACCACGACAGCCGTTACGGAACCCTAGATCAATCGGGCAGCGTATCTAATACGTATCCAGGGGTTATAATACTTACAACGGAGCAGAACTTCGCTATTTAGGGGGTATTAGACCCGAGTATAATGCCTATTATCAGAGATTCACGTTTAGAAAGAAAGATTTGAGCGAGTCGACTGAAGATCTGAGGCCTTCTATATATAGGTGCTGAGTTTGGGTTCTACGCGGCCCGCGTAAATGTAGCCAAGGGGCTACGCGGCCCGTGTCAAAGCTGGTCAACGGATTAGCTTGTCTGGGTCAGCAACTAGACTCGTGTGTTGGGCCACGTGGCGGCCCAGGGTCGTGCCAGGTTTTAAGTTAACGCGACCCGCGTAAGAGTTGGGGTGGGGTTTACGCGGCCCGCCTCAACTCAAAAAAATCAGATTTTTAATTAAATTTAATAATATTTAAGGTATTCGGGGCCCGTTTTCATGTACGGGGTGTATTTTGGGACCTATTGGGATATTTTAAAATATATTAGGGTGTCGGAAAATAATTCGAGGGTGTCGGTTTTCTTTAAAGGTTGTTATAATCTTCAATAAAAGAACAAAATTATACTAAATTGTAAGAACTGTATAACTTTTCGTAGTTCGTATGTAGCTTAAAACATAATTGTTTCCAGAGCGGTTCAATTATTTTAGGGGCATAAAAGAATGAAGAATTTACAAAAAAAAAATTCTCTAAATTTAATTAACGTTGTTCTCCTCTATTATCCATGCTTGGGATCAATAATTTCTTTTTGAACGGTCATTATGTATCACATTTAAAATAATATACACAAATACTTATATTGTTCTTATTTAGAACCCACCTAGCATTGTTGGTGGTGGTGCAACTGATGACAACAACCGGTAGGCGATGGCACCAGATAGGTTGGGGTAGTGGTGACTAGTAAGTGGTTGTGGCGATGGCGATTGTAACACCTCGCATTTTCTTATTTCTATTTATGGAAAGTTTGTATTCACATTCTATTTTTAGAAGCTTATATTCATATTTCCTTTCCCAATATTGTAATCCAAGAGTTTGATCATAATGGAGATTCACTTTTATATACGTGTTACATTCATATTTGTGTTATACGCAATCAATCATTGAATATGTGTTTATACTCGAAACCGAGACTTGAAATACTTTGGAAATATCAACCATACTTGTATCATACTCATACCATACTTAGATACACTTTGAATACCTAAAAACAAGCTAAAACACAAGAAAATGGCATAAAATAACCTAAAAACCAAGTGTAGGGACTAAAATCGAACAAAATTCAAACTTTGGGAAAAACGTGACCTGTCGCCCCACGCGACAGGGAAGGTTTGCTTGGTCGCATGGCGCGACCAATGCTGATTTGCAGCTTCCCCATTTCAGCTATGGGATTGGACCACCTTTTGCACCTTTGTCACCCACAATCACCTTCCAAGTTGGTTTTAACCCAAACCCTAATTACCCATTATATATACCTCTCATCCCTACCTCCCTAACACTTTTCCACCTCAAATCCACTCTCCAAACACTCATAATCTCTCAAGAATTCTTCAAATTCGGGCAGAATGCCCTTGGTGTACAAAAGTGAGGTTCTAACTCACTTTTCCTGCTACTTCTTCATTTTTTCTTCTTCTATTCTCCTTAGACAACCTCTAGGGACATTACCCAAAGTTCACCAAGGTGTAACAAGGTGGTGTGTCTTCACATTTGAGGTCCAAAGGCAGAATATTTTTTGTTTTCATCTAAACTTTCATAAACTTGTTGTTTTTCTTGAACAAACTTGTGGTAAATTTGTACAAATCTTGTCCCCAACTAAACTCATGTTGTGGGGCTTGTGTTATGGTAGTTTTTCATAAGTTTTAAGGTTCAAAACCTCCAAAACCTACTGCCAAGAAGGTCCCAAGTGACCTACAAGGTGAAAAAACAAACCAACCAAGTCTTCAACCTTCAATGTTGAAGAACTTGTAGTTAGGTTGGGTGTGAAAAAAGGGAGCATTAGCTCTCCAACCTAGTTCCACCACTTCACTTAGCATTTCATGTTCGTGTTCTTATTCTTGTTCATGACCAACCGAAGTCATCAACAAAGTTGATGATTTTGTGCTTTGTTGAATCTTATAAATGAGGTTTAATGGATGAAAATCATCCTACCTCCTAATTTGACTATACATGATACTTATACCATTTTACATAGGACCAATATATATATATATATATATATATATACACCTTAGAACCGAATCAAAACATCAACCAAACTCATGGTTGAATGTTATGTATTATGGTAATTTTCATCTTGGTCTAAGTTCCTCAAACTATGGATTCTAATGGGTGAATCGGTACCCATGAAAACATGACCAACATAGTGTCCATATGAATGCTTTTAGACAAGATGTATTTTCTTACAATATACATACCTTCATACTACTTTAAACCCCTATCTAACTCAATACCAAACTCCAAAACTCACACTCCTTTGTTTTCCCCTTGTAGGATAACATCGACGTTCCCGAACTCTCAAGACTCTTCACTCACGTTTTTGGAAGCTTTTGCAAAACGAGTATACATGACCCCCTTTTTACTTTAAGTACACTTTTGGGGTGCAATATATATACATATCAAACTTACACATACATAAACATTCACATGATTCAAACAAACAAATCCGTACATACATGCTTAATACGTTATACACTAGGATACTTGCATGCTAGGAGCCATTCTTGCACAAATACTTGTCACTAACTTCATGAGCCAACCTTAACATGTATAACGCTATAGGAGTAGCACATCGTCAGCTGATGGGCCATTGTTAAGTATTCAATCATAAACGGTCTCGTCGCTTTGGTGATGAGATTAATTACGCTAGTAGAAACTTTGGTCTGACATTTATGTGATACATGCTAGCATGTGTTAAGTTATGCCTTAGCATATGATTTTGCCATGTGGATTGTGTTAAACTTTTATACATATGCTGGTAAACCAAACTTGTATGCTCACCAATGCTTTATGTGTTGACAGTTACTTTAATATATGTTGGAGTATTATGATGATGCGTTGAAAAGAAATCTAGTAGGATGGACTAGAAACACGCCTTATTTTAAATTATGTTTTGTTGTTTTAGTTGTTATGTTCTAATTGTCGTTATTTGCTTCCAAACAATGTACTTGAATCTTTTGAATGAAATGAATGTTATCATTTAAATTATTGTCACAAGTTAGTGGTTGTGATGTCTCTTGCAATCTCGTTTTCGTCTCACTCTGATGTTTCCGTCATTGATTGAGGTGTGACACGCATGGAGTGTCATCAATGATGGGGCGACCTACTGGTGCTGATCACTTTACAATTCTTTTGTGATTGTTTTGTCACCCAATTTTTTTACAAATTCAAATTCATTGAAAGATTTTAATCCCTTTAAATTACAAATTCGCTTTGCCGTATTTCAAACCCAAATATAATTCTTTAAATTCCAATTCCTTCAAATATATTCGGAAATCAGACGTTACTAAGTGATTATACTAATCAACGAACCATTAGTGTAATCTATTTTTTCTAATTATAAAATATAAATTTTATCATCAAATCAATACACAAATAGTAGACAAGAAGTGTTCAATTTTACATCAACCTCCTTCTAGTCTTATGTCACCATGTATCAATCTATGTGGGATTGGTAGAACATGGCCCTATATAACTCCTATTAATATTGTTTGTTGAATCTTGATTGCCACAGTGGAAGTTATAATTATTGTAAAACTGTAAGTTTTTAACATCTACAACCGTTTTTTAATCTATTTATTTATTAATTTTTTTTTGAAACGGTGAACTAGTTTTATAAATATTTTATAAATATTGTTTACGAACTATCATGAATAGTAATTTTAATTTTAAAATAAAATATAGCTTTTTGATATTTTATTAAATCAATAAATTATTTTATATAATTACTTTTAACTTTTAACATATTTTCAGTTTTTCCTTTTATTATTATATTTACTTTTAGCTTTTAACGTATTTTCATTTCTTTCTTTTCTAAAACAATATTTTCTTTATTATTTATTTTTGTTTTAATAATTTTTTTCTCTTTTTTTTAATCCGTCTTTGTTTTCTCAATTAGTTTGATATTTCTTTAATAACTTATGTTCGTTATTTTTTTTTCAGCTTAAGTACGTAATTTTGCTTAATTTTTACCCTCGATCAGTATAAGTTTTATTAAAAACGAATTTATATTCCAAAAAATGTATTCATTTGGTATCGTAATATGGTACGATGAGATCATCTGAACCAATTCTAACGGTTAGGCTTTCTAAACAACATGCTACATTTTTTAATAACGTTTGTTTTACATTATCTTTTGCTCCATTTCGCGGTAACGCACGACGTAAAGAAAACCTAGTATATATAAATGTACGAGTCTTTGTATTAAGAAAATATAATAATAATAATAATAATAATAATAATAATAATAATAATAATAATGATAATAATAATAATAATAACAATAACAATAACAACAATAATAATAATAATAATAATAATAATAATAATAAAGTATATTTAGTGGTTATCAATCTTAAAGAACACAGTTTGAAGCCGACAGTTTGTGTCTGGTCCGGTTATTTAGCGAAAGCCGCGTTTAAGAAATGTCATCGCCCCCATGTGCAATAGCACCCAAAAAATTCAACATATGACACGTGGCTCGTTCTGATTCGTCCCATGTAACCCAAACAAACTAAACTAACACCGCTCAATTATTTTATGTCTTGTTCGGTTGCCCCTACTCTTGGCATCTTACCCCAAAGGGTCCTCAATATTAATATAAATACACCCTTTTACTAACCACTAATCATAAACACACATACAAGATTCTACAAAAATGATCAAACTGAAATCAAGTAGACTTTCACGAAGCCTTTCTAAGCTACGCAACGGCGGTAGCAATCGCAGTGATAAAGGATGTGACAAGATGCAAGGTGAAACGGTCATGAGAATGGGCGAAGTTAAATGGGAGTTACGTCCTGGTGGTATGCTTGTGCAAAGGAGAGAGATCGGCGAAGAGAGTGTAGCGGAAGGGATCATTACTATTCGCGTCACAACGGTTTCAGAGTGGCATGATATATCTATTCGCGCAACTTCAACTTTTGGTAAGCCTTTTATGCTAGCACTACTCTTGAATCATCATATGACACATTAGTTTTCTTGGATGAAACATGTGAGACGATAATCTCAATTAACCCTCATAATTTGTTGTTAATCAGGAGAACTTAAGATGATATTATCAACGATAACAGGTTTGGAGGCAAAAGAGCAAAGACTATTGTTTAAAGGGAAAGAAAGAGAAGATGGAGAACACCTACACATGGTCGGGGTTAGAGACAACGACAAAGTGTTGCTATTGCAAGATCCAGCGATAAAGGAGATGAAGCTTCGTGGATTAGCCAAACCGCATATACATCGCACAGTTACTGTATAATAGAGCTAAAATCAATGACTTGTACTTGTGTGGTTGAACTTGTAACTAAGATAATACAAGTTCAACTCTTATTTTTACCCTCTTATTTTTATAGGGTAAAATATTACTTGTTTGTGATTTGTTTTTATATAACTAGGAGAGTGTTGTATGGAAGAAACCTATTGGTAGGTATTATACAAATATATAATGGAAATGTAAACTCAAGATTATTAATATACTAAGAGAATGAGAACCAGATAAATTCGACGTGTAACGTGTAAAAATTATCTCCATGACCTTCTTTTGAGTTTTGAGGGTCATTTTTGGTTATCTATAACTATTGTCAAATACTTAAACCGAAACATATGGAGCAAATTGATTTGTGATGTAAAAGACTTATGCAGAACTTACTGGTACTAGGATTTGTAGAAAGTTCATTAATTTGTTATGCAAATAAATAAGGGTATGAATGTATGATCCTTTAATTAGATAAACGAATATAAATAATATCTTATTTGATCATTTTCACTCTTGAGCATCAATAATTTATTCATGTAAGTCTTATTTGTTCATTTGCAGTCATGAGTATCAATAATTTATTCATTGTATATGTAGATGTTGGAAGATAGTAGATAGAGTCGTTCAGATGGTGATTGTTGGATGGTGGAAGAAGGTGGGCCGATGGCTAGAGGAGTTGTGCATATAGGTTGGGTATCAAAAATTAAGCATTAAAAACATATTTATGGTAAATAACTATATTATATTATATTATATTATATTTACCTATATATTAATAAGACAACTAAATGAACAGTAACATGCATAGGGATAAACAAATGGTATCGGGTACTCGTATTAAATTTATCAAACCGGATACATTTTCTGTACCGATTTGGTACCGACTTTTGACATTTTCGGTACCGATTCGGTACCGACTTTTAACATTTTTGGTACCGGTTTGGTACCGACTTTTGACATATTCGTACCGGTTTTTACTCTGAAATACTGGTATCGTACCGTTGCCGTACCATGTATATTCGGTACCGGTACCCACTTTTGGGGGTTTTCGGAACCAAGCTCATCCCTAACATCACCTTTGAGCTCATACCACGTAGCAACGCAAGTAATTGCACCGTTTAGATTGATTTTCATATATGTGGTAAGTAAATTGTATTTCGTTTTAATGAGGTTTTATATACACAACTTCTTTTGTTTTCTTTTTTGTCTTTTTCTGTAATGAATGAATTGTAACATGTAAATTTAACTTGGATATTTAAATTATTGATGAGCAAATGGTATCAAATCATGTAATCAAACCGGTATCGCATCGTGACCAAATTTACTATACCAAATCATTTTCAGTACCAATTTGGTACCCACCTTTTGGCGTTTTCAGAATCGTTACTTTCAGTTCGACACCGGTCTAGCACCATACCCGTATTTACTTATTTTTACCTTCAAATACCATACCGTATAGTACCGAGCATTTTCGGTGCCGGTACCTAATTTCGATTATTTTCGGGATCGGTACTTTCAGTGCCATTACCGGTACCGAGCTCATCCATATTTTAACGTGTTAGTAACGTCATAACTGAACTGAAAACAATCGAATTTCCAACGTGTAGAACGTGTGAGTCCAACTATTATATATTAGATTTTTTAAAATCGTTTTAGGACGGAGTAACTATCGTTACTATATCGTTTTTATATAAGTTTTGATATTTGGTATCCGCTTGCCGTTGTCGGCACGTGTTTTGCATACATTGGATCCCCGCCGCAACGTGGGGTCGAAAAATCAACTAGTTAAATTTAATAATGAAACTAATGAATAGTAATGAATAGTGAGTGTCTTCTTTTGATGTTATTGTTTATATACTTTTGGTTTCTTTAATATGATATATTTGTATGTTTGGTAAAGTGGTTTGTGTGGTGTTTTAGTTTGCAAAGGGGATAGGTTCAAGTCCCACTCTTTACATTTTTTTTATATCTATTATATTACTTATATATTAAAAAACAAAGTTAATGAATAGTGTTTTAATGCTACATGGTATCGTTGTTTCATCGTTAATCACGAGTACCATACGATTGTACGAACAATAACGCTATCGCACAACTTTTTGTTGGTTTTCTTTAACTTTTAATGATTTATTTATTTTAGTTTTAGGGGTAGGGATGAGTACGGTGCCAACCGTTTTTTCAATTTCTGTACCAGGTTGGTGTCGGTTTTTACCTTCATGTACTGATAACCGTACCGGTATGTTCGATACCAATACCGGTTGACACAAGGTTATCCAACTTAAAAAGTAAAGAAGATAATCAAAGTATTATAAAAACTATATATATTATTATAATATTTAAAACACTATTCATTGGATTCTATTTTTAATATATGTATAAGTATAATATTTAAAACACTATTCATTGGATTCTATTTTTAATATATGTATAATATAATGTTATATTTATGATTTATAGACCATCGAACAAATACAAATTACAAATATCAAGAAACTTATTTGTAGACAACATTAGATGTCCTATTCCAAAGATTACAATCTTTATCAACAATTAACAATTTAAGTCTATTTCTACTCATGACTCTAAAAAAACCACATACAATCCATGTGAACATACTGATTATTAAAAAAAAAAACAAACCAACTCTCGATAGCGATTGTTCTTGAATTTTATTTATTATAAGACTATCTCCAATGCATTCATTGGAGGGATGCCCTTGAAAGCCCTTACAAGCCCTTCGCGTTATAAGGTTTTGTCCTTAGATGCCCTTAGCGTCTAAGCCCTTCCGCAAGGGCATTGTTTTCTTGGTTTTTGCATGTGGGTGGACCCAAAGTAAAAGCAAAAAATGTTTTATTTAAATATTGTGTATAGTGGGCAAGAAATGAGGTGAAAATTAAGAAATGTAAAGATATTTTTAGGGTTGGAGATCAAATAAGGGTTTTTAAGGATCTGTAATGATATGATGTGGCATATGACATGGCGGCTAAGAGCGTCTAAGGACGCATGTAGCATTGGAGATAGTCTAATCACGAAACATACAACGAAAGAAATTTGTCTTCTTTGATCTCATGTATTACATTGGGATGAATAAATAATACAATATGAAAGGAATAAGTATACTTATATAATCTAAATATATTATTAAATTTAATAATACATTTGTTATCAAAGGGGGGCTTATATGATATATTTAAGGATTTTAACTCACAAAATTAAAATTATAGATAACAATGAAAATTATTTTGAAATAGTTTTGATATGAATTATATACATATTAAAAAGTTAAGTGAATGAACACTAATTTCATTTCAAACTATTAACAGTGGCATTAGGGTTGTAAACGAATCGAACGAACACGAACAAAAGGTGAATGAATAGCAATTTCATTTCAAACTATTAACAGTGACATTAGGGCTGTAAACGAACCGAACGAACACGAACAAGGCCTTGTCCGTGTTCATTCGTTAAGAAATAAATGTGTTCATGAACGGTTCATGAACACTTATCGAACGAGATTTTATGTTCGTGTTCATTCATTAAGGAAATGAGTGTGTTCGCGAACGGTTCACGAACACAAATAAATTTGGCAAACGAGACGAAGGATAAAGGTAGATGGCTCAGAGAGTAGCACTGGAACTTGAATCCCTTATTGAGGAACGGAGGTCGACCGTATTCGCCGATGTAAATAATGAGAAATGAAAGGGAAATGGTGCATAAGCAAGGTGAAAGAGGGTTTCCTAGTTTAATTGTTAGGGTAATAAAATAAATAAAAGTTTAATAATATAAAAATTATAAATAAAATATATGAAAGTACAAAAATATTCAATTAAAACACAAACATATGAACATAAACAAACGCAAATGAACGAATGTTCATGAACACGTTCACGAACACCTTACCGAACATTCACGAACACAATCGAACGAACGAGACCTCTGTTCATGTTCATTCATTTAACTAATCGAACAAAATTTTTTATTCATGTTCGTTCGCTTATTAAACGAACGGACATAAACGAACTTCCCGCCGAACGGTTCATGAACTGTTCGCTGAATGTTCGGTTCGTTTACATCCCTAAGTGGCATATTGTCAATTCCTATATTTATATTTTCAGTGGGAGGGAATACTTGTCGTTTCTCATTTCCTATATTTATATTTTCAATTGGAGGGAATAGTTGTCGTTTCTCATTGGCTAAGATGGGCGACCACCCAATGGCATGGAGTAGCATTACTAATAGTGGCAGACTGCTGTCTGGCACTCTCCAATTGATCCGAGTATTTACAACTTTACCCTCAGTTAAAAATTATGAATTTGCCCCTGATTTTACCCCAGCCCAAAATTACAATTTTACCTCCAGTTAAAAATTACAGTATTGTCATCGTTTTAATTTTCTTAAAAGGTGTGTGGGAGAATAGTGTCAGGCTGCTGCATGGCACTCCCCTATTGGCCCAGGTTTGTTACGATTTTACACTCAGTTCAAAATTACGAATTTGCCCTTGTTCAAAATTACGATATTGCCTTTGGTTCAAAATTACAGTATTGCCATCGCTCTACCTTTTGGCAATTTACAATCTTACCCCAGTTAAAAATATACAAGTTTGCTCTCAGTTCAAAATTACAATATTGCCATCCTTTTAGTTTTTTTTTTTTTTTTTTTTTTGCAAAACTATAGAATTGTTTTGTTTTAATTGGTTGACTCGATTTTTAGTCCAAATGATAGAGGACCAAATTACAATCACGTAGGAAGAAATGTGAGGTTAAACGGATAAGCGTTTTGAAAGTTACGACTGTTTTCGAAAAAAAAGACCAAAACTGAAAATATAAGTCTAAGCACCATATAACTAATTTATTATTTGTTATTTATGGGTTATAAATACAAGTCTAAGCACCATATAACTAATTTATGAGTTGTTATTGGTGTATAGGTGATAGTGATGACCTCACGGATGAAGATCAAGCTCAACGAAGAACCGAACACGATCAAGTTCAAGCTTCCGCATTATGTATAGTCAATTACGAAATCATTCATTGTTAATATGATGAAATGTTTATAATTTTTAAGAAGTATTATGAAACTCGAAGTTTTAACGGACTTGTATTTGTATAAATACATTTATATGCGAATTTTTTTTATGAAATTTCCATTTATTAAATAAGGGTCTTACATCTAAGCTTGTCTAACAAGAGGTAAGTCATAATTCTTGATTTGGTTGATTTTAGTGTGATGAGAATGTATGAAATTGCGAATTCCTTAAGTGTGTTAGTGACATGGTATTAATTTATGAAGAAAACATGATCAAAAGTCATTGTGAATGTTAATTTGAATGAAATTTGTATGTATACTTTTTTTGATAGAAATTCTCTATGAATCATGGTTTTTAAGACTTGACCATAAAAAGAAGATGTTAGTTAAAATTGTGATGTTAACTAGTTAATTAGAAGATTGGATTAATGATTATGTTAATGTTTATTTGTTGTGATAATTTGAGTAATTGGAAGTTCATGTATGTGGAAAAATATAGGTATAATGACATGGAAAAATAATAACTTTTAGGCGTCAATAAAAGTCGCGCACCAAATGCTCGATGAAATGCATTTGATGTTAATTTTGAAAAAAAGAGAAATGCCAAAACGGCCATGAGATTTGGTCACTTTTGCCACTTTAGTCCAAAACTAAAACCTTTTGAATCTGGGTCTATGTGGTTTCAATTTTGTTGTCATTTTCATCCAAAATCCAAACTCGGTCTGATTTTTCAGTTAACCACATGCCTTTTTGTCGTTTTCCTTCCTTTTAATGAAGGGCAAAATGGTCTTTTAACGTATTATTATAACATATTAAAAAACGAAAAAGAAAATAAGATTGACCTTATAAATAGAAACGTATAACACAGTCAACGAACATCCATCTTCCTAATTACCCCCCAAAGTCCTGCGATTGAACCCTAACACAATCCATGGATTAATTTAACCAAGTTAAGTTATGTTACCTTTTAAAAAAAGACTAACTTTACAATTAAACTAACTTGGTTAGTGTTAGGGGAGGATTTTCTAACAATTAGTGATCCTTATTCGTTATCCTAATTAATGATCCTTACTTTTGTGGCAGATAGTGATCCTCAGAAGAGCTTCAGGATCAGGATCATGGATCACTTTAAGGATCCTCGTACTGATGATTGTTTATTTGTGTTTTGTGTTACTTTGCAGGAGTAACAAGCTTGACTTGGTCTTGGCGACATTCCTGGAGAATATTCCCAGACTATCCCGCACGTGCTTGACCAAAAATAGACGTTGTGGAGAACGTGGAGGCATGGCACGAAAGTCGGACAGTTTGTTAGCTAGTTATTTTCTCATTTTAAAGGGGTAACGAGCTAGTAGAAAAACACTTAGTTATTTTCTGAGTTACACACACACTCGTACAAACGCTCATACCAGCTCTCGTTCAAACACTTAGCAATTTTATACACTTTCTACACGTTACATTCTAGTGATCCTTGTACCTAGCTCGTTACTATCCGAAGTTGTAAACATTTATTCATTTATTTGAGCTTGGTGATCGGTAGTTTCCATCACCCGGGGTTTTTTGTGCCGGAGATCAACTCTTGATCAAGGGCTTTTTCCCCGTATAAATTCTTGTGTTGTTTGTGCGATTTACATTGAAGTGATCCTTGTCATTGTTATACATTTCAAGCATCATACCCTGTAACAGAGAGTTTGGTTGCAATATCCTCAACAGATTTTTTGACCAAAACAGTTTGGCGCCCACCGTGGGGCAATTGGTGCTTCGTCCTTAGAAAAATTCGCATTTCGGTGCTCATTTCAGTTCACTACAATCAAGCAAATGGCTTCCTCAGCGAAGAATGCTTCAAATTTGATGCCCGCATTCACTTCTTCACAAGGCGTTCCCCCTTTGCCTCCACCACCTTCTGGATCCCAGAAGAATGCCGAGAATGCTGCAAAGAGACAAACTCCCATCTTTTCAAAACCTCCAACTTCTTCTGCTTCTTACACTCCCACTACTAGTGATATGTTTACTTTGATTTTGCAGATGAAGGATCAGATACGGCAACAGGATAAGACCAATGAGAGGATTCTCAAAGAAATCGGAGATCTCAAGAAACAAAAGACAACGGCAGAGGATCATTCCCCACTGGTGCCGAAATCCTTGAATTTTGATACTCCGGTGATTACTTCTCAGCCATCAATGGTTCCAGACGTTCAATATGTGGGTGGACCGAAAGGAGTGCACTACGGAACAACAACAGTGACCCAGGCATCAGGTTCATATTTCCAGCCAGCAGGACCATATCCTCAGCATATGGGATCCCTCACGAGTTCAGGAGGATATTCAGGAATGCAGCAGGTTCAAGGATCCTCCTTCGTTCCAGGATCATCCCAGGTTCAAGGATCCTCCTTTGTTCCAGGATCATCCCAGGTTCAAGGATCCTCCTTTGTTCCAGGATCATCCCAGTTTCAAGGATCCTTCCAGATGCCAGGATCCTCGAGGAGTTTGCAAACAGGAAGTTCAGATGTCCATCAGGGAGATTTTATTCCAATGCAGACCAATGCCTCTACTGGTCCCTCGATCATTCCAGAGCCCCAACAATATGGATTAACATCCATTCTTCCTAACTTGAATCCAATGGGAGGTAACACTTTTAATAATTCTCAGACTACTAACCATGGTCTTATGCAGGATCCAGGTATCAATCATGCCATGGCCAGAGAATTGCAAAAGCTAAAGGATATGATATCGAGTGTCCCAGGAGTGGTCAAACCTATCCCAGAGATTGCAGATGGGAGCCACAAGATATCTCGTTTTGCACCACCAATTTGTGATGCTGAGATACCCAAGAGGTTCCATGTGCCAACAATGAAGCTGTATGATGGTTCGACGGATCCTGAAGAACACATAGCACAATACAGGGAGAGGATGGAGATCAATCCAATCCCAGAAAGGTTAAAGGAAGCATGCCTGTGCAAAGGATTCGGATCCACTCTTACTGGATCAGCTCTCAAATGGCTGCTAAGTCTTCCCCCTACTCTATTACCTCATTTGCTAATCTAGTTAATCTATTTAATAATCAGTTTTCTTGTAGTAGGAAATTTGAACGATTAACTAGTGATCTATATAGGATAACCCAGGGTCATAATGAATCATTAAGGGATTACATTACCAAATTCAGTAAAGAATCCTTAGACATTCCCAACTTAGATATAGCCACGGCTGTTGAGGCCTTTAAAATGGGATTGCTTAGGGATTCGTCTTTCTATGATGATCTTGTTATGACACTATGTAGGAACTTAGATGAGGTAAGAACCCGAGC
This sequence comes from Helianthus tuberosus, assembly GCA_030545235.1. NCBI lineage: Eukaryota > Viridiplantae > Streptophyta > Magnoliopsida > Asterales > Asteraceae > Helianthus > Helianthus tuberosus. The sequence goes on from CM060403.1 coordinate 119,901,348, forward strand.
ACTTAGGTTCATTCGGCTAGAAGATGACAAGAGGATCCAGGAGAGGTTAGCAGGATCCTCAAAGCAGGATAAGCAAGGATCCTCATTCAGGAACAACAAGTTCAGATCCTACAACAGATCTGATAACCAGAATGTGCATTCTATTGATCAAGAAGAGGATGATGAGGATTATCCTCCAATTTCTGAATATTGTTTTAGTGTTGATAACAATGAACTAATCCTTGCGATGCAGAGTCTAGGTGATAAAGCTAGATGGCCCAGAAAAAATGATAGGCCAGCTGCAACTAAGGATAAATCAAAGTGGTGTGCATACCATGAAGATTTTGGGCACCTCACAGAAGAATGCATTGCACTAAGAAAGGAAATTGGATACTTGTTGAGCAAGGGGCATCTAAAAGAATTGTTGGGAAGAAAAAAGTCAAGGACTCAGGATCCTGAAAGGATCCCTGAGAAGGCTCCAGCCCCTCCAGCAGATGCACAAGTGATAAACTTTATTTCTGGAGGATCAGACATTTGTGGCACATCCTTCTCAGCAGCTAAAAGGCATGCAAAGGAAACTAAAATGGATAATGGAGAAAGACCTGTTCGAACATCAAGTGTCTCCGAAGGAAAAGTCATAACCTTCGATGAGGATGATCGAGTTGATATCCAGGATCCTCATCACGATGGTTTAGTTATTACTCTTTTCATTTCTAACCATTTTGTCCGCAGGATCCTTATAGACGGAGGAAGCTCAGTGAACATTATCCAGCTTGATGTTCTGAAGAAGATGGGAATTCCTGAATCAGATATCATACCAAGATCCTCCGTGCTTGTGGGATTTAGTGGCAAAACTAAGAACACCCTGGGGGACATTAAACTCCCAATATATATTGAAGGCTTACACTCTTATCAAAAATTTTGTGTTATTGACTGTTTATCTTGTTGTAATGTTATCCTTGGCAGGCCCTGGATACACGATATGAAAGCAGTCCCATCTACATACCATCAATGTGTGAAGCTCCCTAGTCCTTGGGGAATAGTGAAGATTGATAGTGATCAGCAGGAGGCTAAGAATTGCTACACTTCATCGATGAAACCAGCCTCGAAGTCAAGGGAGCAATAGCAATCAAGGTATCCTCCAAGGGATGTCTTGGAGGCAAGAGAGCAGGATGTGGTAGAAATCCTCGTGGATCCTGATGATCCTGAATCTAAAATCTATATCGGATCAGGGATCCTTGGCGAAATGAAAGAAGACCTCGTATCCTTCCTCAAAAGGAGAAAGACTACCTTTGCATGGAAACACGAAGACATGACTGGTATATCCAAAGATGTAATCACTCACAAACTCGAGATTGACAGATCCTTCAAACCAATCCATCAAAGGAGAAGAAAGTTTGCACCAGAAAGGAATGCCATTATCCAGGAAGAGGTAGAGAAATTGCTCCGGGCAGGTATGATCAGAGAGGTCAAGTATCCATGATGGTTGGCCAATGTGGTTGTTGTTCAAAAGAAAAACGGAAAGTAGAGGGTATGTGTCGATTTTACCGATTTAAATAAGGCATGTCCCAAGGAGCCTTTCCCATTACCCCACATTGACTCCATGGTGGATGCAACTGCGGGTCATGAACTGTTAACTTTTATGGATGCTTCATCTGGATTCCAACAAATCCAAATGGAACCATCCGATCAAGGGGATACAGCCTTCATGACTCCAACAGGTATATACTGCTATATTGCTATGCCCTTCGGACTAAAAAATGCACGTGCAACATATCAAAGGCTGGTGAATATGATGTTCAAGGACCAGATTGGACAAACTATGGAGGTTTACATAGATGATATGGTGGTAAAATCCTTAAAAGCTGAGGATCACCTAAGAGACTTGGAGGAAGCATTCAATATCCTTGATAAATATAATATGAAGCTTAATCCTTCAAAATGTCACTTTGGTATTAAAGCAGGTAAATTCTTAGGATATATGGTGACAAAGAGAGGCATTGAAGCTAGCCCGGAACAAATCAAAGCAATAGTGAACATCAAATCTCCGGCCAATGCTAAGGATGTTTGTTGGTGCATTCATCTGTCGTCTTCGTCTTATGTCGAGTCTCGGGTTCGTTGCAGATCTAAACAAGCATGACATCACACATGACATCATATATGTGATATCATAAGTGACATCACATATATGACATCATATATGACATCATGAAGACAAAATGTAATGTTTGAGAGTGACCGTTTGAATATGTTGGTCGTTTGAAATTGTAATATTTTCAAAGGGTTCCGTTTGAAATGGTCATGTCATTTTCAAACGGAAGGGTCACTTTCAAACGGAAGGGTCTAGCCTATATATACCCTTCAAACGAGTTCATTTGTAATGTTCTAGTTTCCGACGCCGAGGTGCTGTCGAGGTGTCTCCAAGTCTGTAAACGTTCAGGAATCAATATACGAGACATTTAATAGTGAATCTAAGCTAAACGAAGACCGAATCAATGAATTCCGCCTCTGATTCGGTCTGAGCACTCTTCTGATCGACTCGTTAGGTCGTTTCACGATCCTACAAGTGGTATCAGAGCTCAGGAGGAAGAGTTCTTACCGTTTAGCTCGTTTTCGCGGGAATATTCTATTTTCTACACCTTCTTTTCGAAAATTACAAGTTTTCACGGATAAAATCAGCTAAAATTTTCACAAAATGTGCGTAATGATGTTTTAACAAACCCTTGAGAATATCGGACCTAACTTCGAAGTTTAACCGGTAAAAAAGGACTGAAATATGGGTTCTGTTTGAACGAAGCATAGGTGTAACGTTTGAAAATTGGCCATCCCGTTTGAAACATCGTTTGAAGCAGCATACCGTTTGAAATCCATCATTTGAACATGAGCCTGTCGTTTGAATCTGATCCCATCGTTTGAAACTGCTGTCAATCGTTTGAAATTTGACTTCCATTGTTTGAAAACAGTTCATCGTTTGAGAACTAATCATTTGAGGTCATCGTTTGAAAACAGTTCATCGTTTGAGAACTAATCGTTTGAAGTTATCGTTTGAACCTGATCTGACAGTTTGAAATTTAAACCCTACAGTTTGAAGGTGACTGACAGTTTGAAAATAATGATTACTGTTTGAAAGTGTGTATATCGAGTTGTATATATCATTTATCGAGGATGTCAGTTGGTAACATGTTTTTGTTTTTGTTCAAGGTTGCATGTGATTGCTGATAGAATTTAATTCTCGGTTAAATAAAACAAAAACAAACAACAGGTTGTTGGTCATTGGGTATTGAATTAGTGAGTTTTATAGGTCCAATGAGAATTGAAGGATAATCAAAATTGTCGGCTAAGTGGAGGTGTGTAAGAATCACGTGAATTGTTTTTGTCATCATACAAAGAAATTGATTGTTTTGGATTAGTTCAAGAATTACTTCTGATACTCGTTTGTCGGAAATTAAAGGTTCCTTGTGGGGTTCAATTAAAAGTTGTGGGAAATTAATAGTGGAATTGGTGGTCCAATAATACTTGTTTGTTCTTAAATAGTTGTCGGCTTGAATTGATACAGATCCATATCTTGCATTTTTTTATAAAAAAAACAGAGATTGTCGGCTACATCTTGTAATCTCACAAATCCATTTGGTGCATCATAGAAAGGTCCAATTAATGTGATTTGAATTAAAAAACCCAATGAATTTTTGAAAATGTCTTTTTAGAGTTGTCGGATAGGTTTAATTGAAGATATCGATTTTTTTTAAATAAAAATTGTGTGAAACATGTGTCAGATTGTATAAAGTGGTCAATTTGTTTTGAGATTGCTTCAGGTTGCAAGGTTTGTTAAAACAGTTCGCACAAGGTGTTTGAACAGGTTGTGTGTGGATAATGGAAATGATATTTGATGAGAAGGAAAACAATGATCTTGAAAGCATTAATAATTGATATATGAGAACTGTGGATACCAATTATAGGAATGTGAGTACGGACATTTGGATTAAAAGTTTTGAATTTTTCATATGTCAAAAGGATGAAACTTTGAATGAGATGGAAACACGATTTAAAGTTCTAACGGACAATTTGTGGAGAAAGGGTATTAGAATGTCAACTGATGAACATATATTGAAATTGACAACTGCATTACCTGCTAAATGGGATGAATTCATGGTTGAGCTAAAAAGAAAAGATTTTTTTCAAGAGCTTAATCCACATCAGTTCTTTAATGAGGTTCATGCAGAGTGTCGTAAGGAAGAAAAGAAAAGAAGGGAGTTTTTGAATGAGATAGGAAAGAATTTACAAGATTTAGAATTGGATGTGATTACAGAAATCGATAAAAGAGTTCGGATATGTCTTGCAACAAAGAGGAATCTGAAATATGATATTAAAAGGAAATGTTATATTGATGAAAGTATGAATCCTTTTAATTTTGTTAAACTTTTTGGTGCAGGAACATACAAGATGGAAAAAGATCAAGATTCAAAGAATGAAGAATCAGTGAAGAATGAATCTTCGAATTCTGCATCAGTGTGTTTTACATGTGACAGCTTAAAGACGGAAAATGACAAACTCGTGAAAGATGAGGAAAGTTTGACTTTGGAAGTCAAAGAGCTGAATGATAAGAAGCAAACTGATGTAAAACAGATTCTGGATTTACAGGGAAATTGTGAAAAGCTAAAAGCTGAAAATGTTAAACTGTTAAATGATTTGAACAGTTTGACATCAGAAAACAAGAAGTTGAAAGAAAAAGCAAAAGTTTTTGAAGAGAAAATGAAAAGTTTTGAAAATGAAAAATCAAAGATTGAAAAAGATTTTCAAAGTCAACTAAAAATTTTAGAAGATGAGAGAGATTTGTTTGGTAAAAACAATCTTGAAAAACAAATTGCAATCAATTCTCATCTTGAAAAGATTATTCAACTTGAAAAAGAGGCAGAATGTGCTCAAAAGAAAATCAATGAATGGGAAGAAAAGTTGAAGGTGTTTGTGAATACTTCAACTATTCCTTGCCCAAAACCTTTAAATTCTGTTCCAATAAGTGACGGTGTCACAAACTTTGACAAAGTCAAAGTTGAAGATTGTGATGAGAAATCTGATGATGAAAATAAAAAATTCGAAAAACAAAAATTGTTTTTGAAATTAAAAGAAAAATTTCAAGAAACTGTTCCACAATCAACTGAAAAGGGAGAATGCTCTAAGCAAAAACCTTTAAAGAAGAAAGTGGAACAAAAACAAAAAGAGAAAAATTTGAAAAATGTTCAAAAAGAGAATAATAGCTCATCAGATCGATCATCCAATCACAATCAAAAACCACAAAAAGTAAAAATTGAAAACTCAAAAATTGTTGGTAATAAGTGGTGCAGGTCGGACCACAGTGCTTCAAAGCCAAATTCAGCTTACAAGAGGAGAGATGGATATCACCAAGCCAAACAGTGCTTTGATCTGAGCATTTGGTGTAAAAATGGTGACTGGTACGATAACAGAGTGTGTTACAGATGCGGTTATCAAGGACACATTGCTGTTAACTGCCAGAGTTGGAGATTTGAGTCAAGGAGATGCTTTAACTGCAACATCATTGGCCATATTGCTAGAGATTGCTCAATGAGATCAATGAGAAGATCGAGGGTTGAATCTCAGAAGCAGGTAAACTTTCCAGTCAATGTCAAGCCCAAAGAACAGAAGGTTCAAGAACCTAAAGTTCAAGAAAAGAAAGTGAAACTTTCTCAGGGACAGAAAGACAGACTGAGGAAGAAGAGAAAGAAGGCTAGAGAGTATCTAGAGAAGATCTTGTCCTCGGGTTCATCCGTTGGTAAAAATAAGAGTTCTGATGAATCGTTTTCCTCGACTGCAAAGTCAAGCAAGACAAGTTCATCAGATACAAATCTGAGGACAGAAGAGAGAAAGAAGAAGAAGAAAGTTGTTGGCGATGAATCTGGCTCATCAAAGTCAGACAAGCCACATTCAGGCAATGAATCTGGTGTGGTAAAGCCAGAAGAGCCAGTTGTTGAGGTAAAAACTGAGAGTTCTAGTCTAACAATGGATGAGGCAAACTTTCCACCATTGTTGAACAAGAATTCAAAATCACCCAAGGACAGTCAGGCTTGGGTGAATCTGTTTAAATGAAAAACCTGACTTGCCGGAGTTCCCAGGTTGGTAAGCGTGGAACATGAATCGGCACATTTCTTGAGAAATTCACGAAAGTGATTTCGACTTACAAGTGGTAAATCAGGGACATTAAGTTGTACTTGATTTTCTACATGTGATTGTGTTGTTAAAATCGACAAATGTTAAATCTTTTCAAGTGGTTGAAAAGAACAAGATGATGTGATGATCCCGTACCTACAAGTGATTGGTAAACAAACTAATTTTTCCGGAAAAACCATTTTGATTGAAACAAACTTAAGTGTTTTGAAATCACTATGGGAAAATAGTTTGTTGTGAGGGGGAGTTCTGATTGTTTATGCCAAGTGAATGGAGAATTGAAGTGATTCTCATCATGTTGTCACATTTCTTGTACAGTTGGTTTTCAAATTTTCCCAGAAAATCAAAATTGAGATATATTTTGATTTTAGGGGGAGTAAAAATTTAAAAAAAAAATTAGAAAATTTGAAAATGTCAAAAACATTGAAAAATGAAAAAATGAGTTTTGCTGAAAAAAGAGGAAATGATAGTAGATCAGTTGGACTGTCACAGCATGCTAAAGATATGTAAAGTTTAAATGTGATAAACGGTCTCACTAAAGATGTGACGGTAGGCTCAGCTAGACTAGTAGATTTGCGATAACGATACAAACTTAAATGAAAAAGCCTAGTTCTAGTGGGAAACATGGTCGAAAGCATAGTACTTAGTTTTGTCCTTCTTGATTGTGTGCCTACTCAGTAATCGCTGATTGTCGAAAGACATAAAACTGGTTAAGTTTGTGAATTTTCACAACTTTGCTGAAAAGTCGCTGTGATTGTGCATTTTATTTTGCAAAGATTTAAACTTGTCTTATTTCTTTATTTTGTTTAAGCATCGGACATCCTCTGCGTATACGTGAGTATCGACCTGGATGTTGTTGCCTAAACGTTCTGCTTTATTTTCTTTGGTGTTTCGTTTAAGCTTTGGATCACCTCTGCGTATACGGGAGTATCGACCTGGTGGTTAAAGCCTAAACAACTTCAACTTATTTTTATTTTCTTATTTTGTTTAAACATTGGACTTTCTCTGCGTATACGGAAGTATCGACCTGATTGTTAATGTTTGAACATTCTGCTTTGTTTTCGCACAAATCACAGTTGATAAAGTTTAAAGGCATTACTTGAGTCAGTGTATTGCATGATGAGGGGATATGCTGAGATCGTGGGGTCCATAAGAACTTAGTGCTATCTAAATGTACCTAATCGTATCGGTAAGCAGATTGAAAGTTTTTAGATTGAGCTTAAGAGGACAAACAATATCGTCAATCAACGTGAATCGTTTAGAACTGAAAATGTTTAAAGCTTAACGGTGCTAGTGATTGGTCATATAAACTGATATGATCCTCTTACACAAACTCACAAAAATATTGTGTGTGTATATTTCGTTACTGCATTCCTTTGTTAATTTTGAAAAATCCAAAAAGATTTTCGACAACTGATGTTGGAGAGCTGATTTTCGAAATTTCAAGTGCTGAATATGATGAACTGGTTTGGGAGTGTGCGTTTAAAAGAAGAAATTTGTTTTGTAAAAAGAAAAGTTTGATTAGTTAATCGAGATCATTAATTTGAACTTGATGTAACTATTTCCAGTAAGTTTTTCTTATTGTTTTAAGTAAAAACTTATGTTTTGGGTGAGAAAATGTGTGCAGAAGATGAGCTGATCAGAGATAAAGCCAGGGATTGATCTCAAGGTGATAGCTAATTCCAGACAGCGATCCCATCATGATGAGTGGGGGAGTCTGACGAGGTTAGAGCCAAAGAGAAGATCCTGGTATATGCTAAGAAAGAAAAGAGACTGAAAAAGACTGAAGATGCAAAGACTCAACACTTAAGACTCGTCAACATCTGAGGGGGAGTCTGTTGGTGCATTCATCTGTCTTCTTCGTCTTATGTCGAGTCTCGGGTTCGTTGCAGATCTAAACAAGCATGACATCACACATGACATCATATATGTGATATCATAAGTGACATCATATATGACATCATGAAGACAAAATGTAATGTTTGAGAGTGACCGTTTGAATATGTTGGTCGTTTGAAATTGTAATATTTTCAAAGGGTTCCGTTTGAAGGGTTCCGTTTGAAATGGTCATGTCATTTTCAAACGGAAGGGTCACTTTCAAACGGAAGGGTCTAGCCTATATATACCCTTCAAACGAGTTCATTTGTAATGTTCTAGTTTCCGACGCCGAGGTGCTGTCGAGGTGTCTCCAAGTCTGTAAACGTTCAGGAATCAATATACGAGACATTTAATAGTGAATCCAAGCTAAACGAAGACCGAATCAATGAATTCCGCCTCTGATTCGGTCTGAGCACTCTTCTGATCGACTCGTTAGGTCGTTTCACGATCCTACAATGTTCAAAGGCTAACAGGCAGGATAGCAGCCTTGAACAGATTTATATCCAAATCCTCCGAGAAGTGTAAAGAATTCTATGATATCCTAAGGAAGAACAAGAAATTTGAGTGGACGGAGAAGCATGAAAATGCTTTAAGAGCCCTCAAAGATTACCTATCCTCGGCCCCGGCTTTGATGAAACCAGAAAAAGGCGATGTGCTATCCTTGTATCTTGCAGTATCCTCAAAAGCAGTAAGTGCGGTCCTTGTTAAGGATCATCAAGGTACACAACATCCTGTCTATTATGTAAGTAAAAGTTTACTTGATGCCGAATCCAGGTACTCACACCTTGAAAAGCTTATTCTTGCATTAATTATGGCATCTACTAAGTTAAGACATTATTTTGAAACTCATGTTATCATTGTTAAAACTAATTTTCCAATTAAGAATGTCCTCAGGAAACCAGAGATGTCAGGAAGGATGGCTAAGTGGGCAGTGAAGCTAAGTGCATATGATATAAGATATGAGCCTAGGACAGCCATCAAATCCCAAGCATTAGCTGACTTTGTGGCTGATTTCAGTAGTGATTTACAAGAAGAAGCTGAGTTAGAAGTCCAGCAGCTAGAAGAGACCAAGGATCCTTGGATACTCTATACTGATGGATCCTCAAATGTCAAAGGCACAGGGCTTGGAATACTACTAAAATCGCCACAGGGGGACATAATACCCCACTCTATAGCTTGTGAGTTCCAAACCACTAACAATGAGGCTGAATATGAAGCCTTAATTGCTGGTTTGCAAATTGCTAAGCATATGGGAATCAGGTATCTTGAGGTACATGTAGATTCTTTGTTAATTACAAACCACTTTAATGGATCCTATGCTGTTAAAGGTGAAAAGCTAACCAAATATTTGGAGATAGTCAAAAGTTTGGCACTCTCTTTTGTTTCCTTTAGTTTGACGCAGGTACCAAGGGAAGAAAATACAGAGGCTGATGCATTGGCTAACTTAGGATCATCCTTGAAGATCCCAGAGGATATCAAGATCCCTATTATCCATATCCTGACCCCGGCTATCGAGGATCACCAAACTATGGAGATAGGAAATGATTCTGCAATTATCCCTAGTGAGGATACTCAATCCCATTCAGGATCAGGATCATGGATCTCACCAATTATAAGATACTTACAACATAGAGAGATTCCTACAGGAGAAAACCCTAGGGCTTTCAAATCTAAGGTATCTCAATTCACAATTTTAAATAATATGTTGTATAGACGATCTCTTGCAGGACCATACTTGAGATGCATTGAGGATCCTGAAATCCAAGAGGTTTTAAAAGACTTCCATGAAGGAGATTGTGGAAACCACACTGGGGGCAGGGCATTATTCTCAAGGATCCTGAGAACAGGATACTACTGGCCAACCATGAAGAGAGATGCTGTGGAGTATGCTAGAAGATGTGATCCTTGTCAGAGACACAGCAATATCCTTCATCAACCAGCTGAATTATTGCATCCTATATCCTCCTCTTGGCCATTTATGAGATGGGGTATGGATATAGTTGGAAAGCTCCCTAAGGCACCTGGTGGAAAAGTATCCATGCTAGCTATGACTGATTACTTCTCCAAGTGGATAGAAGCTGAAGCTTTTGCCCAAGTCAGAGAAAAGGAAGTTATATCCTTCATTAAAAGAAATATTATCACTAGATTTGGAATTCCTTCTGAGATTATATGTGATAATGGTTTTATTGGGGGCAGAACCACTAACTTTTGTGACAGCTGGGGGATTAAGATGATAACATCAACACCAGTCCACCCACAAGCTAATGGTCAGGCAGAATCATCCAACAAGATCATCATCAACAATTTGAAGAAGAAGCTTGGATCCAAGAAAGGGAAATGGGCAGAAGAACTACCCTATGTGCTTTGTGCTGATAGGACAACCCCTAAGAATGCTACTGGTCAAACGCCATTCTCTTTGGTATTTGGGGCAGAATCAGTGATCCCAACAGAAATGGTGGTTCCAACTGCAAGAACAAGTACCCGTGATCCTAAGGAAAATGATGAGAACTTGGTTCAAGACCTGGATACTATTGAAGAAATCAGGGATCTCGCTAGGATAAGGATGGCCAGTTATCAACAAAGAATGGCTGGTGCTTACAACAAAAATGTCAGGATCAGGAGGTTTCAAGTTGGAGATATGGTATTAAGGAAAGCATTTCAGAATACCACCAATCCTGCTGATGGAAAATTGGCTCCAAAATGGGAAGGCCCCTATTTGATTGAAGCTGAAGCAGGAAAGGGGGCATATAGATTGCTAACCATGGAAGGTGATTTGCTACCAAGAGCTTGGAATGCTGTCCACTTGAAGAAATATTTTACGTGAGCAGGATCCTCATGGCACAGATGATCCTCAGGATAGGGGCATCCTTAAAGGATCCTCAAAGTATCGGTGATCCTTACTTAGGTAATATCCTAAACTTAAACTATTTCATTTCTTCATTTTCTCATATAAGGATAAGGATCATGTATCCTTTATCCATCTCTCACGTGAGTTTAAGTTTTGAAAGTTCAGGTATCCTTAGCATAACATTGGTTATCCGCTGAAGCAATTCGTTCCTTGGGTTTAACCCCAGTTATTTGGGCTTGACCCCAGTTTCGCCTGTAGCGCATGATGATCCTGGTATAGTTCAAGGCAGTGGGACCAGTACTCGTTTTAGGGGCTGATAATTCCATCGTACTGGCTATGCTTAGGATCCTACGTATAATGGTAGACGTACCATACATCCGTTCCTAAGGTTTCTAACGTTTTCACGTTAGCTAAGGTTTTGGCATTTTCATGTCACTAAGTTTGGATAGTCGCCAGTTAGGGCTATACTCCAGTTTACATACGATCTTTGGGCTTGTCCCCCGTTATCCTTGGGCTTGTCCCCAGTTATCCTTGGGCTTGTCCCCAGTTATCCTTGGGCTTGCCCCCAGTTGCTAACTCTTTTCTTATGTTGGCTTAGTCCCAAGTTATGCTCTATTTCAGGTTCTTGAAGATAGGCAACTAAGGATCCTTGATCCTTACTTTATTCTGAGGTTTATCTTATAGTTATCCTTATTATGGTTAGGATCCTAACTTGGACCCTCAGGTATGATCCTTAACTATTTTTAATTCTATTCATTATTTATTTGAGTAACCCTTATACTTGACAACTGAACTTGTGATTCTTAAATCGTATCACTTTTTAGAACTTATCGGTTATGGGATATGTGATCCTGATCATATCCTAAGCTTTTTGGATATTTTTCAAGGCTTGGTAAGTATAAACGGAATGAACATTACAACAGTTGGAAAGTAAGATATTAAAAAGGATAACAACACAAGATAAGCGACAAAAGGTTAAGTTTTTATTTATTAACAAAAGACTAACCCTTAAAAGGTTGTCAAAATTACCTACCCGAGCTTCTACCAGCAAAACGTGGCCCGTCCTCTAGGGTAGGTAAAGGGTGTCCATGATAATAAGTTCAAAAGTAGTGCAGGAATATAAAGGCGGCAGGATCACAATGGCTTCATCCCCCAAACAGAGGATCCCTCCACCAATTGCAATCCTGCCCATTGTCCAAAGGATCATACATGATCCTTAATCCTAAAACCTATTGTTCAGTACAGACCATCATTGTTTTAAACATCACAACCACAAAAAACTACCACCAAATTTAAAAATTGGGCTCCGGATGCGTCTAAGAATGTCCATCATTGCCCAATCAAGCAGCCTAAACCTTTGCTGCATCACCACCTCCGGCTCCACTTGCTTCACCAGCTTCACCCTTGCTTCCAGCCTCAATTGTCAGGATCTCTTCAGCCTCCTCTTCATCACCCAATTCAGCCAGCCTTGCCTTCCATTCTTCAATTTCCCAGCTGCTTTTGTCGAAGGCAGGATCCTGAGCTTCCAAGGCCATTTGCAGCTTGGTTTTGTACATTGCTATGGCAGCAGAGACTTTGGCATCATCTGTGATCTCCTGCCTTTCATAGTCAAAATTAACCAGCACCTTGGCCATCTCCTGTTTGGTATCCTGGAGTTCCTTCCGAAGATCAGCAAGTGCAAGATCCTTGAGCACGGCAACCTGCTGGAGGTCGGCAATCTTCTTATCCTGATCCTCAACGTGGCCAACATAATCCTCGATCTCAGAGAATTTCTGCAAAAAGGATAAAGGATAAGGTCAGGATTAAGTGATCCTCAAATCAGCAGGATATGTCAACAGGATATATGAGCAGAGACAATGATCCTTACCTCATTGAAGTACTCGAGGAATTGGTGGCGGATTAGAGGCAGACCCTGCAAATCCTCAGCCTCAGAGGCCTTTCTCCTATTGATTCCCTTTCCTTTGAGGGGTGCCTTGGGGATTGAGGCTGTCGGGCTGGCAGGAACCTTTCTTTTGGAGGATTTGACGGTGGTGAGATCGGTGACACTGAACCTTGAAGCAGCTTTGGCAGATTTTCCAGCACCTACACAACCAAAACAAGATAAGTATCTTTTCTTAATTTACATTTCACTATTTATTTAAATTTTAAACAAGGATACTTACTTGACATTGTGACAGAGCCTGAGGATACCTCCTGAGAGTCTTGGGTTGTGGTCTTGAAAGTTCTAGTTCCAGGATCGAGTTTCCAGAAAGCAGCAAGCCTTTCCCTGGTTGCGGATGTTGTGATGAGATGCGAAACAGAGATAGCTGCATGACACAAGACAAAAGGGGTTAGTGATCCTATCACATGAACAAGACTACCTGGTGATCCTTCTCATGATCCTCCGGCCTACCATTAGTGGACCATGTTTTTGGTAGATCCTCTCCGTTTAGAATGGAATTCCTTCTGACAAAGAAGAAGCGGCGTTTCCAATCTTTGTCGTTCTTAGTGACTTTGAGAAGGGGATGTTCTGCACCGGGTTTTCGCTTGAACAAATAACGATGGGAACCAAAGGTAGTAAGATCATACAGTTCTGCCAATTCCGACATTCCTAAATCAACGCCTTCCTGCTCGATGATCCTCTCTAGGGTATATAAAACCCTCCAAATCATCGGCATGGCTTGGATGTAAGATATGCCGGTCAGGGAAAAGAAGGATTGTGTGAATTCTGGGAAAGGATAGGTGTACCCTATAGTGAATGGAGTAGCTGGAAAGGCAACCCATGTTTCAGAAACATAGTCGCTAAGAACAGTGGGATCAAAGGGTTTGAAAAAGGCACTCGCCGGAAAACAGTGACGGATTTTATCTACTTGTGCATCGTTAAAACAACACCTCTCATTCGATGAGTCTTTGATGATCTTTTGACTCTTCAAAGGGCTATCCTTCTTGTGATCCTTGCCCGGTGAACTTCGGAGCATCATTCTTAGAGCGATGGTGGTAAAGAAAGAAAAACAGAGTAAGAAAGGGAAAAAGAGAAGACAGAGATACCTGATTGATCTTCGATTGAGAATATAAAGGGAGTTTCTTTCGAATTTGAATGCATATTGATCCTATCTATATCTCTATTTATAATTATGATTCTACAGGATTGTCACTTCCGTGACGTCATGATCGCAACGGCTAGTTCTATTTTAACGGCTATATATCCGTTAGTTGGTTGCGGATAAGATCAAGAAAATATAACTCGCTTATTTTACAAATTACTCCTTATATTTTGGGAGCAATTGTTAGGGGAGGATTTTCTAACAATTAGTGATCCTTATTCGTTATCCTAATTAATGATCCTTACTTCTGTGGCAGATAGTGATCCTCAGAAGAGCTTCAGGATCAGGATCATGGATCACTTTAAGGATCCTCGTACTGACGATTGTTTATTTGTGTTTTGTGTTACTTTGCAGGAGTAACAAGCTTGACTTGGTCTTGGCGACATTCCTGGAGAATATTCCCAGACTATCCCGCACGTGCTTGACCAAAAATAGACGTTGTGGAGAACGTGGAGGCATGGCACGAAAGTCGGACAGTTTGTTAGCTAGTTATTTTCTCATTTTAAAGGGGTAACGAGCTAGTAGAAAAACACTTAGTCATTTTCTGAGTTACACACACACTCGTACAAACGCTCATACCAGCTCTCGTTCAAACACATAGCAATTTTATACACTTTCTACACGTTACATTCTAGTGATCCTTGTACCTAGCTCGTTACTATCCGAAGTTGTAAACATTTATTCATTTATTTGAGCTTTGTGATCGGTAGTTTCCATCACCCGGGGTTTTTTGTGCCGGAGATCAACTCTTGATCAAGGGCTTTTTCCCCGTATAAATCCTTGTGTTGTTTGTGCGATTTACATTGAAGTGATCCTTGTCATTGTTATACATTTCAAGCATCATACCCTGTAACAGAGAGTTTGGTTGCAATATCCTCAACAGATTTTTTGACCAAAACAGTTAGCTTTATCACCTTAGACTAACTTTAAAACATAACGAGACTAACTAGATTATTTTTTATAAATATAAAAAGAATAAAACTTTTATTTGTAAATTTATCTAATAAATAAATAGATAACCATATTAATAACGAATTAAATTAAGGATAAAAGATTAATTATTTTACGAAGCTCTCGAGTTTCAAGGGTTAGGATCAAAAATTCAAAACGGGTCGGATTTTGGAAATCCATTTTGACAGATGTTACAAAAACAATGGTGTTATGGGTGAAATTCTGAGCCCATATCCTAGAAAATATCTTGGTTTATATCTTGATTATATAGTATCTGTTTACGTCCGGGATGCTGATTCAGGATATTGGTAACATCCTGAATGGTATCCTCAGGATTACTAACGGATTACGTGCAGGTACGTGGATTAGAAGCTATCAACGTTCACGAAGACTCATTCCGTGGAAGACTCGGTCCAAGTCGTTCAAATGAAGACGTTGAAGCCGTATTACTCGGTCAATAACGTTCACAATGGAATATTCGGAGTACCCCATATTTGTAGGGATTATTGTTTGTAATTCATTACTATAAATAGGTGGGTATACCAGATCAAATAGGACATCACTTTTCGCACTCATTACACTCTAACACTCGCTCTCTAGCAAGCTTTCACTCTCACACAAAAACGTTGTAACACATAGCGATCTGGTCTATATCCTGCACTGTATCCTGAAGTTTAAGCAATAAGAAGAACAAGGCAGCTGCGATTGTCAGCTCCCGAGGTTTTATGCCGGCGATCTAGATTGATCAAGGGCTTTCCTCGTACATCTCGTGTCGTTTACTTTACTTTTTGCTCATTATTTGCTCATTGTTTGATCGTAGATACAGCTCAATATCCTGAGCCGTATCCTGAAAACTGTTTTCATAAACAACTTAACCAGCATATTTTCAACACCCATTTTAGCACACTACCTCACTTTACTAATTTGATCACTTAATTGCTTCGGTAATTTTTTACCAAAACAATTTGGCGCCCACCGTGGGGCAAGTGGTGCTCTTTTTACTAAAAATTTTTGTGAAATCGCTAATCGGTTTTCTATTTTCAAAACTTTTTGTCATATTATTTACAATGGCCTCAAGATCAAACATGAGTTCCTTCACTGTGTCTGCTACGACTTCTGCTACTACCGGTTCGGTGCTTCCACCACCTCCTCCAAGGATGACAGCTTCATCAAGACCTCAGGATATCATCCCTACTCGCAGTGTTCAGGAATCTGCTCCTGTTTTGGCTTCTAATGATGAAATTCTAACCTTATTTGGAAGTGTGCAGGAACAAATGAGGCAGCAATAGGAAACAAACCAAATGCTTTTAAGGGAAATACAACTCCTGAAGTCTGGCTCGAGCAGATCTACTGAGGATATTGTCACTCCGTTACATCCCAGAACGTTGAACTTCAGTTCAGCTGTGTATACTGAGGATAACAGGGGGAATATTGTGCCCAGCCTTCCTCAGAATCATACTCCTGAAATACCCTCCTCGGTCAGGATGTCAACCATGAGGAGCTCAGGATATGCTTCAGGATATGGGCAAAATCCTCCAACGGGTAACGTGTCAAATAATAATAATACTCATGCTACTAACAATACTGGATCTTTGCAGGATACAAGTGTAACATCAGCACTTACTAGGGAACTTCAGAAGCTGAAGGACATGATATCTAGTGTACCTGGAGTGGTCCAGCCGATTCCGGAAGTGTCCCAAGACAGCCACAAGATATCTCGCTTCGCATATCCTATTTGTGATGCTGAGATCCCGAAGAGATTTCAAACCCCCAACATGAAGCTTTATGATGGAACTACGGATCCTGAGGAGCATATTGCTCAGTATAGGGAAAGAATGGAGATTAACCCTATTCCTCCGGATCTCAAGGAAGCATGCTTGTGCAAGGGTTTTGGTTCCACCTTAACAGGATCAGCCTTGAAATGGCTATTGAATGTTCCTCCACATTCGATTACATCTTTTGCTCACTTAGTAAATTTATTTAATAGTCAGTTTTCTTGTAGTAGAAGCTTTGAGAAACTAACAAGTGACCTCTACAGGATAACACAAGGGCCTCAGGAATCCCTTAGGGATTATGTGAACAAATTCAGCCGGGAATCCCTAGACATTCCGCATCTTGATGTTGCGACAGCTGTGCAGGCTTTCAAGATGGGGCTGCAAAAAGATTCTCAATTTTATCAAGACCTTGTAATGAACCCATGCAGGAACTTGGATGAAGCTCGGAACAGGGCCCTAAGATATATTCGATTGGAGGATGACAGAAAGATGCAAGAAAGGATGAACTCATCTAACACTTATGAGTCAACTAACAGGAAGTCAGAATCCTCATTCAAATCATATCGACCTAAGCCATATGGTAGAGGTGAAAACAAGAGAGTGAATGCTGTCGAAGACGAGGATCCTGAAGAGTATCCTGAATTATCTGAATATTGCTTTTCTGTTAACATTCCTGAATTGATGTATGCCATGCAGGGTCTAGGAGACAAGGCTAGGTGGCCTCGAAAGAATCAACAAAAAGCCGATTGGAAAGACAAATCAAAATGGTGTGCTTTCCACGAAGATTTCGGACATATGACTGAGGATTGCATTGCTCTAAGGAAAGAAATAAGCTATCTTCTAAGCAAGGGATATCTGAAAGATCTCTTAGGAAGAAAGAAGAATAAGGGCCAGGATACTGAGAAGGATCCTGAGCGAGCAGCATCACCTCCCGCGGATGCCAAGATAATCAACTTCATTTCGGGAGGATCCGACATTTGTGGGACTTCGTATTCAGCAGCAAAGAGACATGCAAAAGAAGCTAAGGCCGAAAGGGGAGATAAACCTGTCAGGATGACTACCCTCACAACTGACAAAGTGATCACATTTGATGCTGATGACAGGGATACTGTCCAGGATCCTCACCATGATGCTCTGGTAATAACATTATATGTGGCTAACCATTTTGTACGCAGGATATTGGTTGATAATGGCAGCTCCGTCAACATAATCCAACTAGAGACGCTGAAGAGAATGAATGTATCTCCAATGGATATCACTTCAAAGTCTACCGTGCTTGTTGGGTTCAGTGGAGAGGCTAGAAACACAGTGGGAGAGATAAAGTTGCCAGTATACGTTGAAGGAGTCAACTCGATACAACGTTTCTGTGTGATGGACTCTCTATCTTGCTATAACATCATACTAGGAAGACCGTGGATTCACGATATGAAGGCTGTGCCGTCAACATATCACCAATGCATCAAGATACCTACCCCTTGGGGAGTTGTCAAAGTTGATAGTGATCAGCAGGAGGCGAAAGAATGCTACTCATCCTCGATGAAATCCTCAACCAAGCCTAGTGCAGCATAGCAATTAAAGACACAGGCCCAGGATATCGTGGAGGATCCGGAGCAGGATGTGAAGAAAATTATCCTGGACCAGGATAATCCTGATATTTCGGTGCTCGTAGGGACCAATATCCCTCAGGATATTGAAGAACAATTAATTAACTTTTTGAAATGCAGGTTGTCGACGTTTGCATGGAAGCATGAGGATATGACAGTCATATCCAAAGATATTATCACCCACAAGCTTGGAATTGATAAATCATTCAAGCCTGTGCAGCAAAAAAGAAGGAAGTTTGCTCCTGAGCGGAACACAATTATCAAGGAGGAAGTTGAGAGATTATTGAAGTCCAGGATGATTAGAGAGGTTAAGTTCCCAAGGTGGCTAGCAAACGTGGTCGTAGTGCAGAAGAAAAATGGGAAATGGAGAGTTTGTGTAGACTACACAGACTTGAACAAAGCTTGTCCTAAAGACCCATTTCCTCTTCCCCACATTGATGCAATGGTAGATGCCACTGCCGGGCATGAAATGCTGACCTTCATGGATGCATCCTCAGGATTTCAACAAATCCAAATGGAACCTTCTGACCAGGAGGATACTGCCTTCATGACGCCAACAGGTATTTATTGTTATACAGCCATGCCTTTCGGTTTGAAAAATGCAGGTGCAACATACCAAAGATTGGTAAACATCATGTTCAAAGACAAACTGGGGGACACCATGGAGGTGTATATTGATGATATGGTGGTGAAATCAAAGAAAGCTCAGGATCATCTCCAGGATATTAAAGGAGCATTTGATATCCTGGATCAGTATAACATGAAGCTGAATCCCGCTAAGTGCCATTTCGGAGTGGGGGCAGGAAAATTCCTAGGATATATGGTGACCAAAAGAGGAATAGAAGCAAGCCCGGAGCAGATTAAGGCCGTCTTGGATTTTAAATCGCCCTCAAATATGAAGGATGTTCAACGATTAACAGGGCGAGTGGCGGCATTAAATAGATTTATCTCAAGATCCTCAGAAAAGTGTAAAGATTTTTATGATATCCTGAAGAAGAACAAAAGATTCGAATGGGGGGAGAAGCATGAAGCAGCCTTGCAGGATTTGAAACGATATCTCTCAACCGCACCTTTATTGATGAAGCCTGAAAACGGTGAACCACTATCCCTATATCTTGCTGTATCAGGGAATGCTGTAAGTGCCGTTCTTATAAAAGACCATGAAGGTCAGCAATATCCTGTTTATTATGTTAGTAAAAGTTTGTTAGATGCTGAAACTAGGTACTCTCATTTAGAAAAAATGATACTACCATTGGTCATGGCATCAACGAAACTTAGACATTACTTCGAGACACATAGGATTCATGTAAAAACAAATTATCCTGTAAAAATGTGCTTAGGAAACCAGAGATGTCAGGAAGAATGGCCAAGTGGTCAGTAAAGTTGAGTGCTTATGATTTAGTATATGAACCTAGGAATGCCATAAAGTCTCAGGTTTTAGCTGACTTTGTGGCTGATTTTAGTAGTGACATTCAGGATGAGGTAGACCTAGAAGTTCAACAGTTAGTAGAATCCTCAGGATCCTGGACATTATATACTGATGGTGCATCTAATATAAGAGGAGTAGGATTAGGAATACTACTAAAATCGCCACAGGGGGACATATTACCCCAGGCTATTAGGTGTGAATTTCCTGCTACCAATAATGAAGCGGAATATGAGGCTTTAATTGCAGGATTAGAATTGGCTAAGAGTATGAGTATAAAAAATTTACAAGTATATGTTGACTCTTTGTTAATTACTAACCATTTTAATGGATCCTATGCAGTTAAGGGTGAGAAATTGATTGAATATCTTGATATTCTCAAAAAATTAGCAGGATATTTCGATGTTTTTACACTTGAACAGGTACCAAGGGAGGATAATGCTGAAGCGGATGCCTTAGCAAATCTGGGATCATCAATCAGGATACCGGAAGGGACCCAAATACCAGTATTACATGTCTTATATCCTGCAACGAATCCTCAGGATAAAGAAGTAGCGGATATTCGGAACCCTGGAGTGGAATATCCTGAACAGGATCCTAAATCCTGGACAGCTCCAATTCTGAAATATCTTAAAGATGGACACATTCCCGAAAATGAAAATCCTAAGGCGTTTAGGATGAAGGTATCACGATTCACTATTATAAATAATATTTTATACAAGAAATCTCTTGCAGGACCATATTTAAGGTGCTTGGAGGATCATGAAGCCAAAGAAGTACTTCAGGATATACATGAAGGGGACTGTGGTAATCACACTGGGGGCAGATCATTGTTCTCGAAAGTATTAAGGACAGGATACTTTTGGCCAACAATGAGAAAAGATGCTGCAGAATATGCTCGAAGATGTGATGCATGTCAAAGGCATAGTAACATACTACATCAACCAGCTGAACCACTGTATCCTGTAGTTTCCCCTTGGCCATTCATGAAATGGGGGATGGATATAGTAGGAAAGTTACCAAAAGCTCCGGGAGGAAAAGTATTCATGTTAGCAATGACGGATTATTTCTCTAAGTGGGTTGAGGCTGAAGCATTTGTTCAAGTTAGAGACCAATAAGTAGTATCCTTCATAAAGAGGAATATCCTGACTAGGTTTGGAGTACCAGCTGAGATCATTTGTGATAATGGGTCCCAGTTTATAAGCAAAAGGACTACTGACTTTTGCAAGAGTTGGGGAATCAAAATGATCACATCTACCCCGGTACATCCTCAAGCGAATGGACAAGCCGAATCCTCGAACAAGATAATAGTCAATAACTTAAAGAAGAGACTTGGAGCCAAAAAAGGAAGATGGGCGGAAGAATTACCCTTTGTTTTATGGGCTGATAGGACAACGGTGAAGAATGCAACTGGCCAAACCCCGTTTTCCTTGGTATTTGGAGCGGAGGCAGTAATTCCAACAGAAATGACGATACCTACTGCAAGATCAATTCTGCAGGATCCTGAGCAGAATCCTGAAGCCTTATTTCAAGATTTGGATACTATAGACGAAAAAGAGATGCAGCAAGGCTAAGGATAGCAGCATATCAACAAAGAATATCTAGAGCATATAATAAGAACATAAGGACTAGAAGATTTCGAGTTGGTGATTGGGTGCTAAGAAAGGCTTTTCAAAATACCACTAATCCTGCCGATGGCAAGCTAGCTCCTAAATGGGAAGGACCATATGAAGTCGAGTCAGAAGCAGGTAAAGGAGCATATCGACTCAAGAATATGGAAGGGGATATGCTACCAAGATCCTGGAATGCAATACATTTAAAACTCTATTTCAAGTAAGAGTAGAATTTATTTTTTATCTCGGAATGGTATGTATTCTATTTTAAGTATGTTTGTTTATCTTCAACCTAATACTGACTTAAGCATCGGAGGGGTGTTAGCCAAGCTAACACCCACCTTAGTTTATAATTGTTTTGTAGGATATGCTTCAGGATATAGCTCCAGGATATATGCTCAGGATAAGTCGAAAGATTAGAGGATTGGCCCCCTCTCTCACGTTTAAGGGATCCTGGTCCCTTCAAAGGTTTAAAGGTATTCACCTTTCTTACGAATTGGGTTTAAACACCTCGCCTGGAGCGCAAGTTATCTAGGTATAGTTCAAGGTAGCGGGACCAGTTCATGTAAAAGTGGCTGACAATTTCGTTACTCTTGGCTATATCCTGGATCCTGAAGGTATATGAGGATTGATCACCCTTTCTCACGAAAGAGTATTTTCATACTCTCTAAGGTTTAAAGGTTTTCACCTTTCTAAGAATTGGAGTTTATACACTCTCGCCTGTAGCGCATGAAATTTAGGGTTTATCCCCAGATATCAGGGTTTATCCCCAGGATATTAAGGGTTTATCCCAAATATGCTAAGGATTCATTTCAGGATATCATGGGTTTGCCCTGGGGTATTCGGTATTCATTTGAGTTAAAATATAAATACATTGGCATTTTTGGCAAACACAGGGGACATACGTTATACTGTTCAAAGGATGGATCCAAGTTTATAAGTATGCACTGGGGACAAACTTATGATAAAGGATTGGAACTGATTCTCTAAGAATCTCTGGTATGATCTCTCCTTTTTGTTTGGACAATTTATGGGTTATATTTCAATATCCTTTTCAAGATATCTTTCAGGATATCTCCCAGGATACATTTATGATATATGTTCCTAAGAATGTTCAAACCAAACAATTTTCACAAGTAAAATTTGTATGTTAATGACAACAATAATAAAGTCAAAAGGGTAGTCATATTATTAACATGCCAAAAGGTGTGCTCTTAGTTTCACCTCAAAACAAGGCCCATCCACTAAGAGCACTATAGTTCATCACCATATTTACCCAACAGTTGAAGGATTCATCTCAAACCGAGACCCATCCACCTTCAACTGTTGTATTGTTCAAAAAGCATGCAGGAAATGTAAATTGTTCAGGTGCAGGAAAGTAAAGTGCGGAAAAGTAAATTGTTTTTTGGGACTACAAACCAACATTCAAATTCAAAAAGATGGGCTCTGGCCTTGGCACATATATCTGTCATCGCCCACCTAAATGCCCTCACACAGCGGCATCACCTCCAACCTTCTCAGGCTTCTCAGCACCAGCATCCTGCGCAGCATCCTCGCCAATATCCATCCCAGCATCAGCTCCAACGTCCTTCTTGTCTCCAGCCTGGACAACCACCTCTGTTGACTTAGAAGACTCACCAGCTTCAGCAGGAAGGGGCACAGCTTTGCCTCCGAGCTCCTTTAACTTGGCCACCCAGGATTCAACTGGCCAAGATGGACAAACAAGGCCCGTCTCCTTAGCCTCGTAGGCCATCTTGATGCGTGCTTGTAACAGGGAGACGATAGCAGAAGCCTTGATTCCCTCCCGGAAATTGACCAAGGCTTGATCATGATCCATTTGAACGGTGGCAAGTTTGACCTCAGCGTCTTGGGTAACCTTCTTCAGCAGGCTTTCGTAGTGTCGGGTCTTCGCTTCAGCTATGGCACCTTAGTCAGCAACGGTGCTTTCGAGCTGTTTGATCCTGGCTTCATGTAGTGCCACAGTACCACAAGCGTCATTATACAAGTGGAGCAAATGCTGGAGGCCCTGCTCATCAATTACAGGTATAGAGTTAGAATATATGTTGACCAAGATATCCTACCAGGATATCCTGCTAGGATATACGTGCAGGATATATATGCAGGATATACATGAAGGATATGCGTCAGGATATTACCTTGTTAAGGAAGGATGTCATTGGCTCTAAGGAATCAGAGAAGCTGAGTTTGTCATAGGAGAAACCTTCTGAACCTGGGGCACTGACTTCAAGACCCTTCCTCTTTTTCGCTGTGGAAGCACGGGTTCTTGGATTGGCCTTGGGAGCCGGGAGTGGCTTGGAGCTAGTAGCAGCAGGAGTCTCCTTCTTGACTGTGGCTGGAGTTGGATAGCTGTCGAGTTCATCAAGGTCTAGATAGACTGGAACTTTGCTGGAATCTGCACACAGGGAGTAAAATTCTAAATCTCTCCTAAGAATATCAAATAAAAACATGTGTGTACATGATATCTTGCAGGATTCTTACCAGACATGTTTGCACTTGAAAGAGGGCTTGGAGTTGGTGGGAATGGATTAAAGCTTCTCTCTGTCTCTGAAAGGAGTCTGATGGCGTCTATTCTTTTTTGGGAATCAGCAAGGGGAGGTGCAATCTTCCTGAAAGCGGCTGCATACACAACAGAGAAAATAAAATTGATCAGTTCAGGATATAAGGCAGGATAAGAGGCAGGATCATCTTTAAACCCTAAATCCTACCCTTTCTCAACCATCTCATCGGATAATCTGTTCCACCATGGATTGAGTCCCTTTTTACAAAGAAAAACTTGGATTGCCAACCATCCTCGTTCCTGGTGGCACGAAGTATCAATGGGTCGCCGGAAGTGGAATAAAATAGGAATCTAGATGAGCCATGGCATCTAAGCTTGTAGGCTAAAGGGAGATCATGGACGGAAAGGTCAGGTATATGGTTTCTCTTGATTTGGTCAAGAACAGACAAAACACGCCAGAGCATTGGCATGGTTTGGCTGAAAGAAATTTTGGTGATATTAAAGAACTCGGTGATGAAGTCCGGAAAGGGAAATTGTAGCCCTAAGGTAAAAGGGAAAGCACTAAAGCATATCCACTCGCTGGAGACCATATCTGACCGGATTTCTCGGTCAAAAGGTCGAAATACGGTTCCTTCCGGGAAGATACCGAAGGATTTCAAGGCCGACAAGTGGGCACTGTCAAAAGTGCATATCTCCTTCTCCGGTTCTTGGAGAAGGTTCTGTTGGATGAATGTGGGAGCCGAGTCTCCTGAACTGGATCTTGTTTGCCTAGGCATTTGGTCGCCTGAATTTTCGCCGGAGAAAGATAAAAGAAGAATATGAAGATGAGGGAGAGAATATTACCTTTTCCTTGTCGATTATAGTTAAAAAAGGAGATGAGGATGAGAAGATATAGGGCATGATGAGTAAATATAGGCCGGGTGGTTGAAAGCTGTCACATCAATGGTCTTATCTCTTAATTACCTCGGCCACCGTGAAAAATGTAACCGTTAGTGCAGGATATCAAACGGTAACATTTTTGGGGACAATTGTTATGGGTGAAATTCTGAGCCCATATCCTGGAAAATATCTTGGTTTATATCTTGATTATATAGTATCTGTTTACGTCCGGGATGCTGATTCAGGATATTGGTAACATCCTGAATGGTATCCTCAGGATTACTAACGGATTACGTGCAGGTACGTGGATTAGAAGCTATCAACGTTCACGAAGACTCATTCCGCGGAAGAATCGGTCCAAGTCGTTCAAATGAAGACGTTGAAGCCGTATTACTCGGTCAATCACGTTCACAATGGAATATTCGGAGTACCCCATATTTGTAGGGATTATTGTTTGTAATTCATTACTATAAATAGGTGGGTATACCAGATCAAATAGGACATCACTTTTCGCACTCATTACACTCTAACACTCGCTCTCTAGCAAGCTTTCACTCTCACACAAAAACGTTGTAACACATAGCGATCTGGTCTATATCCTGCACTGTATCCTGAAGTTTAAGCAATAAGAAGAACAAGGCAGCTGTGATTGTCAGCTCCCGAGGTTTTATGCCGGCGATCTAGATTGATCAAGGGCTTTCCTCGTACATCTCGTGTCGTTTACTTTACTTTTTGCTCATTATTTGCTCATTGTTTGATCGTAGATACAGCTCAGTATCCTGAGCCGTATCCTGAAAACTGTTTTCATAAACAACTTAACCAGCATATTTTCAACACCCATTTTAGCACACTACCTCACTTTACTAATTTGATCACTTAATTGCTTCAGTAATTTTTGACCAAAACAAATGGCACCAAAAGTTTGATCATGTCATGATTGATAATGGTTTCAAAATAAATGAGTGCGATAAATGTGTTTATTTCAAAGACACAAATGAAGATTATGTGATCTTTTGCCTTTATGTAGACGATATGCTTATCATTGGGAGTAATGATAAAATTATCAAAGCTACTAAAAGCATGTTGAAAGCGAGATTTGACATGAAAGACATAGGTTTAGCGGATGTGATTCTTGGAATAAAGATCATAAGAAACCAAGATGGTCTTGTGTTAAGTCAATCTCACTATGTGGATAAAATTCTTGAAAATTTCAATTCGGGAGATACGAGTGTAGCTCGAACTCCAATTGATACCTCCCAACATCTAACAAAAAATAGAGGAGAGGGGGTTGCTCAGTTAGAGTACTCAAGAATTATTGGCAGTCTAATGTATCTAATGACATGTATTAGACCTGACTTGGCTTACGCGGTGAGTAGGCTAAGTAGATATACTAGCAATCCAAGTCATGAACATTGGAAAAGTATAACAAGGGTGCTAAGATACATAAGATACACAAGAGATTATGGATTGCATTATACCCGACAACCAGCAGTGATCGAAGGATGAATGATACACTGATGCAAACTGGATATCGGATAATAAAGATTCCAAATCAACAAGTGGTTACGTGTTTACACCTGGAGGAGCTGCTATTGCTTGGAAGTCTTCTAAGCAAACGATCATAGCGAGATCCACAATGGAATCCGAATTTATCGCCTTGGATACGTCCGGAGAGGAGGCTGAATGGCTACGTCAATTCGTGGATTATATTCCAAGATGGCCAAAGCCTTTGCCAGCCATATGTATACATTGTGATAGCCAATCAGCGATTGGTAGAGCTCAAAGCTTGATGTACAATGGCAGATCAAGGCACATGCGACGTAGACATAACACGGCATGATAACTACTTTCAACAGGTGTTATCATAATTGATTATGTGAGATCAAAGGATAACATTGCGGACCCGTTTACAAAAGGCTTAAGCAGAGAGTTAGTTGAAACGTCGTCAAGAGGAATGGGACTAAAGCCCGTGATAAATGAGAATATGAGGGAAACCTAACTTAGTTGACTAGATATCCCAAGATCTAAGTTCAATAGGACAACTTAATCATATTACCAAAACGGAGTCACTGTGGGGGAGTACCCCAAACCAAATAAAAGGGAGTTATATACTTCCTAGTCCATTCCAATCAGTGACATTGAAGTGAGTCTAAGCATATTAAGGTTAACGATTTCGGGAAATCAAATAACCATGATGCTTTTAATGATTCATGGGAATCACCTATGTGAGAGAGAAGTAGGGTCGCTTCGAATGGCTTTGTGGGGTGCGCAATCCTAGAGCTCTCGCAGAACCAGGCTAGTGTTCCAGGACCATAATAGGACACGACAATGAGGGGTTGGGCAGACCAGGGAGAGTATTGTGTGAAGTGTATTGTCGTTTACACAAATGGGGGTATGTTCAAGGACATCGCGTCTACAAACCGCTAGTAAGCTAAGTATGCTTCACAAAAGAAGGTTCAAAGGTAACAACCTACCTATCTTGCAATACTCAACTGTCGAAGTATATCATTGAAACGTGTAAGGACAGATCGATTTTCATTCATGTGGGGGATTGTTGGAAATTTTGTGAAAATAGCATTTTCACAAATATAGAAAAATGATTTTTTCCTATTTTGGACTAGAAATAAATATAAGAAAATGAGCGGGTTTTATATATTTATTTGTGGGTTTGTGTTCTATTTTGGAAGAGCTTCGCAACGAACTAAACCACGTCCAAAACGGAGCTAAGATGAATGAGATATCGATGCTCAAAGTTTGGTGTTTGAAACATTGAATGCTGAAACAAAAGGGAAAGTGACACCTTGTCACACATAGGAGGGGAGATGAAACTTAAATGGGTATTTAAGTGGGAATTCTCCATCCTTATTGTTTCATGGAAGCACACACTAAGTGTACTCGCGAAGGGTGCGGAGCACCCTAACTCGCACACTCGCGCGCGCGTGGCGTGGGCGATGAGGCGCAATGTGGCACTTTGATGGCGCACGCGCACATGGCAGTGAGCCAAAATGGCGCACGCGCACATGAGCGTGCAGACCTGTGCGCGCAAGGGCGCGCGCACACTAGTGTGTCTTGCGCGCGCGCGCAAGCTTTCAGCATTTAACGACGAAGCAGTTTCAGTTCAGCATTCGAAACTGACAAGTCAACGGTTTTGACTGAGAATTAAATGACGTATTAAATTGCATTGAAGACGTTTAATGCAATTTAAACCTCTCATTTAATTCCTTTTGACTGTTTCGAATCAGAGGCTGTATAAATACAGCCTCATAGTCACCGCAGAAACACACCAGCAACTACACAGCATATGCAACTTTCTCCCTACATACTTCTGATCTTCTTCCTGCAATTTTCAAGGTAGCCTTCGGGTTTTGAGCCAGTTCCGGCAGTACTACTGCTCTGGCTGTTGTACCCTGGGAAACAAAACAAGTACTCCTGGGAGACTCGGAATTTGTTTTAAGGGAAGCGTGTTGAACACCGTGACTCAGCCTTCTTGTATTTCTGCTTCATCTTATTTCTTGTATTTTTGTTTTTCCAGTTGTAAAAATACTAGTTGTTTCAGCTTTCTTTGTTTCTGTATTGTAATTGTTTAATAAAATTTGTTTTATTTTATTTAATTACGTGAACTATTCCTACACCACTAACCTAAAAGGTACAAAATTAAAAGCCCAAGGAATAAACCATCTAAAGCAAGTAAACCCAAAAAAGTAAAAGGTACAACCTGTAGGAATCCGTTCGTGTAAAATAAATAAAAAAATTATTAACTTGAATTACAAATACTTAACAGAATTACAACTGAAAGAAAATTACAATTACAACTGAAAATGGAAAAACAAGAAAAAGAAAAAATGAACAGAAACACTGTTCTTGGCTGAGGATCGTGTTAGACACGGGTCCCTTAAAACAAATTTCGTGTCTCCCAGGAGAACACGTTTGTTTCCAGGATACAACAGCCTAAAGCAGTTGTACTGCCGGTCTTGACTCCAACCCGAATGAGTACCTTGAGCTTGAAGAAGATGAAGAATTCTGTGAGAGAGAAAGATTAGAGCTGGTGAAATTCAGTGTATTTTGCTGCAGTAGGCTCCTCCTATTTATACTGCAGGTCCAAGTCAAAACTAAAAAACGAAATTAATGGGAGAATTAAACTGCATTAAACGTCTTTAATGCACTTTAATTCGTCATTAAATTCGCAGTCAAAAGCATTGACTTCGTCAGTTTCAAATGCTGAATGTAACTGCACTGACATTAACTGCAGCTGGAAGTTTCTGCGCGCGCGCGCGCAAGACACACCGGTGCGCGCGTGCAGGTTTGCACACTTCATGCGCGGTGTGTCCTTTTGGCTCACTGCCATGCGCGCGTGCGCCCCACTGGCTCAATCCCATGCGCACATATGGGCGTGCGCCACGTCACCTGTAAGCCTCTACGAGCACGCCACACAGTCGCGCCGTTTTGGCTCACTTTGGTGCGCCGCGCACGACACCTCAGTGCCCATGCTCCATGCGTGAGAGCGCGCCACCATGCCACGTGTACTCGCGCGCGGATGCGCATGACTGCCACGTCATACACCACTTCGCGCGAACCCATCTGGGTCATACGCCTGCTTGCCACGTCTCTAGCCACTTGGTCCTTGCAGCCTCTGTGCTCCACCACACGCATGTGGTCAAAAATACAAAGGCGGCTCTCAAGCGGCTCGCAGCGATGCGAGTGTGCGAAGTGCAAAGTGCGCCATCAAAGCGCCACATTGCCCACGCCACGCGCGCGTGTGTGTGCGAGTTAGGGTGCTCCGCACCCTTCGCGAGTACACTAGTGAGTGCTTCCATGAAATAATAAGGATGGAGAGTTCCCACTTAAATACCCCTTTAAGTTCCATCTCTCATCCGATGTGGGACAAGGTGCCACTTTCCCACTTATTTCAGCATTCAAGTTTCAAACACCAAACTTTGAGCATCGATATCTCATTCATCTTAGCTCCGTTTTGGACGTGGTTTAGTTCGTTGTGAAGTCCTTCCAACGTAGAACACAAACCCACAAATAAGTATATAAAACCCACTCATTTTATTATATTTATTTGTAGTCCAAAATAGGAAAAAATCATTTTCCTATATTTGTGAAAAATGCTATTTTCACAAAATTTCCAACAATTCCCCACATGAATAGAAATCGATCTATCAAGTTTCAACGATACACGTTCAACAGTTGAGCATTGCAAGATAGGTAGGTGTAACCTTTGAACCTCCTTTTGTGAAGCATACTTAGCCTCCTAGGGTCTTGTAGACGCGGGGTCTTTGAACAATCCCCCATTTATGTAGGCGACAATATACATTCACACAATACTTTCCCTAGTCGAGTTAAGACCTCGTGGTTGTGTCCTTTAATGGTCATGGAACACGTTCCTGGTTCTGTGAGAGCTCTAGGATTTGCGCCTCCCCACAAATCCATTCGAAGCGACCCCACTTCTCTCTAACATAGGTGATTCCACTGAATCATTAAAAGCATCATGGTTAATTTGGATTTTCTCAAAATCCTTTAACCTCAACATGCTTAACCTTTCCTTCATGTCACTTATTGGAATGGACTAGGAAGTATACAACTCCTTTTATGAATTTTGGGGCACCCCCCTCAGTGACTCCCTTTGGGTTTATGATTAAGTTTGCCTATTGAACCTAGATCTTGGGATCTCCAGTCAACTAGGTTAGGTTTCCCTCATATTCCCTTCATGGATTCCATCGTGGATCTAGCTATAACCGTTTGCTTGGAAGACTTCCAAGCTATAGCTGCGCCAGCAAGTGTAAACACGTAACCACTTGTGGATCTGTGATCCTTTATATCCGATATCCAGTTCGCGTCAGTGTATCCTTCGATCACTGCTGGATCACGGGTATAATGCAATCCATAGTCTCTTGTGTATCTTATGTATCTAATCACCCTCGTGATAGCTTTCCAATGATCCTCGCTCGGATTACTGGTGTATCTACTTAGCCTGCTCACAGCATATGCTAAGTCGGGTCTAGTACATGTCATTAGATACATGAGACTACCAATGATCCTTGAGTATTCTAACTGAGAAACACTCTCGCCTCTATTCTTCCTTTGGCGTTGGGTATTATCAATTGGAGTTCGAGCTATACTCGTATCGTCTGAATTGAATTTCCCAAGGATCTTTTCCACGTAGTGAGATTGACTCAACACAAGACCATTTTGGGTTCTGATGTAGAGTGTAAAACATGGGTGTTTAAGGGTTGAATTTGTGTGGTTTAGCTTATTTTATGTGATTATATGATTGGAGTTGGATTATTGCGAGAGTTCGTATGTTTGCAGGTAAGAACGAGTAATTTGGTGAAGATATACGGTTTAAGAAAAGAATCACAAGGCAGCAAATGCACATGGACTTGATTTGGATGGCACTTTTATTTAAGGTTGGAGGAAACATCATTGGACCAAATTAATTCTAATCATTCGTGACAAGTTTGACTTTGGCATATTTTGGAGCACAAAAGAGATCATCATGTGCACATCCATACGTGGATGTTCTTGGAGGGAATCTTGAAACATGCAGCCTTGGACTTTGTGAGGACAACATCACCTCATCACCATCGATAAGTGGCAGCAAGATTAGATAATTTTCAGCTCTCAAAACCACTTATCAACATCATTAACATCACGAAAGAGGCAACCAACATTAACAACTTTGGGCTCTTACAAAATTGGGGCAGCCCATTATTCACGAAGAGGAGGGCCCATAATACATGATCCATTACGTTTTTGGGGGGGCGGCAATACATCAGGATTATTAGCTCTCAAAGCATCAGGCAACATCAAGCATCATTCATCATTTAATCATCACCAACATCCGAACCGATGATGTCTTCAACTTCGTATCAAGCTATTGCGGATTGTTCGAACATCATGAGCGGTTAAATCATACGTGGCTTCCTCCAGACAGATGGTTCAGTTAGGTTTTATTTAATTTCAGTTTTATTCATGTTTGGAATTACTTTTGGATTGACAAACCATAAAGTAATTTGATGTGTTGATTTTGTTTGAACTATTTGCTTGTGTTTTTGAGTCCTTACTTTACAATTTGTTCGGTTGATGACAAAACCTTGTAGCGAATTGGGTGACATAGAGTAGGTTGATTCACGCTAGTGAATAGGGTTAATTGACTTATAAGAGATCTGATGACAAAGACCCATTTTCAGTAACCAATCAAACTAATCAACTTTCCCACACTATGTCTATGTGGTGTCAATTATTGAATTAAACTGAGATTTTGTAAACCTAGAACCTGAAGTTTGGAGGAGGTTACCTTTACCACTATTGTTTTCTTTATCACGTTAGTTTAGACTTTATTTTCTAAAAAACAACCAAACCAATCAATTAATTATTTTATTTAGTTAATTTAGATAGAAAACCAATTCTGACCACATACTCCTCGTGGACCGACACCCTACTTACCCTAACTAGTTAAGGTATTTAGGAACTTTTTATAAATATTTTTTTTGACCGACCAAACGACATCGATCAGGTTCTAGTAATTTTTACTCCAAGAATCACATCCGCGAGACCCATGTCTTTCATGTCAAACCTCGCTTTCAACATGTCTTTCGTTGAGTTGATCATGTTATCATTATTCCCAATGATAAGCATATCATCTACATAAAGACATAAAATCACATAACCTCTTGGTGTGTCTTTAAAATAAACACACTTGTCGCACTCATTTATTTTGAAACCATTGTCAATCATGACATGATCAAACTTTTGGTGCCATTGTTTTGGAGCTTGCTTCAACCTATACAGAGACTTGACCAATTTACATACTTTGCCCTCGTTTCCTGGGGCGGAAAAACCCTCAGGTTGTTCCATGTAAATTTCTTCTTCTAAATCGCCATTTAGAAATGCGGTATTTACATCCATTTGGTGAACTTCCAAATTTCTTATAGCTGCAATTGCAAGAACCAAACGTCTGCCAGAATCAAATCGGTCGACAAGTGGATCAGTCTGAATTGGATGACATCCGGGTAGCTATCAAGGAGCTAACAAGCATAGTCAAAGAGGTCATGTATCGACAAGAGATCCTAGAGGCTAGGCATCAATTGTTGTTGGAACAAACTGAACAGATAGTTACACATGTACGTGGGGTAGTTGCAGTAATCGCAGATTCAGGTACGTCATCTAATCATAATCAAGTCGACCCAACACATCAGTTTTCCAGTTCCCAAAACACAGACAGTGCACACATTGATACGGTAAGTTTTCAACCATCATCTGAGCTTTATGTGACTGAACAGACTCCATCATCAAGGGTTGAGAAAGTGGTGGAGCGTAGTGAGTATGACATTGATCAGGATTTGATTTCACAAACTAAATTAGAAACTAAAAATGTGGAAAAATCCTTTAACGTTCCATTTCCTTCTGCGTTAATAGCCCCGGTGTCAACTAAACCAAAAGTGGATCCAACACACGATGAAAAATGGGAAAAATTCGAAAAGCGAAATATTAATTTACCCTTTTTGAAAATAATTAAAGAAAATCCCGATAATGTTGAGTGTTTAAAAGAATTAAGTTCCAGAAAACGACGTCACAAAATTCCAAAAGAATTAGATTTAACTAATAATGTGAATGCCGTTTTGTTGGGTACTCTTCCCACGAAACTCCAAGATCCGGGAGCGTCTATTATTTCTATACAAGTGGGTAATTTTAAAATAGACCGGGCTTTATTGGATCTTGGAGCGAGTGTTAGTATTTTACCGGGGAGTTTATTTGATCAGTATGATTTTGGTTCATTAGAAAAAGCTGACACAACTGTGGTTTTAGCTGATCAAACTCCTACGAGTCCTAGGGGGATTGTGCGAGATGTGATAATTAAAGTTGGTGATTTTTATTATCCGGTAGATTTTCTTGTTCTTGATTGTGTTAAAAATTATCAACCAACAGTTATTTTGGGAAGACCGTTCTTAGCCACCGCTCATGCTAATATTAATTGTGTTGAAGGAACGGTCAAGTTTAGGTTTGGGTCTCAAAAGATGACAATTAAAATATTTTCCAGTTTGACTAAACCTAAAGCTAATGACAAAAGTGGACCTTCTGAAGAGAAGAGTCAGAAAGAGTGTTTTATGGTTAACGGGTTAGACGAAAATAAAAGGAAGAGACAGAGAAAAAGAACAAAGAAGAGGAAAAGGAAAGGATCATACCCGTCGAATGAGGAGGAGGCATACATGTTATTCCTTGACAAATATTGGGGAATGGATGCTGATGATAGTGATGATACGATGAAGAAGGCATGCAAGCATCCCACTCAACCACCATGAGTGCCAGGTACGGTCTGGCTGAAGACCCATAAACTTAGCGCTCTCGGGAGGCAACCCGAGTTTGTGTGTCAGTGTCCGTTTTGTTCTTCACCATGGCAACATACAAGTGTGGGGAAGTTTCGTTTGATCAGGTACATGTACTCTTTCCTTTATCTTAGTTTGTTGCCTGGTGATCATGTTCTTTTAGGTGTGTTTTTGTATTTGGTGGTGTTAAACTATTTATGTTTAGGGAATGTGTTTTTGCTCGTTGTGTTAGGAATGGTCGCTCATGAGGTTTGTTAGTTGGTATTCCCGGGCTTGTTTTAAAAGCACTATACATTGGGGACAATGTCGCCCAAGTGTGGGGATATGGGAACCCGGGAAGGGAAAGGCTTGGGACAGAGTTTGAAAGAGGTTGGAAAGTGATTGAAAACGATGAAAGCGAAAAAATTAAAAATTTTGAAAATTTTAAAGAATTTCATCGCCTTAAGTGAACTAAATAGATACGAAAACCGAATGTTTCAATCACTAATGGGTCCCTTGCTGGTAGTAACTAACATAGTCCCTTGTCATGGTCATTCCTTTAAGTTTCATGAGAGTAGGTCCGACAGGTGTTTTTAGTTAAAAGAATTGAAGAGAGATGTCTATTTAGGGGTAACATGCTTTAGATTGCATATGCTACGTGTCGGTAACCTTTTACCCTTTCTTGGTGAGAATTTTGAGCCTGTAGACTGATAGAATGATTTACCTATTGAATTCATTTGTTGAGAGCAGGCCGCGTGTTATTCTGTGTTAGAACTTGTATGATTTGATGCATGCTGAGACTGTGGTTTAACATGTGCACGTAAATGATAAAGGCATTAGGATATACCTTTCACCAGTTGTGTTTTGTTTTATGTTTACCTAATCATTACCCCTAGTAGCCCTGTTGAGCCTATTTACCCTTTCGTTTGTCCACCCGATGTGAAATTTGTGATACCGACCATGAACGACAAATTATGAATATCTGAAAAAGAAAAAAAAAGAGAACTAAAAAAAAGAAAAAAAGTTTTGTGAATGTTGTTCGTGTCTTGGGTAGAAACCAACCCAAAAGTATGTGTTTTGCAAATAAAGTTGTCACGGTTTGGTTGTTTGTTTGTTCGCCTCATAAAAATATAAATGAAAAAAAAAACCAAAAATCTTCCTACCTTTACCCTAAGCCCAAAACCGAAAGTCCTTTTGATGCGTGCCGTGTTATATGATACAGTGGAGGCGTGATTGTCATACAAGCTTATGATTACAGAATTTCATGTTTGGTTGTGAGTGATATAAATGCTAGGACATTACACGCTAGTTCATGTTTTTAAACCGAGAGGAGAGTTTATTGTGAGGGGCGTGTAGCATGTGTTAGAATCCTAAGCATGTTAGTTTTGAATAGACAGGTCTTGAGTTTTAATAATTGCATCAATTGCTTGTCGGACTGTCAATCTTGATTGTGTCAGTCTATGGAACGGGTATGACTTGGGACTTAAATTGTTGAACTGGTTAAGGGATTTAGAGGTGTTGTCACTATGGTGGGTAGTTCCGTAACGGTTTGCTTGAGGACAATCAAAGGTAAGTGTGGGGATGTGATGTAGAGTGTAAAACATGGGTGTTTAAGGGTTGAATTTGTGTGGTTTAGCTTATTTTATGTGATTATATGATTGGAGTTGGATTATTGCGAGAGTTCGTATGTTTGCAGGTAAGAACGAGTAATTTGGTGAAGATATACGGTTTAAGAAAAGAATCACAAGGCAGCAAATGCACATGGACTTGATTTGGATGGCACTTTTATTTAAGGTTGGAGGAAACATCATTGGACCAAATTAATTCTAATCATTCGTGACAAGTTTGACTTTGGCATATTTTGGAGCACAAAAGAGATCATCATGTGCACATCCATACGTGGATGTTCTTGGAGGGAATCTTGAAACATGCAGCCTTGGACTTTGTGAGGACAACATCACCTCATCACCATCGATAAGTGGCAGCAAGATTAGATAATTTTCAGCTCTCAAAACCACTTATCAACATCATTAACATCACGAAAGAGGCAACCAACATTAACAACTTTGGGCTCTTACAAAATTGGGGCAGCCCATTATTCACGAAGAGGAGGGCCCATAATACATGATCCATTACGTTTTTGGGGGGGCGGCAATACATCAGGATTATTAGCTCTCAAAGCATCAGGCAACATCAAGCATCATTCATCATTTAATCATCACCAACATCCAAACCGATGATGTCTTCAACTTCGTATCAAGCTATTGCGGATTGTTCGAACATCATGAGCGGTTAAATCATACGTGGCTTCCTCCAGACAGATGGTTCAGTTAGGTTTTATTTAATTTCAGTTTTATTCATGTTTGGAATTACTTTTGGATTGACAAACCATAAAGTAATTTGATGTGTTGATTTTGTTTGAACTATTTGCTTGTGTTTTTGAGTCCTTACTTTACAATTTGTTCGGTTGATGACAAAACCTTGTAGCGAATTGGGTGACATAGAGTAGGTTGATTCACGCTAGTGAATAGGGTTAATTGACTTATAAGAGATCTGATGACAAAGACCCGTTTTCAGTAACCAATCAAACTAATCAACTTTCCCACACTATGTCTATGTGGTGTCAATTATTGAATTAAACTGAGATTTTGTAAACCTAGAACCTGAAGTTTGGAGGAGGTTACCTTTACCACTATTGTTTTCTTTATCACGTTAGTTTAGACTTTATTTTCTAAAAAACAACCAAACCAATCAATTAATTATTTTATTTAGTTAATTTAGATAGAAAACCAATTCTGACCACATACTCCTCGTGGACCGACACCCTACTTACCCTAACTAGTTAAGGTATTTAGGAACTTTTTATAAATATTTTTTTTGACCGACCAAACGACATCGATCAGGTTCTAGTAATTTTTACTCCAAGAATCACATCCGCGAGACCCATGTCTTTCATGTCAAACCTCGCTTTCAACATGTCTTTCGTTGAGTTGATCATGTTATCATTATTCCCAATGATAAGCATATCATCTACATAAAGACATAAAATCACATAACCTCTTGGTGTGTCTTTAAAATAAACACACTTGTCGCACTCATTTATTTTGAAACCATTGTCAATCATGACATGATCAAACTTTTGGTGCCATTGTTTTGGAGCTTGCTTCAACCTATACAGAGACTTGACCAATTTACATACTTTGCCCTCGTTTCCTGGGGCGGAAAAACCCTCAGGTTGTTCCATGTAAATTTCTTCTTCTAAATCGCCATTTAGAAATGCGGTATTTACATCCATTTGGTGAACTTCCAAATTTCTTATAGCTGCAATTGCAAGAACCAATCGTATAGAGGTTATTCGCGTTACAGGCGAGTAAGTATCAAAGTAGTCTACACCCTCCTTTTGTCTAAATCCTTTGATTACTAACCTTGCCTTGTATTTATCAATACTTCCGTCAGCTTTCATCTTCCTTTTGAATATCCAACGATATCCAAGTGGTTTACAACCAGGTGGAAGATCTACTAACTCCCAAGTATGATTTTGCAATATAGAATCAATTTCATTCTTAATTGCTTCTTGCCATTGAGGTCCTTCCGCGGAGGTAACCGCTTCGCGGTAGGTATTGGGCTCGCCCTCAACCATGTAGCTCATGAAGTCAGGACCAAAGGATTTTTCAACCCTTTGTCGTTTACTTCGTCTAAGCTCACCCTCCTCGACCTCAGGTCGTTCATGTCTTTCATCTAACCTTGTAGATGAACTTGGTCCTGCTTCATCTAACCATGTAGACGAACTTGGACCTGCTTCATCAACCACTCTTGATGAAGTCGCATGTGTTTGTCCTAACATAGGAAACACATTCTCAAAATATGAGACAACGTTAGGATTAGCCTCCATGATAGTGTGTTTATGTACATCGGGATTCTTGGACTCATGTACAAGAAAACGATGCGCACTACTTTGATGTGCATATCCAATGAAAATGCAATCAACAGTTTTGGGTCCTATCCTAAGAGCCTTAGGAGGTGGTACAATCACCTTAGCTAGGCACCCCCACACTTTCAAGTATTTGTACGAAGGCTTCCTTTTTCTCCATAACTCATATGGGGTTTCGTCCCTATTTTTCAAAGGAATATTGTTCAAAAGATAGTTTGCTGAGAGAATGGCGTCCCCCCACATTTCTCGGTTCACTCCCGAGCTTATCAACATGGCGTTCATCATTTCTTTCAATGTGCGGTTCTTTCGTTCCACAACGCCATTTGATTGTGGAGAATAAGGAGGTGTACACTCATGTACAATGCCACTTTTTGCGCATAAATCCGCAAAAGGTGCAACATATTCACCTCCTCGATCGCTTCTCAAAGCTTTTATCTTCTTTTTAAGTTGATTCTCAACTTCATTATTGTACAAGATAAACTTCTCTATTGCTTCTTATTTACTCTTAAGTAAATACACGTAGCAATATTTCGTACAATCATCAATAAACGTGATGAAGTACTTATTTCCTCCACGCGTGGGAACAGCTTTTAAGTCACACGCATCGGTATGAATTAAATCAAGGGGTTCGGTTATTCGTTCAACCGATTTAAACGATGATCTCGTAAGTTTGGATTCGACACAAGTCTCGCATTTGTGATCGGACTCGATATGGAATGTTGGTATCAAGTTTAATTTAATTAAACGTCGTAATGAATTAAAATTTACATGCCCTAGTCTACCAAGCCAAACATTAGAAGACTCAATCATGTAAGTAGAAGTAGAATTTTTCATTCATTTTCTTGTTTTGGTTAACAACCATTACATTCATTTTGAACATT
Organism: Helianthus tuberosus; assembly: GCA_030545235.1. NCBI lineage: Eukaryota > Viridiplantae > Streptophyta > Magnoliopsida > Asterales > Asteraceae > Helianthus > Helianthus tuberosus. Next base: position 119,940,199 of record CM060403.1, read on the forward strand.
CCATTTAGGGCATAGCCCTTTCCGATAAAAGTTCCACGTCTAGACAAGACAAAATTGTCCGATTCAAACACTAGACGAAATCCATACTTGTTGAGCATCCATCCCGACACGAGATTCTTCCGTATCTCTGGGACATAAAGCACATTGGTCAAGGTAAGCTCCTTGCCCGAAGTCATCTTTAAAACGACCGTGCCTTCCCCCTTGATGCTTGCGGTAGCTTTATTTCCCATATAAAGCTTGTCTTCACCCGAAGCTTCCTTGAATGTAGAGAAAAGAGCCTTGTCTCCACAAACATGGCGGGTTGCACCCGTGTCAACGAACCATCCTTTTGGGTTTTCACCCATCGCGTTGACTTCTTCAATCATAGCCGCTTCCTCGGTTATCATTGCAATCAGAGGCATACCATCCTCATCAACCATGTGCGCACGCTCACGCTTAGGTTTCTTGCATTGGTTAGCACGGTGCCCCGTCTCGTTACAATTGTAACAAGTACCTTGGAAAGGCGCAGGCTTCTTTTTCACAGCCCCCTTTTTAGGTCCAAGGTTGTTAACCTTTGATTTCCCCTTGTTGTTGTTTTTACCCTTGCCTTTCTTGCCTTTTGAGGACTCCCCAACTTCCACCATGTTTGCTTTAGCCGAAGCTTGCAAAATGGTGCCTTTTTGGGCCATCCTGTTGTCCTCTTCTATACGAAGACGGACGACAAGTTCCTCAATCGTCATTTCCTTCCGCTTGTGTTTAAGATAATTCTTAAAATCCAACCAAGCAGGAGGTAATTTCTCAATCATGGCTGCCACTTGAAACGTCTCACTGAGTACCATACCCTCAGCGTGGATGTCATGAAGTATAATCTGTAACTCTTGGACTTGGTTCATAACAGTCTTGTTATCAACCATTTTATAGTCCAAGAAACGGGCGACTACAAATTTCTTTGTTCCCGCATCCTCCGTTTTGTACTTTTTCTCCAAAGACTCCCATAATTCTTTGGAAGTCTTGATACTATAGTACACATTATACAGCGCATCCGAGAGACCGTTGAGTACGTAGCCTCGACATATAAAGTCCGAGTGCTTCCACGCCTCTACCGCGCTTAGAGCCTGAGCGTTGGTCTCCCCTTCCGCAGGTTGGGGAGCAGTCTCTGTCAAGAACCTCGCAAGGTTCATGGTGGTCAAATAGAAGAACATCTTCTATTGCCACCGCTTGAAGTGGAGACCCGAGAACTTCTCGGGTCGTTCAGCATGATTTGCCCCTGTGGACGCTCCCACAGTGTTGGCAGGGGTACCGACAATGACGTTGACGTTGGTATTTTCAGTCGACATTCTGAAAAATTCCACAAAACCAAGTTAATAAAATCTGTTAGAATAATAAATGTGCTGATTTATTATTTTACTAACAAAATCGATGAGTAACAAAATCAGTCTCGTAGCTTCTAAGTCCAACTTTGAAAACTACAAGAGAAGATCTTAGAACCCAAAGACGAAGAAGGAGTAGAAGAACAGAGTTCTGTTTTGACAAAGTCGCTACTTTGAATCAAAACAGAGAAAAAAAAAATTCTATTTTTAAAACACAACTGAATGAATTCAAAACTGGTTCGAATTCACAGCAGAATATGTTTGTGTTTCTACACGAACGGTGTTTTAAAAATTTTGTTTTAAGATTGTAGGAATCCGTTCGTGTAAAATAAATAAAAAATTTATTAACTTGAATTACAAATACTTAACATAATTACAACTGAAAGAAAATTACAATTACAACTGAAAATGGAAAAACAAGAACAAGAAAAAATGAACAGAAACACTGTTCTTGGCTGAGGATCGTGTTAGACACGAGTCCCTTAAAACAAATTTCGTGTCTCCCATGAGAACACGTTTGTTTCCAGGATACAACAGCCTAAAGCAGTTGTACTGCCGGTCTTGACTCCAACCCGAATGAGTACTTTGAGCTTGAAGAAGATGAAGAATTCTGTGAGAGAGAAAGATTAGAGCTGATGAAATTCGGTGTATTTTGCTGCAGTAGGCTCCTCCTATTTATACTGCAGGTCCAAGTCAAAACTAAAAAACGAAATTAATGGGAGAATTAAACTGCATTAAACGTCTTTAATGCACTTTAATTCATCATTAAATTCGCAGTCAAAAGCATTGACTTCGTCAGTTTCGAATGCTGAATGTAACTGCACTGACATTAACTGCAGCTGAAAGTTTCTGCGCGCGCGCGCGCGCAAGACACACTGGTGCGCGCGTGCAGGTCTGCACGCTTCATGCGCGGTGCCTCCCACTGGCTCAATCCCATGCGCACCTATGCGCGTGCGCCACGTCACATGTAAGTCTCTACGAGCATGCCACACAGTCGCGCCGTTTTGGCTCACTTTGGTGAGCCGCGCACGACACCTCAGTGCCCATGCTCCATGCGTGAGAGCGCGCCACCATGCGAGTGTGCGAAGTGCAAAGTGCGCCATCAAAGTGCCACATTGCGCCTCATCGCCCACGCCACGCGCGTGTGTGCGGGTTAGGTCCGCACCCTTCGCGAGTACACTATTGAGTGCTTCCATGAAATAATAAGGATGGAGAGTTCCCACTTAAATACCCTTTAAGTTCCATCTCTCATCCGATGTGGGACAAGGTGCCACTTTCCCACTTATTTCAGCATTCAAGTTTCAAACACCAAACTTTGAGCATCGATATCTCATTCATCTTAGCTCCGTTTTGGACGTGGTTTACTTCGTTGCGAAGTCCTTCCAACGTAGAACACAAACCCACAAATAAGTATATAAAACCCGCTCATTTTATTATATTTATTTCTAGTCCAAAATAGAAAAAAATCATTTTCCTATATTTGTGAAAAATGCTATTTTCACAAAATTTCCAACACAACCAACATCATCATCATCATCATCATCATCGTACTCAGTATATCCCACCTATAGCAAAGCTAAGGTAGGGTCTGAGGAGGGTGGGATGTAGACAGCCTTACCTCTACCCCGTAGGAATAGAGAGGCTGCTTCCAATGAGACCCCCGGCTCGATTGTGGTTTTGCATCAAGCCTTGGACATAAGGCACATAACACTCAGCAATTGAGACAAACGCCAATTGGTGCATGTACCCCCTTGTCTTTCGGCTATCAACGCCACCACATGATGCCTGATTAACGATCCCCTCTTTTTAACGTTATTTTCACGAAATTAGTAAAATAACGTTAAAAATTAGTGCACTTTTGCTTTTGCCCCCCCGAGCGCCCACACATATATTACATTATATGAGCAGACCGCAAGCGGGGCTCTTCCAACACAACCAACAATGAACATAAATCTTGTAAATTACATGGTATAAATTTTGTTGAAACAGGGATGATAAACTACCTGAGATGGAAACTTTAAGTTGGTATTTATTAATTTCAAAATTAATTTTGCATCAGAGAGAGTTTTTTTTATGAATGTTAGATTTTACTTTTACTTTACATTAATAGATCTAAAAATACTCTAGAGTAGAGACAGAAACCAAAATACCGAGCAGATGTCAAGTTGATTAGAGACACACAAAGAGATGTCACTTAGTTTATACTTTATATTTGTAAAATTTAAAATCTGAAGTTTAATTTTCATTGGGTTCATATCATAATTTCTTGAGGTCGGTCAAGATTAGATCGCTTATACACTAAACAAAAAAAAAGTTCATGGGGATGAGCCAACCCCACCTTAATAATGTGTGTACGCCTGTGATCTATAGTTAGTTTAGAGTCTAAGGGTGTACGTTGTGAGAGACTGGGAGACGAGGAGGGACTCGATGACACCCAGCTAGGATTGGGAATCACGGGAACATCCGCCCCCAGATGGGATTTCGGTGAGATCAGATCTTGTAAGTCACCTAACCGTTGCCAAATGCATGGACATTAAGGTACGAGATCAGGGTACGGGGACGATACGGGAACGAGGAACGGCAAAACTCAAAATTCCAAGATACGGGTACGACAATAAAAAATATAAAAAATAAAAATATATTAAACAAATTCAAAAAATACTACATCTTCCAAAGGCAATTAATTATCAATAATTAAATCATTTTCAAATTCCGGTTCATCTAGTGAGAGATCGGCAATTGATAGAGAATTAGAGATGATGAGATTTTAGAGTTTAGAGATTAGAGAAGCCGAATATGATAGGTCTATTTATTTAATGGTCGGTTGTGGAATTTGAAAGGGTTAAAACCCTAAAAATAAATGGTAACGGGCTGGATACTTCTATCATATACGGAAACGTTTAGGAAACGCCCCCAACAAGTACCCATGGCGTTTCCGTCCCCGACAAGTACCCGAGACGGGTACGCCACATAAATGGAGTCCCCGTGCTACATAGGTTTGAATCATGTGTCAAAGGTTTGGTGTGCGTGATTGCGTGAACTGCTAGTTTGCCTAAACTGCCTTGCCAATGATGCCAGTTATGTTCTAACTTAAGCCGACCATTTTTGCCCATTTACATGATTTAGTTTGCCTGTGATCTCTAATAGGTCAACCGGGCAATATTAAAGAACATAGCTAAAACTAAAGCGGGTCAAACAGGTCGAAAGTCATCCAAAGTAAATCCGGCCCACCCATGAAGCCTCTCTAATCATTTTATTCAAAAGTAGGATTATTACACGAATCGTATAGTTTTTGTAATCAACCCAACCCCTAACAATATTACTCATTTGACATGTTATCCGGCCCACCCATTTTGCCAAATCCAGTTTTGGTGTCTTGTATTTATTCCCATTCTTGAATGAAATACAGGTTGGTGACAAAAATGAAGACTTATACACTCATTTGCATTACCATTAGGGTTGTAAACGAACCGAACGTTCAGCGAACAGTTCATGAACCGTTCGGCGGGAAGTTCGTTTATGTTCGTTCGATTAGCTTGCGAACGAACACGAACAAAATTTTTTGTTCGGTTAGCTTAGCAAACGAACACGAACGAACACATGTCTCGTTCGTTCGATTGCGTTCGTGAACGTTCGGTAATATGTTCGGTTACGTTCGTTTGATTATATTAAAAAAATAATAAATAATAAACTTTTTATCTAAATATATTAAAAACTTGAATCCCTATTTTTCTAGATAGTTAAAATTTGGATATTCTAAGACATTTTTGGGGGTGGTTATATCTAAGTTAGTTAAACTTGATTTATCGTTTGGTGGTGTAGTAGACTTCTAGTGTTTGATTTATCATTTGATGATTTAATTAACTGCTTATATACAATGTTTAAGGATAACAATGTTTTTATTTTTTATTTTCAAGTTAAATGTTCGTTTGCGTTCGACTTTATTTGTTTGTGTCCGAGACCAGTGTTCACGAACTGTTCGTGAACAACTGAATTTCCTTAACGAACGAACACGAATATAAACTTATGTTCGGTAAGCGTTCGTGAACAGTTCGCGAACATGTTAATTTTCTTAACGAACGAACACGAACAAGGCCTTGTTCGTGTTCGTTCGGTTCGTTTACAGCCCTATTTGTATCGTTATAGCACGTTTGGGTAAACGGCATCCATTGCATCTTTAGTAGCTGCTTCTGAACAGTAACTGTTAGAAGATGTAACACCCGATGAGTCAGAATTGACCAGATAACTATGGTAATTAGAGCTGTAAACGTACCGAACGAACACGAACAAGGCCTTGTTCGTGTTCGTTCGTTAAGAAAATTAACATGTTCGCGAACTGTTCACGAACGCTTACCGAACATAAGTTTATGTTCGTGTTCGTTCGTTAAGGAAATTCAGTTGTTCACGAACAGTTCGTGAACACTGGTCTCGGACACAAACAAACACAAGCAAATAAAGTCGAACGCAAACGAACATTTAACTTGAAAATAAAAAATTAAAACATTGTTATCCTTAAACATTGTATATAAGCAGTTAATTAAACCATCAAATGATAAATCAAACACAAGAAGTCTACTACACCACCAAACGATAAATCAAGTTCAACTAACTTAGATATAACCACCCCCAAAAATGTCTTAGAATATCCAAATTTTAACTATCTAGAAAAATAGGGATTCAAGTTTTTAATATATTTAGATAAAAAGTTTATTATTTATTATTTTTTTAATATAATCAAACGAACGTAAAATAACGAACATGAACGAACGTAACCGAACATATTACCGAACGTTCACGAACGCAATCGAACGAACGAGACATGTGTTCGTGTTCGTTCGCTAAGCTAACCGAACAAAAAAATTTGTTCGTGTTCGTTCGCTAAGCTAATCGAACGAACATAAACGAACTTCCCGCCGAACGGTTCATGAACTGTTCGCTAAACATTCGGTTCGTTTACAACCCTAGTTTCGGGTTCGGTTCGGTTCAGGTGATGGCCTATTGGAATTGGGGGGCCATCTTGATGCCTTATTTTATTCAAGTAAACATCAAAGTACTACACTACTCTTTGGCTGTATTATAGCTTCACATGTCTTGGGCACTTCTTTTGTTTTCTGATTCAAGTTAAAATCAAAGTACTTCACTGTTTAACCTGGTCCTCTTTTTATTAAGTTATAGTTATAATTATAATATAATATAATATAATATAATTATAATTATAATCATATTTGATACACTAATTATTTATAAAATTAGAAACCAAGAGCTAAGTGTATACGGGTAAAGCTGATCTTTATTAAATAATTTTAGAGTAAACTGCCATTTTGGTCCCTGTGGTTTGGCCAGTTTTGCCACTTTAGTCCAAATCTCAAACTTATTACATCCAGGGCCCTGTGGTTTGCATTTTGTTGCCATTTTGGTTCAAAATCCAAATTTGGCCAGATTCCCCACTAATAACCCTGCTATTTTGTCTTTACCCTCAGGGGCATTTTGGGGATTTTAAATTTATCATCTTCAGCATTATCATCAGTCTTCTCATTCCACAAAATAAACACAGACTTTGAGTCTGTACCCTCTACCTCTCTCGATCTCTTATACAGATACACACTTACAATTCAAATCAATACAACATCACACATAACTTTACCTAATCAAACACTCCCTCTCCCTCTCGATCCACTGGTCAAGATGACCGGAGCCGGGTATGGCGGTGCTCCGACGTCCCCTTTCTTCTCCGGTGAACCACACCCCCCTTTCTCTTCTGTTTTACCGGACGTACACCCCCCCTTGTTAATATCCGGCAAGCACAAAGGGGCTCCGGCTGAGCTCCAGCCGACGACATTCACAGCCAAACACCCCTGTTTCTTGCTGATTAACGGCCGACCACCACCACGGTCCAGTGGTGGTGCGACGACGAAGACAGAGACAAGAGAGAGAGAGACGAGACGGAGAGAGATGAGAGAAAGCAGCGGAGTTAGGTGGCGGCGGCGGTGATGGTGGTCCGACAGGCGACGGGTACGGGTTCAAGACTGGTTCGACCCACGTTAGGGGCCTGGGTCAGTTACAGACGGCTTCGATTCAACCCGGTTCGGTCTCGGGTCAGGTTACGGGCCACGGTCAGTCGCGGTTTAAATGGGTTCGGGCCTGCAAGGTTGCAGACTTCATGTCGGGTTTTGGTCCATTCCATACCAACCAGTGGTGGTGGTTGAGGTTGGGTAGTAGCAGCGGTGGTCGGTGGTGCTTGTGGCGGTGGTGAATTTGGGGAAGGAGATGCCTTTTCTTGAAGATGATGTTCTTGATGATGAAGTTTGATGGTTGTTGTCTGTATTTTGAAGATGATGTTCTTGATTTGTTGTTGAAGATGATGTTCTTGATTTGTTGTTGAAGATGATGTTCTTGATGATGAACTTTGATTTGTTGTTGTCTGTGTTTTGAAGATGATGTTCTTGATGATGAAGTCGATTAACAGTGTTTGGGATTTATAATCTGGGTTTGAAGATAAAGAGGTGGTGTTTGGGATTTATAATCAGAGTTTAGGGGGTGTTTGGGATTTATAATCAGTTTAGGGGGTGTTTGGATTAATAATCATTTACAATAAAACCAAAATGACAAAAATACCCCTAGAGATAAGGACAAAACAGGGGGGTTGAAATTGGGAATTCTAGTCAAATTTCACTTTTGGACCAAAATGACAACAAAATGCAAACCACAGGGCCCTGGATGTAATAAGTTTGAGATTTGGACTAAAGTGGCAAAACTGACCAAACCACAGGGACCAAAATGGCAGTTTACTCATAATTTTATAAATAATTAGGGTGTCAAATATGATTAGCTTGACCCGTATATATTTTGGCTCTTTACGTGACTGCATATATTTTATATTCTATCACCTTGGTTCTTGTGTCTTGATAAATAAACAAATACATTTAGAAGCCGCAGAAAGAACAAAAAGAAACACAACACCCAACATTCTAAAGCTTAGATAAGTATATAAAGATTCAAACTTTAGAATTTTTTGCACACTTTAATCTGATCCCACTTGTTTTTGTTCTTCAATCGAGGTTACTTACTGTAGCATGTTCAAATCCCAAACAGTGGACAAACCTCGTATACAAATACACACATCATTAACCACATGACACCAAAGGTGAAAAAACACAATCATTTTATCACATTGTTTAGCTGCATGGAGAAGGTTTTTAAGATTGCCATTACTTGTCTCATTTTGCTGTCACACTCGTGTCACATTGCTGCTGCTGCGCGACTACCACATTATCGTTTTACAGGTTTGGTCTTTCACTTTGTGTGTCGATCTCAGTTCGAATGTCACCATCTTGGTCTAAACCGTTGGTTGAAACTTGCAGATGTGTTAAAGCATCAAATGAATCATAAAACAATAAAAGCAGTGGGCAGCGGTGGCAGTGGTGGTGGACGAAGCCGTTGGTGGTCGGATGAAGATTATTCGTTACCTCATCGACGTATTCCTATGCACAATGATCTCAAGCCATAATATATTCTAGTATCAAAGTAAAATTATTATCACCATATAATATATGTGACATTAGTCCCTACTATCACCATATATGCTTCAAGTTCAGATGTATGACATATGTAACCTTCAAATGAACCATCTACGGTGTCTTTGTAGCATGTAATACAAGTTTTATATATCGGTTTGCTCACATCGTACCCTTTAAATATTCTACGAGTCTGTAAGACTTCTTGTTTACATTTTGTGGTTTAGAATTTAGGTTTTAGGTGAAGTTTGCTACACTTAAGTTGAATATAGCTTGGAGGACATATAATTTTCTCATATAATAAACATGTAGACCGAATTCAATATTGTCAACTTATATTGTGTTGGAATCATACAATTAAAATTTATACCTGCAAAGTTAAATGAGTCAATATATTTCTTGTAAAGTGAACAATATTACCAACTTTAATAATCAAAACTAAGGGTGGGACCATATGGTGTGGGGAGTGATTTTTGGCGTGGAGGCCTCAACCATGCCACTACACCACCTCGTTGTTGGTGTTTTGGCTGGCGTGGAGGGAAGGGCGGCACGCTTTCAATCGGCGTGGAGGGTGATGTGTGATGTGGAGGCTTGTCATTGGGTGGTGGGTTTTTATTGATTTTCTTTGTTTTTTAAATTTAAAATAATTATAAAAAGTGTATGTCATGTGTCCCACCACACCACCCTTCCACGCCCCATCTCACCCCGCGTTTTTTGGTACCACGCCACTTTTCTGACGCGTGCTTACGTGTCATCCACATGTCGAATAACGCCCAATTTTCAAGCCATCCACACCGTATAGACTGAGAGGGGTGGTTGTAAGATTAAATGTATTATGTTTAATATTTAATCTAGTAACCATTATAATCATTTACATTATATAGATCAAAATATATAACAACCTATTAAATAATTAGTTGGTAATTGTTGATGGACCTTATTACCTTTATTAACTAATTAGGGTTTCCTCTTGGGTGCTTATATTAGGAGACTTATGTGGAGGTTAAAAGGTTACACATTTAGACATAACCTAATAATCATAACATCAATCTCGCCTCCCTCTCCATAGCCGACTCCCTTATCGATTTAATCATCACCATCATTAGATTGCACCCTAAACCAGAATAAGTTGACAATCATGTCAAACACTATTGCTGCGTCTCCATCTGGATTCTCTGTTGGCCTGTACTGATGCAATCAAAGGTATGTTTTCATGTTTTCCATTATGATTAAACAGAACTGATTCAACATGTGGTATCAGAGCATATGTTGATTAGTCGGTTCTGTTTTTCGTATCCATTATTCTGGGATTGAAATCTGGAAAACATAAGTTTTGAAAATTCAATGAACATCACAGCCGGTTTCGATTCATAAAGCACGACTCGAGATCACTGTCAAGGAAAAGAATATGTTTTAAATGTCTCGAAATCAAAACGTGTAAACATATATCCGAAATCTGTTTAGAGAACTCTTAAAATTCAGGTTTCGGATCCCAGAGTTATGTTTTATTTTTTTAGGGTTCATCATATGTTCTTTGGAAAATTCGAAAATTCCTTATGTTTTGGAATATTATTTGAATTGTTGAATGTTTTTCCTAATTTTGATCTGTTTTGTCTAATGAGAATTTTCGAAATCGGTTAAAAGGATAAACAGATTATGATTTTCGAAATATTCTGTTAAAATTAGATCAATGTTAAAACAGGAAACTCTATCACAATTCCTAAGAATTCGAATTTTCAGTTATGTTATCACAATACAGCTGTTAACAGTGGACTCGAGACCAAGATCTCGACTCGAAACCACAAGGTCTCGACTCGAAATCATAAGTGTCCTCAAATCTTCATGACTCGAGACAACGATTTCGACTCGAGACCATAAGGTGTCGACTTGAGACCACCGAGGTTTCAACTAAGGGCTTCAATCTTCACAACTCGAGACCATGGTTGCGACTCGAGACCTCATCAAAGAGTCGATATCTCATAAAACATGGCGTCGAGACCATGATTACGACTCGAGACACTGAGGTTGCGACTCGAGACCTTAATGAGTCGAGACCTCATAATGTTACAAGATGAGTCGAGACTGGACTCGAGATCTCACTCGAGACCTCATAACTGAGTTGAGATCTCACTCGAAACCTCATAACTGGACTCGAGATCTCACTCGAGACCTAACAGGTGGTTTGCTATTAAATGATTGGTTTTGTAAATACGTAGTTAATTAATGAGGATCAAATAATGTTTTACAAAACCAAAATAGCTTAACTTGAATGAGCTTCTGATGTATCATTTCTGGCCAAAGCTGATTTGATACATCTACTTATCGTTCAAGTATTACGAAAGCTATGTTAAGCGTGCATTATAAACGTGAATGTCTTAATTTCTGGCCAAAGCTGATTTAATTCATTCATGTATAGCATTCTTAACAAGTGCATAACTAAAGTGATTGTCTCATTTCTGGCCAAAGCTGATTTGTCACGATCCCTTTGCACACATGCTTAAATGATTACACTTCTGGCCAAAGCTGATTTGTCTTTGTTTAAGTAGAATTTTAAATAAGTCTATTATTTTGAAGTTAGTAATAGACATATCACAACCTCTTCACATAATGATCTTTATATTAATGATCCTTCATTATTTTTTTTTATGATCATTTCGTCTGCCTTATTTTTTTTTAGTACCCATAATTTTACTCACTATAATTTTCTTCTATAAATCAATATCTCATCCACTCTAATTCCTAAATCTAATATGTTTTGTTTTACTTAAAGTTTCTATAAGAATTAGCTCTTAAATTAAATCCTTGATTATCTCTTAAGACACAATAATCCTACTGCTCTCTTCTGATAAAGGTACTACAGAAGAAAAGTAGAGCATGATGAATAGGACAAATTAAACATGATGTCTCTTATGATAATCAATAACTCTTTAAACATAAATGCTATCACTAAAAGGTTATTCCAGATTAAGTTTTTCCTAAAACTAATCTATTATTGTGGAATAATCACAAGAATTCCTAAGATGCATGCCTTCATTTAAAATTATAAACTATAAAGCTAAGTGGTATATGTGAATACATAATAATGTACAATACCATGACCCATAAAGTTAAGGGCTTACGCATGGAAATAAGTACATTTTTCCAGTACATTACATACTAAGATTTTCACTTGTACAATTTGATGCCTTATAAATCAACTATAACACTCAAAAGTACCAAAGTATAATGAGTGTGTTGATAAGCAACATATATACAAAGAAATAAATGTTTGAAGCTGGAAAATAAGTTGGTACTCACCTTACAACCACTTAAAACTTTAAAAGATGATTGTTCTAAGGTCCATAGACAAATTACAAGTAAAAATTCCAACTTTAAGGTTCTTCAAGGGAGAATCTCACTGCATAATTATGCCATTAGACTAGGCATAAGCAACGAGACTATCCATTATTCAAAAGAACAGTTGGATAAATTAATTAGATAGCCACCTACTAATGATATTTAAGTCTGCTAATTTTAATATTCCAATTAACACATGATTAAGTTGACTCTAGTTCCATACGTTTCCTTACCAGAACTCGACAAATAACTAACATGAGAGTTAGTGACAAAAAATTAAATGTTAAGGCTATAAAAACCATAATAAGCAGTCTTCCAACAAAGCTTTTCGATACCTTATATATTCTGAAGATTAATCAGAATATAGTATCATAATTAAGCAATGTTATGAAGGTTGTGAGGTTTGCATAGTCAACATAAAGTCACACTTACCTTAAACTCTCATCTTATTTGTTCTAAATATCTGGATTGAAACATTACTAAGATAAAACTAGATGATACCATACATTTTCACAACTTTTGTCATCATGTAAATGAGAATTTGACAATAGGAAAATGAGACCTATAAATTTCATCCATTATAACCAAAATTCATGAGAAATCATGACATGGTTAATGAGGATGATTATTCAACTAATCTCATTCTAAGTGATTTTAAATCATGACGTTAAAGCCATAAAATATTACTTGGCTTAAGGAATAAGTATGGGTCCATCATAAGTCATTCATTGACATTCGTGGAACTTATTCCAAAAGGAATATTCTGACATAATTCGTTTATCAATTAAAGATTATCAACTTTTATCTAAATTTTGTCGCATATGGCCCACGGTCTTAGAAGAAATCTATTCATATATACACTTAATAAGATTTCTATGTCCCTAAAGTTTTTTATGATATCTGGACATTAAAGAAATCCAATAAAGGCTAACATATATATGATAGGTTCCCACGTCACGTAGCTCATTGAAACTTCTCTTGTAGCATTTCTAGAGATATCAAAGATCAGTGGGAGCATTAAGTGTCTTAATGATTACTTGCAATAGTTGCAAGAGGTGGGGGAGTGAAAATTTTACATTACCTAAATTTACACCTCTTGTACAAGACACTGCTCCATCTCGACACTGTTCTATCATAACTTGTCTCCTTAAAATCTAATGCTACTCTTACAAAAGTTTCATTGTTGCTTAATTGTGGGCACACTTAGATTTCTTACCTAAACTAACATAATCCTCAACAAGAGAAATCACAATGACTAACGTCATTAACTTGTTTCTCTATTAGAATTTGTTGGTCGTTACATATTGACCCTAAGCATGCTGAGTTCCTAAAGATTTCTAAGGTCAGTGGGAGCAGTCAAAGTTCTTATCATGACTTGCAAGGAATACAATAGGCGGGGGGAAGAGTGTCATTAAATTTCACTCCGAATTTAACTCCGATTACACCTCTTGTACACCATACTGCATCAACTCTTACAAAATTAGAATCCTGAAAATGATAGCAACCTAACCAAGAGCTAATCCATAAAACTGAAACTTTTAAAACCCAATAATCAACTCAGGAGATCATCTAGGTTTAAAAGCCTACTAAATTTTATGATTACATAACCTCCCTAACTGAAGTTGAAATGGATTTTGGAAAAGTTAACTGGTCCTATCTCTTCAAATTAAGCCATTAGTGTCAATCAATCCTCTGAAAGGAATAAAATTATTTTCTAGTAAAACTGATTTTATGTGTTCGTATAACGTTTGGGATTTAATTGAATTACCTAAGAGTGTTCATAACTAAACCAAATCCTAATATAAGCGTTAAGACACAAAGAGGCATGATTGATTGTCAAAGGTTATACTTAGGAAGAGATAAATTATCAAATTTTTCTTTGAGGATCATCACTGTTCTAGTAGCTTATAATAGTTTAAAGCTACATTAGATGAACATTAACAACAATTTTCCCAAATAACTGGCTGGCATATTTACATGTTCATAAAACAACCTGAAAGTTCCAAACTGAAGGTTAAAGAACACTTTATTTGTAAGCCAATAAAATCCATGTATGGGTTAATGCAAACATCATAAAGTGATGAAATCTTAACGTAATTATTTTCATCAACAACCAAGTGGATTAATGTACGTACCTCAAAATGAGTGGGAGCAACTAAGATAAACCTGTCTATATGGATGATATTCTTTTGACAAGTATATGTTACATAAGTCAAAGCATTCTTAACACAAACTTTAACATAATAGATCTCGGAGATACCCCTTATGTAATAGATATCATAACATACCGAGATAGACCCAATGGGACATTAGTTTCGTTCCTTAAGTTTAACCTTAAATGGGTCCTTAGGCATGTAACAAACAATACTGCTCTCCTTTAGAGGATAATAGGATAAATGAGATTATTTCCTTATGCTTCATTAATTGGAAGCCTTATGTAAGTTCAAGTCTATACTCGTTTAGATATTACTTACATTGCAACACACTAGATATGTCTAGATTAATGTGAAGCATCTAATGGAGTATTACAATATCTTTAAAAGAAACGAGAGGCTAAAATTTGAAGAAGAAGTGAGAACTAAAACCGGTTTATTACTTTAACTTTGTGATATTCAAAGATGACAAAATGTATTTTCGGGTATATCTTTATGTCAGTAGACAAAATCTATCTCATGGAGGAGTCATAATGGACTGATATCAACAACCTAAGTTATAACGACATAATATAGTCACTAAATGTTGTTGGAAATTTATCAGTGGACTCATAAGTTTATTAACTCCATATAATTAATATTTTGAAGACTTAGTGTGATAAAGTAAGCTACCATGACTCCTTGAACAGTAACAGTTCAAGAGGTGCTGCATTAAGTTTCGATACACAATTAATTATTCGTTTATGAACGAATTGAGGAAACTAAGTTTTGTATCGAATACATTCATGATATGCTTAAGGATCCTATAACTGAAGGGCTATTACCCATAAGTCTTATTAAGAGAGCTCATAGACGGGTATTAATTAATGGTCGTGCGCAATTGCATATCGTACTATGAATGACTAAGTATTAGTTAATTTTCCTCATCAGTTTGTTTTTGTATGACTCTAAGAATATGTTAAACCGGTATAATGGCATATAGACAAATAAAGTTACAAATCAAACAAAGGGCTTATGCGTATTTTAATCATAACGATTAGGTTTTAAATTAAGGCTATAGTATGACTAATGGGGGTCCTGAGTTGCATAATTATTCAACGGCTGTATTTCTCTGCTATAGTACTTGTTTAAGGCTAAAATGAATGTTAACTCCTGATCAGGCTTATCTAATACTCATAGTAAATGATTACTCGGCTAAGTGTGAGAATGTAAGATTAAATGTATTATGTTTAATATTTAATCTAGTAGCCATTATAATCATTTACATTATATAGATCAAAATATATAACAACCTATTAAATAATTAGTTGGTAATTGTTGATGAGCATTATTACCCTTATTAACTAACTAGTGGGAACCTATCATATATATGTTCAGGAAGCAAAGCTGCTTTGAGTGATAAATTCGTAAATTACAATTTGCTCATTCAGGTGCATTTTACAGTTCATTTCTATAAATATTTTACTTCAAAAAGTACCATTTCTATCCCACATAGACTGAGAAACAATCTTCCTCTACTTTATAATACACATTTGCAGACCCTGCGTCACCGGGGCTGGTACCGCTTGCCTGTAACTCAAGTGAGGGTATTAAAGATGGCTGGACAGTGATTCAGCCTAGTCAGGTTGGCTCTATTGGTGCTCCACACCTGAACCATATGCATAACCATGAAAAAAGAACATGCTTACTTTGGGTGAAACCTTTTGGTGTTTAAATAGAAAAAAACAAAAGAAAGTATTACCTATTTAATATACAGACCAGAAGGAACATTTTCAGGGCCATTAGCTTGAAAGAGTTTTGTGTGGTGCCTCTATTGAGCAACAATACACTGTAAACTTTAGTGTAGCAGCCTCACTAAGCAACTGGTAAGCCTGCATATAGCTAACACTTTCAGTTTGACCCATTTAACCCTATTAGATAAAATACAACCCAACTTGACCCACTCATAATTTTGGAGTTATTGTAAAGAGAACATGAGAAACATACCTTGATCATTTGATCTAACTCATAATTCAGAACTTGATTAAACTGAGATTCACTCCATCCCTGAAGACAATTTCATAAAAGCATGTGAAGACGATGCAAATTTTGATCATAAAAGAACTGAAAATACTAATACCTGAATACTAAAAATCTGAGTCGGTTTGGTTTTATTGCTTGTTTGATAAAACTCCAGATATAGTTTCACTGTAAACATAAGACCATGTCAATAAAAAACATCAGAACAAAACAACCAAGTTGGAATAAACATATGAACAGAGGATCTGGATATTTGATCAGTAACTAATACACCTTCATTGTAAAAGATTCATTGTTTTACAACTGAGTTAAAGTCCTTATTAGCCATGTTGTGATTCAAAAAAAATCATGCCAATCTGGCTGGAGGCTTAACCTGCAATTAGATATTTCAAATCATGTACATTACACTATTCTATCCGTGATCATTGAAGATCATTAAAACAAACTCTAAAACGAAGATCCAATCGGTTCTTAATAAGTTTATTTGGATCCAAATTTAAAGAAGATTTAAACAATGTTATAAAACATCAATGGCATATTTAGGGTTCATAAAACCGTTACCCATAACCTGATAAGTCACCGGTTTCGAGTCCTCCGCCACTTCATCGTCACGAAAAAACCATATCACCGGCGGCTTTGGTCACGGTTTTCTCCTTCAACAGTGTTTAAATGGAAAACGATGTTATGCATAGACACTCCTTTGGTCACCGTCAGTTGCTGCTATCAATGCGAAGACCCAACGGATTCCCCCATCCCAAAGAGAATCCCCTGGTGCCAATAATGGTTTCGATTCAGGGTTTAGAAGAAAGAGATGTAGTTGTGTGTGGTTGTGTGCTTTAGGGTTGGAGATATTAAGACGCTTCTTGCCTAAAGAAATGAACACGAAGAATCTCAGGAGAGTTGAATAATGACATTAAATTTCCACAACCCCTTCAGTGTCTTTGAACTTGCGGTTGTGTACATCAAATGGACCTTGAACTAATGATAGGGAAGAATAAGGGTAGTAACCGAAGAAAATGGTAAAAAAAATACGCATTTAGACTTGGCTTTTGGTATGCATCTGCTGGAAAAAAAAAAACATAAAAGAGAATTAATGCAAAACTCCCATTCAATTCAAATTCAATGGGTGAAAACCCTAGGTTGCCCTCAAGTGTCTTAAAAGTTTGAAGAACTTTCAATTTTAATGGCTTAGAGTACCTTGTACATGATCCTTCGAAATTTATACGCGTACTAAAATTACAATATTGTACATCACTTCTCCTTTATATAGTATTATAGATTAGGGTTTCCTCTTGGGTGCTTATATAAGGAGACTTATGTGGAGGTTAAAAGGTTACACATTTAGACATAACCTAATAATCATTACATCAATCTCGCCTCCCTCTCCATAACCGACTCCCTTATCGGTTTAATCATCACCATCATTAGATTGCACCCTAAGGAGGAACCAGATCAAGTTGACAATCATGTCAAACACTATTGCTGCGTCTCCATCTGGATTCTCTGTTGGCCTGTACTGATGCAATCAAATGTATGTTTTCATGTTTTCCATTATGATTAAACAGAACTGATTCAACAGTGGTTACCTTGAGGGGAGTGGTAAACTCTCCCCCAAGCCAATCGCATCATGCCATGTCAAGTCCCCTCTCCAACTCCCCTCTTGCCACTCAAACATGAGGAGTGGTCACCTCGGGTGGAGTCCATTTTTTTTTCTTTTTTTTTCCTATAAATTATGCAATAATAATTAAAACATCTTTTAAACAAAATAAAATTTTGTTACATTTTAATTAAAACAAATAAAATTCCATTAAATTAAACTAAATTAAATTACTACTCTTTGTCGAAATCCACCAATAGGTGGGGTAAATCTAGTCCTCCGAGATGCTCCACGAGATCTGTTTTAGTCTCCGATGCGAATCCTGATCCATGAGCTCGTTTAACACAGTGTCATCGAATACGGGCTCGACTGGAGGATACCAAAAAAATATCATCATGTATTTCGGCACCTCGACGAAATAATCTGCCATAAGGGTTTCGTGGCCTTTCTCTCGATCACAAGGAACATATCATTTTTTACTAGATGTGTTTGTGTCTTGTAGTTCGGCTTGCTCGATGAGATTTTGGAAAAAAAAATTATACTACTATCGGTTGAAGATAAATTATCATCACTAATGTCGGGTGGAATAAACAAGGGTATTTCATCCGTCATTTTAAAAAAATAAGGGTATGAGATTAATTTGAGATAAACGGTTTAGGTTTGAATCGTGAGAGAAACGGTTGTTTAAATAAAGAAAAGTAAATTTTTTTAATTACAACGGCATTATAGCCGTTATTAAAGTTCCAAACGGTCAAAAACTCATCTCCCCGCATGTGGTAACAAGTTACCGGGTTTTTGGGTTCACCGCGTGGCCAAGGGGGACGGCGGCGGTGTTAGCGTGCGGTAACTCGAGTCACCGCCCCCACTCAACCCGACCACCTGGCTCACCCTAAGACTAAGTAATAAAAGTGAAAAATATAACCAAAGTTAGAGGCAAGATTAGATACAAATAGATCTTAACCTAAGAAACGTAGGAAACTAAGTCAAACGAACTCTGATTAAACTCATTACAGTGGGTTCAAAGCCACAAACAGGGATGCCAAGCTAATCGATGAGATGACATGGAGTGTGAAAGCCATGATGGTGAATGGGAAGGAAAGTTGGACGTATCAGTGATTCCCATGAGAGATTTAAATTCGTTCTTGGGTGGACTTCTTTGAGAAGGTACAAGGCTTTTCCGTTTACTTGATGAGTACTCTATACAAAGGTTTAAAAGTATGAAATCGTGCCTCGAGGCGTTTTCCTTTCGCCTCACAGGGTGTAAGCCTCAAGGTGAACCGAGACGGAATTAAAAAAATTATATATCATATGAAAAATAAAACACAAACCTATTTCATCATTAGATTCATCAAAAACACATAAAAACACATGAAATACACAAAAAACACACACACACACACATAAAAATCCTACGAGGTGCGGCTTTTCTTTACGCCTCAGTCATGTGAGGCGCACATATAATATAACCCCCTGTGTTTCATGTCTTTTATAATAGACGGAAATCAAGTATGCATGACGACCATAAAGTTGGATGCAGTCATGTAGAGTTGAGCAAAGGCGATGACAACAATGCAAGTCCAGATTGGTTTTCAATATTAGAATTTAGAAAACTGAATAACAAGGGTTGTCATGGGCAATCATCAAGTCAAACAAGGTTTATTAGATTGTGATCCAGCAATGGGGTGGTCCATAGGCAAAGATGCACTTTAAACACTTTAGGAGAGAAAGGTCTTAGGTTTAAGTCCCACATGCAACAAGAATTTAAAAAATTCCTTAAAAAAGACGGTGATAATTCAATAATTAAGGTTTTCAATAAAGAGTTATCGAAGTAAATGAGTTATTATTAACCAGAATTATTTTGTTCTTATTTATATATGAATACAACAACAACAACCATACCCAGTAAATCCCACAAATAGCAAAGCTACTTATTTATATATGAATGAAAGTAATATTTTTAGTTGAACATTAACTTACAAAAAATATATTGGAAAAGGCATAATTTACATGTTAAATGTCCCTTGCATTATAATTCTAACTTATGCATTCATTTCATGATCAATATTATGTTGAGAGTAGTAAAAGAAACACATAAATACATGCCATAGAGCTTTGATCTAGTGGTATTAAGGTGTTGAATAAGACTTTGTCTTTTTATATAACGAGAGTTTAAATTCCATTGGTGATAAAAATTTTGCCCTTTCCAAAAAGACGAAGTGTTTGTTTTTCTCTCCACTCTTTCTGTATTTATCTTCTGCGTTCTTTTTTTCTTTTCCAAAAAATGTATAAGAAGAATTTACACCGTTGGTTCTTATGGTTTCCGCCAAATTTCAATGTTAGGTACTAATAGTTTTTGTTGCAAAATCAGGCATTAACGTTTTAATTTGTCACAATGCTGAGTACTAATACTAACATTCGTTAACTTTTTTGTTAAATGTATTTTCATAACCACAAGGACCATTTATGTAATTAACTCGATTTAATTGCACGGACCAATTGTGTAACTTTCTAAAACAAAATTAAAACAACAGTAGCCCCCTTGTTGCAATGATTTGATGTTCGTTCGTTCTTTCACCAGCTTCTTGCCCAAAGTCTTTACGCGTATTTAAGGTAACATAGTAATATTATTATCAAACATACACAACAGATCAAACAAATGACATTTTGTGTGGCTTAAAGTTTCTTGTATTAAGTAATTAAGTATTGTATTGGTGGGTGCCAATATGAACCACTCGAAACACTGGAAAGGAGTGGTGGATACGTTTAAATCCCGGTTGTCCAAATGGAAATCTAAAGTGCTTTCTTTTGGCGGTAGATTGACGTTAGTTAAATCCGTCTTAGATAGTCTTCCACTATATTTTTTCTCTATTTTCAGAGCTCCTAAATGCATTCTTGAAACTTTGGAAGCCATCAGGAGGAGATTTTTCTGGGGGGGAGATGAGGAGAAGGCAAAAACGTCATGGATCTGTTGGGAAAAAACAATTGGGCCAATTGAAAAAGGTGGGCTTGGTTTGGGCTCGTTAAGGGATATGAACATCAGCCTTTTAATAAAGGCTCAAACTATCTACACACCAAGTGTGTAGATAGCCAACCTAAAAAAGTGTTGTTTGTCCTATGTGCATACCCTGCAGTGTTGAGCTGTGGCCAAAGCGCGGCGTTTTGTTCCGATCAAACAGACAAAGATTTACGGGTGTCTGACGGGTCTGTTGACCAGATCAAAACGCCGAGCTTTGGCCGCGTTTTGGTCCTGTCAACCAGACCGGGTGTCAGTCTTTTGTCTGGTTGACAGGACCAAAACGCGGCCAAAGCTCGGCGTTTTGGTCCGGTCAACAGACCCGTCAGACACCCGTCTGGTTGACCGGACCAAAAAATCGCGCTTTAACCACAGCTCGACACTGCAGGGTGTGCATATAAGACAAAAAAACACATTTTTGGTGTGCCAATAGGCAAATAAGTGTGCAAATAGGTACACCCTTAATAAAATGGTGGTGGAGGTTCAAACAAGAAGAAGGCAGTCTGTGGCAAAGGGCGATCTCAGCGATACACCATAATGCGGCATCCTGGTCATACCTCCCAGTTCGAACAGGCATATCAGGTATTTGGAGTGGTATTTGCAAAGCAGAGAAGGATTTTAATGAATTAAATATAACACCTTGGCTTTTGATCAAAGGAGAAGTTAAAAGTGGCTCCTCGATAAGGTTTTGGGTGGACTTTTGGATCGGAGACAGTGTATTAAAAGATAAATTCCCTGAGTTATTTCGATTAGAACATCAGAAAAATGCTCTAGTAGCCTCGCGGCTAGCAGGTTGGGATTGGAAGAGAGACCCGGTTTCGGTCTTGGAGATAGATCAACTCTCCCAGATAAATGATCTCATCACCGGATTGACGACCACGGCAGACAAGGATAAATGGGTATGGGAACCCGGGAAAGATGGCCTCTTCTCCATTGCATCGTGCCGCAAATTTCTTTCGAGGTACTCGGTACCCTTCTGTCCGTTCGAATGGATAAAGTGGGTCCCGAAAAAAATGAACATCTTTGGTTGGCGTGGGCTTCAAGATAGGCTGCCCACTCTTAAAGGGTTACATAAACGAAACATATTTCACGGCTCTACGTTGTGCAGATTCTGTGGGGAGGCGGAAGAGGATGCGGATCACCTTTTCATTTCTTGTTATGTGGCAGCCGTTTTATGGCAAAAGGTTAGTGGGTGGTGTAATATCCCCCAAATCTATGTTTTCATTATGAAAGACTTATTTCAAATACAAAGAAACTTGGCGGTTTCGAACCACAAGAAAGAGATGGTTCGGATGATTATCTTGGTGGCGTGCTGGGTGATCTGGAAGGCAAGAAATGAGCTCGTATTTTCAGGGAGTCGACCGAACATCGACAAGGCCTTTGGTGAACTACAAGCTATGTCTTTTCTATGGTTGAAAAACCGGGGGAAAAAGATCAATATGGAATGGGATAAATGGGTGAAGTTTTCGGGTTTTGAATAATGTAATCCGGGTAACTAGACAAGGGTACTTGCGGGGTTTACATTTAGTGTTTAGAATCTTGTAAACATTTGAATGTAATTTTTGGTGGTAGTGAATGAAATAGTCCTTTGCTGTTAAAAAAAAAAGTATTGTATCGGTGATTCGGCGGTTTTAAATTATGCGCATCAGGAGCGTGTAATGCGCACATCACATGATGTTTCTCTCTCTAAAACCAGAACGAAAACACCCACTCAATTAGAGAACCTCCATTAACGGCAACCTTAAGTTCTTGAAACAATTAAATCCAATTATATGTAACTAAATCTCCATTAATGGCTACTGTTGTTATAATTTATATTTTAGGAAGCTACTGTTATTTTAATTTCTATTTTAGGAACTTGCACAAATAGTACCTGCAACTAAATCGGGTTAATTAGATAAATGGTCCTTGTGGTTATGAAAAGACATTTAACAAGAAAGTTAACGAATGTTAGTCTAAGTACTCAACATTGTGACAAGTTAAAAACGTTAATACCCGATTTTGCAACAAAAACTATTAGTACTGACATTGATATTTGACGGAAACCACAAGGTTGGTAAAATTAAAAACGAAATGTTTACCAAAGAATCTTTGACCTAGTGGTATTAAGGTGTTGGATAAGACTTTTTCTATGTAGCAAGAGTTTAAATTCCATTGGTGACAAAAATTTAGCCCTTCCCAAAAAACGAAGTGTTTGTTTTTCTCTCCACTCTTTGCGTATTTATCTTCTGCCTTCTTTTTTCTTTTCCAAAAAAGGTATAAACATATGTGCATCGTGTGTATATGTTTGCATGCCTTCAGACAAAATGCTATCAATATCTTTTTTATAAAAGTAAATCTCAAAAATATTGAGATCCACATACATTCTAGTTACATCGGTGAAATTGATTATAGAACACTAAATTATTACAAGAGTAAAATGCACGGATAGTCCCTGTGGTTTGGTGAAATTTCACCTTTAGTCCATAACTTTTCAAAATTACACTCTTAGTCCCTGTGGTTTGACAAGTTGTTACTCGTATAGTCCCCAAAGCGGATGGAGGTTAGTTTTTCTGGTTAAGTGGGTGTGAAATGACAGAGACTATCCGAGTAACAACTTGTCAAACCACAGGGACTATCCGAGTAACAACTTGTCAAACCACAGGGACTATCCGAATAACAACTTGTTAAACCACAGGGACTAAGAGTGTAATTCTGAAAAGTTGAGGACTAAAGGTAAAATTTCACCAAACCACAGGGACTATCCGTGCATTTTACTCTTATTACAATAACAACAAAAAAAACAAACTTAAATCATTTTGATGTTTTGATCAAACTAGGTTTTTCATATGTTTTTTAACTTTTAACTATTTAACACATATGTGCATGTTTGTATAGCTAATATAACCTACACATTACTTAAGGGCTGTTTGGCAAACCTCTTAATGATTCATTAAGAGGTGGACCTCTTATTCGGACAGAGGTGATAGTGTTTGGTTGTGCCTCTTAATGGCAAACCTCTTAATGATTCAGTGCTGAATCATTCAGAGTTGTAAACTTGCTGAATGAAAAAAAAAAAAAAAAAAAAAGACAAATGGTACCCCCTTTCACCTCTCTTCTCCTTCTGTTCTCTGTACAGATACAAGAAACATGCCATCATCAGCCAAGACCTCCACCCCACTCTTGTCCTCACCACCGAAGCCTCCCGCCGCCCTCATCCTCCCTCTCCTCACCACCTCCCGCCTCCCGCCGCCTCCTCCCTATCCTCACCACCGAACGCCTCCACCCTACTTCATCAGCCAAGACCGCCGCCCTCCTCCTCCCTCTCCTCACCACCGAACAGCCGCTCTTCTCTCTCTCCTCGACACAGTTACAGGTGAATCAAACAGGTTTTGTATTTGTTCTTGAATTTGATTTGGGTTTGGGTTTGATTCGAATCAAACAGCACTTTGTTCTTGATTTGGGTTTGATGATGATGATGGCGGTGGCGGGTGTTGATGATGATGATGATGATGGCGGTGGCGGAGATGATGATGATGATGGCGACGATTGAGGCGATTAACGAGCACGAAGACCTGGAACAGAACTCAGCTCTGATTCAAGCGGTGGTGGGTGTTGTTGTTGAACTCAGATCGGTGGCGGAGATGATGATGATGATGGCGGTGGCGGAGATGATGATGGCGGTGGCGGTGTTGCAGGTAGGGAGAGAAAGGGGAAGGGGGTGGGGGTGATGATGAATACTGATGAATGATGATGATGATATTGGGTTTTATAGAAAAAATTCTATAAAGGGTTTATTTTGTGGGGAGAGGTAAAAATGTCATTTTACACTGTCATTCAGATATGAAACCAAACAGCACTTTACTGGTTCAGCACTTACCCATTCAGACCCTCTTACCCATTCAGACCTTTTATTCATTCAGCACTTATTGGTTCAGATATTGCCAAACAGCCCCTTACACATGTGTAGGTTATCTACATAAACGGAATTTGTTAAAAAATATTATTTTAAAATTTTAGGAGAAACGAATAAAATTGTATTTTTATCATTTTTTTATAAAAAAAATAAAATTGGAAAATGAATAATTCATTTTATTAGCTTGTTCTCGCGTTATTTAGTGTTGTGTATAGATCTCTCCCCTAATTACATAATATATAGAGTTAAATGCTTGGTTGGTCCCTGTGGTTTTCAAAAATTGCAGACATGGTCCCAATGGTTTACTAATTACATGCGTGGTCCCTGTGGTTTTCAAAAATGCACTCGGTTGGTCCCCAGCCCTAACATCAGTTAAATTTCTCAGTGTCCATGTTAAATGACCAAATTACCCTTGCTTATTAACAAAACCCACTGCATCATCTTCATCACCATCATCATCTGCATCCTTAAACCCTAAAGACATCACCAACACACCTGCCACCAATAGGGCCGACCACCACCGCACCTGCCACCACAGCACCATGCACCATCCACCAATAGAACATGTCACCATCGCACCTGCCACCAACAGAACCACCATCAGCGCCGACCACAATAA
Organism: Helianthus tuberosus; assembly: GCA_030545235.1. NCBI lineage: Eukaryota > Viridiplantae > Streptophyta > Magnoliopsida > Asterales > Asteraceae > Helianthus > Helianthus tuberosus. The sequence goes on from CM060403.1 coordinate 119,965,694, forward strand.
CACACATCGTTAAACTCACGAACCCTAAAATTAGTTAGCAGAGGATTGAACCCGACATCCGTTTCTGGGCAATTAATCCCACCAAACCTTTAATCTGAACACCTCCATTTTTACCTTGAAGCCGCCGCCATCAGTGCCAGCCACCACCATCAGCGCCGACCACCATACTTAAGGAACAATGAGTGATGATTCAACCTATGATAGGCTCAGTCTGACTAAAATGGTAGTGATTATGTTTTGCCTCTTTTTAATTTGAAATTTCTATTTGCTCTCTGTTCTTCGTTCGCAATATCACGAATTCACGATCAAGTTACTTTTTTTGTTTATGACTTACAAAAGTATATGAAGTAGGAAAGCTATGCTAATAGTCATTGTGATCTTGTGGTTTTAGTAATCTGATGACTGTGATGTAATTTACAACAGTTATTGTGATTTAGTTATCTTTGGATCCGATGATCTTAACCGGTGGTGTAAATGTAACCGGAAGAGTGGAGCTGTTTCGCCCGGAGTTACGATCGGAAGGTGAGTCTGTAACAGATTGCAGCGCTCGGACTTACGATTGGGGTGGTCTCCGGTGGAGGGATGGTCGCCGGTGGAAACGAAGGGGTTGGGATGGGAAGCGGGTGGAGGGGCAGATGATAAAGAAGATGATGGGGTGGGCCCTTTGTTTTATTTTTTCTTTTTTAATTGCTTTATTTTAATCTCAGGGGTAATTTGGTCATTTAACATGGACTTAACTGAGAAATTTAACTGATGTTAGGGCTAGGGACCAACCGAGTGCATTTTTGAAAACCACAGGGACCACGCGTGTAATTAGTAAACCATTGGGACCAAGTCTGCAATTTTTGAAAACCACAGGGACTAACCAAGCATTTAACTCTAATATATAATACAAAGGTTAACACGATTCTAAAAATTTGCAAACATATTATTGCTTTTGAAAATACGTAGAACTATGAATATAAATAGTTCCATATCCCTAGTCGATCAACTCCCTAAGTTTGGCAACCCATTTGACCGTTACCTAATAAGATATTATCGTTGGGTTAAAATTCAGTTTTCCAGTCCAATTGAATTTTTTCTCATCCCTATATCCGGTCGTTCCTTGATGTATATCATTTTCATTACCAGTTTAGTTTTAAGAACATCTCTACTTCAAAACATGCGTCTAGAATGTTGTTTCTATGACTACCCAATTGAATTTCATTTTCATAAGAAGATTGTTTATTCAAGGACCAGAAAAGAATATATACAAATAATAATAATAATTAAATTGCTAATTTGTACTATAATAAATAATAATAACAATAATAATAATAATTTTTTTTTTTGAACGGCCGACAAAAATTTTATTTAATAATAATAATGAATATAATATCTTCAAAGAATGAGCAAGAATTTATATTTTTGGGAATTGAGTTTTGGTTGTAATGATGTGTTGTTATTAGGTGAGGCTGCTCGACGAAGTTGGGTTAAAATTCAGTTTTCCAGTCCAATTGAATATTATCGTTGGCAACCCATTGGAATCGAAAGGCCGGGCGAGGTCCGCGAGGAGACCGAGGCCACGCATGGGGATCCTATTATTCATGTTGAGCCAAATGTTAACTTTTTGGGAAAAGTTGTTTCAGAATCTATGCCTACCAATATTGAGCCGCCTTTTCTCTCGTGTGGGGCCCAGCTTTTTCTAATGGAGATAATTCAAATATAAATGGTATTATTTATTTTAAATCAGTAGACCATTTAGATAGGCCCAAAAAGGACAGGTCCCTTAGAAGGCCCAAATCTGTTAACCCAAGACAAGGAAGAAGATCCAGCCCAGTTTCGGAGGAAAGACCCAGGAAGAGGCCAAGGGATACTGGGGAATTTAATTTTGACCTGAATATTGCCATTAATGATAAGTCCGACTTCTCAAACCAAGCTACAGGAACGGGCGATTCTGGGGAGTTGAGACAGGATTTAGATGCAGTGGTAAATAGGGGTCCACAGATACCTACAGATGGGAGTATTTTTGTTAATGGAGCTCCGGAAGCGGAGGTAACCCCGGGGGCAGTTGAAGAAGTGGAGGAGGTAGCCGACACCTTTGATAATCAGGAATCAGATGAGGTCGAAGCTACCCTCAGAATTGGGAAACTCATTGGAGTTAATCTGGATAATCATGATGATCTCGTTTCTAAAGCGATCAGAGGAGAAGGTATGTACAATGTTCCCCAATGAATATTTTATCATTAAACATAAGAGGTTTGAATGGGGGAATTAAAGCGAACTGGGTTAAAGAGTTAAGAATTTCTAACAAAATTGGGGCTGTTGCACTTCAAGAATCGAAAGTGGAGTCGGTATCGAAAACAGATCTGGTGGAATTTTGGGGGAATAATAATTTCGAATTATCATATGCGGCTTCTGTGGGCTCGTCTGGAGGGTTGATTTGGATGTGGGACCCTAGTATTTTTAAAGTTGTTAATACTGTTCAAAGTAGGTGTTTCCTGATTGTTAGAGGGCTTTTAGTTGGGAGTGTGATTACGCTTAATCTCATGAACATTTAGGCCCCTCAAAGTGTCGTGGCTAAGCGTCAATTATGGGAGGAAATTTCTAATCAGATTGCTGACTTCGACGGTAAATGGGTTTTAGCGGGGGACTTCAACGCTGTTCGATCCACGGAGGAAAGGAAGCGTTCGAAGTTTAAAGCTGTTTGTGCAGAGAACTTTAACAGATTTATCTATGACAATGGGCTGTTAGAATTTCCTTTGCAAGGTCGGAAATTTACTTGTATCAGAGACAATGGTAGGAAACTCAGTAAATTGGATCGTTTTCTGGTTTGTTCTGAATTTTTTAATGGCTGGCCTCAATCTTGTGTGAGGGTGCTTCCTGGCAGACACTCGGATCATTGTCCTATCATATTGGAGGTTGTCGACCTTAATTTTGGCCCCCGTCCGTTTCGGGTGTTTAGTTCTTGGATTGGTCAACCGGGCTTTGAAGAAGCTGTTAAGGAGGCTGTGGAGAGCTTCGAGTTGTGTGACCCTCCGGACGTCAGTCTTACATCCAAATTTGCTCATATTAGAGCTCGTCTTAGAGTGTGGAGGGACGAGTTCTTGTCTAAAGAAAAGGAAAGTGTAAATTCGGCTCTGGAGGAATTAGAGGCTCTGGAAAAAGACATGGAGAACAGGGATTTGTCAGAAGAAGAGGAGTGGATTTTAGCTGAGAATAAAAAGATTGTGAAGGATGCGGACTTCAGAAAAAACGCGGATCTTAAGCAAAGATCTCGGTTGAAATGGGCCATAGACGGTGATGAGAACTCAAAATTTTTTCACGCGTTGATTAATAATAGGAAAGTGACTAATGCTATACACGGGCTTAATATTGATGGTGTCTGGTGCACCAAACCAAGTCTGATTAAGAAGCAGGTTTTATCGTTTTTTCGAGACAAATTTAAAGAAGAGGTGCCTAATAGACCAGAGCTTGATTGTTCAAACATCAAGAAGATTTCGGATCTGGACCGAAACGTTTTGATTGAACCGTTCCTTGAGCAAGAAATTAAAGATGCAGTTTTTGATTGTGGAGACGAGAAAGCCCCAGGTCCGGATGGGATGAACTTCAGGTTTATTAAACACTTTTGGAGTTTATTCAAGGATGATTTTCGAAGGATTTTTGATTGGTTTTACAACACGGGAGAAATTGCTTTAGGAAGTGGAGCCTCGTTTATCGCTCTAGTGCCTAAAGTCAAAGACCCGGTTTCGTTAGTTAACTACAGACCGATAAATTTGGTGGGGGTTATTAGCAAGATAATTTCTAAAGTGCTTGCCAATCGTTTAAGGTTAGTGCTTGACGAGGTTATCTCGGAAAATCAGTCGGCTTTTCTTAAGGGTAGAAACATCTTGGACGGTCCTCTCATTGTTAATGAGATTATTTCGTGGAAAAAAAAGAAAAAGGAGAAGGCGTTCATTCTAAAAATAGATTTTGACAAGGCATACGACAAAGTGAATTGGAACTTCGTAGTGCACATTCTTCAGCAGATGGGTTTTCACGAGAAATGGTGTTTTTGGATAAAGGGTATTCTTAAATCGGCCAATTCTGCGGTATTAGTTAATGGTTCGCCTACTTTCACATTTAGATGTGAAAAAGGTATGAGACAAGGAGATCCGTTGTCTCCTTTCCTTTTCTTGATCGTGATGGAAGCCCTTTCTACCATGTTGTCTAATGCTAAGAACGCGGGCGTTATTAAAGGTATCTCGTTCCCTAACAACGGGCCGGACATTGCTCATCTCTTGTACGCGGACGATGCTATTGTAATGGGTGATTGGTCTATAAGTGAGCTTGTTAATATTGTGAGAATCCTCCGGTGTTTCTTCCTATGCTCCGGCCTCAAAATCAATATTGATAAATCCTATCTCTATGGCATCGGGGTAGGTATGAGCGAGATAGGAGATATGGCTGGATTAGTGGGATGTAAGCACGATTGTCTCCCTTTCAAATACCTTGGTCTCACAGTTGGAGCTAACATGAATAGGGTCTCGAATTGGCTTCCGGTTATTGAAAGTTTTTGTGCCCGCCTCAACAAATGGAAGTCAAACCTTCTGTCGATTTGGAGGAAGAGTGGTGTTAATCAAGTCGGTATTGGAAAGTCTCCCCACATATTATTTTTCTCTTTATATGGCTCCTAAAAAAGTCTTAACGGATCTTGAAGCCATGATTAGGAAGTTCCTTTGGGGTGGCGTCGGGGAAGTAAAAAAGATGCATTGGGTAGCTTGGGAGAAGGTCTCTAGTCCTAAGAGAAACGGAGGCTTGGGTTTAAGTAAGTTAGAAGTGGTTAACAAATCCTTACTCTCTAAATGGGGATGGAGGTTCAAGACGGATGACTACAATTTATGGAAAAAAGTTATCGTCGCGCTACATGCCAATAGACCGGGGTGGGAGTTTATTCCGTTTAAAAAAAGTCTCTCCGGTGTTTGGAACAATATTGCGAAGAACTTCCTTAAAACAAAGGTGGAAGGTCGTCCGCTCGGGTATTATATGAGAGGTTCCGTTGGTAATGGAGAGGATGTGGCATTTTGGCATGATGTGTGGCTCTTGGAGGATCCCCTGATGTTAGTTTTCCCAGACCTCTACAGCAAAGAAACAGACAAACGGACGACGGTTGCAAATAGGTTGAAATTAAACAGTAATGGGGACCGATACTCTTGGAACTGGGCATGTGAATTGTCGGAACCTGTTTTAGCAGCCAATTTTGAGCAGTTAATAGGCTATCTGGACAGCGTTCAGTTATCTTCCGGGAAGGATCGGTGGAAGTGGTCTCCGGCTCCGGATGGTATCTTCTCGGTAAAATCGGTTAAACATATTTTGATCGGAAATCAAACGCAGGAAGAAAGTTTTGTTTTGGACTGGTGTTCATGGGTCCCTGCCAAAGTTAATATACATTCCTGGAGACTGGAACAAGATAAAGTAGCAACTGGAGCAGCCTTGAGAAGAAGGAACGTGTGGATTGAAGATCTGGCCTGTCCGCTGTGTCAAGATGCGGATGAAACAGCTGAACATCTATTTACAGCTTGTTTCATAGGCGCTAATGTTTGGAACGGAGTTAGCAATTGGTGCAATATCCCTAACTTATTCGCTTTTTCGACCCGTGACTTGTTTACGTACCACATTGACAGCGGGTTATCGGAGAAGAAAAAGGTGGCGGTTCATGGCATCATAATGACTACTTGCTGGATTATTTGGCGTACCAGGAATAATGTCAAATTTTCAAGTGGTTCGGTTAGCATCAATAGTATCGTTAGCGAGATAAAGGCTTTAAGTTTTTTTTGGTTTTCAAAAAGATCTAGATACAAAGATGTAGAGTGGAGGGATTGGTTGTCTTTTGTAAATATGTAAGTTTGTGTTGTGTTGGCGGCCCGGCTTGGGTCGTCGTTTTTCTGTGATTGAAGTTTACCTTTCAAAAAAAAATGATGTGTTGTTTTTGAAGACAACCTTTTCAAACATTGTACATAAATGTTACTAAAACTTTGCAAACACATGACATGTTTCATAGTTCTTACATAGGTTACTTTCCCCAAAAGTTGTGAATCCAACTTTATATGGTTTTCTACTTTTTTCCTTTTGATGGTCACTTGTCCAGGGTGAAATGAATTTTAACTGGTGTCGATTTACAAAGTATTTATAGGATGATATAAGTTTTACTGTAATGACTTCTCACGATTAAAAAAAAACAAAACCTAAAAATGTTATATACGTGTGTATATATAATATCAAAGTATATATACGTTGGCTATAATATATAGTTAAGCGGTAGAAAGTAAAAATGATTTGTATGCTTCAAATAGCACATGACACCACAAGAGAAAGTGAAATAAAGCAAAGGCTTTAGGATGGTGGGCTTTCAATTCTCTAGTGCCTTCGGATATAAAAAATAACAATAATTTATACGTAGGTAATTTAGGTTTTACGATTGTTGGCGTAGGCTTTGAGATATGTGGATATGCATACACAAAGATGATATAGGAATCACAGAATCGAAAAATTGTTTTTTTACGAAAGGACTCTTATTATTTACTTTTAGCCTCCAAAAATATTGAGGCGGCCTTACAAATATATTTTATTCATAATTTTTTTTTCAATTTTTACAAGACACGAGAACATCAAAAGAATCGGATCTGAATGGCGTTGGTATAAGAAGTTAAAAAAATATCTCTAAAGCGACCTCCCAAGATGGGTATATAGCGTAGAATGATTTCGTTTATATCTTTAATTGATTTTATGTTATTGTAAGTCTTTTTATATGATCCTGATAACACATACACAATGTTGTAAAAATCGGTATTAATCGGCGCCTAGGCGCTAGTCGGGCGTCGGCTGATTAATTTTGAGCTAGTCGGACCATTAGTCGGTAGTCGGTCCAAGTCGGTCCTAGTCGGTGCAAGGCGGCCCAAATCGGCCCAAGTCGGCCAAATCGTTTCTAGTCGGCCCACTCTTTTTTAGTTTAAATCTGACCCAAACAAATGCTTTTAACCATTAAATACATGGCCCAAGTTGTTTAGTTCCAACCTGTCCCAAAAAAAAACATGTTTTTAACCCATTAAAACATATTCCATGAGGCCATGACTGTTAAATACTTAAATTGCTATGTTTTAAATTTCGTTGTTTAAATTTTGAAATATTTTTAAGTATTATATTGATATTAATGTGTGTACTGAATACTTAAATACTTGATTAGCTATGTTTTAAACTTAGTTGTTTGACTTTTGAACTATTTTTAAATATTATATTGATATTAATGTAGTGGAGGGTTCAAATGATAAGAAATTTTTTATAAGAATAAAAAAGAACAATCTTCAACCAATAAAAATGATTCTTTTTACTTCGTTTAATTTTTGTCTTTAATATAGGTGTAAGGGTATATTGGTAAAATTAGATAGATCATTAATTGTTAGTCTTCCTTTTTAAGGGAAAAGATCAAATAGGAAGATTAATTTCGCTAGGAAGGATAGGAAGCAATAAGAGGATGACATGTGGCAACATTTAAAATAAAGAAAAAGGGTATTTTAGTCAATCCAACCCTTTCTTCTTCTTTTTTCAAAACCCAGTAACTTCAAAACCCACCATTTTCAAAACCCATCATCTTCAACCATTTTTTCACTTTCTATCTCAATAATCACTACATTATAGTGCAATTTTCATCACCAATCAATGATTCAAACCCCCGATCAACGTGTTCTTCAGTTTTTTTTTAAAGAAAACCCAGTTTAATTTCATACAAAATCTCGTTTTTTCGGGTGATTTTGAAGATAATCACTCGATTTGTTCGATTCAATCGCTGATAAGTGTTTCTATCATTTCAAATTTCGTCAATTGATGAAGACACCGGCTTCGATCCATGTAAGAAATTCTTTAATTTCATTTTCACGATCTGGGTTTTTATTTAGTCATTGCGTTTTACGATCTTGGCGGGGGTCCGGGGGCGTCAGCTCATTTCGAAGACAGTAATTCGTAGACAATTCAGACAATTCACAAACAGTTCAGAAACAGTTTTATGTGTCCATTGCGTTTTAGAAATAAGAGAGTTTTATGTGTTTTCTGGCTATTGCGTTTTAGAAAAAACACATTTTTAAGTATCTTTAGTCATTGCGTTTTAGGTAAAACACATTTTTGAAGTGTTTTTAGTCATTGCGTTTTAGGTAAAACACATTTTTAGGTGTTTTCAGTCCATTGCGTTTTACAGAGAACACTTTCTTTTGTTTTTTTAGGTCATTGCGTTTTAGAAATGAGACATTTTTAAGTGTTTTCTGGCCATTGCGTTTTACAAATAAAACATTTCTTTGTGTTTTCTGGCCATTGCGTTTTACAAATAAGACATTTCTTTATGTTCTTTGTGCATTGCGTTTTAGGTAAAACATTTTTTTATGTGTTTTCAGTCTATTGCGTTTTAGAAATAAGACATTTCTTTGTGTTTTCTGGCCATTGCATTTTACAAATAAGTCATTTCTTTGTGTTTTTGGTGCATTGCGTTTTAGAAAAATGTCATTTTTTAGGTTTTTTTTTCATTGCGTTTTACGTAACTGGTGGTTTTTCTATTGCGTTTTACACAACTGGGTTTAAATTTTTTTTTTTAAATATAGCAATAGTATACTCGTTTTAAAGATAAAAAAACGCTCGTTTTTTTGGTGCAATTTTTATAAAAAAATAATGTCGTATGAAAGAGTTATTAACGTTTAAAAAATGGGGGAAATTGGAGGAGAGAGAAACTATTGGCTTGAATTGACTAGAATGCCCTTGAACAAACTCACGCGCCTCTTTTCTTCTTTTCAATTTCCCTGATTTAATCTTAGCCCTTGATTAACTAAATGGATGGTCAAGACCACTTCCTAGCCTTCCTAGCCAAATTAACTTCCTATTGTATCTCCACCCTCCTTTTTAATAGCTAACTAAATTAAAATTGTAACTTATTTTCAAAAAAAAATATATTTTTTCAAAGAAGAAAAAAATTATTTTAAAGTGTAGGATAAAGTATGAGGTGTGTAGGATGAATTACGAGTTGTGTAGGATAAATTTCAGTATGTGTAGGATAAATTTCAAAAACGTGTAGGATAAATTTTGATGTGTCTAGGCAAAAATTTTAGTGTGTAGGATGATAGTCTTTATGACTAATTAATTAGTCAAAAATAATAATAAATGAGATGAGAGAAAAACTATTTAATGTTTTACAATTGTACCATTTGTTCTTTTTCTTCTCAATTTAATTTTATTCTCAAATGAACCTCTCCCTATTAATGTATGTGTATATATATAAATTTAAAAATTATATATGGAAATTCCGATCCGATTAATCCCGATTAATCATGATATATGCGTGCACAAATACATGGTATCTACATATATTCCACTCATAAGTTGGTTGATTCACAAATTGTACAATTATATATCTCCGTTGAACGATTACTGAAATATCATTCATCAGAAAGGATGACAAAACTGTTGTATAGAATATACATTCTAAAATGATGGTGATGCTTTTTTAGCATTTTTGAAAGCTAAGTTGTTGATTAACTTTTCGTAACTAATGCTCCCTATATGATAAATAATTTAACAATCTTATCAATTGGATTACGTTTCCAAAGCCTAATGTGAAGCAAAGAAAAAAAAATAATAATAAGCAAGTCACTAGGAGCCCATATGAAACAATGGAGGAAAACTCGGATCTTTTTTAAAGAATACCACTCCTATCAATTGTACATTTCGAGGGCTGGCAATTTTAGACACGTACACGAATACATGACACGAGTCTATACGAAGTTAACAGGTACCGTGTATGACCTTAACAGGTAACAGGTACTAAACAGCTAGACACGAAAATACCTGTTAATTTTCGTGTGTAAACAGGTAAAATACCTGTATACCTATTTAGTACATCTTAATACATGTTAACAATTTTAATATAACAAAAAAATATAATTTAGTGGGACCATATGATTTGAAAACCTGATCTTATCACTTATCTTTCTAGTTTCCCTAACACTTTCCGTTCCCATTCCAATTGACGTATTTAAAAAAAAAAAAAAACCTTAATTCTTCCCTTCTCCATCCCCTCTCCCAGCGATACTGTAATAACCATAAAATTAAAAATCATTATTCTAGAAATAAAAGAATAATCTATACTATATAATAAAAGAAACCAACTTTGGGACACGTGTCACTCATTGAAGGCGTCTACATTTTAATTTCTTGCATTTTCATACTTATCTTATATCAATTAATTAAATAATAAATAATCAATTAATATTAAATCTTATCTTACTTTGAATGTCGGATAGAATCATTCTATTTAATCTAATAATATATTATCTTCAAATTTAAATTATAAATTAAAGATTTTTTAAATAATAGCAGAAAACAATAATCTTAAGCTTAAAAAACAATAATACGCTCATATAGAAAATTTAAAGTACAAACAAAATATACAAAATAACTTATTAGACATTAGATCAAACTTTAAAAAACACTAATTAGGAAGAGAAGCTTATAATAGAATTCTGTTTTAGATTTTCTAAATTGGGGTTCTAATCAATTCGAATTTAACTTAACCAACTTTATGACTTGATTCGAATTAAACCGAACCAAATTTATACTTTTTTAAACGAATCCAATATAGTATAGATTCGCCCCGCTTGCAGTATGCACATATAATGTATATATGTGTGGACGTTCGGAGGGCAAAAGTGAAATTGCACTAATTTTAATATTATTTTACTAAGTTCGTGAAAATAACGTTATAAGCGGATGACGGTTAATCATGCATCATCATCATGTGGTGGCGTTGATAGTAGAAAGACAAAAGGGACCATGCACTAATCGGTCTTTGTCCCAAGTTCGTGAAAATAACGTTATAAGTGGAGGTCGGTTAATCATGCATCATCATCATGTGATGGCGTTGATAGTAGAAAGACAAAAGGGACCATGCACTAATCGGTCTTTGTCCCGATTGTTGAGTGTTATGTGCCTTATATCCAAGGCTTGATGCAAAAATACTATCGAGCCGGGGCTCTCACTGAAAGCAACCTCTCTATTCCTACGGGGTAGAGGTAAGGCTGTCTACATCTTACCATCCTCAGACTCTACCTTAGCTTTGCTATTGGTGGGATTTACTGAGTATGATGATGATTTAGTATAATAAATAATCAATTAATATTAAATCTTATCTTACTTTGAATGTCGGATAGAATCATTCTATTTAATCTAATAATATATTATCTTCAAATTTAAATTATAAATTAAAGATTTTTTAAATAATAGCAGAAAACAATAATCTTAAGCTTAAAAAACAATAATACGCTCATATAGAAAATTTAAAGTACAAACAAAATATACAAAATAACTTATTAGACATTAGATCAAACTTTAAAAAACACTAATTAGGAAGAGAAGCTTATAATAGAATTCTGTTTTAGATTTTCTAAATTGGGGTTCTAATCAATTCGAATTTAACTTAACCAACTTTATGACTTGATTCGAATTAAACCGAACCAAATTTATACTTTTTTAAACGAATCCAATATAGTATAGATTCGCCCCGCTTGCAGTATGCACATATAATGTATATATGTGTGGACGTTCGGAGGGCAAAAGTGAAATTGGACTAATTTTAATATTATTTACTAAGTTCGTGAAAATAACGTTATAAGCGGATGACGGTTAATCATGCATCATCATCATGTGGTGGCGTTGATAGTAGAAAGACAAAAGGGACCATGCACTAATCGGTCTTTGTCCCAAGTTCGTGAAAATAACGTTATAAGTGGAGGTCGGTTAATCATGCATCATCATCATGTGATGGCGTTGATAGTAGAAAGACAAAAGGGACCATGCACTAATCGGTCTTTGTCCCGATTGTTGAGTGTTATGTGCCATATATCCAAGGCTTGATGCAAAACTACTATCGAGCCGGGGCTCTCACTGAAAGCAACCTCTCTATTCCTACGGGGTAGAGGTAAGGCTGTCTACATCTTACCATCCTCAGACTCTACCTTAGCTTTGCTATTGGTGGGATTTACTGAGTATGATGATGATTTAGTATATATAATTGGATTTATTGAACCTGTATAATACACGGGGTTTGTAAAGATATAACTTTTTTATTATTTAGTTTATAAAATTATATTTATCCAACCCTTGTAATATACAAGGTTACAAAATTACATTTATTTAACACGTGTAATAAACAGTGTTTTTAAAAATATTTTTTTTTATTATGTAGTATATATAATTAGATTTATCCAACCCGTACTATACACGGGTTTTTATTATTTGGTATATAAAATTACATTTATTCAGTACAATACATGGGGTTCTTAGAGATATAATTTTTTTAATATTTAATATATAAAATTACATTTGTTCAACCCGTGTAATAAATGAGATTTTTAAAGAATAATTGTTTTAATTTAGTATATAAAATTACATTTATTAAACCCGTGTAATACACGGGGTTCTAATCTAGTAATAATATATATTTATCTTATGATCCATCTTTCTGTATATCAACCAAAACTATTATTATTATTATAAATTATCTAATAGGAAACCCTAATTAAGACACCCAAGTAATTTTATACAAACCCTAAAATTTTCAGAACAATCGGAATCAGGATCAGGGCCCCTAAAACTCAGGGGGGGGGGGGTAAAACCCTAGTCACAATTATCTTAAAATCGTGCTGTCAAAAACGAATTTGGAGAAACTGTCAAGTCATCAGGCCTAGTCCCAACCGTGGCTACTCTATAAAATATAGGTAACCCTTACGGACCGTAAGGGTTAATTGTTACGGTCCGTAAGGGGGGGCAAAAGTCGGGTATAAATAGAGGACATTGGCACTTGAATCTGGGCGCTGAAACGACGAAAGAATTCGTAATATGCTTCGAGTTATCGTCTGTTTACTACAATTAACACACACGGAAACACTAATTAGTATAGCGGGGTGCTGCAGAACAGGGTATTAACTCAATCGCTGATACGATTCAATGTCCGATTGATTGAAATCAATCCAATGGATGTTTAAGTGCTGCTCAAATTTGGGTTATGCTTTGTCATTAGTCGTGATTCCGATGGATGTTTAAGTAATTTCACTTTGTCATTAGTTGTGATTCCGATGGACGTTTAAGTGTTTACACTTTGTCATTCGTTGTGAATCCGATGGATGTTTAAGTGATTTCACTTTGTCATTAATTGTGAATCCGATGGATGTTTAAGTATCGCACTTTGTCATTCGTTGTGAGGATTTTAATCTTGTGAGTTATCGTAATGCTGTATTAAGTTACTAACCTAGTTTGTGTGCATATTATTTAAATTAGGTTAAAAGACTAATCAGTGGTCTAAACTCTGCCCGTATAAATCTGAAATATTATCATAAGGTAGCTTCACTTTGGAATTTTAAGGTACGGATCCTTACCCTACTCCTTGTTGTTTCATATACAATTGTTATAAACCCGTTGAATTAATATATCTAATTTAAAACTCCTCACGTCTTTGATTATCGATTCATTTGACAGTCCGTTGAATTCCTATTCTAAACTTTGGATTTAGCTTTCATGTCATGCGATAGTATTCTGTTAGTTGTACTCATTATCGCATGTTCCAATATATGTTATGTCTTGTTATGAAAATATTTTTTTTAAGTTATGTGAATAAGACCATTTGTACTCTGATACCCTGAGTATCGCTTCTCGTGGAGTGTCCCACGAGCATGTTGTTGTGGCATTGACATCATGTGCTCCATCCGTGACGGAGAGATCAGTTCACGGCGTCCCTAGGTACTAGTGAGGTACAAAGCTACTAGGAGGCGTATGGATCGATCCTAGGATTTAAGTTAAGGAGGTGGATAACGGGTATGCCAACTCGCCATCTCATGTGATAATTATGCAGGAGTAGCTACCTGTGTATTGTCACGTTTTAAGTTTGGCTAATGGGTACATCCGTATGATATGATTATGAAATTATGTTCTTGCATCGTATCATTTTCGCATAAAGTTCCATCCGGATAACATTTCATATAAAGCGTTATTTGTTATTTAAGCCTATTATTCCGTACTGAGCATTCGGCTCATTCCGTATAAATTTTTATATATATAGGTTCACGGGTTACTTTGGGCGGGGAAAAGAGAGAAGAATAAAGCCTAGGAATAAATCTGAAGATGTTAGTTAATCAAGTCGAATGTCTCCGCTTGTATATTAAACTTAAGTTTAGTGGTCGTGTGGTTGTATCATTGTTAAATAAATAAATGGAATTATGACTTTTGTTTATGATACTGTTATTGTGATACGTCAGCCCTTCCGGGTTGGGGTGTTACAGCTATGGTATCAGAGCAAAGGCTCTTTCCTGTAGAAAACTTGAAGATAGTAATTAAAACCTGTGAGGAATGGGTAGATATCTATGATAGGATTCAACTTGGTCTCTTATTTGGTTTAACTCCTATGTCTATTCTTATAGATGCCTCCTCGTCGTCCGCTACGTAGGAGTACTCGTACTAACCATGTGATTAACAACACTTCTTCGAATGAGACTCCAGTTGATCCAAACGTAATTAATGCTATCAACCAGGCTGTTGCCGGGTTGCTTCCAAACCTTGTTGCTCAAACAGCTGAGGCCGTTATTCAACAAACTCGTCATTCAGAACGTAATAACACGAATCCAGTCTCTGGTGGAGAAATTCGTGAGAATGCCACGAACCATATTACCTATGGTATAGACATATGGATCGCTAAATTCCAAAAACAAAAGCCGAAATCCTTTAGTCACGCTACTAATCCAGTCGAAGCAAGAAACTGGATAGCTCATGTTGAAAAGATCTTCGGAGTTCTTGGAGTTCCGGAGCAATACAAAGTTAGATTGGATACCTACAAACTCGAAGATGACGCACAAACTTGGTGGGAAGGATATAAGCAAGTCAAAGGAGGGGATGATTTTGATGCTAATCTTTCATGGGTCGACTTTCGTACCATCTTTTACGACAAGTATTTTTCTACCGCTGATAAAGAAGCTTATATCAGGGAGTATGCAGTGATTCGATAGGGGAGTGATGAACCAGCCTCTGAGTTCATTACTCGATTTTCAAGGTTGGCTAGTATTGTAGGAAACGTTGCAGGATCAGCAGAAACCCAGGCAGAAAAATGCAAGTGGGCAGTCAATGATCGAATTCGGAAGTCGATCATGTACATGAAATTTAAGGATATCACCGAAGTTGCCGATGCAATCAAAACTTTTGAGTTCGAGAGGAAAGAATTTTTATCTCGAACTGAGGATAATAAGAAGAGAAACAGAGAAGGACAATTTAAGCAGGCAATCGGCCAATCATCCACTACGCCACAGCATCAAGACCGTAAAGTACAAGGAAATCAAAACTCTGGAAATCAGGCACGTCCATGGCAACCTAGACCACAAAACCCGAGGCCTGCTCAAAACCAGATTCAGTTGTATGCAGAACCTATTAGAGCTCAACCACTGAATCAACATGTAAACCCGAATCAGATTACATATCCTCTATGTAATACTTGTGGTAAGAGACATCAAGGCGTATGTCACCGAGGTACAGGAGCATGTTTTAGATGTGGCCAAACTGGACACATGATCAAGGAGTGTACCAAGAAAGACACTAAGAAGAATAACCAACCCAATGTTGGAGGAAGAGTTTTCACACTTTCTGCTACTGACGCTGCTAATGCCCCAGGTACTGTATCTGGAACCCTTCAGCTTGGTGAACGTAGTATCTATGTGTTATTCGATACAGGAGCGACCCATTCTTTAGTATCCCATTCGTTTACTAAGTACCTTCCGATAAGACCAACTCTCTTAAATCATACTTTAACCATTTCCACTCCCATGGAAAATTCATCCGTAATCACTTACGTATATAAAGATTGTCCGATCCGTATTGAATCTATTATGTGTAAGGCAGACCTATTTCCAATACATATGTGTGACTTTGATGTTATTCTAGTAATAGATTGGTTGTCTCGACATCGCGTAACTATAGATTGTCATTTCCGCCGTGTTATTTTCGGTAATCTTCATCATCCTGATATTATATATCAGGGAACTCAAGCTCATAAATCTCTTAAAATTATCTATGTACTTAAGGCTCGAAAATTTTTATCAAACGGTTGTGCTGGATTCCTAGCATCGGTTAAGGATACTTCTGCTAGTGTTAATAGTATTGATAGCCATCCTGTTGTCCGTGAATATCCTGATGTATTTCCGGATGAACTCCCGGGATTACCACCCGACCGTCAGGTAGAATTCACCATCGACTTGATCCCTGGTGCCGAACCTATTTCTAAAGCTCCGTACCGTATGGCCCCGATGGAACTGAAGGAGTTGAAGGAACAATTGCAAGAGTTGTTAGATCTAGGATTCATAAGACCCAGTGTTTCACCTTGGGGTGCTCCGGTCTTATTTGTGAAGAAGAAAGACGGTAGTATGCGTTTATGTATTGACTACCGAGAGCTGAACAAGATTACTATTCGTAATCAGTATCCTCTGCCTCGCATTGATGATCTCTTTGATCAACTTCAGGGGGCTCAGTTCTTCTCAAAAATCGACCTGAGGTCCGGGTATCATCTGCTAAAGATCAAAAATGATGATGTTCCCAAGACCGCCTTTCGTACTCGTTATGGTCATTACGAATTTTTGGTTATGCCCTTTGGGCTAACTAACGCACCCGCAGTCTTCATGGATTTGATGAATCGCGTATTTCACAAATTCCTAGACAAATTCGTTATTGTCTTTATAGATGACATTCTAGTGTATTCTAAGAGTCACGAAGAGCATGAAGCTCATCTACATGCAGTACTTAGAACCTTGCGGCATGAGAAGTTGTATGCTAAGTTTTCCAAATGTGACTTTTGGCTTAGCCAAGTGGCATTTCTAGGACATGTCATATCAGCAGAGGGAATTATGGTAGACCCAACAAAGGTTGAAGCTATTACAAAATGGCCAAGACCCACTTCTGTTACTGAAATACGAAGTTTCTTGGGTCTTGCTGGCTATTACCGAAGATTTGTTGAAAGATTCTCGGTAATTGCTTTACCACTCACAAAACTCCTAAGGAAAGGGGTGAAGTACTCATGGAATGAGGAACAAGAGAAAAGCTTTGAAGAATTGAAGAAACGACTCGTATCCTCTCCGATACTCACTCTCCCTTCTGGATCAGGAGGTTACCAAGTCTATAGTGATGCCTCAAAGAAAGGATTAGGTTGTGTGCTAATGCAACATGGGAAGGTTATCGCTTATGCCTCCCGTCAGTTGAAGCCTTATGAAGTTAACTACCCTACACATGATTTAGAACTAGCCGCAGTTGTCTTTGCACTTAAGATTTAGCGACACTATCTGTATGGTGAGAGTTGTGATATCTTTACTGACCACAAGAGCCTCAAGTACATATTCACGCAGAAGGAGCTAAATATGAGGCAAAGAAGGTGGTTAGAACTTTTAAAAGATTACGACGTAAATATTCAATACCATCCAGGTAAAGCCAATGTTGTAGCTGACGCATTGAGCCGAAAGAATTCCGGGACTATATCTTGCTTACAAATTCAGCCTCGTATTAGGAGGGATCTCGAAAGAATGAACATTTGGCTTCAGGTTAGTAAATCTGATGGATATCTAGCTAGAATGCAGATTGAACCCGACCTCATATCACGGATCAAAGATGCACAGAAGCAAGATGGAGAACTTTGGGCAATTGTGCAAAATCTCGAGGTGGGTAAGCAATCTGAATTTAGTATAGACCATCATGGGGTGATTTGGTGCGGTAAGAGACTTTGTGTACCCGATGACTCCACCCTTCGTGAGTCATTGTTAGCCGAAGCTCACAACTCACCATTTTCAATTCACCCAGGATCTACCAAGATGTATCGAGACTTAAGACAGAACTTCTGGTGGAATGGCATGAAGGAAGACGTTGCTCAATACGTAAGTAAATGCCTCACTTGCCAACAAGTGAAAATTGAACACAAACGAGCAAGCGGTCTGTTGCAGCCATTGGATATTCCCATATGGAAGTGGGATGAGATCACAATGGATTTTGTTACCGGTTTGCCTAAGACTTTCAAAAAGAATGATGTTGTATGGGTTGTTGTCGATAGATTGTCGAAGTCAGCACATTTTCTACCGATTCAGCAAGGATTTTCGGTTAATAAGTTATCCGAAATATTTCTTCAAGAAATTATTCGACTCCATGGCACACCATCTTCCATTGTTTCCGATAGAGACCCACGTTTCACCTCACGATTTTGGAAAGGTTTTCAGGCAGCTTGGGGTACACGACTGAAGTTTAGTACGGCTTTCCATCCACAAACAGATGGGCAGTCAGAACGTACGATCCAGACCTTGGAAGATATGCTCCGAGCATGTGCACTTGAATGGTCTGGAAACTGGGATGAATATCTATGCCTTGTTGAGTTCGCTTACAACAATAGTTGGCAAGCAAGTATTGGTATGGCCCCTTTTGAGCTTTTGTACGGTCGGAAATGTCGCGCACCAATATGTTGGGATGAAGTTGGAGAAAAAATTATTGAAGGGCCAGAACTAGTTCAGATTACAAATGAAAAAGTCACTATGGCACGAGAAAAACTGAAAGAAGCTCAAAGCAGACAAAAGAGCTATGCAGATCAAGATAGACGACCACTCGAATTTAAAATTGGAGACCACGTATTTTTAAAGGTGTCACCTTGGCGTGGCGTTCGTAGATTTGGAATTAAAGGGAAGCTTAGTCCTCGTTTCATAGGTCCATTTGAAATCCTTGAAAGAATTGGAGAAGTATCATATCGACTAGCTTTACCGCCTCAACTCTCTCACGTTCATAACGTTTTTCATGTCTCCTCGTTAAGAGGATATAATTATCATCCACTCCATGTCATTAGTTATCCGTTACTTATAATTCACAAAGATTTGTCCTACGAAGAGGAACCAGAAGCCATCTTAGATCGACAAGAAAGGGTTATGCGTAGGAAAGTTATTCCGTTTGTTAAAGTCCTCTGGAAAAATCACTCTGAACACGAAGCAACATGGGAATCTGAAGAATCAATTCGCTCTCTATACCCTAATTTATTCGAACAATAGAATTTTAGTCAAGGTAACGGTGAACCTTTCTTTTTGATATATGTTCATTTGTTTATGTTTGTGATCATTCATGCTTTGCCTTATGTGAATATATCTTAGTTATGATTAAACATAATTATGTAGGAGATATCAGTACCAGTAGTCACTCTTGTTATCTGTAAGTTTAGGTTGATTTTCTGCATGATTAAATATGTTATTAAGATACGTAGAGGAAGAACCATTAGAACATGGTGGTAAGGTAATTATGAATTTCAGATACACATATGTGTTTAGGAGATTCTTGTTATATAATTTAATAACTTTGCTATGAAAGTTCAGTTACTTATGCGATATGTTATATTATTATTTGAAAATTTTCGAGGACGAAATTTCTTTTAAGGGGGTAATAGTTGTAATAACCATAAAATTAAAAATCATTATTCTATAAATAAAAGAATAATAATAATATATATTTATCTTATGATCCATCTTTCTGTATATCAACCAAAACTATTATTATTATTATTATAAATTATCTAATAGGAAACCCTAATTAAGACACCCAAGTAATTTTATACAAACCCTAAAATTTTCAGAACAATCGGAATCAGGATCAGGGCCCCTAAAACTCAAGGGGGGGGGGGGTAAAACCCTGTCACAATTATCTTAAAATCGTGCTGTCAAAAACGAATTTGGAGAAACTGTCAAGTCATCAGGCCTAGTCCCAACCGTGGCTACTCTATAAAATATAGGTAACCCTTACGGACCGTAAGGGTTAATTGTTACGGTCCGTAACGGGGGGCAAAAGTCGGGTATAAATAGAGGACATTGGCACTTGAATCTGGGCGCTGAAACGACGAAAGAATTCGTAATATGCTTCGAGTTATCGTCTGTTTACTACAATTAACACACACGGAAACACTAATTAGTATAGCGGGGTGCTGCAGAACAGGGTATTAACTCAATCGCTGATACGACTCAATGTCTAATTGATTGAAATCAATCCAATGGATGTTTAAGTGCTGCTCAAATTTGGGTTATGCTTTGTCATTAGTCGTGATTCCGATGGATGTTTAAGTAATTTCACTTTGTCATTAGTTGTGATTCCGATGGATGTTTAAGTGTTTACACTTTGTCATTCGTTGTGAATCCGATGGATGTTTAAGTGATTTCACTTTGTCATTAATTGTGAATCCGATGGATGTTTAAGTATCGCACTTTGTCATTCGTTGTGAGGATTTTAATCTTGTGAGTTATCGTAATGCTGTATTAAGTTACTAACCTAGTTTGTGTGCATATTATTTAAATTAGGTTAAAAGACTAATCAGTGGTCTAAACTCTGCCCGTATAAATCTGAAATATTATCATAAGGTAGCTTCACTTTGGAATTTTAAGGTACGGATCCTTACCCTACTCCTTGTTGTTTCATATACAATTGTTTTAAACCCGTTGAATTAATATATCTAATTTAAAACTCCTCACGTCTTTGATTATCGATTCATTTGACAGTCTGTTGAATTCCTATTCTAAACTTTGGATTTAGCTTTCATGTCATGCGATAGTATTCTGTTAGTTGTACTCATTATCGCATGTTCCAATATATGTTATGTCTTGTTATGAAAATATTTTTTTTAAGTCATGTGAATAAGACCATTTGTACTCTGATACCCTGAGTATCGCTTCTCGTGGAGTGTCCCACGAGCATGTTGTTGTGGCATTGACATCATGTGCTCCATCCGTGACGGAGAGATCAGTTCACGGCGTCCCTAGGTACTAGTGAGGTACAAAGCTACTAGGAGGCGTATGGATCGATCCTAGGATTTAAGTTAAGGAGGTGGATAACGGGTATGCCAACTCGCCATCTCATGTGATAATTATGAAGGAGTAGCTACCTGTGTATTGTCACGTTTTAAGTTTGGCTCATGGGTACATCCGTATGATATGATTATGAAATTATGTTCTTGCATCGTATCATTTTCGCATAAAGTTCCATCCGGATAACATTTCATATAAAGCGTTATTTGTTATTTAAGCCTATTATTCCGTACTGAGCATTCGGCTCATTCCGTATAAATTTTTATATATACAGGTTCACATGTTACTTTGGGCGGGGAAAAGAGAGAAGAATAAAGCCTAGGAATAAATCTGAAGATGTTAGTTAATCAAGTCAAATGTCTCCGCTTGTATATTAAACTTAAGTTTAGTGGTCGTGTGGTTGTATCCTTGTTAAATAAATAAATGGAATTATGACTTTTGTTTATGATACTGTTATTGTGACACGTCAGCCCTTCCGGGTTGGGGTGTTACAGCTATGGTATCAGAGCAAAGGCTCTTTCCTGTAGAAAACTTGAAGATAGTAATTAAAACCTGTGAGGAATGGGTAGATGTCTATGATAGGATTCAACTTGGTCTCTTATTTGGTTTAACTCCTATGGCTATTCTTATAGATGCCTCCTCGTCGTCCGCTACGTAGGAGTACTCGTACTAACCATGTGCGTAACAACACTTCTTCGAATGAGACTCCAGTTGATCCAAACGTAATTAATGCTATCAACCAGGCTGTTGTCGGGTTGCTTCCAAACCTTGTTGCTCAAACAGCTGAGGCCGTTATTCAACAAACTCGTCATTCAGAACGTAATAACACGAATCCAGTCTCTGGTGGAGAAATTCGTGAGAATGCCACGAACCATATTACCTATGGTATAGACATATGGATCGCTAAATTCCAAAAACAAAAGCTGAAATCCTTTAGTCACGCTACTAATCCAGTCGAAGCAAGAAACTGGATAGCTCATGTTGAAAAGATCTTCGGAGTTCTTGGAGTTCCAGAGCAATACAAAGTTAGATTGGCTACCTACAAACTCGAAGATGACGCACAAACTTTGTGGGAAGGATATAAGCAAGTCAAAGGAGGGGATGATTTTGATGCTAATCTTTCATGGGTAGACTTTCGTACCATCTTTTACGACAAGTATTTTTCTACCGCTGATAAAGAAGCTTATATCAGGGAGTATGCAGTGATTCGACAGGGGAGTGATGAACCAGCTCTGAGTTCATTACTCGATTTTCAAGGTTAGCTAGTATTGTAGGAAACGTTGCAGGATCAGCAGAAACCCAGGCAGAAAAATGCAAGTGGGCAGTCAATGGTCGAATTCGGAAGTCGATCATGTACATGAAATTTAAGGATATCACCGAAGTTGCCGATGCAATCAAAACTTTTGAGTTCGAGAGGAAATAATTTTTATCTCGAACTGAGGATAATAAGAAGAGAAACAGAGAAGGACAATTTAAGCAGGCAATCGGCCAATCATCCACTACGCCACAGCATCAAGACCCTAAACCCACCAAAAAAATTCAAACTTTTACAACTCATAAACTTTCTACTCAAAATCAAGAAACATAAACAAACCTTTGAATACTTAGGGTCAATCTCAATTGCCCTAGAAGCATCCTGAATAGCACTACCATATTCCTCCAATTTAGTATGAGAAAAAGCCCGATTTGCCCAATACACAGCATTTTGATCATTCAATTCAATCGCTTTTGTATACAAATCAATCACTTGTGAAAACTTATTAGCTGACAAAACCTAACATAGAGTACACATCAAACATCATATAAATATATAATACATTAAAAAAATGGATCAATTGAAGCTAATAGAACTTATAGGTTACCTTTAAAAGCTTCATTAGCTGCTTGTTTGATTTGTTCGGCCAATAAAACGTCAGATTTTTCAGCAGCCACAGTGGGCATAATAACTAGGACCAATAAAAAGTTTGGTTTTGTGTTGGAATTAGATGAAAACGTGTGTAGATTGCATGCCAATTGTTCCTTTTTCTCATTGTCAACACCTTCGTGTGAATTGTAGCTACGGAGATTGATGATTGTTGTTGCAGAGTTTTGCCCTATCCATCATGGCTGCAACACCGGTTGCATCTCACATACCATCCAGGTTGCCCCGCCAAGATACGGGCCGGATCTAACCCTAAGCCCGATTATGATGTTCGGAAAATAATCCATACAGAAATAAACATCATCGCCATAAAGCACCTGTAAATGCATTATATATGTCATAACCAATAACAAAATTTTGGATCCATAATTTTCAAAGGTCAGAGCTATACAAACACCACTCGCACACTATCCAAACACCACCAAGTGTCATACGGGCTATATGATCATATGAGCCGTATGACATGCAAGAAATGGTCATATGGATTGTATGAGAGACCATATGAGGTTGTGCTCGCCAAATCATACAGTCTGAATGATGTGTTTGATTACCACAAAAATGACAATTTGACACTAAGGCACTGACAAAGTCATGAACCGTATGACCATTTTTTGCCCTATCATATGACCCGTATGATGTGACCGGCTCCGAGGTGCACCTACGCAAAATTCCTTTGGGCACGCACCTAGACCCCTCAAGGCCTCAAGCGAGGCGAGGCGCAGGGAAATCGGCTTGCTGCCATCCAGGCACTTTGGCGATCTTCAAGTGATGCTTATCGTGGGCCCTTGCCTTTTAAGTGCAACAACTGCTGGTGTAGACTTTTGGGACTGGTGTTTGTATATTCCTCCTCACCCTTACGAAATTTACAGTCGTCTAATGGGAACAAATACACTTAATTCCAAACTTAATTCTCTCCAACTTCAAAATTCATATTGTTTTTCGGCATAATTACACAAAACAAACATCACATCACGATGATGTTAACTATGAGATCCTTCCTAACCATCAATGAAACCCTAAACATAAGCAGAAGATGATAACATGTTTTCGCGGTGTAACAATGAAACCCTAAACATAAGCAAGAATTCATAAAATAAGAGATGTGACCTCGTTAGTGGGGGCGAACCAGGAATAAAGGTAGGACTCATCGGCCCAGTAGGGTAAATCGCCAATCCAGAGGGTACGGATTTCTTCGTGAGACGTCGGTTGGTGGTAGGGTTGCGACGGAGGCGGCGGCGGTGCTCCGTAAGCGTACTGTGGTTGCGGTTGTGCGCTCATCATCCATGGCTGCTGCGCACCCTGTGCTTCCATCGTCGTAGATTTCGTCCAAACGTTCTGCTGCTTTCGATCAAAGGATGAGAGAGCAACAACCCTTTTGTAAACCAGTGAAGAGAAAGGGTTTAAATAAGACAAATGAGGGGCAGGTATGTCATTTGGTCTACCCACCGACCTTTATGTTTAAGATTATATAAATATATGCCAAATCGATTACAATAGCTTCTTTACATCCTATTGAGACATTACAAAAATTATAATGGGTAAGTTACGCTTTTAGCCCCTCTGGTTATATCACTTTTACTATATTAGCCCAAAATAAGAATTTTTAACATATATACACCCGTAGTCTCTATAACTAACCATTTTAACCCATAATTCTAGATATCATAGGGGCCAAAATGGTTAGTTATAGAGACCATGGGGGGCCAAAATGGTTAGACTTAGGGGCTAAAATTGTTAGTTATAGAGACCATGGGAGCATATATGTTAAAAATTCTTATTTTGGGCTAATATGGTAAAAGTGATATAACCACAGAGGCCAAAAGCGTAATTTACTCAATTATAATTGGTTGTTGATTTGTTGGAACTGAAAGATATCAACGATTATATATGTTTTGTAGATAAATCTCATCTTACTAGCGGTTAGTTATCTTCCCATGCTATATATGTTTAATTAAATCATGCTATATGTTGTCATGTGTAATAGTACGTAATAACTTGATGAATATACTAACATAATATTTGTACATCAATGTTATTAGAATTATATTTAAAATAAAACTACAAAATTAAACTAATATGTAAAGAACGAATGAAAGCCATTGAATTTACTAAGATTATCAAATAAAATAAACTTTTAGATTTTAGAGTTAACTGCCATTTTCGTCCCTGTGGTTTGGTCACTTTGGCCATTTCAGTCCATTTTTCAAAAATGCGCCATTTTCGTCCCCCACGTTCTAGAAAGGTGCCATTTCAGTCCAAAAATCATAACCCAGATAAGTCAGTTTGTAAATAAGGACTGATTGTGTAAATTTGTAACATAAAGGACTGATTGTGTAAATTTGAAAAATGGACTGAAATGGCAGTTAACACCACCACCACTAGCCCTGCCACCACCACCACTCCGCTGCCACCACCGCCACCACAGCCACCACCGCCACCACCAATCCGCTGCCACCACCACCACCACTAGCCCTGCCACCACCACCAATCCGCTGCCACCACCACCGCCGCCGCCGGAACCACAGCCACTGCCACCACCACCACCACCGCCGCCGCCTCGGAATTTCGCTGATTTGAATGAAAAAAGTGGTTATGCTTATGAGCTTAACTGTTTATTTTGGGATGTAATAAGTTGTTTTCAACAAGCAGTTTGACATTATTTATAATACTGATTATTCTTGATTAACTTAAAATTACAAGTTTACCCACACGGTAAAAAAATAAGTTGATTACCTACTTTTGCTTACATGCTATTTTGTTTAGTTCATTTTTTCAAGTAGTTTGAATACTCCAGTATTTAGATGTTATCGCTTACTTTTCAAGTGACTGTAAGAAAAGAAGCAAACAGCCCTAAATGTTCGTACGGAACTTGCGTTGAATTAGTAAAAATGGATTCCAGACAAAGAATATGGCTCTGAAGCATAGTGAGGTTAAATTAAAAAAAATAATATAATATGCTTCAACAGTTGATGATATACAAGCATGTTTATTTATTGATTGTTGACCTCTTTCAAACTGCTTGTTGAAAACAACTTATTACATCCCAAAATAAACAGTTAAGCTCATAAGCATAACCACTTTTTTCATTCAAAACAGCGAAATTCCGAGCTGATTTGATGGCGGCGACGACAATGGCGACGGCGGCAGGCGCCTGCTCATTTCTGCAACTCGCCGGAGTTCGGAGTTCATCGGAGAAGACGACCGGAGTAGACGAAGACGTCCCCGTAACCCGCAAGCTTTTCGTTTCGGTATACCGTTCTCGTTCCTTTGTTTTGCCCGTTTACTTTTCGGATTAAATACAATAAATTCTGACTTTATATTACATACAAACGTCTGAAAATATGGGTCTTGCCATGACGTTGATGGTGGTGGTTCCGGCGCCGGCGGTGGTGGTGGTGGTGGCAGTGGCTGTGGTGGCGGTGGTGGTGGTGGCGGATTGGTGGTGGTGGCAGGGCTAGTGGTGGTGGTGGTGGCCGCGGATTGGTGGTGGTGGCAGTGGCTGTGGTGGCGGTGGTGGCTGTGGTGGCGGTGGTGGCAGCGGAGTGGTGGTGGTGGCAGGGCTAGTGGTGGTGGTGTTAACTGCCATTTCAGTCCATTTTTTAAATTTACACAATCAGTCCTTTATGTTACAAATTTACACAATCAGTCCTTATTTACAAACTGACTTAACTGGGTTATGATTTTTGGACTGAAATGGCACCTTTCCAGAACGTGGGGGACGAAAATGGCGCATTTTTGAAAAATGGACTGAAATGGCCAAAGTGACCAAACAACAGGGACGAAAATGGCAGTTAACTCTAGATTTTAACAATACTAAATACTAAAAGAGGGTTATAGAGAAAAATGTAAAAATTATGTGTACTTATCATGGTTTATGTGTGTAAAACATGTTATGATAGGTAGTGACAAAAATGATGAAAAAGTGAAAATTCCATCACTTGTGGTCTAGTGGTTAAGACTTGAGTTCTCCTTATAGACTCAAGTTTAATCTTTACTAGTGTCATATTTGGTAGATAAAGGCAATGAAGGCTAGTTCTCCCAGACCTTAGGTCAAGAGTTCGAGCCAGAGTCACCCCAGGTTTTAGTCCACCGTGCGTTACGCTAGAGCCAAACTCTGACGCCAGCATGAGCCCGGTTAAGACAACATAGTCTGGCCAAAGTGAGGTTAGGGCCCTCTGTTTGGGAGGGTGTGAGATCTCTCTCTCAACGTTAAAGATTCTCACCGTTCAAAAAAAAAGAGTGATTGAGAATATAAGGGCCTAATAATGACCTTTGTTCAGAATTGATTTTGTTGAACATTAAAAAAAATCAATGACCTTTAAGGTGGTTAATTTTTCATTTAAGATGTTTTTTTCGTTCTATCATTTTAAGCTAGTGGGGACCTTGCCACATGCCACCCCTATTTTAGTTTCACTCGTGGTCAATCCACTCTTTGCACACCTATCACTATCAGTCTATCACTAACGTACCTAAGAAACTTAAGGGATGTTTGGTTCACGGAATGATTTGGAATTGGAATTGGAATTTGTATAGGAATTAGAATTTGAAGGAATTGAATTTAGAATTTAAACATTCCAATTGTAATTGGAAATTGTTGGAATTGAAATCTTAATTCCATTTTTGTTGTGTTTGGTTGTCAAATGAGTTGGAATCCATCACCCCGGCACCCACAACCACCAGTTCGGGTCGAAACGGTTCGATTCGAAACAGTACTGGTCGAAACGGCACCGGTCGAAACGGTACGATTCGTAACAGTTCAGGTCGAAACGGTTCGATTCGAAACGGTACGGGTCAAAACGGTACTGGTCGAAATGGTACGATTTGAAACGGTTCAGGTCGAAACGGTTCGATTCGAAACGGTACGGGTCGAAACAGTACGGGTCAAAACGGTACGGGTTGAAACGGTTCGGTTTGAAACGGTACTGGTCGAAACGGTACAGGTCGAACGGTTCGATTCGAAACGGTACGGGTCGAAACGGTACCCTCGAAACGGTTCGATTCGAAACGGTACGGGTCGAAACCGTTCGCGTCAAAACGTTACGGGTCGAAACTGTTCGCGTCGAAACGATACGAGTCGAAACTGTTCGCGTTGAAACGGTACGGGTTGAAACGATGCAGGTCGAAACGGATGAAGATTCAAATGAATGTACTTTAATTCCTTCACATATAGGAAGGATTTTGAATTCCTTTAGTTAAAGGAATTTGAAGGAATTCATGCCTAATTCCAATTCCAATTCCATTGTCAACCAAACACATGAAGATTGGAATTGGGATTCCAATTCCATCAAATTATGTGAACCAAACATGTTAAGTGATGGAATTCTGTTAGGATCGGAGGCTCTACTGAATGTGTTTGTTTGTATGATTTGAACAAATCAAATAGATATGAGCAGTTTTAAGTGCAGCGGAAATGAACAACAAACTTAGTAAACACAATCAAGGAGGAAAATAGTTTGATAAACACATGATTTGCATTAGTCGAAAGATTACAAAGTCAATCAAAAGATTACAAAGCATGTTTACAAGCTAAGCTCCTCCTCAGCCTGATACCCCAAGGTTGGTTGCACACAAGATGAAAGGATTGGACTAGAGGAGAAGAACTCGCTTAGTCAATCAAATGTAACAGTACAGGGTACTGTTACATTTATAGGCAAACCAAACCACTGAGGTATCTCACCTGACGTCACCATGAAAGCGACGTCTAACAGCCTAACAACCTGTATCTATTGTCCTTTTACAAACACTGTTATACCTAACCACTGACTATACATAAAACAGATAATTCACTAAACAGCTGCTCTCTCTTAACATCAGTGCTTTCCTCAAGGTTGATCAGTCCTTGATTGGGCCGAGCTTTGTCATCAGCAGTTTGTACCAGCAATGCTTAGTGTCCAGCAGTCTTCTAAGCTTCAACAGTAGTTATGCAGAACAGCAGCAGTTGTATCTAGTCAGTGGATGCAAGACCATCAGTTGTTATAAATCACTTTCAAGGGAGAAGACTTAGTGTGAACAGCTGCTTATTGTGAATCCACAGTTGTGACCTGGTTTTGGTTTTACATTATCTGTTCCTCTGGTAGGGTTCAATCCCAACAATCTCCCCCTGGAACAGATAATGCCAAAACCTGTCATTATTCTGGATCTTTACTGCTCATCAAAAGTTCTTGCTTTTCTTTTGAATTCTTCTTCAAATTCCTTGGAACTTGTGTCATCTACATCCCTGCACAGTGAAAGTTCAAGGAGATCCTGCAAATCTTGAACACTAAGGCCTAGTGCTTCTTTCCTTGATATGTACTTCACCTCTCCATTGGATCTGACCAGAGTCAATACGTGGGTCTTTTGATCAGAGAGCCACTTTAGTACTTTTAAACCCAATGGATTTCTTGGGAGAGATTTATTTGAAGATGAGCTTTGAGATATTGGCCTTGAGAAAACTTGCAAACTTTCAGACATTCTTTTGAAAGCCATTTCAATGACATCATTTGCTGCAGCTATCTCTTCTGCAGTTTCTCTTTCAATCAGCTCCTGCCTTTCAATGTCTGTCATGTCTGTTGAAGTGTTTGGTGATGCAGGTTTGGTTAACATCCTTTTAAAAAGGTTTTGAAGTTTTTCTGAGCTTTCTTCTTTTAGACCCATTTTCATGATGGATTCTGTGAAATACTCAACCTCCTTTTCTTTCACCTCTTCACTGGTCAACTGTTCTTTTTCTTCTTGGTTTGTCACAAAAGTAGACCGGAACAGTGTTTTGAGGTTTTCTATCTGCTGTTCAAGCTTCATTCTTTGTTCATGCTTCTTTGAGGTGCTTGAAACAGTTATCTTTCTTTTCTTTAGCCTTTCATAGGCTTCATCAGTCTGCTGTTTTGACCATTTTGATATGGCTTCAGCAGTGTCCATTTTTGCATCCACCAGCTTCTTTTTCTTTCTCTTATACTCAGCAGTTAGGTCAGCAATGAGCTTTTTGAATTTGTTCCAGTTTGGAGCATTCTTCTTCTTTGTAGGATCATTCTTGATTTTCTCAATCCTTTATGCCTCATGCTTTAGAGCGACTATTGGCCATTCTTCGAACTGTTGTTCTTCAGCAGGATAGAATTTCTCTTTCATGATGTAGGCTAGATATTGTTTTCTTAACTTTTTCTTTTGATCAGCCTTTTCTTTGTTTAGGTCTTGTGCAAACTCTTCTATCTGCTTTACTTTTGTGAAGTAGAACTCCAGTCTTTTAGTAATGCCATCTTCGCTTAAACGTTCACGTTCACTCTCAACTTTAGCTCTTAGTCTAGCTTGCCTTGCCTTGATTTTGAGGTAATCATCCATATCATCTGGTGGCATGTAGCCTATGAGTGAGGAGAATCTTCTTTTTGAAGGATCTTCTTCTGTATAGAATTGCCTCATCTCATTTTTGATAGCTTCAAGTTCCAGTGGATGTTGTGCAGCATTAGGATTATGTATACCCTCATCGGCAGAGATTGGCTTTCTTTTTTTGTTGAAGAGCTTTGGTTGTGATGTAGGAAAGGTGAGAGCAGTGGTGGATGATTGACTAACAGTTGTTGAAACAACTGCTGTTGTTATTACACCTGCTGATATGTCAGCAGATGTCTTCTGCTTTTGAGCAGGGGATAACGGTGGTGAGGTAGTTTTTGATGATGGTGATGGTGGTGGTGAATCATCATCTGATATGAGATTCCTTCTCCTTTTTAATGAAGAAGGGGCAGATGATGTTTTGGGTGGATCAGTGGTTTGAATGATGGAGAATGTCTGACAAACAACTGGTGCTTCAACCGCTGTTGTCATTACAACAGATGTTGTAACATCTGTTGTCTTCTGTTTCATGACAGGAGACAGTGGTGATGGTGTGATTGTAGATGATGGTGGTAGAGCAGTAGTTGTGGTGGTGTGTGTTGAAGGTGTGTGTGTTGATGACATGGCAGCTGTTTGGCTACTGTCAGCAGTTTTTGTAACTACGGGTGTATCAGCTGTTTGACTAACAGGTTTTGAGACCTGTTTTTCCTTTTCTTTTTCTTTTCCAGGCTCAATACAAAGGCCATGTTCTATTCCCATTTTATTCATTTTTCCCAACAGCTTGTTATTCTCCCCCTTTTTGGCATTATCTGAAGGGGGGTTAACAAGAAATGATATGGAAGAAGGAACTTTTCCAGAGGCACTTTGAATGCTAGCCTTTATAGCCTTGATATCTGCTTGAGTGTCTTTAAACCTTGATTCCACCATGTTGGTCAGCATTTGTACTTGATTAGCATGCTTTTTATCAGCCATAAGTTGCTGTGCTTCAAGCATGGGTTGAAAAATATTCCAAAGCTCATTTGCAGCAAATGCATGTTGTGCAGGTGCTTGAGCAGGAACAGCAGTGGCTTGTGCTTTTTGAGCTTTTAAAATCTCTTGCACCATAATCTTTATTTCAGCAACTGAATCTTCAAGTTTTTCAACTCTATCCGTCAATTCCTGATATTTAGAATCATCACCTACTTTAGTAGGATCATCTGAGTCCCCACCAGCAGTGGTTATATCAATGTTTGACTTAGGAACTGAGTCCCAAAAATCACCCATTGATGCCCCTTGTTCTCGGTACTGGGGACTTCTTTCTTCAGCACTCGATAAACCTTTGATGGTACCAATGGTTAGATCCAACTCACTGGTGGTTACCAAAGTTGCCATGGAAGAAATTGCCTTCAAGGGAGTCTTACTTATGAAACAACTGTCCAACTGAAGATCTGTTGATCCACCAGTTGTAGTTGTTGCTCCACTTGAACTACCACCGAGAGTTACTTGTAACTCAGGGGGTGTAACCTCCTCAATTGTTGCTGGGATAGCAGGAGTAGTAGCATCAGACCCAGTCACTTGTGGGGGTATACTCTCAGTGATAGGTGATAGAGAGGAACTGGTTTGTGTCTGAGCTATAGCAGCTGCATGCAACAAGGGTAGCATGGATTGTGGCATTATGATTGGTGAGGGTATGGGGGTTGAAAGAGACATGTCCTTGGGATCAGGACTGAGGAAGATGGATCCGAGTGGATTCAGAGCTTCATATTGTGGTGTCCCTGTGCTTACAACCTGGTCCTTTTGTGAGGATGCAGGAGGAGTTTTAGGCAAAGGTGGAGATCTTTCTACCAACTGCTGTGAGGAAGTAGCAGCAGTGGTTTGTGGTGACTTTTGTGTTGTCACAGGCATTTCCTCTGGGATCTCATCTTCCAGAGTTGCCTTTGTTTTGGGTTTGGTGGGTTTTCTGGATGTTTTTCTTTTGGTCTTTTTGGTAATATCAGGTGTGGGTTTCAGAGCAGTGGTTGTGCTGCTCTGATCACCTGGAGCAGTGGGCTCAGCAGAAGTTGCCTGAGGATCAGTGGCAGTTTCTAAAGTCTGCTCAGGCACCTTTCCTTTTAATTTTATTGGTGCCATCATTCTTGAAAATGTTTCACTTGTTAAACCTTTTATTTGAAAATGGACACCTTGTTTGGGCAAATTTTCATCTTCTTTTTCAAATTTTTGTTTAAAATAATAGCTAAGAAATCTTGGAAAAAGAAGAAATGATTTGCTAACAACATTCTTTACCATGTCATTGAAGATCTCCTGGAATAGTTGTAATCTTTATTGTTTAAAATAGCATAACCCAGGCATTGAATCTTCAATGGTATTTCGTTAAACGATGTTGTTTTATTATAAACACAACTCACAAGTGTGTGAAACAAAAATCTGGGTGCAGATGGGAAATAACCCTTTTGTAGGGTATCTACCTTTGATTGTTCTGCATAACCCCTTTTCAGAAAATCAGCTTTCAACTCGTTTTTGTCAAAAGAAATTTTACCCTTCTGATCATCAAGTTTGAAGACTTCTGAAATTGTTTGTGGAGTGATTTGAATCACTTTACCCTGTATCGAGGAGTTTATGGCGATGACTTTGTCGTCTTGTTTTTCAAGCGTCGCCTTTTTCCAGAACTCTCTCTGGGTTTGCAAATAAATGGGAGCATCTGCTGTCAACAAAGTTTTGTACTTTGATGCAGATAATGTATCAAGGATGGAGTCGAAGGTGTGGTTATCGGTAGGTTTTGTGAGCAAACCCAGATAATTATGAGGAGATTTGTATGGTATCTCGATGGGTTCTTCAGCCGTTTGAGCGACCTCTTTTGAAGGTGGTGGTGATTTTGGTTTTGATTTTGATTGTCATTTTTGCAGAGAAGAATGAAGAATGATTTTGGAGATTTTTGAGAAGAAGGGTTGGAAACTGTTTTGAGAAGAGAATTTTGGAATTCAATTCGACAGTGTAAAACCCTGTTTGGGGGTTTAGGGCAGGGTTTTATTTAGGGAAAAAACGATCGCTGATGTGGCAGCGGTTATTTTGATCTGAAGGCTAAGAGTTGTCCACGTGTCAAGCACTGATGAAATGGATGAAGGATGGAGAGCAGTTGTTTTAAGGGCCACTGACGTATCAAGCATCAGTGGTAACAACGGTAAAAATTTTGGGCAGTGGATGATTTTCACTATCAGTGGATAGCATATCAGTGGATAAGACACTGCTTTTGAACATCAGTGCTTGTCAAGAAAGTGAGGGATCAGTGGTTAACTTTCAGCAGTGGACAGTATTTAGAGATCAGATGTTGGATCAAAACAAAAACAGTGGTTAAGGTAAATGGTACAGATTTTAAGGACAAGTATTCCAGCAACAGTTTTGAGAATTTTTATTCCAGGTTTTGCCACAAGTCAATTTTGAAGGACAGTGGTTTAGTACCCCAGATGATGAAAACTTTATTGCTAAGGCAACTCTCTTTCGTTTAATATTCAATTAAAACATGAGTACCCTAGTAATTCAATCATAGTTAGCAATCAACCTTTGAAAACAATTTAGGAGCAAACCTGAGTATGACATGATCTTGACATATGTACCATTTCCTTTTGACCCATTTAAGAGAACAATAATACCAACAAAAATAAGGTATTACATCCAGACAGGAACTGAAACTATTGCCAACAAAAACAAGCAACAGTTTCAAATATATTATTCCAAAAAAAATGAACAATATATCCTGATTATTCGAGAAAATCCTTTCGAAAAAAATGGTTAAGGATTTTCTGAGAACAGCATAAAAAAGGATCTGGTATATTTTCAAAAGAAAACATAATCATATCATTCTCAAGTTATTGAAAATGGTCAGTGGTTTGAAATATTGAATATATTTTGACCACTGTTGAGGACCATTTGATTGTCAGTTGATTGCAAACATGGTTCTCTTTGAAGTTCATTCACTGGAATCAAAACCTTTTCCTGAACAGATGAATGCACACAGTTGTTTAATGACCATTGTTACCCTAAACTTTGACTCATAAGTGTTTTATGTTTATACTCTTTTCTTTTGATATCAAAAATTTTGAGATACACACACTTCTGAGTTTTTGTGAATTTTCTTCTTCCCTTTTTACCCTTCCCAATCATAAGTATTTAAATACTTACTGAGGGGTATTTATTGAAGGAATACTTGTTCCAGAATCATTTTGTAGTAATGTTTTGAGAGATTTGGTTATTTCTGCACATGCTTATGCCAACCTTCTCATTACCTATGATCTGGACATTTTTGACTCCTGATTTTCTTAATGTATTTTAACATAGTCGATTTTGTCCTTTTGAAGAACTCAACCTGTTTTCAACACATAGGGTCTGAAGGACTAAAGTTTTACTTTCCCTCTTTTTATGTTAGCAAAACACCAATGTTTTATGAACATAGGTTTTGTTAATCTGAGGTTCATACTTTAGTATTTAATGAAAACATCACAAGTTACACAACAACTATTGAAATCAATTTTGAAAATATGAAATGATCCCACAGTTTAACAGATATAAATTCAGATCTGAAAACTATGAGTGACTTATGCATGATATCACTTGTTGTGTGATATTTGTGTGTCATATGACATCTTGGTTGATGTACAGAGTTTTTGAATAACCATTTTGAACATGATTTACTCGATACTCTGTTTTTCAACTAACTACAACCAACCTTAGTATCAATGAATTTTGAGCTGAACTGTTATGTCAAATTGATTATTAGATCGAATTTGACTGTCCAAGCTCTGATACCAATTGTTAGGATCGGAGGCTCTACTGAATGTGTTTGTTTATATGATTTGAACAAATCAAATAGATATGAGCAGTTTTAAGTGCAGCGGAAATGAACAACAAACTTAGTAAACACAATCAAGGAGGAAAATAGTTTGATAAACACATGATTTGCATTAGTCGAAAGATTACAAAGTCAATCAAAAGATTACAAAGCATGTTTACAAGCTAAGCTCCCCCTCAGCCTGATACCCCAAGGTTGGTTGCACACAAGATGAAAGGATTGGACTAGAGGAGAAGAACTCGCTTAGTCAATCAAATGTAACAGTACAGGGTACTGTTACATTTATAGGCAAACGAAACCACTGAGGTATCTCAGCTGACGTCACCATGAAAGCGACGTCTAACAGCCTAACAACCTGTATCTACTGTCCTTTTATAAACACTGTTATACCTAACCACTGACTATACATAAAACAGATAATTCACTAAACAGCTGCTCTCTCTTAACATCAGTGCTTTCCTCAAGTTGATCAGTCCTTGATTGGGCCGAGCTTTGTCATCAGCAGTTTGTACCAGCAGTGCTTAGTGTCCAGCAGTCTTCTAAGCTTCAACAGTAGTTATGCAGAACAGCAGCAGTTGTATCCAGTCAGTGGATGCAAGACCATCAGTTGTTATAAATCACTTTCAAGGGAGAAGACTTAGTGTGAACAGCTGCTTATTGTGAATCCACAGTTGTGACCTGGTTTTGGTTTTACATTATCTGTTCCTCTGGTAGGGTTCAATCCCAACAAATTCCAATTCCCTTAAATTCCATTGAATTCCTGCGAACCAAACGCCCCCTTATTCAACGTACCTTTCATCGGCATGCATCTCCACATCTCATCACCCTAAGGCTTTATCAACATCATAATAATTTGCACTAGAGAAAATTACTCCGGAGCTTTCGTCCAAATAGCAGCTTTCATCCACATATAACACTTTCGGTGTCTGGCGTTTTAAAACTTAACTTCTTCTATCCCAGAAACCAACAGAGTTAGATTTTCTATTAACTCTCCCTCGTGTGCCCATAACGTGAGGGGCAATTTCATTCTTTCAAGGAAACAGTCCAATTTGGTCTTCAACATCAAAACTAAACCACAAAATAAAACGCTGCAAAATATGAGCCCGTCGCAGAGATGTGAAGAACGCCCTGGACTCTCCCTGATGGGCGCCTAATGTGTACGGCGGAAAACGCTGAAGTTCCATCACAGCGCCAATTTTGGAAGAAGTGGGTGGACTGTTATTCTGAAGGTAAAGTACGTTATCGATTAGGTGATCTCTGATGTATTCGCAGGCGTAGATCTTGACTTGAACGGTAGATGTGTCGCAATATATGAATTGTGATGGAACACAGACGATGAACTTCTTGTTCCAAATAGGGATTTCACCGTCGTTGCGATCGAGGTGGTGGCGGAGCTTTGTGAAGGGATCTACGTAAGCAATTACGTAGGTGTGCATCCAGTGCATTTTAACAAAAGGCGGAATCTTAAGACTTTGTGCTAAGATCTAGTTAACCGATCGATATCGAAAGGTTGGTCAAAAATAAAGTTAAAATTAGTTTCTTAGCTATGGTGTACTAGTAAGGGTAAGTAGGGTGTCAGACTACGAAGAACTAGTGGAAAGTGTCTAAGTTTAAGTGCCTTATTAATTTAAACATTCAACTATAAAATGGAGAATTGATTGATTGTTGAAAAATTAGATTGAGTTTTGATACGTGGTCGAAAACCAATGATTTAGTATTTTTAAGTTGATGTTTTTAAATAACTTTTAGTTTCGAATAGCCTACTTTTGATTGGATTATGTTTTACAGGTCTAACGGAGTTTAAGGAGCTATTCGGGAGGTATACGGAGCATCAGGATGGAAAACAGGTCAACCGGGAGCGAGAAATGGGAAAAACATAAACCAAAGAAATGGAGGTATCATCGTCGACGCCCTCCTGGGTCGTCGACGACGCCATCTGGTTTGTTCCGTTAGGTAAAAAGTTGCGTAGACAGTAGAATTGAGCGTTGGAGAAAAACTGAAACATCTAGGGGCCATCGGCGACGCCTTCGGCTAAAGGGTGTCGCGAATTTTGGTTTCCAATGATTTAGGACGAGTTATATGGCTAGTTTTGACCATTTTTCGAGGAGTTACGTATTCTTTAAGCTTTGAACACCACTTTGGAGCCAAGAACACCAACCCTTTCAATTCCAATCATCCACAATCATCCGAATTCATCATCCATTCTCATTCCATAACCTTAATCATCATCCAAACTTCAATCCGTTCATCGCCATCATCCATCCCAAAGCCTAGCCACCATCTTCATCACTTTCAAGGCTTCAAGATGTTCAAGTTCAATCCTCAATCAATCGTTGATCAAGTTCCGTTCACCATGAGCAGCTAATTCTCGCGGCTTTCACCCCGGTGAAAACTTTTGTAAGGTTTAGGGTTTGCTAATTGTTCCTTAGTTGATTTGTGACAAATTGAATTGTATTTTGAATTTATTGATACTTGTCTTACATTTGAACTAAATTTGTGAATTGACGAATGATGATAAAATTTGACTTTGAGAAATAAGTTTGTGTATTTATGCCTTATCTTTCAAGAGGTTTTACTTGTCCGAGGTAACGAAGTGCATTGCGGCCGTTATACGCGTTGATAGCAATTGGCACCTAAGCTTCGTGATAGAAATCCGTTAATGACATGTTCAATTGAATCAATTTAAAAATGGTTAGCAACCCCAGGCTTTGCAATTATTGAACCGGGTGTGAACCTTGTTTCTCAATCATTGT
Source organism: Helianthus tuberosus (assembly GCA_030545235.1). NCBI lineage: Eukaryota > Viridiplantae > Streptophyta > Magnoliopsida > Asterales > Asteraceae > Helianthus > Helianthus tuberosus. Next base: position 120,003,368 of record CM060403.1, read on the forward strand.
TTTAAATTATCAAACCAAGTTTCTTGCAATCGATCTAGTTTTTAGTAGTCAATTAGTTTAAACAAATTGTCGGTGCTATCAGACATCTTTTCAACCAAACAAGTAATCAAATTAAAACCGTTAGCAAGCTTCATAAAAGTGACACATTCTTTAAAATCAATCAAGTCCGCACACAAACCACAAACTATCCGTGGTTCGACCCCTTACTACCACTAACTAATTGTCAAAGGTAATTAGGGCATATAAATATTATCTTTGATCGGGGCACAACACTCCGATCAGGTTTTGAAAACAACAATAGATAAAGAGTAATGCATTCCGGGTTTCAAGTTTAGTAAAACATAATCAGTTTAATTAACCTAGTGGGAATTCATTAAGGGTAACAATGTATATGCTTAATCAAGTGATGGATGTGGAACCGAACTTAATGGGTTCTATTCATACAACTAATAATTCAATTATGTGAAAACAAAACTAGTAAACAAACTGCTAATGATGTACAAAATCAAATGCCTATCAATATAAAATTTGAACACAACCAAATCTTTTAAATGTAAAACCCACAATTGAATTCGGTCAAAAGTTAAGAGGTTAACGAAATTCAATCCTAAGAACCTAGGTTAAACAAGAGCCAAAAGTATCTAGCTCAAACCCTACAACCAGAGAAGACCATGGGTAGTTTAACAACTCATCAGCATTGTTGAATCTTCAATAATCGGTTGGAACCTTGATTACATTGACTTGTAGGATTGGAGGATGATTGGAGCTCTCAAAATTTCCTGGGGGGGGTGGGGGGGGGGGGGGCTAAAAAAGTTTGGGAATAGAAAGAATTTTGTATCCTAGGGTTTATGTTTAAATAGGGAGGCAAATCCCTTAATTTGCGACATTAAACTGACTAAGGACATAAATTACGTGCCAGGGGACGTAATTTGCACCCCTTGATATACGATGCTAATTCACATAATTACGTTTCTAATTACGTCCTTTCTCAGCATAGGACGTAAATTACGTCCTTAGGAACGTAATTTACGTGCCCATTGGATTTTTTCTCCTTTTTTCATATTCAATACACTGAAATAGTCAATATATTGTGGCTCACGTAACTCATTTTCTAACCTAAGACATGCGCATTTGAAGTTTTGACTCTTTACTGTCGATCATTCTTGCTCTGTTTTTGCTTTCGGCTTCGTGTTTTTACCCAAACTCTTCACGAACACTTTCTTTCCTTCTACATGCTTCTAACTCTCATATAAGTCCCAAAAAGCGTCCTGTAAGCTCCGGGTACCTGGAAATCAAATCATTCTCGAAGTAAATTGGTTTTATACGAATAAACACTTAAGACCCCATAAGTAAACACGTTAAAACCAAGTCAAATACCCTCATATCATTGACATCTAGGATCTTTGATCCATCATATTATCGAAGTTTCTCATACGTGAAACTTGTAATTAAGGTATGATTAGGTGGTGTTTGTGATGAGTTTGTTGTTACTCTATAAACATGCAGAGTAACCATTCCTTACCCTCTTTTCACCCACATCTCTTCTCCGACCAAGTCTTGTTTCCGGCCAACAAATATCACATATATCCGACGGGTTTTAGGTTGTTCAGGCGAAGCTTTTTTTGAATGAGAGACATATTGACAAAGACAACAGTTCAGTTTTTTTTAAGTTTGTTTTGAGGTTGAAGACAAGATTGGACTTAGAAGGATGAAGCGTGTTAAGTTTTGAAATGCCAGGCACTAGCTAAAAGTGTCAAACGTGGATGAAACCTGATGTTTGAATCAAACCGGAGAGATGAAAATTGTAGTTTACTCTTTGCACTATAATAATTGTCTTCATCATCAAATAGTCCGTAGTAGCCTCTCATAGTGGCCTTAGCTACCAAATATAGAAAAACCATGAGGTAGCTATCATACGATAGTTATCCCCAAGGGATATGGTGTGATGGTATGGTGTCTCACCTATATCTATGAGGTGAATGGTTCAAAGCCTACAAAGTATTTAGGTTTTTTTTAGCTATCATACAATAGTAAACAATATTGTGTTAACATGTAAATCAAATCATAAAGCAAGCAATCACAAACATATAGATAAACCGTACTACATATATCGTAAAATAACTTATTATTCATGCATTATTTAACTGTGAAATTAGTCTTAAGTAAACATTACGGTTATTGTAAATCATCTTGTTTTCTGGAAAAAGGGTTATTCATAAAAGCATAACATCATAGGGAAGTGGTTAAATCCATGATGGATCCCAACCTTACTCATTATCTCGTATTGTAAAATGCAAGGATATTAACATGTCTTATTTATCAGTTTTAATGAAAGATCACTCCTCCTATATGAGAAACAATTGGGGATTCGATCTCATAGCATGAAAAGATGTAAAGATCAACCAGAAACCTAAACATATTAAGCCACTTGGATATGCCTTTGTCATTTTTATACACAACAATCTCAACAAAACAACATAAACTAAACTAGTATAATTTTTCCTATAGTTATAGTTATACACATGAGCTATGTAGTTAATATCCCGATATATCAATGATATATCTGTTATCAGTCCCATGCCGAGATGTCGGTGCAAAATATCGATCAGAATATCAGTACCGATAATATCGGCGATATTGACCGATACTTGACCGATATATCACTTATTTTCCCGATATCAATACCTTTCTTCTTGTTTCTACTATTCGTCTTTCTTCTTATTGTTGCTCTTAATGTTTTAAGTCTTAGTTATTAGTTTGTTACTGTTAAATGTTAGTGTTTTAAGTCTTAGCTAGTTCCTACTTGCTACAATTGTTAGTGTTTTGCTAGTTGCAAAAGATTAATTTATTAATGGTACGAGAGTATACTGAATTGTTAGTGTTAAATTGCTATATATATAAATTTATCATGGTATTAAAATTATCGGTATCCCACCGCAATAACAGATATCTCAAATATCAGTCCTTGACCGATATCCGATAGTTTACCGTATTAACTACTTAGCACATGAGTTATATAATTAATAATACATGGGTTTGCATTCTGATTGTTTAGTGCTTGTTTTACAATAATAAATAAACAAAGATAAGTCCAAAATAAATAGAGATATCAATGTCTAAAGTAGTTAGTTTAAAATAAAAGTTAAAAAAGAAAATGGGTATAACTATCTCACATAGTTCATCCATAAAAAAACCATATTTTCTTATAAACCACTTCAAGGTTTGTTTATCCACATAAAACTACTTTTTTTTCTTATCAACAAACCGTCAAACACATTGTAAAACCTTGGACTCGCGAGTTCATCTCCGACTTGTACAATGCAAGACATATACGTTATCTAAGCGAAGTCACAATTTTAAGGGACTTGTGTCAAAAACATGAATCCTCAACCAAATCTGTGATAGCTCTTATTTATTCATCTTGCAAATGCCTTGTATTCGATTACATTGTTTTACACTTATTGTAATATCATCTGTAAACATAAAAGGTGTACATATCTTTATCTACTTTATAAGAAGACACACATTTCTTAGCATCTTTATTGTTGTCGCTCTTAACGTAACACATACACAATTAGAGCCAAATGAATATTGTAATTTTATTGTAATTTATTTGTATTACATCTACCTAAAATAGATAAGCTAAATTAGTGGATGTTAGTTAGGTAGGTGCTAGTATATATCTCTTTCCTTGTACCACTTCAAATTCATTCGAAAAATATTCCCTTTTATTCTAACAAATTACATGGTATCAGAGCTTTGAAGCTCCATACCTTCAATCTCATCTTTTCTTCGTTCCCTTCTTTTCTTCTTCTTCAGACTACGGTCTGATATACCTTCAATCATTTAACCATGGGTGACAAAACTGCTCCGACAAAACCCGAAACACTTCATCCCGTCTACACCGTGACCAACATCCAAAACAAAGTCAGAATTTTGGATGGCAAGAAGGTAACCTATTCGTCGTGGGTTAAGCTATTTCAGTTGCATGCTCGCGGGTACAAGGTCTTGGACCATATCGATGGTACAAAACCTCCCAGTGAAGAAGACCCGGCATATGGAAACTGGACGGAAATAGACGCGATCGTCCTCCAGTGGATCTACGGAACACTTGCAGACGACCTCTTGGCTCGCGTTCTCAAACCCGAGTCCACAGCCCTTGAAGCTTGGAATCGCATTAAAAATATCTTTCACAGCAATAAAGGATCTCGTACGGCCGCTCTAGAGCACCAACTTGTCAATCTCAAACTTCAATCCATGCCCTCTCTAGATGCTTACTGCCAGCGACTCAAGGAATTGTATGATCAGTTGAAAGATGTGGGAAGTCCGATCACCGAAACGAGGTTAGTCATTCAACTTGTTCGTGGCTTACCATCCGAGTTTGATACTACCGCCGCTCACATCAATCAAACTCTACCTTCTTAGGACGATGCTGTTGAAATGCTCAATCTTGAGGCTGACCGTCATGCCGCGCGTGACAACTCGTCCATTCTAGGGCAAGTGCTTGAAGCTCAAGCAGCCATTCATAATACGGGATCCAGTTACAATCGCCAGCCAAATAGAAACGGCCCAAACAGACCAAATAATAACAAGCCCAACAACCGATCCAACCCTCGACCCAATGCAAACCATCGCCCTCAGTCCAATCAATCATCCACCATAGCCCACAACTCGCATTCGGCCCAGCGTACAAGCAGACCCCCACAACCCAATCAGCGCCCTCTTTGGGCCGGCCCATATCACCCACCACCGTCACCATACTGGGCCCCATATTGGGCTAGCCCATACCAGCCACCACCATGTCCTTATCCCACAACAGCGGGCTAGGCCGCACCTTGGACACCACCTACAAACAAAGCCTACTCACCCAAGCCAAATTCAAAACCACCCCAGGCCCACCTAAGCGATGTTAACCCACTGGATCCTTCTGAACTCGAAGCTGCTTTCTCTGCCATGGCTATGGAACCCGTAGAGGACCAATGGTTCATGGACACCGGTGCTACGTCTCATCTCACTAACGAATCAGGTATGATCACTAATCCAACTATTAATTCTATTAAATTTGTTTTGGTTGGTAATGGCAATCGTGTACCAGTTCTTCGATCGGGTCATACTACCTTAAACCATACCAATACCCCTATCCACCTTAAAGATATCCTCCACACCCCACACATAGTCAAAAACCTAATATCTGTTCGTAAACAACTTACTGTCGATAATTATGTTTCTATCGAATTTGATCCATATGGTTTTTCTGTGAAGGATTACAAGACTGGGAAGATCCTGAGTCGACACAATAGTACCGGTCCACTCTATCCGCTCACGGCCCCGACTACATCTACGACAACCGCATTTCATGTTTCGTCTTCATTTAACTTTTGGCATAATCGACTAGGACATCCAGGATCTCATATCATGGATTTCTTAAGATCGAAAAGTTTAATTCCTTGCAATAAACTTAGTACTTCGTTTGTTTGTCATTCATGTCAACTTTCAAAGAATAAAAGGTTGTCGTTTCATTTGTCAAATTCCAATACTTTAATACCATTCGACATCGTCCACTGTGATTTATGGACCTCACCTTTGCAAAGTAAACATGGTTACAAATATTACATGGTTCTTATCGACGATTTTACCAACTTTACTTGGGTTTATCCATTACGCTTTAAATCTGAAACATTTACTAAATTCACTCAATTCTACAAATTCATTCTCACACAATTTAATCGACCAACTAAATCGTTTCAATGTGACATGGGGGGAGAGTTTGACAATAACAACTTCAAATCATTTGCAACCAAAAACGACATTCAATTCCGTTTTTCATGCCCACACACATCTCAACAAAATGGCAAAGCCGAACATATGATACGACGACTCAATGACATCATTCGGTCTTTGTTAACCCATGCTTCATTACCTCCCGTTTTTTGGGTTGAAGCGCTGCACACCGCAACCTACCTACACAACATCTTGCCATCTAAAACCATACATTCCAACATTCCCACTACCATGCTCTATCTAAAAACACCTGACTATGACCATTTACGCGTCTTCGGAAGCGCATGCTTTCCAAACCAATCTGTAACTCAACCACACAAACTTACACCTCGGTCCACAGCTTGTGTATTTCTTGGGTACCCACCTAATTATCGGGGTTACCGATGTCTCGACCTTCAAACCGGAAAAATTATATTATCACGACATGTTACGTTTGATGAACAATATTTCCCTTATGCCTCAACACCAATTCAACAAAATTCATATTCTTTTTTGGACAGAGACCCTTCTCCTACAATATTCACTACCTCACCTTCCCTTATACAACCTACCATGTTCCCTACCCCACCATCACCTACTCACTCTACCCCCTCCACAGAAGCCTTAAATTTGTCCCACCACACAAACTCCCAAATTGTGGCTCACTGTCCCCACACAACGAGATACCTTCCACACCACATTCAATCCCATCCGTCACAAATACTTCCGTCACTAACACTTTGCACCACCACTCCAACACTACAGCTTCCGCCACTCCTACCCATACCACCCAAACCACCCCAACTATACTCGTACCACTCCCACCACCCTCATCACAGCCTATCCCAAATCATCCGATGGTTACCCGTTCCAAACGTGGCATCGTGAAAACCAAACATCCGATTAACCTGTATGTCGATGCCACCTCTACCACACATACCATCTCTCCTATCCCCAAGTCACACAAAACAACCATGACCGATCCGAACTGGCATGCGGCTATGCAAACTGAATACAAGGCTTTAATAGAAAATGACACGTGGGATTTAGTGCCTCGACCTACGGATACTAGCATCATTAGATGCATGTGGCTATTTAGACACAGGTTCCATGCGGACGGTAATCTTGAACGTTACAAAGCACGTCTAGTCGTAAACGGAAAATCTCAACAAGTAGGCATCGACTGTGACGAGACATTTAGTCCCGTTGTCAAACCGAATACAATTCGAACGGTTCTTAGCTTAGCAGTCTCAAATAAGTGGCCAATCAATCAACTTGATGTTAAGAACGCGTTTCTACACGGCGACCTAAACGAAACCGTATATATGTTTCAACCACCAGGTTTCGTTCACTCGGACAAACCCACACATGTTTGTCGCCTAAAGAAATCGCTTTACGGACTTAAGCAAGCTCCGCACGCATGGTACCATCGGTTTGATTCATACATTAAAACATGTGGTTTTCGAAGCGCGGTCTCCGACAGTTCTCTGTTTATATATCGCAATGGCACACAAATGGCATACCTACTCTTATATGTCGATGATATTATCTTGACCGCGTCCAACACCACTTTGTTGCATCACTTTATAAACTTGATGTCTCAAGAATTTGCAATGAAAGATCTTGGTCGTATCCACCAGTTTCTTGGCATTCAAGTTCAATCTACAAATGATGGCTTGTTCTTATCTCAACATTCGTATGCAGCCGACATCCTTACACGGGCAAATATGCAACATTGTAAACCAAGTACCACCCCAACAGACATAAACAACAAGCTTAGTGCCGACACCGGTGAATTGTTACCCGACAGTTCTCTTTATCGAAGCCTCGCCGGTGCACTTCAATAGTTAACAATTACCCGACCCGACATTGCATACGCGGTGCAACAAGTTTGCTTATTTATGCACGCCCCACGCGAGCCACACTTTAACTTTCTTAAACGTATAATGTGGTATCTAAAAGGCACCATTGATCAGGGCCTCTATATCACTCCCTCCAAATCGGTCACACTCACCGCCTACTCCGATGCCGGTTGGGGGGTTGTCCAGACACTCGACGATCAACTTTGGGGTATTGTGTCTTTCTCGGCGACAACTTGATCTCTTGGTCCTCAAAACGTCAACCAACTATATCGAGATCTAGTGCCGAGGCAGAATACAAAGGCGTTGCAAACACCGCAACTGAGCTCACATGGCTTCGTAACCTCCTCTTAGAGCTACATGTCCCAATTCGTCAAGCTTCCATCATCTATTGCGACAACATTTCTGCCATGTATCTATCTCACAACCCGGTCCAACACCAACGTACCAAACATGTGGAGATCGACATTCATTTCGTCCGGGAAAAAGTTCAGCTAGGCGCCATTCGGGTCCTCCATGTCCCAGCGGATTACCAATACGCGGATATTTTTACCAAGGGACTTCCACGACACTTGTTCAATCGGTTTAAGTCCAGCCTTTGCCTTCGCCAAGCTGCGGCTACGACTGCAGGGGGATGTTAACGTAACACATGCACAATTGGAGCCAAAGGAATATTGTAATTTTATTGTACTTTATTTGTATTATATCTACCTGCGATATTGATGTAACTCGGCCAGTTCTTACAGTAATAAATAAAAGTAAAGCTTCTCCTTTAAAAAAAAAAAAAAAAAAAAAAAAAAAAAAAAAAAAAAAAAAAATCTACCTAAAATAGATAAGCTAAATTAGTGAATGTTAGTTAGGTAGGTGCTAGTATATATCTCTTTCCTTGTACCAGTTCAAATTCATTCGAAAATATTCCCTTTTATTCTAACAAATTACAGTCGCAACTCTCAAGTCATTGATGTATAATACATTTTGGTACATTGATGTAATTTTGTATGAGGTGGTCATCGGATAAATGTTCTTTGATCTCCTAATTTTATATATTTTTTGGTGTACTCAAGTCCCGTTGTCATGAGGTAAACCTCATCTTTGCCCAAACCTACATCTTATTGCCAATAAGGAGGAAAGGGGCTTCATTTTTACATGTGGGGACTTTAAACTTTCACAGCATAAGTTCATAGAAGATAACCTAAGCCACCATAACTCAATATGGTTAAAAAAGGTGTACTCGATGGCTATTTCAATCAAATATCATGTTGTATATCTTCACTCTAGCTTCGCCGGTGCACCATTTTGAGTATATGTCGGAAAGTCGAGTTAGAAAAATAGAAGAAACTAGTTAAAAAAAGAGTTGATGAAGGGGTCTAGAAAGGAAAACCTATTCAACTTTGACTTGTATTATGTGTGGATACCTTGTAGGACATCGAGTGAGACAATATTGTTCTATCGTGAAAGATATACATCAAATGAACTCAAAACTGCATTTAGAACCACAAACCAATATTGTAGCCACATGTCAACTAGTCATAATCAATCAACATGAAAAATTGGAAGACAAACTACTGTTCTTATTTTTGTTATTCGTTAAACTTGTGGAAAATAATAAAATTACAAAAGCTCATATAAGAAAGTTATTACAATTAGTCAAAGCATATCTTAAATTATATATTATCTATATGATTTGTGAGAGTTGATGAATAATGCCTTCATTCTATTGGGCCACATGGCAACTACAATTTTTTTTGTCTTCTCATCGCCTCATAATCATCACTATCACCACTCTGTTTTCCTCCTTTTCAAAAAACCCTGGCCATGTTTTTCGGTTGAATGCTCATATCAAAGTTGATCGAGATTCCCATCATAGGGATCACAAACGAGTAGTGCACAACAAAAAAGAAAAGTGTACAACACATTCACAAGCAAAGTAGAACAGTTTGATCCACCTTTCAAGCTATTGAGAAATTGAAGAGATAGAGTACTAAAATTAGATCTTGAAATCAATCAACAAAAACTAGTTATAAATACCAATTTATAACTCATGAATAGTAACTTTTCTACAATTTGTCATTTTTTAAGTTTAAGCTTCACCCCTTATAGTATAAATCATATAAATCTTGAACCCATCTAAATTTTTGGATAACTTTTCAACTTTTTAGTTTCACTCATTTATTTATACTATAAATAATATATATTTTTAGCCCATTAATTTTTTTAATAGTATTGCATATATCATTTAATTTTATTTTATTTTTCTATTTTAAAATTTCAAACTACATCACTATGATTAACTTTTTTCTCAATATTACAATATGATTTCTATTGGAAACGTAGTTTTAACAATCTGATTATTTTCGACAAATTTCCAAGTGACACGGGTCTAGAAATCATCCCCACACTTAACTTGGTTAAGGTTGAGGGATTAGAACTGCCAACAAGGGCAAAATATGAAGTTGATGGGCTGAAAATGACAAAAACCAAACTTGGTTGCGCTGAGGCCATATACGGACCGTATGGGAAACCCATTGTGGTCCGCAATATATACCTACACAACAATAAATTCGCTGGCAGCAGCCTTCTTCCCCATTTTGACACTTATCTTCACTCTTGCTACTTTATTCTTCGGTTGTGACACATAGATGGACACTAATCTTCATTCTAAGCCTCCATGAACACTTACCCTAAGCTTAGGCATCCTCATTTTTGCTATAAATAACACCCTTTGTGCATCAAAGTGTTCATCCCAAACACACTTCACTCATAAGTCTTGTGTGTGCTTCTTACTTCTGCTTTTGAGCTCTCTTTCTCCTTTGGCCTTTTGAAAAAGTCTTCCTTTAGTACTTTCAATAGAAATTAGGTTCATAGTTTAATTTCATCCGAGCGTCGAGAATTTCAAACGGGTTGACCAAACTCTTTGACCTTCAATTCTGACCACTTTGGTCAACCAATTTCAAATAAAAAAACACCCAAATGGTCTACATAATTTAAGGAATAAAACCCTACATTTGTACCTCATGATCATCACGTCTAAATGGGTCAAAATGAAAAGTTAAACCTGAGTTTTTGAAAAGTCAAACACGGCTTTATGAAATAACCAAAGAATGACCTTTAAGCATATGTAATATGATATCTTAACATCAAATCATTTTATACAACATAACAAAAATATGTTCTAACCTATTTGACTTGTCACAAACCCGTTTTCCCGTCTGAGCGCGGATTTACACATACGACTCATTAAAATGGTGTAAACCATATAAACAAATCGTAACGGGTCAAAACCTTTTCAAAACACTTTCAAATCAGAATGTAAGGCTAACCAACCATAATACACGAGACTCCTTACTCGTATAGTTATAACCAATATTCTATCCAGTCAACGCTTAGTCTAGCAGAACCGTGCTTAAATCCACGTTAACCGGTCAAGTTTAAATGACTTATAAAGATCCGTAAACAATTCTCTTGGATATTGTTTCCATTCACTCTGGACTATAGAGCCCTCCAGTAATCGCACCGTAGACAATAAACTTTGAGTCTGGTTGTACTATGAACTGGATACGTTGTGTTCTACGATAGTACGGGTAAATACTTTTTAACTACTTTTATCAAAACTTGGGATATAGTATTTAACCCCTTGGTTCGGGTATTGTAACCGGCTAAATGTGTTCATAATGCAATAATCAGATTTAATCCGTATTGTTTGATTAACAGAAACGATTGGGGGTTGATAGTACCGTATCCAGGTTCTTAGATTATTGTAATGGCCATAAGTGCGTGGTGTGGGCATACACCTGTCAGTCACTAAATATGGTGTGTATATTGATCTAATACTGGCTTCCATCCTAGTTCTCAAACGTGACAAGCATGTGAATCTAGTAATAAGGGTACTTGTCCCAATGAAAAATAATTGTTTTAAAAATGAGTCGGTTAACTGTATTTACCAGTGAAAGTTGACGTCTTTTTAAAGGTTGAATTAGAGGTGACGAACCTAGACAATAGGTCGGATAAGACTCGGTCTATAGCTTGGGAATTTGTGACTCCGATGGTCAATGCCTATATGTCTCAAAATTTATTTTATTTTGATTATAACTTTGGGATACCTTGTATCGAATATTTGATACCTAAAGTTTTAATATAATTTCGGAGCCTTTAAATACTCGTACTTTACTATTACATAACTCGATATTTACGTTGCGCAGTGAAACTGGTATACAATGTTCAGGCTCAAACCTCACATCCGGACCCACTAGAGAAAGCAGGGTGTGACAATAGTTGTATTCAAAATAAAATATCTTTTTGTATTGTAAACGATTTCCGCCCATGCCTGTCAGACTGTAGATTACAAATATTACCTAGTGTAGATTACAAATAATTACTTAAAAAACAAAATGAGATTTTGTTTGAGCGTGTTAAAAGATTTCTTATTACACAAATTATGAGAAAATTTAAAGCTAAATGGGAAAGAAAGGATACCCTTGAGGAAAAAGTAAAAGCCAACCAAAGAATTCTAAAAATTCTTGTTTTTAACCATAAATGGCAAAGTAAATACAAAAAAAGTAATTAATTTCACAAACCTAAATCTAAAAACATCTAAACACAACAAAAACTCAAAACTCTTTTTTTTTTCATTTACCATTTTATCATTTTTTTAACGATGAATAAAAGTCTGATCACCCAAGTAAACCTAATGACAAAAGGCTACTAACGTCCGCAAATACAAACCACACCACTGACCCAACCCATTATCATTTTAAAGGAAATCCACCGTCCAAAGATCTATTGTAATAAAACCACTAACTCAACTCAAAACATTTTTACTTTATGCGACTCGAACCCATAAACTCCGTGTCGAAAGGTCATATGGCTATCAATTCACAACAAGATTCGTTGACCCATTTTATCATATTAAAAAAAAGAGTTAATTACTGTTTTCGTCCCTGAGGTTTGTCAAAAATAACGGTTTCAGTCCATTAGTTTAAAAATTGCGATTTCAGTCCATTAGTTTCATTTTCGTAACCATTTCAGTCCACTAACTTAACTCCATCCATTTATTTTGTTAACTTTGAGTTAACTAACTAATTCAGGGACGGTTTGCGTCAGTTTTAGAAACACAGGGACTTAAGTGTAAACTCTAAAACATTAAAACAAAAAAATAGTAAATTCCAAAAAATCAAAAAAATTCCAAAAAACCAAACAAATTCCAAAAAATAATAAAAATTCTAAAAAATCATAAAAATTCTAAAAAAATCTAAAAAATCCGTTTCGGCGCGAACTGTTTCGAACCCGAACCGTTTCGACGCGAACCGTTTCGACTCGTACCGTTTCGACCCGAACCGTTTCGAGCTGAACCGTCCGTACCGTTTCGACCCGAACCGTTACCGTTTCGACGCGAACCGTTTCGACCCGTACCGTTTCGACCCGAACCGTTTCGAGCTGAACTGTCCGTACCGTTTCGACCCGAACCGTTTCGAGCTGAACCGTTTCGACGCGAACCGTTTCGACCCGTACCGTTTCGACCCGTACCGTTTCGAGCCGAACCGTTTCGACCCGTACCGTTTCGAAGCCGAACCGTTTCGAGCCGAACCGTTTCGAACCAAACCATTTCGACCCGTACCGTTTCGAAGCCGAACCGTTTCAAGCCGTACCGTTTCGAACCGAACCGTGCGGTTTCAAACCGAACTGTTTCGAGCTGAACCGTTTCGAACCGAACCGTGCCGTATCGAATCGAACCGTTTCGAGCTGAACAGTTTCGAACCGAACCGTTTCGAGCTGTACCGTTTCGACGCGAACCGTGCCGTATCGAACCGAAACGGTTCGGCTTCGAAACGGTTCGCGTCGAAACGGTTCGGGTCCAAAGGGTTCGCATCGAAACGGTATGGTTCGAAACGGTTCGGCTCGAAACGGTTCGGTTCGATACGGCACGGTTCGGTTCGAAACGGTTCAGCTCGAAACGGTTTGGTTCGAAACGGCACGGTTCGAAACGGTACGGGTCGAAACGGTTCGGTTCGAAACGGTTCGGCTCGAAACGGTTCGGCTTCAAAACGGTACGGGTCGAAACGGTTCGGCTCGAAACGGTACGGGTCGAAACGGTTCAGCTCGAAACGGTTCGGGTCGAAACGGTACGGACGGTTCGCGTCGAAACGGTTCAGCTCGAAACGGTTCGGGTTCGAAACAGTTCGCGCCGAAACGGATTTTTTGGATTTTTTAGAATTTTTTAGAATTTTTATGATGTTTTAGAATTTTTATTATTTTTTAGAATTTTTTGGAATTTGTTTGGTTTTTTGGAATTTTTTTGATTTTTTGGAATTTACTATTTTTTTTTGTTTTAATGTTTTAGAGTTTACACCTAAGTCTCTGTGTTTCTAAAACTGACGCAAACCGTCCCTGAATTAGTTAGTTAACTCAAAGTTAACAAAATAAATGGATGGAGTTAAGTTAGTGGACTAAAATGGTTACGAAAATGAAACTAATGGACTGAAATCTCAATTTTTAAACTAATGGACTGAAACCGTTATTTTTGACAAATCTCAGGGACGAAAACAGTAATTAACTCTAAAAAAAACTGAATTCTTCCATATTGTTTGGTATCGAGGACATCGCCCTCCTTTTTAACTTTGAGTTTAGTAACATCGAAACTGCCGACGATTACGTGTCTGTCTTCTCCGCCCAATTTCCACCTTCTTCTTCGTTATTATATCTCCAAATTTCCCATTCATTCCATTCCAATCCACCCTTTCTCTCTCTCTCTCTCTCTCTCTACATTCCCTCATGGCCCCTGTTAACAACAATGATGAACACCCACCAAAATTCAAGGTCACCATCGTCGGAAGTGGCAATTGGGGCAGCGTTGCTTCCAAACTCATTGCCTCCAACACCTTAAAGCTCTCATCTTTTCATGGTTTGTTCATATAGGATTCATTTGCATTTTTTTTCTTTTTTTCTATTGGGTTCGTGAAAAATTATGTTTGATCTTGATTGAATCTTTAGATGAAGTCAAGATGTGGGTGTTTGAAGAAATATTGCCTGGTGGTGAAAAACTCACAGATGCCATCAATCGAACCAATGTAATTGTTTTTGTTTCCCTCAATTTTCAAGATTGTTTTCAAGATTGTATTTTTGTCTGAAAGTTTTGATTTTTTTTTTCAAGAATGTTTTTAAGATTTTTGATTATATATTTGTCTGAAAGTTTTGATTTTTTTTTTTTTTTGTTGATTAACAGGAAAATGTGAAATATTTACCGGGGATTAAGCTTGGGCATAATGTTGTTGCTGACCCAGATCTTGAAAATGCCGGTATCATTATCATTTGTTAACAACTTTCTGCCAAAAATATGAATCTTGAAATTATAATATTATTATTATGGTCACGTGCATAGCATAGACATTCTTTTCTCAGCCTAAAAAAAGATGTTTTTTTGGATTATTTTAGTGCATATGCAAATAATTTGTAGTTAACAATTGTGTTTAGATTTCTTGAAATTCAGGGGAACAAAATGTTTGATAAAGATTATATATTAGTGCATATGCAAATAATATTCCTTAACAATGGTGTTTAGATTTCTTGAAATTCAGGGTAACAAAATGTTTGATAAAGATTATATGTTAGTGCATATGCAAATAATTTGTCATTAACAATTGTGTTTAGATTTCTTGAAATTCATGGGAACAAAATGTTTGATAAAGATTATATATTAGTGCATATGCAAATAATTTGTCATTAACAATTGTGTTTAGATTTCTTGAAATTCATGGGAACAAAATGTTTGGTAAAGATTATATATTAGTGCATATGCAAATAATATTCCTTAACAATAGTGTTTAGATTTCTTGTAATTCATGGGAACAAAATGTTTGATAAAGATTATATATTAGTGCATATGCAGATAATATTCCTTAACAGTGGTGTTTAGATTTCTTGAAATTCAGGGGAACAAAATGTTTGGTAAAGATTATTTTATTAAAAATTATGGTTTTTTTTATATACATGTATGTAATTTATACATTCTTTTCTCAGCCTTAAAAAGGATGATTTTGTTGGATTATTATAGTGCATATGCAAATAATTTGTCATTAACAATTGTGTTTAGATTTCTTGGAATTCAAGGGAACAAACTATTTGATAAAGATTATTTTATTAAAAATTAGGGTTCTTTATATAATGTGTGTAATTTATTTGGTTAATATTGCAGTGAGGGATGCAAACATGTTGGTGTTTGTAACCCCACATCAATTTATGGAGGGTATTTGCAAGAGGTTAGTTGGAAAGATTCGGAGCGATGCTCAAGCAATATCTTTGATCAAAGGAATGGAGGTCAAGAAAGAAGGTCCTTGTATGATCTCCACCCTAATTTCGCAACAGTTAGGTGTTAATTGTTGTGTTCTTATGGGTGCTAACATCGCTAACGAGGTGATGTTTGATTAAATTATTTAAAAGTGATGATCAAGTTTCAATATGGTAAACACCTAATGATGTATAAGCAGATTGCAGTTGAGAAATTTAGCGAAGCGACGGTAGGATATAGAGGTAACAGAGATATTGCAGAGAAGTGGGTGCAGTTATTCAGCACTCCTTACTTCGCGGTCTCAGCTGTAAGTACAATTGATTAATCGTTCCGAGTTATTTAAAGTTTGTTTGGATTCGGATGCGCCATTTGAAAGTAATTATATTATAAAGTAGATTTGATAATTGGCTATAGTAAAAGGTCATATTGATGATGTTGAGTGTTTAACAAATTCTGATTATCTGCACAGTTGTTGATAAAGTAAATGGTAGTAAGGGGTATGTAAGTAATTTTGCTCTTATCATTTGATAATCAGTTTTGTTGCAACTAGTATTAAAGAAAACATGAAGTCACCATAATCAGATAATTACTTTCAAGTTTCAAACGCACATTCAACGCCCGTTTGCCTAATTTTGTGGTTTTTATATATTGAATTACTGTAAAGACATCTCTCGTGTATTCGTTAAAATATAGTGTCAAGATGTGGAGGGAGTTGAATTATGCGGGACTTTGAAAAATGTGGTTGCCATAGCAGCAGGTTCGGATTTTATTTTTATTTATTTTTGCTGTTTTTGTATATTTATCAGTCAATCAGCTATGAAACCAAACTGGTTTACTCTGGTTACGGTAAACCAGTTTGGTTTCATGCCAGGGCGGTCAACTACGGAGGCGATTCATATTCTACGGAGACTAATGGAAAAGTATAGGGAGAAAAAGAGAGATCTACATATGGTTTTCATTGACCTTGAAAAGGCATATGACAGTGTGCCACGTAAACTGATTTGGGAAAGCTTGGAGGGTAGGGGAGTTCCTGGGAAGTATATAGACTTAATTAGGGATATGTATGATAGGACGGTGACTAGGGTTCGTGCGCCTGTAGGAGATACAGAGGCTTTCCCCGTGGAAGTAGGACTCCACCAGGGGTCCGCGTTGAGTCCGTTTCTTTTTGCGGTGGTCTTGGATGAGCTGTCCAAGTCCGTTCAAGGGACAGTTCCGTGGTGCATGCTTTTTGCGGATGATATAGTGTTAGTGGCTGAAACTAGACTAGCCCTAAATGCCAGGTTAGAGGAATGGAGAGCAGCCTTAGAAGGCAATGGTTTAAGGATTAGTCGGTCCAAGACTGAATACCTTTATTGTAATTTCAGCGGTGCAGGTGGCAGCGAGGACACTCAGATTACCATTGAGGGACAAGTGGTCCCACAAACGAATAAGTTCAAGTACTTAGGATCGTTTGTGCAAGGGGACGGGGAGATAGATAGTGACGTAGCTCACCGCATCCAAGTTGGCTGGTGTAGGTGGAGAGCAGCCACTGGAATTTTGTGTGACAGGAAGTTCCCAACAAAATTAAAGGGAAAATTTTATAGGGTAGCAGTTAGACCGGCTATGTTATACGGGACAGATTGTTGGGCCACCAAGAAAACACAAGCTCGCAAGATGGAGGTAGCGGAGATGAGGATGTTTAGGTGGATGTGTGGCCACACGATGTTAGACCGAATAAGAAGTGAGGTTTTTAGGGATTGGTTAGGAGTAGCTAGTATATCGGACAAGTTAAAAGAGGGGAGGTTGAGATGGTTTGGGCATGTGAAGAGGAGGCAGTTGACAGAACCAGTTAGAGCAGTGGAAACCATGACAGTGGAAGGAAAGAGGAGTAGAGGCAGGCCCAAGTTGACTTGGGATGAAAGACTTAGACAAGATTTGCTAGAATTGCACCTCTCTGAGGACATGGTTCATGATAGGAGTTCGTGGAGACGTAGGATTAAGGTTAAGGACTAGTAGGTGAGGGTATAGGTGTGTCCTATCTGTGCTGAGGAGGGGGGGGGGGGTTAGATTTCGTTTACGATTTAGGTAGACCAATATATGATGATTTTCTTGTACATTTGCATATATGTTGCTTACTGATGTCTTATCTGCCTATTGCTACGTGATTTACTTACCCGTTTCTCGTCTATCTGTCGGTTGGTTGTGTTGGAGCCGGGGGTCTCTCAGGAAGCAGCCTCTCTATTCTTGAATAGAGGAAAGGTTTGCCTACATCCCACCTCCCCCAGACCCTACCAATAGTCTGCTATTTGTGGGATATACTGGGTATGGTTGTTGTTGTTGTTGTATCAGTCAATCAGCTATATTGATCAAAATTTACGGGTTTTTTTAACTTGTTATGGACAGGGTTTGTGGATGGATTAGACATGGGAAATAATACAAAGGTAAATGCAAAAAACTTTTAAAAATCTTAAAAAAAACATTGATAAATAAAGTTAATTATCATCTTGATTATTTTCTTGTTTATTCAATTATTTCAGGCTGCAATAATGAGAATTGGATTGAGAGAGATGAAAGGCTTATCAAAGCTCTTATTCTCTTCGGTTAAAGATAGTACATTTTTCGAAAGCTGTGGCGTTGCTGATCTTATAACAACTTGCCGTAATGATGAACATGCTTTTTCTTTGTTTTCTTTTCTTTTTCGTTTGGTTTTTATAGCATTAATATGTTTTGATTTTGTTATGGCAGTGGGAGGACGAAACAGGAGATGTGCAGAGGCTTTTGCTAAGAACGGTGGCAAAAGGTTCGGCTTTTGAACCATAACGTTATACTCCATGAACGGTTTGTATGGTATTTAGTTATTTGTTATGATTTGCAGGTCTTTTGATGATCTTGAAGCTGAGATGCTGCAAGGACAAAAGTTACAGGTACTATCATACATCATATCTTCATTTAAACTACTTACTAAAACCGCTGAAAAATGCATATACACCTTGATTTTGAAGGGAGTTTCAACAGCTAAAGAGGTATACGAGGTTTTGAAACACAAAGGTTGGTTAGAGATGTTTCCGTTGTTCACAACGGTTCATGAGATTTGCACTGGTCGTCTTCCACCAACTGCTATAGTTGAGTACAGCGAGCACGCCCCTAAGTATCCTATCACGGGTGGGCCGACTTCTTTTCCATGACTTACATGACTATCATCCACAGACTCTAATTTGGAAATGTAACCTTGAAGTTGTTTTGAATGTTTTTGGGGTTTTTTTTAAAGCATTTGGTTAATCAAAAAGTAGATAAATGTTTCTACACAGGAATATATTGTCAAAATGCACTTGTATCTGGAAAGCTTTTTTTGCTCTTTCCCCTGTTTCAACATTAATCAATCATACATGAAAAACCCATCTTAAACTTTGTTCAAGTTCTTTTTTTTTTTTTTTGCATCTTGTGTTCTTGCAAGAACTTTGGCCTGTCATTAAAGGTTTTATTTCTTTTACCAAACTTTGAACTTTTTCAAGATTAATGATAAAGCAAGAAAATTTAAAAAATTAGGGTTCTTTTTTTTTTTTTATCAAGTTCTTCATTTTTCATGCCAAATTGCCAATATACAAGTTCATCATCACCCACAGCAATTTCTTTTAATGGGTCAACAAATTCACCAAACCCAGTTTGAGAAATCAGTTTTAAGCAACACCCAAATGGAATCCAAGGTAAAAAGTCAATGATAAAATAAAATGTAAAAAAGCTGCCCCCATGCAGGATCGAACTACAGACCTCCAGTTTACAAGACTGGCGCTCTACCACTGAGCTATAGGGGCTTGCTTGAAATCCAAACGTCAAATAATTTTAAATCTTATACAGAACTTACAGACAAGCAATTAAGCTAAACAGATTCGGATCAGTTTCAGGTTAACACCTGCCTAACACGTGAGTCTTTTATATCAAGATTTAAAAAATAAAATAAAAACAGGGTAATTAAACATTATTGTTTATATGCATTTGTATTTCTAGTAGTACATTTGTAAATCTAAAGTGCTAATATGCCAAAAAAATATATATATATATATATATAAACGGGAAAACTTGTGTCATGTTTGGGTTCATATCTCTGCCACGGTTTCCAACTTCTTGCCGCGTTCGGTTTCATCTTGTCACCCTGCGAATACAACCCATTTAACACCTCTAAATTAAAACTTGCATCACATCTCATAATGGCTGGTTAATCAAAGACAATCTGATAGCTATAACTCAAATGTTCAACAAATTTTATTAACTGATCAATCATAGATAGGTTTAAAATTCTTGTAAGCAATAACAGCATAAAAAGGATCTGAACCAGACAACAATCCCAAAACCCCTTTAACCCACCCGAAAACCGACCCATCTCCCGTCTTTCCATCGCCTAGTTTCCGCACCACTTCAGGCTCAGTAAACCCATCAACACATTGAAAATACTGAACCACCAACTGCACCCGCCCATACCCGGTCCCTTCTCGCCACGCTCCAACCGCCTTCTCATAAAACATCCTATTACTAAAACTCACTATAAACACCCCACCCGGCCTCAACAACCGAAACACCTCAGCGAAAACCTTTTCGGGCTCTTGTAAATACTGAACACTAACTGTACACAACACAGCATCAAAACTAGCATCATCAAACTCAAAGTTCTGATCTTGGTTAAGATCTTTAACAACAAAGTAATCAAGTCTAGAGTTCTTGGCTAGCTCCTGTGCATTGAGCCCATGACCAACTACCTTCTTGTAGTTAACCTCTTTGGGCAGATGGCTAACCCATGAGCTCATGAGGTCAAGGATTTCAAACTCTGGGCTCAACCGGTTTCTGTAAAGATTGGTTAATGTGTCAATGAAGGTGTTGTCTACATGGGTTACAAATCTTGGGTATGCATAGAAGTCTCTGTCAGGAGATATGTTGAGTTTGGTTTTACCTTCTTTTGTGAGAACTGTACGTTTGATCTTGCCTGCTGATTGTGATTTGATTGGGTTGATTTGGGTTTTGGGTTTCAAGATTGTTGTGGGTTTGGGGATTGGGTTCCATTTGAAGGGTTTGAGGGTTGGTTGGAGGGTGTTCATGTGGAAAGTTGTGTTCTTGGTGAGACTTGAGAAGTTTTGTTGTGGCCAATCTTTACAAATGATGGATCAGGGTTTTTTTTATTTTTTATTTTATTATTTTCTGAATGCATAATATATTTGTGTGGTCATGACACATTAGAAAATGGGCATGGTTGATCACAAATGAAGTAACTAGGGACCACCCATTAACCTAAAACCCAAAATAAGAAATATTTAAGATAGAGTAAATTACGATTTTGGCATATGTGGTTATATCACTTTTACTCTTTTAGCCCAAAAATAATCTTTTAACATCTGAGCCCCTAACATCTTTTTTTCTAACCCTTTTAGCCCCTAACGCTAACCCCATCCATTTACTTTTAGGGGCCAAAAGAGTTAGAAAAAAAAATCGTTGGGGCTCAGATGTTAAAATATTCCTTTTTTTGACTAAAATGGTAAAAGTTATATAACCAGGGGCCAAAATCGTAATTTACTTTTTAAGATAACATGAGATGAGTTTAAAAAAATTGCTGAAGTATTAAGTGATGTATGACTCAATTACCTAAAACGTACATAAACCGTACAAGTAAACACTCTTTTAGTTTTTAGTTATTCTTAAGTAATAGGGAAATCTACTAATTTAAAAACTTCTTAGTTTTTTATAATTCTAACTTGCTAGGGTAATAAAGTTATCTAAAAGTAACAATGATAGTAAACGTTTTTGGGAATCCCTACAACCAAGTTTTAAGAAAGTAACGATACCTTATGGGTATTGAGTAATCGGTTATAGGAGTGTTCAGAATTCGATTCAGATTCGAAAAATTCGAAATTCGGCTTGATTCGAATTCGATTATCAAGGTTTGAATTCGATTCGAGTCCAGTAATCGAATAGGAATTTATGATTTTCAATTCGATTTGAAATTCGAATTCAGTTTATACACACATAGTGATAAGTCTATCATGCATCATAACATTAGCAAACTTAATGACAAAGCTTATACTACTTATTTCTAAATTCTTACCTAACTTACATCGCTGATAGTAACCGGCCTAACTTCCAAGTTTTGATCTTTTAACATATTGATAGTTTATTAGTATTGTAGGTTATTATTTTTTATGATATTAGTTTGTAGGAGATTTAAAAATGAAAGTTAAATACTTTATTTTAAGGTGAATTTGAATTTGAATTTAATCGAATTCATTGGACTTCGAATCGAATTCGAGTTTTAAATAGGTATTGAATCGAATAGATCAAATCTTAATCGAATACGAATTCAGGTTAAAAAAATGAAGTGTGAAATTATCAATATACGTCTCATTATCATCGAGACATCTCTAGTGGGGCTTTTTCATTCTCCCATCAATGAATCCAGAAGAGATGGATATGATGTGTGTTGAATCCAGAATTTTGTGATATTTGTTGGATTGTGCAACTGTGTAAAAGGAATTGGGTGAGTTTTGAGAGAGATATATATATATGAGAGAGAGAAATTTAATAATAATTTATTTTTTTATGTTTTAATTATAAGGGTATTTTGGTCATTTAGCAATACTTAACCAAAAAATTCTAACAGTGTTAGAAATTTGGACTCAAATGGTTAAAGAAAATGCTTATGGGGACTCAGGTCGTTAAACTTTTTGCTTTTGGACTCAACTAGTTAAAACCCATAAAACACAGGGACTCAAAAAGTAATTTACCCTATTTCTAAATTCATACCTAACTTACATCGCTGATAGTAACCGGCCTAACTTCCAAGTTTTGATCTTTTAACATATTGATAGTTTATTAGTATTGTAGATTAGGGTGGAGATACAATAGGAAGTTTATTTGGCTAGGAAGGCTAGGAAGTGATCTTAACCATCCATTTAGTTAATCAAGTGCTAAAATTAAATGATGGAAATTGAAGGGAAGAAAAGAGGCGCGCGAGTTTATTTAGGGGCATTCTAGTCAATCCAAGCCAATAGTTTCTCTCTCCTCCAATCCCCCCCCCCCCCATTTTTTAAACGTTAATAACTCTTTCATATGACATTATTTTTTTTTTTATAAAAATTGCACAAAAAAACGAGCGTTTTTTTTATCTTTAAAATGAGTATACTATTGCTATATTTTCAAAAAAAAAAAATTAAAAACCCAGTTGCGTAAAACGCAATAGAAAAACCCCCAATTACGTAAAACGCAATAAAAAAACCTAAAAATGACATTTTTCTAAAACGCATGTACCAAAAACACAAAGAAATGTATTATTTGTAAAACGCAATGGCCAGAAAACGCATGTCGTTGTCTGCCTCATCCTCTTTAACCATGCTGGAGATGCCTATTTGGTGATATTCGCACATCACCTTTAAAACCCCTTTACTTGGGCACACGAAATACATAATTACAAAGGAGACTTTTAACAACTCTATAACGACTTTTAGCTTGTGCTTCTAATTTATAAGGACTTTTCAATGCAATCAAGCCTTTTAATATGTGGGACTTGACAACGACTTCCACATTTTGCAACGCAATTAAAAACTAAATCTTCTTTAGACTCTCGATTAGAATCTTGGTATGAATTCATTTTCATGTTACTTCTCTTTAATCTTCGTGTTTAAATCATATACGTGAGTAAAAGTAAATACGCAACTATGAAGCCATGTATGTCAACACCATTTGTATGAAATTATTATGACATGACATATATGTATAACACACTCATAAAAATGATCATATTTATTTGTATTTATATATCAATATTTATTTTATCCTTAACTAAGATGTATCTCATAAAATATATTATAATGAATACTACTTAGTTTGCGATGTATATGGAAATGTATATACAAAGCAGAAAAAAAATCTAAATAGTTATACTTATACATAAATATAGAAAAAAGACAATATAAATAATAATAAAGTATTCTTAATAATTTCTAGGATATAACAAATATGACCTAAATGTAAACGATACATCACAATTCACAAAACTTGTGTTAACCCAATGGTGTTAAGCACACCCAAGACACAAAGGATTCGTGTTCCGCTAGAGCGGCTAGACCTAAGGTGTAATATAGAGCACACATCTAAAGACTACACAGTGTGGTTGGCAAGGACAAGGCTGCCACATAGGCACCACCTAGACTTTGAGGGCTTTACCCTCCAAAGTAATGGTGCACAATTCGGGTTTTCTGAATAGCCGGTTCCGGGTATGGAACCGGGTTCGGGTACGATCGGGTTCTACAAAATCGGGTATTGACAATACCCGGGTCGGGTCCGGGTTTTATATAAAAAATGTATACCCTATATACCCGGGTTCGGGTAGGGTTCGGGTCGGGTTTTCTAATACCCGGGTATTATAATACCCTATTTTCGGGTAGGGTCGGGTAGGGTCGGGTATGGATCAGGTTGGGTTCGGGTTTGGTTCGGGTATGCCTCGGGTATTCATTTCTTTTGGATAAATCATGGAAATATAAAATGCAAAACCTTTTAATTCATAAAACATAGAAATACATGACACCTAAATAATCATTGAACCGGATCGAATAAGATGATGAACATAGATAGCTTCAATAACTTGATCGTCTTCGTTTATTGTTCGTCATCAAAGACCCCTTTTATAGGGTATAGAGATATAATGTAAACCAAACAAATGATCATAATACACTTTCTAACGGCTATATACCCGTTACCAAGGTACAAAACTCGAAAAAACACAAAAAACGAAAAAACCTGAACAAGGTATTGGGAAACCCGGACCGGGTATTGAAAAAACCCGGTTCCGGGTTCGGGTTGAAACCGGGTACTCATAAAACCCGGGTTGAAAACGGGTATAAAAAAACACGGTTCCGGGTTCGGGTTTTATAACAGAAATGCATACCCAACCCCTACCCTATGGGTAGGGTCGGGTTCGGGTATAAAAAAACCCGGGTTTTATAATACCTGGTTCCGGGTTTTATTTTCGGGTCCGGGTCCAGGTCCGGGTTTTTTGTGCACCACTACTCCAAAGAACAAGGGGTAGTGAGGCAAGGGGCAACGGCAAGGGCCTAAAAGTCGATGATGGAAGAGGGGCAACACCAAAGTCAAATGCCCAAACGCCCGTGGAGATCTTCATGGGGAAGGGGCAACACCTTGTGAAGGAGGGGATGCGGTGGTGGGCAAGGCGTGGAGTGGCCCTTCTAAAAAAGTTGCTAATTTCATTAACAAGGTAAATTCAGTGGCCTATAAAATCATACGCCTAGTGGTGTCTAGTAATGTCTGGAGGTAAATCCGGCTCAGGCTCAGTTTAACCTCGTTCATCGGGTCCGGTTCATCAAGCACACTCGACTACGGATCAGGTAATGGTCATAGCAACATAACACAAGAGTCCTACCCCAAATTACTGACTAGGTAAACTTCAGAACTCAACCCTGTAGCTACCACGAAAACAAGCAGACAAATACACATCAACTGCTCACTCTCAAGAACTCTTAGGAGCCTTGGTACATGCGGGAGTCGGATGACAAGACTCAACAGTGTTTACAATGCACAAGTCCAGATAGACGCACAACTGTCGAGAAGCAGTGAATCCGGTGCAGCAACATCTAACAAAGATTATAACATGTTGACACAAGCTATCAGCCTATTATCAAAGACAGTGGAGAGTGATTGAGTAAACATGAAAATGAATCCTGCCAAAATGGCGAAAGAATCAAATCAAATACCATTAATAAAATAAAATAAAATAAAAATCCAAACGGACGGCTGTACAACGACATTGACTTTCATTTACAAATCCACAAAACAACTCACGCAAACAATTATTTTTTCACCAAACACAGAAAGAACATCTTGCACCAAAAGAAGTTAGAACCATATGGAAAATAAACACATCGCAAATCTAGTAGAGCTTTATTCTAGTTTCAATTGATTTTCGGCATATAGGGCACAACTGAAGAGTTTGTCCACACTCGCAACAAGTCTGCAAATAAAACACGTAACAGAGTTGACTATTTGAATTCAGTTTGACTTTAACGAATACAGATGAAGATAATCAAGTACCTGGTGGCCACAGCCAAATGCCATGTCCTTTTGGTTAGTAAGGCAAATGGGGCATACCTGCAACATATGTAAGTAAAGGGAATGCAAATGAAAGTAACAATATGAACGGATTCTGCTGGTAAATGTCAAAACAGATAAAATTCGGTTTTACCCATTGGACCGGTTAGCAATAAGTGATAACCCAAAGTTATCCTACTGAGAAAACGTGTCAAACAAGTTGAAAGTCACCCAGCATCTTTTAAAACCTCTCAAATCATGAGACTTTAACTAATAAATAATAACATTTAAAATTCATGGAAGAAAAAAGTATTCAAATTTAAGACTTGACCCATCCTATCCATTTAGAAGTTAACCAAAAACTCACAAGTAGGCAGAGCTATTTGTACCTGATTGTCATATGTAGAATTTGAAGCAGGTGGAGCCGCACTTTGAGAACTCATTTGATCATAGTAGGACCCAGCAGAAGAAACAGGACTAGTTTGACCATAGTTAAACTGTGAGCCCTTCTGAAAGCTACTTGAATGTGACGATTTTGAGCTGCTATAAGAGGATGCAGAATGAATCGGTGGAGGAAGAGCTACCCTGTTTGGAGAAATTCCTTTCCGGCCGCTGAAAATTAATAAAAAAAGGCAGTTAAATTGTTAGTTATGTTTAATCTCTAGCAAGTAAAATAAGAGAACGAAAAGTGTGTTGGTTACCCTAGTATATTAAGTTCGATTGTTGCTTTATATTGAGTAGGAATTTCCATCAAAGCTGCGAGAGCAAATTCCGTCTCTTTCCGCACTGGAGGCACATTCTTCGACATGATTTCCGTGAAATTGACAAACTATCATACAAACATAAAATAGCATTATAAATTTATAACATATACCATGCTAACACCTATGGGAATAATACTGAATGTAAGATTATCGCTTACCTGAAAATTATCGAAGTCTCGAGCGGGGATGTTATCATCGAATTCTCTCATCATATCCCAAGGCCCATCTCCAACTCCAACTAATACGATCGAGAGTGGAAGTTTGCTAAAAATGGGAAGGGGGAATTATATTTCATTAAGAGCACACAGAAACATCGAACTAAATTTGTACAAAAGTTTGACGACAAACACCTTGCTTGAACTATGGCATCTACGGTTCTTTGTTCTTGTGGACTCAAATTACCAGGCTCGGTATCAACACTTCTTGTTACCTGCACAACAAAATAATTAGAGACTTAACAGGTCATTTTTTAGTAAAAGCCACTTAGTATTTTGTAACTTCATCCATAAATAATGATTCAGTTTTTATGAAAACTACGAGACACAATAATCATCAAACTATGATTTGCAGACATTGTAGTGCATACCCGTCACAATCCAATGTCATAAACTGTGAAATATATGCTCAGATATTAGATATCAACGATCACCAATTCATCATTCACAAAAATTAAAGAATTTCTTATCGACCAAAGATATAAATCTACCTGCCCATCTGCGATAATTAATAACACATGATACTGGCCCCCACTTTGCTCAACGATGGTCATAGCCTGTTCAATGACTGGAGCAAATGATGTTGGTCCTGTAACATGAAAAATAAACAGTTTAGAAGAACCATCAGCTAGCAAAATGTACAGAAAAACAGTAGAGTATATTTCAGACCTGCAAGCTTTAAGTGGGGGGTGATTTCTCTGTACCTACTCAATACTTCTTCAAAACCGTTACAAAACCTCTCTTCTGAATAAAAGCTGAAAACGTCTTGATCATGTGTTGAAGCTGCCAGTTGATAGCAAAATGTAACATTTAAGGTCCATAGTTATTAAATCATTACTAAAAACAAAAGGTGCTGGCTTACAAAACTATACCATCACCAAAACCAAAACATGGAATCAAATTATCCTCATCAAAGGCAGCTAATGTTTTCCCAATAATAGTTATTGCTTGCTCGTATGGATTCAAATTATCTCCAATATGATGTAGACTTTTTCTGTTGAAAGACCTTGAACCTATTTTAGCCAGTAAATAGTTAACATATTTCTTCTTAAGTATTATGATTAAGAGAAAAGAAACAAGGATAATAAAGTTACCGGTCCATTCATTGCTCTTAGTGAAGTCGATACCAACAATAAGGTTAGAGGATTCAAGCCCTGCACGCGCAAGTGCTTCAGTCACCTGCACAAAAAAGTGAAAGCATCATCCTACTTGTAAGTTGTAACGGATTTTCCTAACTACAAGAAAACAATACACAAAAATGCAATAACTTTCACTAACGTAGCCATCATAAAAGTTCCACCGAATAAAACAAATTACTAGCACTAACTTGCACGTACTAGAACACAATGCACAATATTACAAAAATATGACGTGTTTTCGATAAGTATCTCCCTAACAAATATCAACATATACAAGAATCAATGATCAATCCAAACAGTAAAGACAAAATTCAACTGTATAATATTATCTAACCATAAATCCGTATACACACAAATAATGCAAGCAATTCTACCTGTTCCAAAGAACTGTAATTATCTGCAATTCTGGAATACCTCCGGTCAAGCTTCTTCTGCGGTCTAGACGGAGCCGGAGCGGGTACAGGAACGGTGGAAGGAAAAGGAGCAGCATAGTGCTGTGGATATGCCGGATAAGCCTCCTGAACAGGAGCAGCATAGTGTGGTGGTGGTGGATATGAATAAGATTGTTGAGGACTACTGCCATACTGGCTTCCGGTAAACGACGAAGAACCCGATTGAAACGATGATGAATGCCTGTAACTCCCCTCTTTTGAACTCTTACCCCCCATCAAACTCAAATCAAATTATCTGCAAAATTCCAATACAATAATCTCAAACAATCTGTAAATTAAGCCCCTAAAACCAACCATAAATATATTGAATCGCAAACAGATAATAATACTAATAATAATAAAGTTGACTAATACTTTAACCGTACGAAATCACGAGATAAAACACTGATGATTTTCTGGAACCCTAAAATAAGCGGTTACGAAGAAGCTTCGCCGACATTACACACTAATAGACTAGAGACATTGTATGCAATAATTTCGTGTACGACTCGAAAATCGATTATTTATTATTTCTACAAAAAGAAAATTGCAAATTAGTCGGTTGCACGTCAACCTACCGCTTACGACACCGGAATTTAATGACGTTAAATTATCTCCAAATCAACAATAATCAGCAATTAATACAAATTAAGTTGAGTTTTACACAAATAAATGAATATAATGAAACCAGATCTATCTGCAGATTCAATCGAAGAACAACAACAACAACAATCTGATCTGAAAATCGAGTGAAATAGATACAAGAGTTGTAAGTATGATTGAGATAAAGAAACCTGGATTGCGTTAAGGAAGCAGCATCAGTTGTGGATTGTAATAAGTTTGTTGAGAGCATCAATGGCGGATTCCAAGTGTCTCCGAAAAGCAACGTTGCTTTTTGGATCAATTAGTGGGTTGTTTTATTTTATGGAAGTCTTTGTTTGAGTCTACTTAATTTCTTGAAAGTCTACTCAATTTGTTGATTGTTTTTATATTTTGGTAGTGCGAAATCATTTGAATTGGGTTGTTAGGTTTAGTCGTAGGCCACATTGTTTGTGATAGATAGTGAAATGGATAGAATATAATAATAGTTTCAATTATGTAAGGTAGATTGGTTATGGGTTGTTTACTTGTTTATCAAAACTATTTGTTAGTTTTGGAATTTTTTTTAAACAAATTGTTGTATTATATTGTTTAGGAAATAGTGTAATTGACTTTGAATTGGGTTGGGCGTGAGTATAGAATTATACTGTATTGAATCAAATCGAGGATGAATTTTAAGAAACGAATTTTGTATGGATCAAATAGAATGATGAAAACGAAATAACGGTCTTCCAGTGCCGCCCCGTTAGACTTACCAATCTAGGCACGGGTCTAGGGCCATCAGAAATTAAGGGCCTCCAATTTTTGGTAAAGTTTTATATATTGTATATGTATTAGGCTCAAATAAAAGGCAAAACTAAACCATGCTTTTTAATAAAGTTACACACATAAAAATTGTTTAGGAAAAAAGGCTCACATTCAAGACTCAGTTTTGAAATTAAACCACAGACATAACTGCAGTCTGTAGCAATCATTTACCACTCGACCTCATCCAAATTCCGTGAATCAGCGCCAAAAATCCCTAAAATTGAGCCGCGGTCATCGTTCCTACTTCCTATCACAACCTACTCTTTCGATTTTCTAGGTTATCGGCTATCACTAACGGTAATCACTCATGGCGTCGGGTCTGTCAGGATTGGAGGATAATTTATGGGCAAAATTAGGGTTAATTACTAAACGTAGGTTAATTTTAGCTGCTATTTTTTCTATTAATCTCTATATGTTTTGCAAAAGAGCCTCCACTTCGTAGTCCGCTTAGGGTCTACAAAAACGTTGGAACGGCTCTGGGTCTTGATGTACTCGCTTGCGGTATGCGCGTATAATGTATATATGTGTGGGTCATCGGGGGCAAAAGTGAAAGTGTACTAAGGGCATGTTTGGTTAAGATTTTTGAAACAACTTATTGACTTATTGGCTTTTTGGAAAAGTCAGTATGGAGTGACTTATTGTCTTTTTCCCCTCACATACACCCTGATTGCCAAACATCATTTTGGAGCTTATGACTTTTAAAAAACCAATAAGTCAATAAGTTGTTTGAAAAAGCTTAGCCAAAACGTTATTTTACTAATTTCGTGAAAATAACGTTAAAAGTTGAGGACGGTTAATCATGCATCATGTGGTGGCGTTAATAGTTGAAAGACAAAAGGGTACATGTACTAATCAGTCTTTGTCCTGATTGCTGAGTGTTATGTGCCTTATGTCCAAGGTTTGATGCAAAACTACTATCGAGCCGGGGAGCTCACTGGAAGCAGCCTCTTTATTCC
Source organism: Helianthus tuberosus (assembly GCA_030545235.1). NCBI lineage: Eukaryota > Viridiplantae > Streptophyta > Magnoliopsida > Asterales > Asteraceae > Helianthus > Helianthus tuberosus. The sequence goes on from CM060403.1 coordinate 120,034,239, forward strand.
TACGGGGTAACGGTAATATTGTCTACATCTTACCCTCCTCAAATCTTACCATTACTTTGCTATTGGTGGGATTTACAATGATGATGATGATGATGAGATCCTACCATTGCTTGACTCCAATTTTTTTGTTTTTTTGAAAGGAAAATTTCATTAAAACGCAACCGGCAAACCTCAAAACCAAGGCAGCCAAACCCAACAAAACATTACATATTTACAAATTTACACCACTCTAACCAAGAACACGAGAAACCTTTGAGCCTACTATTACACCAGAGAAAACCCAAAGCTCTTATGTTACTGTCACGAAACCAAGAATTATTGAACAACTTCGAACAAAGCTCTTGATTATGATATGAATAATATGATACGGATCGGAAGCGTACTCAAATGGCTCAAAAACGATTAGTAATCAATGACGATTAGTAATCAATGAGTACGCTTCCGATCCGTATCATATTATTCATATCATAATCAAGAGCTTTGTTCGAAGTTGTTCAATAATTCTTGGTTTCGTGACAGTAACATAAGACCAACTGATGCAGTTTCTCACGCAATCAAATGGCTCAAGAACGATTAGTAATCAATGACGATAAACGAACCAAAGGGTTCAAGAACAAAGTTCTCTTCAATAAAATTCAATCAAAAACTGTCTAAAACAATAACCCTAAACATCCTATTTATAAGATATGAATCATAATTCAAAAGGAAACAAAATAAAATAAAATATTAAATTCAAATAAAGAGATAACTAAAGAGATCGGGCCTATCCGCATCATTCTCCCCGTCTTAAAAAAAAACTCGTCCTCGAGTTTTGTCTTCAAACCAAAGCCACCTGGGTCGAAAGGAACATCAACCCGATTCCGATTTGTTATCATAACGACCCGCCTTAACAACTCAACTTCACCAGTTGTCTTGCCCGACTCTAGGCCTGTACCACCTGGGTCAAAAGGAGCACTTAACCGTTTCTTTTTCACTAGCGATTCAGAAACGGATCCACCCATTTGTGGCCCATCAACTATACCACTTAAATTCTTTGACCCAAAGCCATTTTGTTTATCCCGTTGACTCTTCTTATTCAGCCCATTCACATACAATGCATCTCTATTTTTTTGTTTTTTTATGTGCTCACCATTAGCCACTTTGGATAAACCATGCATGCCCCATCCACGTGCAACCTTCATGCCCATGCAATCACCAACAATGGGGCCCACCACAAACTTTTGATTATCGCCCATAATTGAAAAAGACTCCATCTTTTCAGTTGGTTTATCCACACTGTGGTCAACGTCCTTAATATTGATAATTTGAATTTTTGAATCAAAAGATGAAGATGCCATATAATTAGTTTCCTTGTTTATCTCAAAAACATTCAATTCATCCATGATTTGCGGCTCAATAAATGGAAATGTTGTATCTTTAGCCGGGGATGTAACACCATTATTAGCCACCCTATTACCACCCATAACCACCGCCGCACTACCCAATTCGCCATCCGGTAAGTTCCGATCACCGCCGGTAACCAAAGAATAAACCGCTACATACACATAAATTTTTTTTGCAAACATACCTGCGATCTTCGGACTCAAGGAATTCTCACTCAATCTCACGGCTTCATCGAAACCGCAACGATATGAACCACCGGTTGCCCAAGCATACCACACATGATCCTCATACTCATCAAATACGGGAGAAGAATCATAGATAAGGTCAGGATCCTCGTTGCCTCGGGCGGCGAATCTACGGGGATGATAACCATCACATGATTCACGAAAGTTTTCATGGTCCACAATCTCGTTGCCTCGGGCGGCGAATCTACGAGAATGATCACCATATCGTCGCGGATTTAAAGGAACTCCGTCGTTGCCTCCGGCGGCGAATCTACGAACGAAAGTTTCTTCTTTTCCACGTAGAGCCATTTGAAAACCAAAAGCTCTGATACCAAATGATACGGATCGGAAGCGTACTCAAATGGCTCAAGAACAATCGATTAATCAAAGACGATAAGCGAACCGAAAGGTTCAAGAACAACGTTCTTTTTATAATAATCAACTCAAAAAACTGTCTAAAACAATAACCCTAAACATCCTATTTATAAGATATGAATCATAATTCAAAAGGAAACAAAATAAAATAAAATATTAAATTCAAATAAAGAGATAACTAAAGAGATCGGGCCTATCCGCATCATAATAGGCAAAGAGTCATCGCAGATTGACTGTTTTGTAACAAGAAAGACTTGACCAACATACAATTCATCAGAAACAAATTCAGACACGCTAGAACCATTTTGACTAACAGAATTAATTTTTTGATACAACCCAAAGACCACAGAACCATCAACCTTGTCATATGTTTCCTTTAAATCATTCCAAACTTCAGAAGCCAATTTAGAATAGACTTGACCAACATACAATTCATCAGAAACAAAGTTCAGAATCCAGGTTAACACAACTGAATTGCATCTATCCCACTGTGTAGCCAAAGTATCATTAGACTCGGACTTAGTACATGTTCCATCAACAAAGCCTAACTTGTTCTTAGCCATCAAAGCAAGTTTCATAGCATTAGACCATACCACATAATTCTCAGTCCCTTTCAATTTGATATTAACAATAGACAGACTACTAGAATCACTAGCATGCAGATACAACGGATCACTAGCGTCTAACTTACTTATCAATGTAACAGAGGACTCATCTTTGTTCGTCATGATAAACACGAAACAATCAGCAAAAGAAAAAAACGGAACTAAACAACCAAACAAGCAGGTAACCAAGGACAGCAGTAGACAAGCCAAACAGGTGATCTAAAAATCAATCAAATAAGAGAGACAAGAAAATTCACAAAATCACCAAACAAATAATCAGACCAAGTAAAGAAATAGCACAAAACCACCAAACAAATAAGCCACCTAGATGTAAGACTCAAAAAACAGGAACAATCTCACCGAGAGGGGTTCCCAAGTTAGGGTTCGCCAAGGAAAAAAAATCACAGCCTATAACCTTCACTTAGGGCTATATGACTGTGATGCAGAGGCAACCAGAAGACGAGCTCCCGAAAGAACACAAACAGCCCTTCAGCAACGATAGGAACTCGAACCACAAGACCTTTGATCGAAACCTCCAAGCCCAAAAAAAAAAACAACAACCAGCAATCCCTGGATCTGAATCGGCCAGCACTGATTAACACAACCTGTTAATCTTCAACTTCAGATTCACAGCGGAAGACTACCAGAGCACCAAATCAACCTTGGGGCTCTGATACCATGTCACGAAACCAAGAATTATTGAACAACTTCGAACAAAGCTCTTGATTATGATATGAATAATAGGCAAAGAGTCATCGCAGATTGACTGTTTTGTAACAAGAAAGTAATCGACAAAAAATACAGCCACAAAATAAGGTCTGCAGATGTAAACACAGCCCTAATAAACACAAGACAGAGCTGAGACAAAAAGGTTCTAGAATAAAGATGAATATGTGAGAGAATGATAAGTTGTTTCTCCTTCACAGACATCGAGCCACGTATATATGTAGCAAACCCTAGAGAGACCAGCTGTACACAGCCTTTTCCAGCAGTACACAGCCTTTTCCAGCAGCCCATCTCGATCCTTTTAGCAGCAGCCCATCACGAGCCCAACACCAAGAGCAGAACAGCCCAAGAAACCTCTCAAACAAAAGGATACACTAATTAGAAAAATAAAAGGGCAAAGGAAAACAAGGAACATATAAACTGAATAATCATTATATAATTTCACACTCCCCCTCAGTTTATATGGGCAAAAAGATTGATTATATTCAAACACTTACACATGTCAACATGCGCTTTAGGAAGAAGACCTTTTGTAAACATATCCGCGAGTTGATCTTCAGATTTAACACCAATAGTTTTAAGAACACCAGAAGATATATTTTCTCTTAGAAAGAAGAGATCAATCTCAAAGTGTTTCGTCCTGTCATGGAAGACGGGATTTGCGGCTATTGAAAGAGCCGCACTATTGTCGCATTTCAAAACAACAGGAAGTTCAATATCAACATGTAACTCCCTTAACAAATTTACCAGCCACAAAACTTCACAAGAAGCACTACACATGGCTCTGTATTCTGCCTCTGCATTTAGCCCAAGGAAATTAATGAATTCCCAAGGAAAATGCAAAACCCAGTAACAGACCTTCTACTATCAACGCATTTAGCCCAATCTGAGTCCGCGAAAGCAGACAACTGGAAAGAGTCACTTTTCCTGAACATAATGCCAGCACCAGGGGCTCCTTTCAAATATCTTAACAACTTCATCGCAATTTGAGTATGAGCCTCAGTAGGGCTATGCATATATTGTGATAAGTAATGAACAGCATACGAAATATCAGGGCGAGTGTGAGATAAATATATTAATCTTCCAACCAATTTCTGATATTCAGTGACATCAACTAATTTTGACCTTTCCTTATTTACCATATTAGTTAACACATAGTTTTGATCAATCGGATAAGTTATGGGTTTACAACCACTCATGCCATAATCATTTAGCAAATCCATGCAATATTTCCTTTGAGAAAGACATATCCCTTCACTATTTTTAATAACTTCAATACCAAGGAAAAATCTCAAAAGACCAAGATCTTTAATTAAAAATTCAGACTGTAACATAGTTTTTATGTTATCAATTTCAAGTTTACTATTACCAGTCAAAATTATATCATCCACGTAGACTAACAAAACCACAAAGCCAGATTTAGACGACTTAACAAACATAGAATGATCGCATTTAGATTGAACAAACCCAATACTTAATAAAACATGCACAAGCTTTTCGTTCCACATCCTAGGCGCCTGTTTTAGACCATATAAAGATTTATTTAACCTACAAACTTTATTACTGTTATTAATATCTAACCCATCAGGTAAACTCATATAAACCTCTTCTTTCAAATTGCCATACAAAAAGGCGTTATTGACGTCAAGTTGATATAAAGGCCAATTATTTTGGACGGACAGACTAATAACACTTCTAACAGTCACCATCTTCACAACAGGAGAAAAGGTTTCCTCAAAGTCTACTCCTTCCCTTTGGTTATACCCTTTAGCTACAAGCCTAGCTTTATATCTTTCTACTTCCCCGGTTGATTTATATTTAACCTTAAAGACCCATTTACACCCTATTGGTTTTTTTCCCGGAGGAAGATCAACGACATCCCAGGTATTATTCCTATACAGAGCAGCTAATTCATCATTCATAGCACATAACCAATTTTTGTCATTCATAGCCTCTTTATACGAACGAGGTTCAACAATCTTATTCACATTAGTGGCAAAACAAACATTTTCATATGGAAGATTAACATAATTGACAACCTTTTCATAGCCATATTTGACTCTACCTTCAACAACATAATCATCAAATTTCTTTGGAACAGACACAGACCTAGTAGACTTTCTAATACTAGGTTGAATACCCTCAGGAAGGTTAGATTCATCAGGCAAACTACTAGACTCAACCCTCACAGGACTACTTTGTGACTCATTCAGATGTTGATTTACAGCCATACCATCAATCTCTGACGGTTGCTGTGTATCATCAACAGCTGTTGGTTCATCAGAGCTACTGTGTTGCTGAGTCACAGTAGTTGAATCGGTAACTCCCTTCTCATCATCATCGGGATTTACATCACTTGAAAATTCAAAAATATCAAAAAAGTTTAAATTGTTTAAAGTGCCAGAGCTGTCAAGATCAGATTCTGAAAGAAGTTTAGTTTTAAAGGGAAACACAGTTTCGTAGAAACTAACATCCCTAGAGAATGAAAATTTTTTCTGATCTAGACTCCAAACCTTATAACCCTTTTTTAGATTAGAATATCCCATAAAAACACATTTTTCAGCTTTTTCTTCAAGTTTATCAGAACTATTTAAAACAGTAAAGTAACACAGGCAACCAAAAATTTTCAAGTGATCTAGAGAAGGTTTAAAACCATAAAGAACTTCATACGGGGTTTTACCATCAAGAACAGAGGAGGGAGTCCTGTTAATCAAATATGAGGCAGTAAGCACGCATTCAGACCAAAACTTTAAAGGAACACTAGATTGAAACAACAAAGCTCTAGCAACATTTAGCAAGTGTCTATGTTTTCTTTCAACAACCCCATTTTGTTGAGGTGTATAGGTACAAGAGGTTTGGTGTATGATACCATGACTTTTAACAAAAGTGTCCATCTGGGCATTTACAAACTCAGTACCATTGTTGCTTCTAAAAATTTTAACTTTTGCTTCAAACTGGGTTTTGATTAAATAAAAGAAATTCTTAATATTATCAAAAACTTCTGATTTGGACTTCATCAGATAAACCCAGACAGATCTAGAGAAGTCATCAACAATAGTAAGAAAATATTTATACCCTTCTAGACTTGACTGTTTATATGGTCCCCAAACATCAAGGTGAACTAAGTCACCAACCCTAGTAGATTTATGTTCACTAAGAGGGAATGGTACTCTATGTTGCTTTGCCCTATGACAAGTATCACAAGGCTCAGCATCATCATTTTTAGTTTTAAAATTTAACACATGCAAAACTTGGTCCGAAGGATGACCAAATCTTGAATGCCAGAGCTTTATTGTTTCAGTCTTATTGTAGCACACAAAAACAGAATCATAAGTATTACCACAAAAATAAAGACCATCAGTTTGTCTACCAGTCACCAGGTTTTTCTTTAAGCACACATCCTGAATATAACAGTTGTTTTCATCAGAGACAACTCTAAGCTTATTATCTTTAGCAAGCTTATAGATAGAAATAAGGTTAACACAATATTCTGGTACGACGAACACATCCTTTAGAATAACGTTTTCAGACAGTTTAAGGCATCCAATTTGAGTAACCTTAGCATCAGTTCCATTTGGATGTTTGACCGTTATGTTATAGTCAGACACATCAATTAAATTAAACATATTATCACTTCTCATGGTCATGTGTTGATTTGCACCAGAATCTATAATCCATTTAAGATTCCTTTGGTGAAACAAAGAAGAATTGAAACAATAAAGATTTTTATACCATCCTAACAAATTGAAAGCACTAAAGCAATTACCTCCCATATTAGACTTAGGAGGATCGTCCAATTTACTTTCACCCAGCAATCCTAACAACCTAGAAAACTGATCAGAGGTTAAAGAATTCAAAGAACTAGCAGCAGATTTATCATTCACAGAATTATTAGTAGAGTTATTAGACTTTGACCACTGACTTGAAGATTGACCAGGTTTTGATCTATAACTCGAAGGATAACCATGAAGTTCAAAACATTTATCAATCACATGTCCAATCTTGTTACAATGAGTGCATTTCAAATTGGGATTAGGACCTTTATTAAACCTCCTTTTGTTATCACTAAACTGATTAGTTTTAGCAACAAATCCTACATTAGGAGTTTTAGAAATGTTGTTTGAACCTCTATGTGACTCTTCCCTAGATATTATAGAAAAGGCAGTTTTAACTGAAGGAAGAGGATCTCTAGTTAATAAGTTGGTTCTAACAGGTTGGTAAACATCATCTAATCCCATTAAAAATTGCATAAGCTTTATTAGTTGATTAAACTCATTGAACTTAGTAGACGCATCACAAGTACAAGATGGTAATTGAAGCATAGCATCGAATTGTTTCCACATAGTATTAATTCTATGATAATATTCAGACACGCTAGAACCATTTTGACTAACAGAATTAATTTTTTGATACAACCCAAAGACCACAGAACCATCAACCTTGTCATATGTTTCCTTTAAATCATTCCAAACTTCAGAAGCCAATTTAGAATAGACTTGACCAACATACAATTCATCAGAAACAAAGTTCAGAATCCAGGTTAACACAACTGAATTGCATCTATCCCACTGTGTAGCCAAAGTATCATTAGACTCGGACTTAGTACATGTTCCATCAACAAAGCCTAACTTGTTCTTAGCCATCAAAGCAAGTTTCATAGCATTAGACCATACCACATAATTCTCAGTCCCTTTCAATTTGATATTAATAATAGACAGACTACTAGAATCACTAGCATGCAGATACAACGGATCACTAGCGTCTAACTTACTTATCAATGTAACAGAGGACTCATCTTTGTTCGTCATGATAAACACGAAACAATCAGCAAAAGAAAAAAAACGGAACTAAACAACCAAACAAGCAGGTAACCAAGGACAGCAGTAGACAAGCCAAACAGGTGATCTAAAAATCAATCAAATAAGAGAGACAAGAAAATTCACAAAATCACCAAACAAATAATCAGACCAAGTAAAGAAATAGCACAAAACCACCAAACAAATAAGCCACCTAGATGTAAGACTCAAAAAACAGGAACAATCTCACCGAGAGGGGTTCCCAAGTTAGGGTTCGCCAAGGAAAAAAAATCACAGCCTATAACCTTCACTTAGGGCTATATGACTGTGATGCAGAGGCAACCAGAAGACGAGCTCCCGAAAGAACACAAACAGCCCTTCAGCAACGATAGGAACTCGAACCACAAGACCTTTGATCGAAACCTCCAAGCCCAAAAAAAAACAACAACCAGCAATCCCTGGATCTGAATCGGCCAGCACTGATTAACACAACCTGTTAATCTTCAACTTCAGATTCACAGCGGAAGACTACCAGAGCACCAAATCAACCTTGGGGCTCTGATACCATCTCACGAAACCAAGAATTATTGAACAACTTCGAACAAAGCTCTTGATTATGATATGAATAATAGGCAAAGAGTCATCGCAGATTGACTGTTTTGTAACAAGAAAGTAATCGACAAAAAATACAGCCACAAAATAAGGTCTGCAGATGTAAACACAGCCCTAATAAACACAAGACAGAGCTGAGACAAAAAGGTTCTAGAATAAAGATGAATATGTGAGAGAATGATAAGTTGTTTCTCCTTCACAGACATCGAGCCACGTATATATGCAGCAAACCCTAGAGAGACCAGCTGTACACAGCCTTTTCCAGCAGTACACAGCCTTTTCCAGCAGCCCATCTCGATCCTTTTAGCACGAGCCCAACACCAAGAGCAGAACAGCCCAAGAAACCTCTAAAACAAAAGGATACACTAATTAGAAAAGTAAAAGGGCAAAGGAAAACAAGGAACATATAAACTGAATAATCATTATATAATTTCACAGTTACTAATAATATCTTCTATCTTGGCCTCTTTGTTGTTGAAAGTTACCTCGTTCCTCGCCTTCCAAATACACCAACAACCGATTCTGAGTAAACCCTTAACGATTTCCTTTTTGTGGTCGTTCAAACCGACAAACTCCGATTAGTTTAGCTTCTTCGGGATATTTGTAAATATACTTAGAAATAAAAATTCAAACATATAATTAACGGTGTTGATCGATTGTCGTGTGGTTGGGTCTTTTATGGAATAGTCCTATTTCAGGTCACTAGTTTAATCTATACTCATAACGATAAACTCTTTTAGCATAGCAATAAAATGCTTGTTTTTGTAGCTTCCGGTTAATTACAATATAAATAAACGAGTTCCAAAATTATATTTGATTAAGACCATGCGTAGTCGAACATTTTTGGGCGTTCTTTTGGAAGAAAACACCGGACCACGCCAGTTCCTCCGCCCCCTTGGGCGTTGATTTGCAATTTTTGGCATTAGGCGTTCTAAAAACAACGCTGGAGAAGAAATAGGTTGGCCAATCACAGTTAACTCTTTTTTGTTTGGCCAATCACAGTTAACTCTTTTTTGTTTGGCCAATAAGATTTCTTTTATGGTTTTTTTTATTTAATTGTTTAACACCCCTTTTAACATAATGCCCCACATCCCCACTACACCCATTTTAGAAAACGTCTCATAATGTCCCATTGCTGACTGTATTACCACATGGCGCAAAACGCCCAAAGGTAGGGTGTTAACCACAACACATGGTCTAATAACAAAAACTTACTTCTAAAATCATAAACATATAATCTAGTTTATTAGTGCATTTATTGGTTTGAGATTGGTTACCATAGAAGAGAGTAATTTCGTATAAAGTGTAGGAAATAATGGTATTTAAGGAAAATTCAATGTTGTTGACTCATAAATTCACTTCCCCCAAAATTTTTAAATGGATATAACTTTTTCATATGATAATATTTAGGGTAAATTACACTTTTCATCCTTTATGTTTGCATTGGATTGAAGTGGATGACCTTTAACTTTAATAATTATAGTCACGCTCCTTTATTTGGAAAACTCATTACACCTTACGTCATTTATCATTAACCTGGTTAAAATTTCAGTTAAGTTAGACATGTGTCTTGCACGTGAGGGTAAATTCGTCTTTTTACTATATTTTTGCAATAAATATATTTTGTTCTTTAATCTATACCCTCTCTCTCTCTCTATCTTCTATGTATATAAAAATTGTCTCTCTCTAATCTTTGTATATTGTCTGCAATAATAGAAAAGAACAAATCATATCACCCATAAACCACCACCCCCATCCAAGATGCACCCCACCGTCTTCATCCAAATCCGGCACAGCACACCACCGCCTCCATACAGATCGCCACAACCCCACCCCCACCCCCACCTCTTTGCAACCACCACCGTCTTTACCACTACCGGTGACGAAGCCCTAGTAGGCCGCCTCCACCTTCAGATCTGGTCTCGGAATCCGATTTGGGATTATCAACAATTATACCTGCGAACCAGCGTGAAGTGCTAACAACTTTTGTTAATACTACTCGGGGATACATAGATCCTCATTATCACAAATCCCACAAATGCTCAAACAAAACAGATGTATATGCTTTTGGTGTGGTATTATTGGAACTGTTGACTGGGAAACATGTCACGAGTGGTTGGGTCATACCTGATCCGGATGTCACCGATCTGGCCATATGGATCAAACAACAAATAAGTGATGGAAAGCTTCATCATATCATTAATCAAATTATTGTGAAGGAAATTGCTCCAAAGTGTAGAGACAGTTTTGCAGAAGTTCAATATAGGACAACTCCTGATTCTTTCGATAAATCCAAATGAACAAGCCGTTCACGGACTCCTACTACCGAGAGCTGGATGAAATCAGTTCAATCTAGGACAAGCGCATGTGAAATTGAAGGGTGGATTGAAATAGATATAAAACCACGTAAAAATGTGTCCATTTATGTGAAGACACGTGTCCTAAACCCTAATCAAGTGAAAGATTGAGTTTGAAGGACTAAAGTTGACAAACGATGAAAATATGAAACCAAAGGGACTAAATGTGTCAACATGCCAAACTTGTGCCTCTGAATGACCACACACGAAGAATATATCCTTAAATGAGTAATAAATTGGATACAAGAAGCCGTTTATGAAAATAATCGAAAGATTATACACTACAGGGGTTAAACGTGTCAACATGTAAATACTTACCTCTGAGTGACCTTTTAATGAACCCGAGGCTTCGTAATATTCAAATATACTCCCAAGGATAAGTGATATCAGTTTCACGTGGTTTCGAGATCGTATACAAGTTTTCAAGATTTTGGGTTAAAAGTGTCAATGTTAAGAAACTTATGTTTACGGTGATCATCTATCGAAACCGGGCCTAACGAAGTTTGGTTATACTCCCATGAACCTCTACAAACTAACTATAAAGGGCCATTTGTGTCTAAAATGAAGGATAATTGAGGTTATAAAAGATCAGGGGCTGAAAGTGCAATATTTGAAAAATGGTTAACCTGAGCGACAGCTTGTCGCGGGGCGCGTAGCCCCTTCTGATCTCCTACGCGGCCCGCGTAGCAACTGTCAGCTTCCAAAAAACTGGCAACTGCATGTTGCAGCCTGTTGCACCGCCTTTGAGGCCTGAATTTCGAAACTTGGGGCTTATTGTCGGTTTTAGAACACCACTAGGACACCTGGGGTGATCCTAAACACTCCCATTACACCTGGTGTGATCTTAAATCATGGAGTTCAAGTATAAATGGGCACTCATGGTGCACTAGTTCATTGCTCACTTACTTGAAATCAATCCTACTCTCTCATCTAGAGTTTCCTGGCCAAGAAGGGAGCTTGTTCTTGTAGAAAAGATAGCTAGGGCCCTTTGTAAGTGTCTTAGCCCTTCCTTTAGTTCAGTTTTATAGTTTAAAACTGAAAAGTCAAAGTTAACGTAAATTAGCTTTGACCTTTGGTTTAAAATCAAATGGTCCAGCCACTGTCCGGATTGAATGTGGTTATGTGACCATAATTAGGTAGGTGATTAACCCTTAAAAGGACACCTCCAAATTATTTTGTCTGCTTAGTTAATTGTCGGGTCAAACTATTTATTTAAAAAGTCAAACTGGACATAATCATGATATATAATTAAAATTAATAATTCAGAGGTTATAAATTATATTTTAACACTCTAATGACTTAGTAATCATTATTAGAACATGTTCAAACAGGTCCAACCCGACAATTCTAAGTCTAAGGTCGGTTCGCAACCGAAAGTCGCAAAAGCTTGACTTTTGCTTTGACTTTCAGTTCTGACCCGATTGAGCTTAATTCTCCCATGTTTTAAGCTTCCAGTAGGACCACCTTATGTTGTAGTATAACCCTCTGGAGTTATAGTACCTGGTCATACATATTCTGAATTATACGCTAAGTTTCGTTATTATGCTTATAAATGCCCATTTTGCCCTTTTGACATATAAATGAGATTTTTTAAAATGTGAGAGGACAAAAACCTTTATTACTGAAATATAAGTATGTCCCGAAAATTTGACATCAGTTTCTGATCTTAAACAGCAGTTATGCTCGATATCGTAAATTGAAAGTTTTTATTAATTAAATTACGCTATCTTGCATAAGACATGTTTACACATGGATTTTGACCCAAAACTCATTACCTACTGTTAAGATATTAGTTTTAGGGATTTTTTAAGATTTTTGGTCAGATTATAAACTGACCATATCATTGAGTTCTTGTATAATTCGGTAAATGATGATAATACCCTTTTCATACATAAAATGATATTAATAAATGATTTGAATGCCAAACCTTTTCCTACTGATCTTATATATAAAATAAATTATTTTGAGCATTTAAGACTGATCAAAATCTCAGATTTCCATAAACATCTTGATTATCGTCAATTAGCGATTTTTACATTAATTAGGTGCATAGTATGGTTTAAAACCATACTTAACACCCAAGACTTGTTACCTACTGAATTTTTAAATAAATTTTAATATTATTACAGTAGGTATAAGTCATAAACTCAGACTTCCAAAAATGTCCTTAAAAGCATATGTGAAACGACCAAAATACCCTTTCAGGACATAGTTTGGCCATAATTGGTAAACCTCACATATGTATAATATCTTACTGATGTAATGTGATAAAATAAATATTTTTACTGAACAGTTTAAACCAGAACCTTAACTTACCATTAAATCTCTTTTATAAACATTAAATGACCAAAATGCCCCTACGGGACTTAAATTGGTTTTAAATACTTTTTGGGCATATATGTTAACATTCTTCTGATGTATTAGCATATTCTAAGCATAATAACATATGAGCCCTGTATATAATTCATTTGGCTACCCGTTATGCATTTATGCATTCGGATCGGTTTATGTAACTAGTTTACACAAAATAACCGAAACAGGTTTAACCTTATCATTAAATCTCCAAAATCCAGAATGTGTTTAGTTTACCCATATAATACATGTCACACCCCAACCGATGGCGGAATCATCGGGGCGCGGCACTAGGCGAATCAGATTGCTCAAGAGAATCCATAACAACTATATTGCGATAATATTTAATACATTCGTTATCCCATACTAACAAATAATACAATCACATAAGTTATCACAGATTTCTTGTCCTCTCGAACAATACAAATCCGACAACCTAGATTTTAGTTGAGTTTCTAGACTTCCTAGCTTGATTTGATATAGCCTGCGATCTAACCTGCAACATACGTTAAAATATTTGTCAATACAAAAGTATTGGCGAGTATACAGGTTTGATAAGTAGCATAATAGATAAAAAGTGTAGCGAATTTCCATATGCAAGAACGTAATACACGACATATATACTCACAAAACTGATACTACCAACTAAGTCCTCGATGCTCGAATGTACGATGGCATAACTAGACCCCGTCGGGCGCAATAGTACTATACTAGTCGTGGTGGGACGTCGCGAGTATAAGCCCTAGCACATATGCAACTAGCATCACGTATATCTATGCATAATAGTTATTCGCAAGTGATGATTCGATTGATTAAATAGTTCGATTGATAAGTTCGATTTGTTAGAAACGTATGTTACACCCAAAATTCGATTAAAAGGGGTCAAGTATACTCACAGTGCGTATTTAGCGAGATTACAACTTGATTGAGTTGGTTGCGAGTATGTCTATACTGATCCTTGAAGAATAGAGTAAACGATATACGGTTAAGCGAGATTAGCCTTGAAAAGTTACACATTTGGTTGAATTGGGCCTCATCCGTGCGGATGGCAAGTCATCCGTCCGGATGACATGTTATCCGTGCGGATAATGTGTCATCCGTGCGTATGAGTGTGCGCGCGGATAAGTGTAATAGTAATTATTCACCAAGCCTTCCGCTATGCTATTATATTGTGTGTATTGACAATGATGATATCAACTACGTCACGATACTCCCCACCGGGCCCACCGAAAATATGTGGAAATATCAGTGTGTGACAGGTTGGTATCAGAGCCAATATTGAGTGAATTAAACACTAACCTTTTGTGTTTAATCTCAATGACACAATAAGCACATTTCTTAGACTTCCGAGTCTAGGCATATGACCTAGGATTTATTCTTAACTTTCCCTTTTGTTGTTTATATATTGTTTTATTGTTTTGACAGGTTAATTAAAATGCCACCGCGCGTACGAGGTAAGGGAAAAGGTCCGATGCGGGGAGGACCATCAAGCAATGCAGGACCCTCCCATATGCGCACTCCGTCGGCATCTTTTTCTAGCTCTGATTCTCGGGATAACTGGAGACATTCTTTTGAACCGGCGAGGCATTCCGTTTCTCTAGGTTCCTCACCTTCAGATCCCCCATATTTTGGGCTACCTATTCAGGACTAGCCCCAATATTCACACCATTCCCACCAATCGCATCATTCACACCACTCTTTACATTCTCATTCCTTTCACTATTCTAGTTTTCACGATCTTTATTCCCCGGGTCAATTTAACCCAAACGATTATCTTAACAAGCCACAAGGTTATAATCCTTTAGGACCCGAGGACCATTTCTCCCAAGATGTGGAAATGGATGATGACCCCGATCCAGCGCCGCCAACCGGGATACCAACTCATCCTATCAGCATCTCCAGCGGTTCTCCTTACCAAGGATCGCCATACCAAGGCCCCGACCCATGGGCCGAATGGTGGAATAAGTTCGAATGGGAATTCACTCCTTCTTTTCATAATTCTCCACAACTTCCATTGGAGGAACCATACCTTCAAGCGGTTTCTCCTCCGCCTTTACCCGTTGAGGAACCACCTCAACAACCACCTCAACCACCTCCCGAGCCACCTAGGCGAAGAAGGAACGCATGGATGTCCATGCGAGGGGGACCTAGGTTCAGTTCCCCTCAAGCTTCGAGCACATACCCTCCAATCCCCGAGGATCCACAAATGGGTGCCTCTCATGCGGTGCCGGAAAATAATCCCCCGCCAGTTACATTTGCACCACCGCCACCGCCAGTGGGTTATGATAACCCCATACCGACTTACCAAGGTTCGTCTGGCTATAACCCATTTGAATATCCAAATCATACGGATTATGGATATCAGGCCCCTGCCCAAGATCCATATCTTGAGATAGCTCAGTTTAAAACATCCAATTGAGATGTAAGCCTTTGGGCGAAGGTGTATTCGTGACAGTGATAGTTTATTTTATAAACTTCGGTCAGAAGGGCGATGAACTAATGTTCGACCCTTAAAGATCACCGATCCAAGAGATCATGTTTTAATCGTCCTTGTGGCAAGGCCTTTTGAGCCATCTAAATGTCCTTCGAGACGCGCCTTGTGCTATATGAAAATGTCTCTGTGACATTGATAGTGGTGATTTATGTCCTCTGTCTGATAAATATGCAGGATTATATCCTATTGATTGCTTATAATGGTTCAATTGTAGCCTAGGCAAATCTTAATTTGTTATTGAAAATGGTCTATATGGTTTAATAATACCATGGCCATCTAATCATCAATACGATGATTCATTTTATAATCTAAATAAATCATTATTGTTAAATGTTAGTACCCAAATCATGGTTGGCTCTGACGAAGCAAACAATCATCCGAGAGAAGGGAACAATAATGAAGCGAGGATAAATGTTACTAATGCTGAATTACAAGCAATGATTGACACAACAGTTGCTCAAGCTATGGATAAAATATTCAAAGAACCGAGTCATGTTCGGTCCAAAACTCATACAAAATCCTTATCACATTCGCATGCATCGAAAAAGGATGAATCTCAGCATTCATCCAACAAGAGATTTGAATCTCAGAAGGTTGTGTTGAATCAGACTCCCAAGTATAACAAAGATTGTACCTACAAATACTTCGTCTCGTGTAAGCCAAGAGACTTCACGGGAGAAAAGGGAGCGATAGATTGTATGAAGTGGTTAGATGAAATGGAAACGGTGATTGATATTAGTGGGTGCGCAAAGGAGGACATCGTTAAGTTTGTATCTCAGTCCTTCAAGGGTGACGCCCTAACATGGTGGAAAGCCTTGGTGTAATCCACTGGAAAGGTTCCTTTGTATAACCTTTCCTGGAACAAATTCATTGATCTTATGAAGGACACTTATTGTCCTCAGCATGAAGTGGAAAGGATAGAGACTGACTTCCTCACTCTGGTGATGAAGGATTTGAATTGCAGGTCCTATGTGACCAGTTTTAACTCTATGTCGAGACTTGTACCGTATTTGGTCACCCCTGAACCCAAACGCATTGTGCGTTTTATCGGTGGTTTAGCCCCATAGGTTAAAGGAAACATCAAGGCTTCTAAGCTTGCTACTTACAGATCTGCTGTAGATCTATCTTTATCACTTACTCTCGATGTTGTAAGGAGTAAGGCAAAGAAAGCCACCGAGGAGGGGAAAAGAAAAAGGGAGGATGATCAGTCCCATAACTCAAGAAAAAAGAAAAAGGGAAACTCTGGTTTCAAAAAGGGGTAGTCGGATAACAAGCCTAGATGTAAGACATGTAACAAAAGGCACTTTGGAAAGTGCAATCAGGACCCACAAGCTAAACCTTGTGGGATCTGCAAGAAGAAAGGACACAAAACTGTGGAGTGCCGAAACATCAAGGATGCGACCTGCTATGGTTGCAACGAAAAGGGGTACATTAAGACTAATTTCCCTAAGAATGCTAAAAAGCCTGAAGAGGCAAATAAGACCAATGCTAGGGTCTTTCAGATGAACGCCAAGGAGGCGGTGAACGACAATAACGTTATAATAGGTACCTACCTCATTAATGATATTTATGCTAGAGTTTTATTTGATTCAGGTGCTGATAAGTATTTTGTAGACCATAAGTTTAGTAAATTACTGAATCTGCCTATTAAAACTCTAGACATAAAATATGAGGTAGAACTCGCAGACGGTACCTTAGAAACAGCTTCAATTCTTCTTGATGGATGCTGTATATCCATTAAGAATCATTCTATCCCGCTATCCCTTTTGCCAATGAAATTGGGTGGGTTTGATGTAGTTTTAGGCATGGATTGGTTATCGCATAACCAAGCCCAAATTGCCTGCGATAAAAAGCTAGTTAACATCAAAACCCCTTCTGGCGAATCCATCACTATTCAAGGAGATACACAATATGGTTTGCCCAACAATGTGTCTATTCTCAAGGTATCAAAGTGTCTGAAGAACGGATGTGTCGTTTACATGGCACAAGTGACAGTGAATGACCCGAAACCTAAGATTGAAGATATTCCAATCATTTCGGAATACCCTGATGTCTTTCCTGATGAGTTACCTGGATTACCTCCTGAGAGGCAAGTTGAATTCAGGATAGACATATTGCCAGGATCTGCACCGATTGCACGAGCCCTTTATCGTCTAGCGCCTACTGAAATGAAAGAGCTCAGAACTCAATTGGATGACTTACTACAAAAGGGTTTCATACAACCCAGTTCTTCACCTTGGGGAGCTCCTATTTTGTTTGTGAAGAAGAAGGATGGATCAATGCGTCTATGCATTGATTATGGTGAATTAAATAAGGTAACGATCAAGAATCGTTATCCTTTGCCCAGGATCTACGACTTGTTCGACCAACTCCAAGGGGCAAGCTTCTTCTGGAAGATCGACTTGAGATCTGGATATCATCAACTCAAGGTTAGAACTGAAGATGTACCTAAGACAACGTTCAGAACAAGGTATGGACATTATGAGTTCTTAGTGATGCATTTCAGGCTCACTAATGGCAGCATTCATGGATCTCATGAATCGAGTCTGCAAGCTATACTTAGATAAGTTTCTCATCGTCTTCATAGACGACATACTTATTTATTCTCGTAGCCAAGTCGACCACGAGAAACACCTTCGGTGTATCTTAGGATTGCTACAAAATGAGAAATTGTATGCTAAGTTTTCAAAATGTGAGTTCTGGCTTCGTGAAGTCCAATTCCTTGGACATATTGTCAGTGAGCGAGGTAGCCAAGTAGACTCCGCTAAGATAGAAGCCATAATGAATTGGGAAGCACCAAAGACTCCAACCGAAATTCGCAGCTTTCTGGGTTTAGCTGGTTATTATAGAAGATTCATTGAGAACTTCTCGAGTATAGCTGCACCATTGACTACTCTGACCCGCAAAAATGTGAAATTTGATTGGGGTCCAAAACAACAAGAGACTTTTGAGATTCTTAAACAGAAATTGAGCAATGCTCCGGTGTTGGCATTGCCCAAGGGAATAGAAGAGTTTGTCGTGCACTGTGATGCGTCACACACCGGTATGGGTTGTTTACTTATGCAGATGGGCAATGTGATTGCCTATGCATCACGACAATTAAAAGTGCATGAAAAGAATTACACCACCCACGATTTGGAGTTGGGTGCCGTTGTCTTTGCACTTAAGTTATGGAGACATTATTTATATGGGACAAAATGTGTGATATATTCGGATCACAAAAGTCTCCAACACCTATTCAATAAAAAAGAGCTTAATATGAGACAACGCCGTTGGATGGAGACTTTAAATGACTACGATTGTGAAATTCGCTACCATCCTGGCAAAGCGAATGTAGTCGTTGATGCTCTAAGCTGAAAGGAAAGAGTCAAACCTATAAGGATTAATGCCAAAAGCATCGAACTTAAGAATAGCCTGAATGAAAGGTTGTTCGTCACTCAGAAGGAAGCTTTTTTAGAAGCTAACCTTCCAGGTGAGAAGTTAGGGGTAACTGCTGAACAGTTAGCACCTGGCAAGGATGGAATCCTTAGAATGAATGGTAGAATCTGGGTTCCTATTCATGGAGGGCTTCGAGATATAATCCTCTAGGAAGCTTATAGTTCCAAATACTCAGTTCACCCTGGAGGTAACAAAATGTATCAAGATTTAAGAGCTAATTATTGGTGGGTAGGTTTGAAAAAAATCTATAGCCACACATGTAGCAAAATGTCTGACATGTGCTCAGATTAAAGCTGAACATCAAAAGCCATCAGGTCTGCTTCAACAGCTAGAACTTCCCACATGGAAGTGGGAGATGGTAACTATGAATTTTATAACCAAGTTACCTAAAACAAGGCATGGAAATGATACCATAAGGGTCATAGTTGATAGACTGACTAAGTCAACACATTTCTTACCCATCAGGGAGACTCATAGCTCCGACAAGCTAGCTCAGTTGTACGTGGATAAGATTGTATCTCTCCACGGAGTGCCGATATCTATTATATCCGATAGAGATACTAGATACACCTCTCACTTTTGGAAAAGCTTCCAACAATCATTAGGCACTCGTTTGAATTTTAGTACTGCCTACCATCCTCAAACGGATGGACAAAGTGAGCGTACAATTCAAACTTTGGAAGACATGCTTCGTGCATGTGTTATTGATTTGGGTGGTAGTTGGGATGACCACCTACCATTGATTGAATTCTCCTATAATAATAGCTACCATACTAGCATTCAGGTTACGCCTTTTGAGGCATTGTATGGAAGAAAATGCAGAACGCCTGTTTGTTGGGCAGAAGTAGGAGAAGCTCAGTTATCAGGACCTGATATCGTTCTTGAAACAACGGACAAGATTGTCCAGATCTGTGATCGCCTGAAAGCTGCCAGGGATAGGCAGAAAAGTTATGCTGATAAGAGGCGAAAACCTCTAAAATTCGAAGTGGGCGACAAAGTCTTACTGAAAGTATCACCCTGGAAAGGTGTGATGCATTTTGGTAAGAAGGGCAAGCTAAGCCCAAGGTATATTGGACCATTCGAGATCATCGAATGTGTCGGTAGTGTAGCTTATGTGGAATTCACAATGTGTTCCACATCTGTAATTTAAAGATATGTCTAGCTGATGAATCGCTAGCAATGTCTCATAAAGACGTACAGATTGATGAAAGCCTGAGGTTTGTTGAAAGACCAATATCGATCCAGGATCGACAGGTTAAGAAGCTCCGAAGGAAACACATGCCTATAGTAAAAGTCAAATGGGATGCCCGTAGAGGCACTGAATATACGTGGGAAGTTGAGTCCACTATGCGACATAAATACCCTCACTTATTCCAGTAAATCTCGGGGTCGAGATTTCATTTAAGGGGGTGAGGATGTAACACCACGTAAAAATCTGTCCATTTATGTGAAGACACGTGTCCTAAACCCTAATCAAGTGAAAGATTGAGTTTGAAGGGCTAAAGTTGACAAACGATGAAAATATGAAACCAAAGGGACTAAATGTGTCAGCATGCCAAACTTGTGCCTCTGAATGACCACACACGAAGAGTATATCCTTAAATGAGTAATAAATTGGATACAAGAAGCCGTTTATGAAAATAATCGAAAAATTATACACTACAGGGGTTAAACGTGTCAACATGTAAATACTTACCTCTGAGTGACCTTTTAATGAACCTGAGGCTTCGTAATATTCAAATATACTCCCAAGGATAAGTGATATCAGTTTCACGTGGTTTCGAGATCATATACAAGTTTTCAAGATTTTGGGTTAAAAGTGTCAATGTTAAGAAACTTATGTTTACGGTGATCATCTATCGAAACCGGGCCTAACGAAGTTTGGTTATACTCCCATGAACCTCTACAAACTAACTATAAAGGGTCATTTGTATCTAAAATGAAGGATAATTGAGGTTTTAAAAGATCAGGGGCTGAAAGTGCAATATTTGAAAAATGGTTAACCTGAGCGACAGCTTGTCGCGGGGCGCGTAGCCCCTTCTGATCTCCTACGCGGCCCGCGTAGCAACTGTCAGCTTCCAAAAAACTGGCAGCTGCATGTTGCAGCCTATTGCACCGCCTTTGAGGCCAGAATTTCGAAACTTGGGGCTTATTGTCGGTTTTAGAATACCACTAGGACACCTGGGGTGATCGTAAACACTCCCATTACACCTGGTGTGATCTTAAATCATGGATTTCAAGTATAAATAGGCACTCATAGTGCACTAGTTCATTGCCCACTTACTTGAAATCAATCCTACTCTCTCATCTGGAGTTTCCTGGCCAAGAAGGGAGCTTGTTCTTGTAGAAAAGATAGCTAGGACCCTTTGTAAGTGACTTAGCCCTTCCTTTAGTTCAGTTTTATAGTTTAAAAACCGAAAAGTCAAAGTTATCGTAATTTAGCTTTGACCTTCGGTTTAAACTCAAATGGTCCAGCCACTATCCGAATTGAATGTGGTTATGTGACCATAATTAGGTAGGTGATTAACCCTTAAAAGGACACCTCCTAATTATTTCGTTTACTTAGTTAATTGTCGGGTCAAACTATTTATTTAAAAAGTCAAACTGGACAGAATCATGATATATAATTAAAATTAATAATTCAGAGGTTATAAATTATATTTTAACACTCTAATGACTTATTAATCATTATTAGAACATGTTCAAACAGGTCCAACCCGACAATTCAAAGTCTAAGGTCGGTTCGCAACCGAAAGTCGCAAAAGCTTGACTTTTGCTTTGACTTTCAGTTCTGACCCGATTGAGCTTAATTCTCCCATGTTTTAAGCTTCCATTAGGACCACCTTATGTTTTAGTATAACCCTCTGGAGTTATAGTACCTGGTCATCATATTCTGAATTATATGCTAAGTTTCGTTATTATGCTTATAAATGCCCATTTTACCCTTTTGACATATAAATGAGATTTTTTGAAAATGTGAGAGGACAAAAACCTTTATTACTGAAATATAAGTATGTCCCGAAAATTTGACATCAGTTTCTGATCTTAAACAGAAGTTATGCTTGATATCGTAAATTGAAAGTTTTTATTAATTAAATTACGCTATCTTGCATAAGACATGTTTAAACATGGATTTTGACCCAAAACTCATTAACTACTGTTAAGATATTATTTTTAGGGATTTTTTAAAGATTTTTGGTCAGATTATAAACTGACCATATCATTGAGTTCTTGTATAATTCGGTAAATGACGATAATACCCTTTTCATACATAAAATGAGATTAATAAATGATTTGAATGCCATAATTGGTAAACCTCACATATGTATAATATCTTACTGATGTAATGTGATAAAATAAATATTTTTACTGAACATTTTATACCATAACCTTAACTTACCATTAATTCTCTTTTATAAACATTAAATGACCAAAATGCCCCTACGGGACTTAAATTGGTTTTAAATACTTTTTGGGGATATATGTTAACATCCTACTGATGTATTACCATATTATAAGCATAATAACATATGAGACCTGTATATAATTCATTTGGCTACCCGTTATGCATTTATGCATTCGGATCGGTTTATGTAACTAGTTTACACAAAATAACCGAAACAGGTTTAACCTTATCATTAAATCTCCAAAATCCAGAATGTGTTTAGTTTACCCATATAATACAAGTATCCAAACTTGTCGGGCCTAAATCACATTCCATTCTGGTCTCCGCTTAATCTAGCGTTTAGAATCGTAAGGTATCTTTCAAACTAACCGGTCTAAGTCTTTGACGTAAATAAAGACCCGTTAGTATCCTAATAGGTTAATAAACCTTCTATACAGATTGAGTAGCTTTGGTAGAAGGTACTTTCATAAGGCTTAGGAAGATACGGTTGAGTTACTTCTTTCATCTAGCTCAGGTAAATACTTTTAACTTATTTTCCGTCATACGGGCTTGGGATACGGTATTAGAATAATACCGCTTGGTCGGGTATGAAATCATTTGATCGGATTGTGATTAATAAATTTACATAACCCGTTTTAATCTGTGTTGTTTGATAACATAAACATTGGGGGTTAATACGACCGTGTCCTGGATATCATTGGCTCATTTCATTTGTAAATAACCACGACCTATGCACGGGGTGTAGGCATACACCAGACAGATGCAAATGCTAAATAACCCACATGATGGGGATAACTCCTTTGTGGGTTCTATAGTGGTGAGTCGTTTAATCATGACCGGCTTCCAAACCGGCCCCATATGTATGACAAACATGTAAAACGACATACAAGATTATCTTAAATAATTGTCCCAAGTATAAATGATTTGTGCTTTATGCACTTAAATCAATTTTTATAAACTCTTTTCAAATGAGTCGGTTAATTGTATTTACCAGTGTAAACTGACGTATTTTCCAAAGACTAAGTGACAGGTACCTCACGTAAATAGGCTGGAGCTACTCGGTGTCAATAAGAGGATCTTGCAAATCCTTAGATGCCTGGAGTCTGTTATTTCAGTTTCTTGTATTTTATTTTATGATCCGCCTGTGGATCTCTATTACAACAAAGTCTGTATATTCTTTTATTTGGACATTCGGACACTATGGTTTGTAATAGTAATTATTCACCAAGCGTTCCGATATGCTATTATATTGTGTGTATTGACAATGATGATATCAACTACGTCACGATACTCCCCACCGGGCCCATATGTGGAAATATCAGGGTGTGATGTAGGATCGTGTATTGACCCAAACGAGTCGATCAGAAGAGTGCTTCACCAATACAAGTGGCAGAAACAAATGTATCTGTGTTATTTCAGCTGGAAAACACAAGAAATCACTTTAACTTGTCTTTTGATTGATATTAGATTGTTTACAACGTTGTAGACACTTCGACAGAGCTTCACCGTCGAAACTAATCTCGTTACAAATGAACTAGACACACAGGTATTTATAAGACAGAAATTCCGCGTGAAACTGCACAAACGGAACTTAATGTCGTGCGGAATTAGCTCAACCGGAATTATGTTCATGCGGAATTAGGGTTCCAAATGGAATTAGAACTTCCAGGCAGAATTACCATTCCGTGCGGAATTACCTATAAATCACTTTCTCGTTTTGCGTGCCCTGATCTATCTATTACATTACAAGACTCGATACAAGACGAAGTCGACAGACGTATGCACCAACAGACTCCCCCTCGGATGTTGACGAGTCTTCAGTGTCGAGTCTTCGGTTGTCAAACCTTCAGTCTTTATCAGTCTGCTCGCTTTCTCCAAAGTTTCTCCATTGTAAGCATCCTCAATCAATCTCTATCT
Organism: Helianthus tuberosus; assembly: GCA_030545235.1. Classification (NCBI taxonomy): domain Eukaryota; kingdom Viridiplantae; phylum Streptophyta; class Magnoliopsida; order Asterales; family Asteraceae; genus Helianthus; species Helianthus tuberosus. Next base: position 120,058,924 of record CM060403.1, read on the forward strand.
CTTCTATCTACCAACTTCAGAATCTCGATCTGACTTTCTACATCTTCAAACTCCCTCTCGATATCTTCAGACTCCCCCTCTCAATCTGCTGGGATCTTGGTCTGGAATTCACCATCTTCAGGTCCTAAATTCGTAACCTGGCTAACAATCTGCTCAGGTATCGGAACCTGGTTTTTCCTGCTCAAACTCTACCATACACATAAGTTTCTCAAAGTTTAAAGATTAAAATTCTTTTGCAGGAATTATTCAAAAAGATTTAAATTCATTCAAAATGTTTTAATCGATGATAAACCCTTTGTAAGAAAAATATTCTTTTATGCACACTCTCCCAAACTAGTTCATCAAGTTTAGCACTTGAAATTTTGAAAATCAACTTTTCTTCAACAGTTGTCGAAAATCTTTTTGAATTTTTCAAAATTTATGCTAAAACACTCCGAAAATCTTTTTGGATTTTTGAATGAACTAAGATGCAGTAAAGAAATATTTACAAACAATATATTTTTGTGAGTTTGTGTTAGAGGATCATACCAGTTTTTGAGACAAATCACCAACACCGTTAAGCTTTAAACATTTTAAGTTCTAAACAATTCACCTAGATTGACGATATTGTTGTCCACTTAAACTCAATCTAAAAACTTTCGAAATGCTTACTGATACGTTAAGGTATATTAATTTTGCACTAAGTTCTTATGGACCCCACGATCTCAGCATATCCCCTCATCATGCAATACACTAATTCAAGTAATGCCTTTAAACTTTTATCAACTGTGATTTGTGCGAAAACAAAGCAGAATGTTTAAACATTAACAATCAGGTCGATACTTCCGTATACGCAGAGAAAGTCCAATGTTTAAACAAAATAAGAAAAATAAAACAAGTTGAAGTTGTTTAGGCTTTAACCACCGGGTCGATACTTCCGTATACGCAGAGGTGATCCAAAGCTTAAACGAAACACCAAAGAAAATAAAGCAGAACGTTTAGGCAATAGCATCCAGGTCAATACTCACGTATACGCAGAGGATGTCCAATGCTTAAACAAAATAAAGAAATAAGACAAGTTTAAATCTTTGCAAAATGAAATGCACAACCACAGCGACTTTTCAGCAAAGTTGTGAAAGTTCACAAACTTAACCAGTTTTATGTCTTACGACAAACAACGATTACTGAGTAGGCACACAATCAAGAAGGACAAAACTAAGTACTATGCTTTTGACCATGTTTCCCACTAGAACTAGGCTTTTTCATTTAGGTTTGTATCGTTATCGCAAATCTACTAGTCTAGCTGAGCCTACCGTCACATCTTTAGTAAGACCGTTTATCACATTTTATCATTCCATATCTTTAGCATGTTGTGATAGCCCACTGATGTACTATCATTTCCTCTATTTCACAACAAAACTCATTTTTGATTTTATCATGTTTTTGGCTTTTTCAAATTTTCAAATGTTTTTGGATTTTCTGAAATTTCTTACTCCCCCTGAAATTCAAACACATTTAAAGGAATTTTGAAAACAAACTGTACAAGTAAATTGACAACTGTTGTGAATCACTTCAAATCGCCATCCACTTGGCATAAACAATCAGAACTCCCCCTTACAACAAACTATTTTCCCATTGTGATTTCAAAACACTTAAGTTTGTTTTAATCAAATGGTTTTTCCGGAAAATTAGTTTTGTTGATTGATTTTACCATTTGTAGGTTAGGGGTTCATCACATTGTTATTCAAAAATATCACATATAAGAATGATCCAATCAAGTTCAACCTAATGACCTTGATTAACCATTTGTAAGATCACAACCTCTTTTTCAACCACATGTACCAACCATTACCATTTGTAGGTTGAATTATCAAGATGCCGATTCCTACTCCACACTTACCAACCTGGGAGTTCCGGCAAGTCACACTTATCAAAATTTTTAATTTTTACAAACAATTTAAGAATGATGCCGATTCATGCTCCGCGATTACCAACTTGGGAGCTCCGACAAGTCAGGTTTTTCAGTTAGAGATTTTCTCCCAGGTCTGACAGTCCTTGGGAGATTCCGAGTTACCAACACTCGGTTGCTTACCTGCCATCTTTTTCTCATAAAATTCTTTAACCCTATTAACCTTCCCATCAATCATTTTACCAAACATGTTTTGCACTGTGGGATTAAAAGCCTTTTCAATGTCAAATTCTTTCTTTTCAGAAAAAAATTGATTTGAAATTTCAATTTTACCAATTTTAGATTTCAAATTTTCAGCCCGCAGTGGTGAAAAATTTGCATCATCCAAAGGCGGAACTGACTTCTCTTCTTTCTTATCAATTTTTGGCTCCTCTGATTTTGTGGAATCAGATTCATCACCAGAACTATCACTTGAATTCTTAACAATCCATTTTTGATTGCTAAGTTTCTCCTTCTTTTTGTAAACATTTTTCGAACATTCACCAACCTCAAAAGTTGAATTTTCAAAAACTTTAAATCTGTTCGTTGGTGGTTTGGTTTTCTCAACAACCTTTTCTTTCAGTTTACCAGAGATTCCTTGTTTTGTTTGAATTGTCTTTGGACAATTTCTGGCAATGTAACCAGCTATTTTACATTGGAAACAGGTTCTAGTCTCTATCTTCTTCTGAGCAAAGCTTTTCTTCATTTCATCTTGCTTCTTGGCAATGAATTCTTTGTTCGTCTGCTTTCTGAATGCTTGCTCCTTCTCTTCTTCAGTTTTTTTTCCTGAAACAAACACAGTTTTTTATTTATAAACTTTTTCATTTTTATAAATTTTCGGTTGATTAAATCCAAGACCTTTCTTTTTGAAATTACTACTATGGTTTGATTTCTTTTGGAAACTATAACCATAATTGTAACCCATTTTCTTGTTTAACCGTTGTTGAACTCTTGAGGTGTAAGGTTTAGGTTTTTCAGAAAGATTTACATCCTTTATTTCAGAAATATTAATTTCTGTTAGTTTGAAAAACTTTTTAATCATTTCTGGTTTAACACCTCTTATTGGAAAAACCTCATCAGAATATAATTTGTCAGAATCTTTCAAAGTATATGCTACTTTGATCGGTTCGTCATCCAAATTAGATTTTGATAACAAGAACTCTTTATTATACACCCGTTTTCCCTATTTGGCTTTTTGACTTGACGTGTCGGACTTTGACTTTGACTCTGATTTTGACTCCGACATTGACTCCTCTGTTTCATCCTTATCCAACACCGGATCGACCACCTTTTTATTAATTCGGACTCATGATCAGTATCGGACGGTGTGAAAGTGACATCTATACTTTCTGGCAAATTATCTGTAGACTCATACTCCCATTGTAAATTTGTTGCCTTTTCGACTCTTTCAGAATTCGGATTTCGAGGAGAATATCCATTTTCGACCGGGGGTGGACATTTGTTATAGACATCAGTTGGTTTCTTACCAGAAATCTTCACTTCATCATCTTCTTTTGTTTCAGACTTCTTCTCTTCCGAAGTTTTCTCTTCTTCAAACGTATTCAATCCTTCCACTATGGGGTAAATCCTGTCAACAATAAAAGTAGAACATGAGTAACTTTTCAACAATTCATTTACTCTATTTGTTTCAATTTTCTGAGTTTCCAATTTCTTCTCAAGTTCAGCACATTTTTCTGTGTAATAAATGACATTGTCAAGCTGCCTCATGTATGCCCCTTTGAGTGTATTCATTGCTACAGCCTGTTCACTGTTCGACTCGGTGTACTTATTCATCTCTCTGTTCAAAACATCATATGATTCTTTTAGCCTATTTATATTGTGTAGCAGCTCATTGTTTTGCTTTATCAGAGAATCACAATTTATACACTTCTCAGGAACTTTGACTGTATCAGCATCTGTTTTGATTTCAAATTCTGGAACTTCTTTGACTACTTTCACTTGAACTTCTTCAGCTCTTTTCTTTTTCTCTGCTTCAGCTTGTCTCTTTTCTTCTTCTTCTTCTGCATATCTTTTCCATTTCTCTTCTTCAGCCTCCTTAATTTTTCTGCCCAATATTCATCAGTATAATCATTAATAACATGAGCAACAAAACCTTTATGATTTGTAGATTTGTTCGGATCATAATCATCCCAGTTAAAATTTTCCCAGCTAAAGCCTTCAGGTAACTTTTCATCATCTTGATCTACCACACATGCTTTACTATCTTTTGGAATGTATTTATCCCAACTGAATCCTTTTCCATCATCTTGATTAACAAGGCATGCTCTCTTTGAATCTTCAATTTCTTTTCTTCCATGAGCTGTTTGTGCCTGTTGTTGTTGATGTGGCTGTTGAGCAACTTGATGATATATCGCTTTTCGATAGTAGTCATTGTTTCCAAAGGGATTTTGAGCTCCACTTGCTTCACGATTGGTGCACTCCCTTTTGAAATGCCCTTTTTCCCTGCAACGAAAACAAGTAACTTTAGACTTATCAAATCCTAAAGTTGAAACATTTGCATCACGAAAATCATCTATGCCTGTAATTTGTTTAAACTTTTCAGTTCGTCTCAACACGCTAGCCATACACCATTTTATATCCATCAATTCCATCTCCTCGGCATCGATTTGATCGTAATCCTCTTTCGTTAGCATTGGATTCCCGATTCTCCCTGCAACTAAACCTCCATAGGATTCAAGCACAGTTACCAACAAAGACATGTGGCTTTTAGCAACTTCCTCGGTATAATTCTGATCATTTTCAAGATTCAAAGCAATGTTGCATTGAAGAACTTTGCCACTCTTTGTTGTAGAAAAATGTGGATCAAATGTTGGAAATGAAGTGAATCCAATTTTGCTGCTTGATCCATGAGATGAACTTTCTGAAGAACTTTTTGCATTGTAAGCAGTTTCAACTTTTGGAGACAGATTTGTCTTTTCACTAATACCACCTTTGAAATACAATCCGATGTCTTGTTCTCCATCATAATTTTTCATTCTAGCGATCTTTCTTTGCTCCATCTCTTGAGCTTCAAGATGTTTGATGAAACCACCCAGTGTTAGCTCGCTATATTCCTTTCTATTATTTCTCAACATCATCATAAACGTTCCCCAAACATCATGTGGCAACGCATCAGCCAACTTCTCAATCAACTCATCTTTATGTTTGTTGATGCCCAATCTTGTCATGTTTTTCACCAAGTTACAATATCTTTCAATAATCTGCTTGGTGCTTTCCGTTCTCAAACCACGGAATAAATCAAATTCTTTCTTCATAAGTGACATCTTGTTTCTGAGCATATCTTCACTGCCAAGGGACTTTGCTTCTAATTCTTTCCAAATCGAATATGCACTTCCATTGTGTTGAAGTAAGATCAAGATATCTTCTTTGATCGCTTGTTGTAATAAACTAATCATCAATTTCTCATCCTTGTATTTCTTTTTCTCCACATCACTTAATTCTCTAATTGGTATTTTCACCTGATTGTTCCCGACTTGTCTAACATATTGAACTTCCGTATGTTCCCATGCATCTAGATGATAAGCTTCCACCCAGTTAGCAAAACGTTCAGACCATCCACTAAAATCATCAATGTCCATAAGCTTCGGTGGTTTTTGCATAGTTCCCGTTTCATTTTCAAGCATCGTATTTTGAGCTACGGTCATCGGACTAGCAAACGCATTATAAAACTCGTTGTCCATGATTCGGTTTTCAAAAGTTCACAATCAGTCAATTTCAAATGGAATTATCTCTTCACACGGAAATACTTCTCAAACGGAATACCTTCTTTAAACGAAATTACTAATTTCGTTCGAAATTGTCAAACGGAATTTAATTTCGCACGAAATTAGACTTTCTTTCAAACGGAATTAGTGAACTTGAAACGGAATCTAATTCCGTATGAGAGTTTTACACGGAATCAACAAAATCAAGCGATATTACAGCAGCTGTTCGAACGACATTATATCAATCTCAAACGGAATTAAGTTTTCGAACCAATTTAAGCCGTATTTTTGTCTGAAACTCTCAAGGGTTTGTTAAAACACTATTGCGCACAACATATTTGAAAATCAGACCATTTTAACCGTGAAATCAAGTTTAATTGAGAAAAGAAAGTGTAGAAATCAGAAATCGCAGCTAAAAAGGTAAGAACTCTTCCTCCTGAGCTCTGATACCACTTGTAGGATCGTGTATTGACCCAAACGAGTCGATCAGAAGAGTGTTTCACCAATACAAGTGGCGGAAACAAATGTATCAGTGTTATTTCAGCTGGAAAACACAAGAAATCACTTTAACTTGTCTTTTGATTGATATTAGATCGTTTACAACGCTGTAGACACTTCGACAGAGCTTCGCCGTCGAAACTAATCTCGTTACAAATGAACTAGACACACAGGTATTTATAAGACAGTAATTCCGCGTGAAACTGCATAAACGGAACTTAATTCCGTGCGGAATTAGCTTAACCGGAATTATGTTCATGCGGAATTAGGGTTCCAAACAGAATTAGAACTTCCAAGCGGAATTACCATTCCATGCGGAATTACCTATAAATCACTTTCTCGTTTTGCGTTCCCTGATCTATCTATTACATTACAAGATTCGATACAAGACGAAGTCGACAGACGTATGCACCAACATGTGACAATAGAGCTGTAGGATTGGAGGAATCGAACAGTTGGGATCAGATCTGGTGAGGAGAAAGAGTTAATTTGGGGGGAAAATAGTGATCGAAATTGAGAGGGTTTTGCAGGTTGTTGATTTTTACACTTGTTGATTTATAAATATAAAATATATTTTCTTAAGTTTTTCTTTTTCTAAATATTCATTTTATTAAGTAAATGGGTAAAATTACAAAATTACCCTTAAGTGAATAGACTTAACAAAAAAATTTAACCTGGTTAGTGGTAAAGTACGAAAGGTGTAATGAGTTTTCAAAATAAAGGATTGTGATTGTAATTATTGAAGTTAAAGGCTATCTATTGTAATTCAATACAAACATAAAGGACGAAACGTGTAATTTACCCTAATATTTAATATATATATATATAGTTTTCTTAATTTTAATTTTACAAAGTACTTGGTTACACATTCAATATAAATCACTACGTGATTAGACATTCAATATGATTTGTTAAACTTGGTGTTATTACACTTATGCTTATTACGTGATTACACATTCAATAATGAGAACTTAATTGTTTATGTTATAAATACAGATATATTCCCTCCTAATTCTCCTCCAAGTTATTATGTTTTCAGTTACATTTTGACTACATAATTGTATATATATATATATATATATATATATATATATATATAGGGGAAGGATCCACTAAAAAGTTGATTTTGCCTAAGTAGTCTAAGAAGGATTGTGGTGATGACATGTGACACACCTAATTAGTAGGAAGGAAGGGTATTTTGGTCCTTATAAATAGGAGTGAAAATGACACGTGGCACTTCTTTTGTTTTGTTTTTTTAGAATACAACAAAAAAATCTAGTACAAAAAAATCTAGCACAAAAAATCTAGTACAAAAAATCTAGCACAAAAAATGTAGTACAAAAAAAATATAGCACAAAAAAATATAGTACAAAAAAATATAGCACGAAAAAAGTCAGCAAAAAAATGTAGTACAAAAAAATCTAGCATAAAAAAATGAGAAAAAAAAATTTAAGAAAAAAAAAATTTAAGACAAAAAAATACAGCACAAAAAATTTAGCACAAAAATATAGTATAAAAATCAAGCACAAAAAAATGTTATACAACATAGAAATACAACACATTTTGGTGGGTTTTTTTAGTTTTCATATTTTATATAGCAATATGGTACTCAAATTAAAGATAAAAAGACGCTCGATTTTACGGTGAAATTTTTATGAAAAAATAATGTCGTATAAAAAAGTTATGAACGTTTAAAAAATGAGGGTGGAATATGCATGTGACTTGCATGTGAAGAGAGAAAGTCCATAAATATGATTTTCCCAAGATACCCTTGCACTCCTCCTTTCTCCTACCCTTTCATCTTAACCATTGATTTAAAAAATGAATGGTTTAGATTCCTTCTTAGGCTACTTAGGCAAAATCCACTTTTTAGTGGATCCTTCCCCTATATATATATATATATATATATATATATATGATTGATAAATGAAAGAGGATACACACTTCTCATTCTTCATTATTTCATTTGGAACCAGGAGTTTTACGGGGCAGTTACGGCCTACAATAGTTCATATTGGAACCAGAATATGCAACCATCGGAGCGATTTTTCAGGAAGAAGCGATGTGGTAGCATTTTTCAAGGAGAAACGTTTTGTTAGTTTTGAGGTTCTGATTTGTTTTGATGCAAGCTCTTATATCCTATCATATATTATTTTATTCTCCAATGTTATGACTGAGTCATAATCCCATATTTCCAAATTCATTCAGCGACGGACACATTTTCTTTTTTTTTTCCATTTCCATTTTTTTTTTTTGAAACTGAAACTCAAAAGTTCTTTTTACATAATTTTCTAACCAATAATTAAATAGAATAGAGGAGACTAACGGTTTTATATTAAATGCATCTGGACACCATTTTTCTTTCCCAACTTTGTTAGTATCCCTATATTTTCGTTTACAACATAATTTTTTTTTCAGTTACTGAATATTAATTCACATTAATGCATATTCATATAAACATTAATATATCTATATATACTAATTTCTTCTCAGTCAATTTACATCATACGTATATATATATATATGTTCAAATTATTTTTTCCTATATATCTTAATATCCTAAAGTTGTATTATTTTAATCAAATGCCTATGTTTACACTTGAGTTTAATTAGATGTGTGATTTATATATAGTTAAAAATAACATTAAATTAATTAACAAAATATTTTTTCCTACCTTGTATCCATCTCTACACTTAGTAATTTTTTTTTTCATATTACCTATCATTTCACAAAATTCACATATAAGTTTCATTTCGTAGATACAATGTCGAACTTATCAAAACTCGAATTCGTCGCACTTGATATCTCGGGAAACAACTACCTCCCATGGACTCTTGATGCGAAAATTCATCCGACAGCAAATAATCTAGGGGCGACAATCAATGATGAGAATCAAACCATAGCTCAAGATAAGGCTACGGCCATGATATTCCTTCGTCACCATCTTCACGAAGACTTGAAGAGGGAGTATCTTATTGTTGAGGACCCTCTCGAGTTGTGGAAAAATATCAAAGAAAGATTTGACCACCAGAAGCTGGTCTTGCTCCCTAAAGCTCGCTATGAATGGCTTCATTTGAGGCTACAAGATTATAAAAGTGTTAGCGAGTACAACTCTGCCCTTTTCCGCATCACCTCTGAGCTTAAATTATGTGGTGAAAAAATAACCGACGAAGACATGCTTGAGAAAACTTTCTCAACGTTCCATGCATCAAACATGCTCCTGTCGCAGCAGTATAGGGAACGTAAATTTACAAAATATTCTGAATTAATATCATGTTTGTTGGTCGCGGAGCAAAATAACAAGCTCCTACTACAAAATCATCAAGCGCGACCCGTCGGTGCAAGCCCATTGCCAGAAGCCAATGCGGCAAATTATCAAAGCGGACGTGGGAGAGGTGGTGGTCGCGGTCGCGGCCGTGGTCGTGGACGGAGCAATACATGGCGATGAGAATCTCAAAATTCTAAATCTAGTGGTGGCGAATCGAGCCGACAAAACACGGGACGACCTCCTAGAGGGAGAACTGGCAGGAGCCAAAACAATATATGTTATAAATGTGGAATGTCAAATCACTGGTCCCGCACATGTCGCACCCCTAAACATCCCGTTGAAGCTTATCAACAGATGATGAAAGAAACAGGAAAAAATGTTGAGACAAATCTAATTGAGAATGCACCTAATCTGTCATCTCCTACACCACTATCAGACACTCATCTAGACGCATCTGACTTCATTGAAAATTAGTGACATCGTATGGTTGAACTTTATGTGATTCTTTTAAGACTATGGTTTCTTTTCTTTGTTTGGATCTTGTTTAAACCCTTATGGTATTTTATGTTTGAACTATTGTTATGGTTTCATTTAAAATATTTGTGACTTTAATTTTTTTTTATCATACTCAAGCAAGTAGTTCGTTATATTAATTTATTTTATTATTACCAGAGGAAATATGTTTACAAGCTTCAATAAAGCTATCATTGGTGATGAATGTCTCGTAGATAGTGGTACCACCAACACTATTCTCAAACATAAGAAATTTTTCTCTGAGTTGTCTCCTGCAGAGACAGTTGTCAGTACTATTTCCGGTGTGTGTGATCTTATAGAAGGCTCTGGAAGAGCAAGCATCATATTACCATCGGGTACTAAACTAATTATAAATGATGCATTATACTCTAGTAAATCAAGACGAAATTTACTTAGTTTTAAAAGTATTCGACAAAATGGTTACCACCTTAAAACAACATCCGAAAATAATATTGAATACTTACAAATTACTTCAAATGAAAATGGCAAAGATACCATTGTAGAAAAGCTAAAAGCTTTATCCTCTGGATTATATTGTACAAATATTACTTCTATTGAAGCATATATGGTGGTGAGTAACCATATGTTACTAGATAAAGACACATTCACAATATGGCATGACTGACTAGGTCACCCAGGTAACATAATGATGAGGCGAATAATTAAGAACACAAATGGGCACCCTCTTAAAAATTTTAAAGTCTTACAATCAAAAGATTTATTATGTGCGGCATGCTCTCTAGGCAAACTCATTACTCGGCCCTCACCAACTAAATTGACACAAGAAAACCCCTCATTTTTGGAAAGAATCCAAGGGGACATCTGTGGGCCTATACATCCACCTTGTGGTCCATTTCGCTATTTCTTAGTCTTAATTGATGCCTCATCGCGATGGTCACACGTGAGTCTTTTAGCTACCCGAAATGTAGCGTTTGCCCGACTATTAGCGCAAATCATACAGTTGAGAGCTCGTTTCCCTGAAAATCCAATTAAAACCATACGAGTGGATAATGTAGGAGAATTCACATCCTAAGCTTTTAACGATTATTGTATGTCGATTGGGATAAAGGTTGAACATCCAGTAGCTCATGTTCATACACAAAATGGTTTAGCTGAATCATTAATTAAACGATTACAAATAATTGCTAGACCTCTCCTGATGAGATGCAAATTGCCATCTTCTGCATAGGGACATGCTATTTTACACGCTGCTGCACTAATCCGATTAAGATCAACTGCCGATCATGAATACTCCCCATTACAATTGGTCTCCGGAAGAGAACCAAATCTGTCCCACCTCAAAATATTTGGTTGTGCGGTATATGTACCAATATCGCCACCACAACGTACCATTATGGGACCACAAAGAAGACTGGCATTTACATCGGTTTTAACTCCCCGTCTATTATTAAATATTTAGAACCATTAACGGGTGACATGTTTACAGCACGCTTTGCTGACTGTCTGTTTAATGAGACAGTATTCCCAGTCTTAGGGGGAGATAAGACTAAAGAAAGACTGGTAACACAAGAGTTAACATGGAATGCATCATCATTATCAAATCTCAACCCCCGAAGTGGGCAATGTGAATCTGAAGTCCAAAAGATTATACATTTGCAACGAATCGCAAATGAATTACCAGATGCATTCATAGACATAAATAGGGTGACAAAGTCACATATACCAGCATCAAATGCACCTGCTTGAATTCAAGTAATCCCAGAAGCGATTACCATACAAAGAAAACGTGGGAGACCAATAGGTTCCAAAGATAAAAACCCACGCAAGTGAAAAGAGCAGAATAAACCAGTTGGTGAAAATTTAGTAAATGAAACCCTAGAAGAGGTAAATGTCCCAGAAGAGACAAATATAACTCCAGAGGAAAATGAAAATACAGAAGACACACTGGTACCAAACAAAAACGAGATCTCTATCAATTATGTACAAAATAGTACAATATGGAACCGAAATGAAACACGTGTTAATGATATATTTGCATATGCTATAGCAACGGATGTAATAAATGAAAATGATTACATACCTAAAACTCTAGAAGAGTGCATGCACAGAGTTGATTGGCCAAAATGGCAAGAAGCCATAAAGGCTGAGTTGGGTTCGCTTGAAAAGCGAAATGTTTTCGGACCTGTAGTCCGAACACCCATAGACGTCAAACCAGTAGGTTATAAATGGGTGTTTGCTATAAAAGGAAACGAAAAGAATGAGATTGTACGATACAAGGCACATCTTGTAGCACAAGGGTTTTCCCAAATCCCAGGAGTTGATTATGAGGAAACGTATTCCCCTGTAGTGGATGCGATAACCCTTAGATTTCTAATTGGCCTTGCAATCTCAGAAGGACTTCAAATGAGACTTATGGATGTCGTCACTGCATACTTGTACGGGATACTTGAAAATGACATCTACATGAAAATACCTAAAGGTTTAAAAATGTCCAAAGCATTAAAATCAATACCTCGAGGCATGTGTGCTATAAAGCTAAAAAGATCTTTATATGGTCTTAAACAATCTGGCCGCATGTGGTACAACCGGCTCAGTGAATATCTCGAAAAAGAAGGATACAAGTCTGATGTAATCAGTCTATGTGTTTTTATAAAAAGATCAATCTCAAAATTCACTATAGTAGCAGTCTACGTTGATGATATAAACATCATCGGAGCTCCTGAAGAGATAGAAAAAACTGCTAATATATTAAAGAGATAATTTGAGATGAAAGACCTTGGCACAACAAAATTATGTCTCGGCCTGCAGTTTGAGCATTTACGAAACGGTACATTCGTCCATCAGTCAAACTACATCCAGAAGATGTTAGTACGTTTCAATATGGACAAAGTTCATCCGTTTAGCATACCCATGGTTGTCCGACCGCTAGATCCTCAAAAGGATCCTTACCGCCCTCAAGAAGAAGGCGAAGAAGTACTTGGTCCAGAAGTACCGTACTTAAGTGCGATCGGTGCCCTTATGTATCTTGAAAATAACACGAGACCCGATATTGCATTCTCGATACATGTACTAGCAAGATATAGTTCAAACCCAACACGTAGACACTGGAATGGAATAAAACACATATTTCGATATATTTGTGGGACATAAGACTTAGGTCTTTTCTACCAGAAAGATCAAAAGTCCCAGCTTGTTGGGTATGCTGATGCTGGATATCTATCAGATCCACATAAAGCAAAATCTCAAACAGGTTATGTATTCACATATGGTGGCACAACAATTTCTTGGAAGTCAACTAAGCAAACACTTACAGCAACGTCATCAAATCATGCCGAACTAATTGCACTATATGAAGCTGGTCGAGAATGCGTGTGGTTGAGATCAATGATTACTCACATACAAGAAGCATGTGGATTAGAACAGATCAAGAAGGAGCCGACGATTATTTATGAAGACAATGCTGCTTGCATAGCTCAGATAAAAGAATGTTACATCAAGGGTGATCGAACAAAGCACATTTCACCAAAATTCTTCTCAACATATGACTTGCAGAAAGAAGGGGAAATTGATGTTTGCCAAATCAAGTCAAGTGAAAATTTAGCTGACCTATTCACAAAATCTTTACCAAGAAACAGTTTCGAGCAACTATCACACAAGATCGGTCTCCGTAGATTGAAAGATGTTTGTTGAATTCAGGGGGAGAATTATACACATTGTACTTTTTTTCCCTTAACTAAGTTTTGTCCCAATGGATTTTCTTAGTAAGGTTTTTAATGAGCCAGTACAACTGATCCAGTAGTATCAGTTTATTATATAGGTCCTGAAGTATCTATTTAATATCATCCTGAAGTATGTTATTAACTGTGTATAATAAATAATAATATATATCTGAGGGGGAGTGTTAAAAATACAGATATATTCCCTCCTAATTCTCCTCCCAGGTTATTATGTTTTCAGTTACATTTTGACTACATAATTGTATATATATATATATGATTGATAAATGAAAGAGAATACACACTTCTCATTCTTAATTATTTCATTTCAGTTTAGGCTTTATTACTTGATTAAATTTGTAATATAAGACATTACATTGTTATTATAGGTTGATTGGTTAATGTTTTGTATTGCTTTCAAAATTCAATTTGTAATTAGACCTAAAATATTAGCCTTTATATTATATGTTTTGTTTTTTATTACACTTATGGTTAGTACGTAATCACTTAGTGAGTTTTCATATAAATATTGTAATGAAATCACGTAATGGATATTCAAAATCATGTAATTACATAGTAATAATACATAGTCAAGTATTGTTACATAATTACGTATTGATACATAACGTTACAGTTGTTTCATTAATAAAAATACATATTACGTAATTACGTATTGCAACGTAATTCCGAATTGCAACGTAATTACGTAACGTTACAAAATCACGTAATGTTATAGCTTGTAAAATTAAAATTTCTAAAAATTAAGAAAACTATAGCAACAGCCTACTCAAATTAAAGAGAATGAAATACTCGTTAATATTGTGTAATTTTAAAAATAAAATATTATCGTATGAAAAAAGTTATAGTCGTTTGAAAATCGTGGGAGAAATTAGTTTATGAGTCACCTATATTGGATCTTCCTATTTTGCTCTTCCCCATTTGTTTCACTTGTTTTCTCTTACGTGATTTATAGATTTGGGGGCCACTCAATCTCAACCATTGGATTTTCTTGATCAAAGGCGTAGGGATCATTAGGTCCTGGGTTTGATTCCCACAAAGGAGTTTTTCCCAAATTTATTGGGTTTCCTCCTGAATTCGTGTATAGAGGCATTATTGCCTAGTGGAGATGGATACGATCGGGCGATTCCGCTGGTGGCACGATGATACTCTAGTGGTCGGTCAATGATCCAAAGTTGTCGTTAGAAAAAAACCTTCTCCCACACTTTCTACGAATTATGCCTCTTGTCGATGATCCTTTCGCTTATAGGGTTAGCCATGATATAAATTATATCGCAAACGCAAACATGATCTTTAATTGTAACAAAGGCAACACTTCCTTGTTAAGTATTAAATAGTATAGGGGTTGTATTGTGGCACAACCCTGACCAGACCCTGGACGGGAACCATGAACAGTCAAGTGGTACCGGTGGTTATTTTGATAATATTGCAGCGGAAATTTCATCAGGACGGTGAGTTAGGAAAAATATCAGAGTTTTAGAAACACCGTAATTTTATTTATAACAAACGGGAATAAAGCTCATGTATTAGAAAGGTAGATTTTAATAAGGGATAAACCAAAATACAAAATTTCTAAATTTTAATTGATAAAATAAACCACTTCTTTAAGCCTTTTGGTGCCGTATCACAACTCTTATTCAGATCTACTGTAATCACCTGAAAACATGTTTAAAACATTTTATCAACATGAAATATTGATGAGATCATTCATTATGTACAAAAAGACACATTCTTATAATTACAACATTAAGAGTTTTTATATTTGTTTACTTCTTACTATTACCCAAATGTATTTGTCACTCGGAAATTTCTGTGACTGTGGTCATATCACTGTTGATCATTCTCTCAACTAGTGAATCTTATCAAGTAGTGTATACAAAACCCCACATACTGGTAGTAATTTCCCAGTAAGAATACAAAGACTTAATTACTGTAATATAAGTAATAGCTGGAAAAACATTTAGGGTTTTGCAAATCATTTGAGTAAAAGAGAATGGCTCACTTTGTAGGTCTATAGTTCTTGATTTAACAGACCTCCTGATTCTAAGCCTTCTGATAGTTAAGCATTTACTTTTATAGTTTCGAATCTTCTGGTAATTAAGCATCTATTTTGATTGTAAGTTTATAGTTCGGAGTTTTCCGATGGTTAAACATTTAGTTTAACAGAGTAGAATACCAAACATCTCTCCTCTATCACCGCCATAACCACCTCCTCTATCTCGGCACTCGTACCTCATCTCTCATCGTCGCCGTACCAAACATCATTAATTTATTTTTATATTTTATTATATTTAAAGTAAAAAAGAAAATTTAAAAAATAAGTGTGTAAATATATAAATGTGTGTGTGTATATATAAATGTGTGTATATGTATATATATTATTTATTGTTATTTTTGTTTTTTATTTAAAAATAAAAATAAATTTATAAAATAAAAAAACAAAAAAATAAATGGGAAAATGTCAAAATCATCCATGAGGTTTGAGAATTGCCAAAATCGTCCATGGGAGTTAATGATATGTTTTAACAGAGTTTGTCATTTAGATGGAAATGACAACAAAAATGAAACCTCGAGAGACCTGATACAAAAAATTTCAATTTTAAACTGAAGTGATAAAGATAAACTAAACTAAGGGACCATTTTGGCATTTTACTCTTTTTAAAAAGAATTAAATGCCATTTTAGTCCATGTGGTTTGAGTCATTTTGACAGTTTAGTCCAAACGTTTCATTTTTCGCATTTGGGTCCAAAAATGTTTCACTGTTTCCATTTTAGTCCACTGGATTAACTCCATCCATTTTTTCCGTTAACGAGAAGGGCAATTCGGTCATTTTATATGTAAATCTGTTAACTGGAAGACCAATTCAGCCATATAAAATGACCGAATTGACCTTCTCGTTAATGAAAATAATGGATGAAGTTAACCCAGTGGACTAAAATGACAACGGTGAAACCTTTTTGGACCCACATGTAAAAATGAAACCTTTGAAGTAAACTGTTAAAATGACACAAATCACAGGGAGTAAAATGACATTTAACTTATTTTAAAAAAGTATATACAATTGAATAAACATAATTTTCTCAAACTTATGGGGCAGTAATAATATTAATTAATCCCTAAAGTAGTTAAAAAACTTTTATTACATATTCCAACCTAGATCACAATCAACGGCGGCCATTGGCCGTCCACCCCTCCCAATCCCGTCGTCTCTCCGTCACTCTCTCTCACACACATACACACACTGAGATCTTTTCCAATATTCTATTTGCAACTTGCCTCAGATTATCTTCACCTTAAACACACTGAACTCACATATTCCTTTCTTCCTCCTTTCAAAATAACATGAACAATCCACCCCTAGGGTTTTCACTTTTCACAAAATCAACAACCTGAAATCCGACCACCGCACCGGCGATATCTCATCTTATCTCACCGGAAATGAAGTCAACCGCCGGCGAACTCATTCGCCGGAAAAAGTATCTCAAACAGGTTCTGCTAGGGTTAATTGTTTTACTCGGTTTGATTTGTTTATACAATGGCGCAACGTTCGCTCCGGCGTTACGGCGAGAGGAGGAAGTTGTTGCGGTGGATGACGGTACGGATCCGGTCGTCGGAAGTTTTGTTCAGAAGCGTGATTATTTCGATGAGTTGTTTGAAGATCATGAACTGAATCCTGAAGTTCCTAAAAGCTTACCTGTAAGTAGTTGAGTTATAAATTGTTTTGAATTGGTTAAACTAGCGCGTTTGGTTAAATTAGTGTTTGTTTTGTGAAGATTTGTGATATGAGGTATTCGGAATTGATACCTTGTTTGGATAGACATCTTATATATCAAATGAAGTTGAAGCTTAATCTGAGTTTAATGGAGCATTATGAGCGGCATTGTCCGCCTGCAGCGAGGAGGTATAATTGTCTTATTCCGCCTCCGGTTGGATATAAGGTTAGTTTGCGATTTCATTTTGGTTTGTTTTTGGTTAAGATGTTAGTTTTTGAGTTAGGTTAATAGAGAGTAGGTATGCATTGTTGAATTATGATTGGTGCTCTGTGTAATTGTAGATTCCGATTAGGTGGCCTCAAAGTAGGGATGAGGTTTGGAAGGCTAACATACCTCATACTCATCTTGCACAAGAAAAATCGGATCAGAATTGGATGACGGTGTTTGGGGAAAAGATTAGGTTTCCTGGTGGAGGAACGCATTTTCATAACGGTGCTGATAAGTACATAGCTTCGATTGCATCGGTAGGTTATTTTGATATAATTCGCTACGTTATAAGTTATGGTTTGATTAACTTGCATAACTATCATGATCATATAGATGCTCAAGATTCCTGGTGATAAACTCAACAATGGAGGAAATATCAGAACTGTTCTCGATGTGGGTTGTGGTGTTGCGAGTTTCGGGGCTTATCTTTTACCTCTAGGAATAATAGCTATGTCTCTCGCGCCGAATGATGTGCATCAGAATCAAATCCAGTTTGCACTTGAGCGTGGGATTCCATCGACATTAGGGGTCTTGGGTACCAAAAGACTTCCTTACCCAAGTAGATCATTTGAACTGGCGCATTGTTCGCGTTGTAGGATAGATTGGCTTCAGAGGGATGGGATTCTGCTTTTGGAGTTAGACAGATTGCTTAGACCAGGAGGTTATTTTGTGTATTCTTCACCGGAAGCGTATGCACATGATGAGGAAAATAGAAGAATTTGGAATGCTATGCACGATCTATTGAAAAGGATGTGCTGGAGAGTTGTTTCGAGGAGAGATCAAACGGTTATATGGGCTAAATCGCTAAGTAATAGCTGTTATCTTAAAAGAGCACCGGGAACCAACCCACCTCTCTGCAGTTCCGATAACGATCCAGATGCCAGCTGGAATGTGCTGATGAAAGCATGCATTACTCCATACTCTGCAAGTAAGTGGTATCTAATATTCTAATCGTATGGTTTTAACCGTTGTATATCATCTTCTTTATACGTATTTTGGGTAACCGTTGTATATCATCTTCTTTATACATATCTTTGGAAAATACAGAGATGCATAAGGGAAAAGGTAGTGGACTTCAACCATGGCCGAGTAGGATTAGTATGCCACCTCCTCGACTTGATGAAATTGGTGTTAGTCATGATCAGTTTCAAGAAGACACTGTAAGCATTTAAGTTTAATAAGAGATCGTTGTTATTTATTTATTTATTTACTGATATTTAAGTTTTATATGCTCATTATATGATGCAGAACACATGGTCTCAGAGAGTGACGGATTATTGGAAGCAGATGAGATCAGTGATACAGAAAGATTCAATTAGAAATGTGATGGATATGAACTCAAATCTCGGTGGATTTGCCGCTGCTCTCAAGGAAAAAGATGTTTGGGTGATGAATGTTGCTCCGGTTAATGCGTCTTCCAAATTGAAGATTATTTATGACCGTGGATTAATCGGAACGGTTCATGATTGGTTTGTAGTTTGTACTTATCTTATAACATGTTAAAAAAGCTTATCATTTTTCAACTTAATGGGATTGTGTTTTTCAGGTGTGAATCTTTTTCTACATATCCACGCACTTACGACCTGCTTCACGCATGGTCGGTTTTTTCAGAGATCGAGGATCGTGGCTGCAGTGTGGAAGATTTACTAATTGAGATGGATCGTATGCTAAGGCCCGAAGGGTTTGTTATTATAAGAGACAAGTCAACTGTAGTTGACCACATAAGAAAGTTCTTGGCTGCTTTAAGATGGGATGGATATTCATTGGAGGTAGAACCAAAAACCGATGCTCTATCTCTTAGTGATGAAAGAGTTGTAATTGCTAGAAAACAACTATGGGGAGATGATAATGATGATGAAGAGGAGGCTGCAAGATTTTGAATCGTTAATTTTCAATTAGGTGACAGAGTTCAAACGCATTATCAATTTATTATATTGAGGATGTTTTGGATCAATTAAGGAAGACGGGAATGCAGATTGCAGAACGAATATTGGACATATTTTCTTTCTGATATAATTTTGTTGAAGCGCGTACATTTGAGTAAAGAAGGGGGTAGCGTGCAGTCATAGATGGATACATTTTTATGCAACAATTCATGAGATTTAATCTTCCCATGTATTTGAACAATTTCATGTCTATTTAACTCTTGTTTATCATTCACTAGTAGAGTTCTAGTTCTAATCCTTCCATGCATTTGAACAATTTCATATGTATGGATATCTTGTTTACTGTTGAAATCTAGAACATGCTCTGTTATAGATGTTTGTTTGGGATGAGATTTTATTATATTGACTCGCTTGTATTGCCACAAGCGAGTTGAAGTTTATCTAGTTACTAGATTGAACCATGTATTGACTCAAGTTTGAACTTACAAGGAGTCGGTTTGAGTTCTTGTAAGGCTTTTCACGCCCGTGCAACAAGGGCTGTTAAAGCGTTCAGATCTTGGTGTTATGGAGTAATTTGAGCTTGAATTTGACTCAAGTTCAAATTGAATATTTGTTGGTTCATTTTGGTGGTTTGGAACTTCAGATTATCTCACATAAGTATTTCAGTATATTAGCAAACACTGTAATCATTTTCGATTTTGTAAATTTATTTTTATAAAATAAAGAATGTTTTCTAATTTGTAAATCTTTTAACACCATTAAAGTAAGATAATAAAATGCTTATACATTAGGTTTTCTCCACCTTTATGTTAATAAAACAAGCTATGTGTACAGCAAAAAGAACTTCAGACAAAATGTTAAAAAAAATACCATAACAGAAAAGAAAAAAGTTATTATAAAAAGTTAAATTATATGTATTTTAAACTCTCAATCTCTCAGACCATGTGTAGTGGGGCGTTTTTTAAAAAAAAAATTCAAAAAAAACGCCCGAAAACGCCCAAAGCACCATTACACTAGGCGTTATTTTTAAAAAAAAATTCAGAAATTTGCTTTTGGCGTGATGAGGAAAACGCTGCAATATCCATTTGCTTTTGGCGTGATTCTTGCATTGGCCAATGGGAGAAGAAGGTCCACTCCATGTGGCCTGACATGGTGGGGTCTTGCATTATCCATTTGATTTTTTTTTTTAAATCCTTTTCTCTATAAAAAATAATAATTATTTATTGATTGAATGGGGTTATTGGCATAATGCCCCACTACGCCACTTTTGCTATAATGCCCCATCGCTGACTAGAACGCCACGTGTCGAATAATGCCCCATGGTGGGGGCATTATAAGTTGTTACCACTACACATGGTCTCATAGCAGCCCAAGCTAACCAACACACTTGAGCTAATCCTTTCCCTCTAATTTTTTATTCTTAGGGGTGTAAACGAGTCCAAACCCAAGTTTCACTTATCATATATATATACAAAAACTATAATATTAAGTGCATATAATTTAGTTAACTAATAGTAATCGAACCTAGCTCGAGTTACATAAATAGAGCTTAAAATGAGTCGAGTTGAGCTTAGCTGCGGGTTCGGCTTGATCTGGTTTTACGTTCGGTATGGTATGACTCATCCCATGCACATAGTTGGAAAATTTGTCCCATAACCATATACTCATTGACAAAGTATCCTCATATGACCAAGGGATTGCCACAAGCTACAGTTGTTCATCATGTCTAAACCTTAAACCAAAAAAACTGAACCGACGTGAATCATTCAAACAGTAAACTGCAAACCCAACACAAACTTGCCCTTTTTCCATAAAATTAAAATATATAAACCTAAAACATCTCATTCTGGAAAACATACAAAACTAAAGACTCCATTTTGATTTGGTTTATATTACAAGACACACAAGAAAACAGTTTAAATACAACCTAACGGTACTTTGTGACTTCATGGGGGGTCAATCTTGATTTTTATTTCACTGCCGATGACCTTCAGGAAGGGTAACCACCTTGTGGAAGGGCACATGTCTCTGAGGCAGTGATCCATCTTCCTCATCGTCATCAAATTCAAGAACATAACTGCCCAACCAATTTGAGAGTCAAGTAAACTACTAAAATATTGCCATGTGATTGACTTTTGAGGTCAAACAAGTCATTTCTCATAAGTTAGATAAGTTTGCACTTACTCGTCAGTTTTCCTCTGTAGATTTTCGCATTGGGTCCGGAAACAACAGCAACAGGCAAATGACAAAAACATTAGTTACATTACATGTCACTGTAACATATAACAGGCTGAAACATGAGGAGTGTCAGCGGAAAGGTGTACGGAATAAAATTACCTTGCGAGTATTGATGACCGTTGCTTTATACAGCGCAGTGGTTCCAGGATAAACTGCCAGTACATGTTTTCCAGGAGGGAAATCTTGAGCAGTTGATGGATCATTTCGCTTTGGAAACGGTATAATATGTGACATAGGCAGCTTGTACTTCCTGAAAACATTTAAAACAACATTTTTATCTAAAATTTAAAAAAACATTGATCGAAAAATTAGCAACATTTTTACCTCTGGCCAGCTGGTTCTTCATCTTCACCTGGTTCCTCATCAAGAACTTCAAATCTGCATAAAGTCACAAAGATCATATATAGACAGATACTAATAAAAACATCAAAGTCGCATTATAAACAGCCATATATGCACTCGATTCTTTCAACATGTGAAATATGTTATATGTTATGTACTTACTCTCGTGTTTCCCTATCAAAGTGAATTACTTTGACGATGAACCACTCATCTTTGTCAGCATCCTCCTGAGTTACCCTAGCAGCAACCTGACAAGGTTACATTTACAAGTTACGTTCATTGCACACGCAAGTATAAATAAAATCATTATTAAAAAATAAAAAAGATAAAGTGCAAAAAGTGTGAAATTACTTGTTCCCCCTTTAAGCTTGCAAGATGATCAAGGTGGTTTCGAAGAGCAGGAGAAAGCCTTGGTACATCTGGATCAGCCTTCATTCTTTTCTTCTTCTGATCGTTACCTTCTGCAGTATAAAAAACCTCATAGAGCTTTTGGTAGAGAGTGTGTATATATATAAGGTATACTATCAAAGGTTTTATTATGCATATTACCACCCATCCTTCTCCTTTGTTGCCCGGGAGGCCCGGAAGGTATCAAAGCATCCAACTGACTTAGTAACTGACTGGAAACGCTGCACCCAAAATAAAAAAAAAATTGGTAAGTATTGCAGTTAAACGGAAACAAAATAATGATAATGACAGTTTAAGGATAGACGTACGCTACTTCATTTTCTGAAAGATCTTTTGCTTGAATGTAAAGCATCTTAAGCCTTGAAAGAGAATTATCACCGGGCTTTTCCACCACCTCAGGAGCTGCATGAGTACGAGAATTAAATTAAAATATATATACAACTATGAACATGGATTAATATATATATATATATATATATACACACGCACACACACTTCAAAATGTTGTGAACACTACAGCATAAATTATACAATCATAATGATACCATCACGACTATTTTGAAAAACTAGAAATATGGACCTTTAATAAGAAAAGACTTATTGTAAAATGAATTTGAGAATTTCTTAACATAGAAAACTCCGCCAGTTATCCACAATACATGTCGGCTGGCTTTGCACAAATTCTGGAATTTGAGAATTTCTTAACATAGAAAGCAACTAACTTTGAGCATAAAAATCAAATATGCAATTTAGGTATATTCATACAACATCAACAAGCTTAGTTAAGAAACAATCCTATTCGATCGGCTATATCCATCATAGATATCAAACCCTAGAGTATTGATGTTTCCGTAAGACTACGATGATAATAAGAAAGTACAACGGTAAGTTGTAAAAATGGTATGACACTCACTTGATTGTAGCTTTTTATGCATCTTGTTGATTTCAAGGAGTATATCCTCTTGATCTTTCCTTAAACGATCAAGCTCCTTTGATTGTTCTAAAATTCCAGAAATATCCGGCGATGACATTTTCCGCTAAATTCAAGAAATTACAAAGCTTGTCTCTAGAGCTTTGAATGTGCTGCAAACATGTAGCAATCGTGTTACAAACAATAATTAGATGCAGATGATTGGGAATTTGATTATCATAGGAAAACGGATGGAAATGGAAAGGGTAATATAGGAAATATGGTTGGGGCCTATTATAATAGTTCAGCCCATATCCATTAAACATGATTGACAATTGGTAATAAATAGTATCAAAGTTTCATAATTTATGCTACATCAGCATTAAGAGAGAAAAAAATATATAATTTATGGTATTCATATTTCATACATATCTTCAACCTCTAATCATAAGCCTCGTGTGCTATCAAAATGTTCAATGTCTACTCAACAATACAAGAAAAATCGTTAGGATGCTTGTTAAACTAACACGTATTAATATGATCCCTCGGTCTCTAAACTTCTATAGTTTGGCAGAAAAGAAATGTTGCAATTATACAAATACGTTGCCACAGAGTTTATTGTAATGTTGTTAAATGGTTATATTTTGATTTGAATGGTTATATAAAAGCACAAATTACCGTCTTGCTAATAATTTCATAACATACTGCTGAATGTGAACAAGTTGTTTTCTTTACTGTCAAATGAACGTTTCACTCTAACCATTATTCCTTAATTTATTATAGTCAATTAGTCATCTAAAATTTTTTAAAATAAAAATAAGTTGGACTTACAAAACTGCAAGAGTTGGTCAATATTTCAAATTTAACGTTTAAAACCAAAAATCAACTGGAGCTAAAAAAACATATTTCAAGCTAACCTCTTTTCCATGCTAAAATCTAAATGCAGAACAATCAACATGTACAACTTTCACTACATTAGAGCAACATTACTTTAAATTTCAAAAAGAGATTCAGGTTCATGAAGCATGGATATGTACATACATAAATGTAGCCTTTTGACGTTAGCACACGAAAATAAATCTAGAACCAAAATCATTTTGTTTTTTTTCTCTTAACCAACTAGCTCATTTATTTGAATTTGCGGAGGCAACAAAGAGACGATACCTCCATTAATGCAAGCGAAAAAAGGCATTAATATAGTTTTAAGACCAAAGTTTTTGTCTTTTAAAGCATTAACTCTCAATAAACAAAGATTTCGTTACCAAAAAATAAAACAATCAAGGGCTAACTATTTAAGGGGCTGTTTGGCAACTTATGAATGGTTAAGTGCTGAACCAATAAGTGTTGAATCAGTAAAAGGTCTGAACCATTAAGAGCCAGTATAATGCTTAGCCGTTTAGAGGCAAACGTCTGACCAATTCATATTAGAGGTCTTAACCATTCAGACTTAGTATAATGCTTAACCATTCAGAGGCAAATGTCTGAACCATTCAGACATCTGCTCACGAAACAAACAGTCTAAACCATTAAGCGTTGAACCAGTTAGAGGCCTGAACCATTAAGAGCCTCATTAAGAGGTAAACAAACAACCCCTAACACTATAACCCACAACACATAAATCCAATCCCATCTCACCCATACATCAAGGTCAACTCTTGGTCAACGTTTTAATTTTTAAGTCATTAAAACTAGTAAAAACAATAGGAAGCTAATTGCAATGTGAACCCTAGTTTAATTTCTATTCTAACCAAAAACCCTAACTTAATTCCAGCATATATAAAAAAACCAACATATTCTCAATTATGTTAACAAAACAAACCCTAGATCCAACAAAACACACTAACAGGATATTAATTCATAATAATTCCATCAACAAATCAACATTTTGTAAACAAAAATCCACATTATATAGTTGCACATTATACATGATTGATCCATTTGAAACAAAAACATCAATCCGTCGTAATTCATGATTCAATCGACAGATACAGATAAAACATAAACACTCACGTACCGTAGATGAAATTCCTCTGCTTCTGAAGAGAAATTATGCACGTGTTGAAGAGAAATACGTAGATCTTACTGAACAATCGTGTGTTTGCACAAGTCAAGAAGATTTTCGCGGGGAGACAAACATAGAATTTGTTGCAATCTACTTGAAAATTCCCCTTTTCATCATGAATATGCTTATGAATGTATTTTGATTTTCCTTTGGGAAGATTAAAATGATGTTTTTATATAGGCATATTAAAATGATAATTAGAATAAATAAAATAATGATTTTTTAAAGGCATATTAAAATGATTATTAGAATAAAAAAAAATTAATGAAGTGTTGATTTTTGAAGAAATGAAAAAAAAAAAAAAAAAAAAAAAAAAAACAAGAGTAGCCGATCTAAATTAGAAATATGTCAACATAATTGTAACTGGTCGATTAAACTGATTAATTCTGTTATGTTATTTGATTAAACAGGTTTTATTTAGTTTACTCAAAGAATAAGCAAGATTTGTGTAACCGAAAATTGAAACGTCGGATTTCAGTTACGGATACAGATCATTTTCAAGTTTTTTCGGTTATCGTTTTTTCTGTTAACTAGAAGGACAATCTAGTCATTTTATATGTAATTCTGTTAACTAGAAGGGTAATTCGGCCATATAAAATGACCGAATTGCCCTTCTCATTAACGAAAAAATGGATGAAGTTAACACAGTGGACAAAAATGGCAATAGTGAAATCTTTTTGGACCCATAGGAGAAAAATGAAATCTTTGGACTAAATTGACAAAATGGCCCAAACAACTGTCACACCCCAACCGATGGCGGAAATATCGGAGTGAGACGAAATAGATTGCTCATTACACATAACACTAAGTTGTGACAAGTATCTAATAATAAATCTCATTTCATTGCTAAAGAATCAA
The DNA here is from genome assembly GCA_030545235.1 of Helianthus tuberosus. NCBI lineage: Eukaryota > Viridiplantae > Streptophyta > Magnoliopsida > Asterales > Asteraceae > Helianthus > Helianthus tuberosus. The sequence continues at coordinate 120,085,256 of CM060403.1, forward strand.
TTACACTGTTTGAAATAGAATACAACAAGTATACAAAGTTTAAAATGTGTTTCTAGGCATCCTACTAAGTTCCGTGCATCATCATCATCATCATCATCATCATCATCATCATCATCATCCTGCAACATGTTTTAAAAGTATTGACGAGTATACAAGTTTGGTGTACTAGCATATACGTATAAAAATGAACAATGAACAATCCACATGGCAAACCTAGTTATCAAGATTAACGTATAAAGTGGCATGTGAATAACAAGTCAAACCAAAGTTTAACCCAAGTAAAGATGACTTAACATAACCCAACGTTCACAGGCGGTGCGTTATTCCTATAGTGCTATACATCTTAAAGGTAGGCTCGTACGAAGTTAATAACAAGTTTATTACAAAACGAACAAACCCAGAAAATACGAATCAAGCATAACATATTAGTAAGCATGTATTGGATTGTTTGTATGTATGATTGCACAAAAATATGTATGTTGAGTGTGTTTTTATATGTGTAAACATGTTGTACCCAAAAAGTGTAAAATCGCGAAAAAGGGCGTCGAGTATACTCACAACATTGCAAAAGCATTCAGTGTAACAACCCGACTTTCGGTTATTCCTATTCTTATCGTTGATTCATTCGTAAACGCATGTACTCCGAGATTCGATGATTAACCCTTGGCTAACTACATTTTTTAAACACATTTTGTATTGTTTATTTATCGCATTTAAACGCTTATTACTTAAACGCTAAAAAAAACTTAACACGCTCATCGCAACGCAAACTCAACACGAACTTAAAACGTGGATTTATTGATATTATTTGTGTGTTAAATGTTAAATATGTTATATGTGTTTGTTACCCGCCTAAATTTTGTCGCAAGTTTTGTTACATTTTGTTTTGTTGCTTGAGAAACTACTAGAATTCTCTACGGTTTTTGTGCTAATGTTTGTTTGATTGTATGGGAAATTGAACCTTATTAAATATTGTCACAATTAGTCGTTATGGATTCTCTCGAGCAACCTATTCGCATCATGCCACATCCCGTTGATTTCGCCATCGGTTGGGGTGTGACAGGTTGGTATCAGAGCCATAATTATAGGGAATTAGGTAGAATTGCATGATTCGACCTAGTCTATAGTCTAAGTACCAAAACAGACCTTTTTGTACGAACCTGCTCGGTTCGTATGAACCCACCCGTTGTACCTTCGTACGAACCAGCTTGCTGCTTCGTACGAAGGGAGTCGATCTGTTCGTACGAACGGGCTGTTTTGTGAAACTTGAAATGTCTTTCCTAAGGCAAACACGATATACATGTCTTTCCTAAGGCTAATACAATATACACGTTTGAAGGTTTGAAGACACTCGCATAACACAAAAGAGTGATTGCTTCGAGATTAGGCGTGAAAACCAAGAACTCTCGATTAAATCACTCACTCTGCGCATTACTCTTAGCACAAGATTCTTTCGTTGAGTTAGGAGTGAAATCCACATCTCGACGAAATCTCCCTCTCTATCTCGTGGAACTCCCGTAGTTCGGAGAGAACAACCACAGTTATGAGCGAATTTGTTAAGTTATGGGTGAAACCCGCATCTTAATAACCCGTTCCACTCCCTAAACTGATTTTTCAAAGATCTCACCAAAGTCTTGACTATTCCAATGACTCAGGACATGTAGTAACTGGAAGGATAAATGCCGTTAACTGTAGCACGATGCGAGCATTGTCTATTAGGCCAAAGCATGTGCCCGAACTTGTTGGGAATGGTTGAATCACTTTGGGTAGTCGATGTCTCAACACCCAAGATGCTCTATTTATTTTAAGCCTGCAATTGTCGTTTTTACGCATCATCGAATTTATTGAGTTCATGTGTTTTAAATTTGCGATTTTTAATCTTTACGCTTTATGATTTCGTTTTATCGCTCCCCGCTTTGCAAAAAATACGCACAACTCGCACAACCCTCGCAATCTAAAACGCTAACTAATCGTGAACAAACTAAGCAGTCTTATTTACTTTACGCAATTTGTGAGATCCCAAGATGCGTTTATGTGAAATATGTGCTAATACGTGCTTATGTGTATACGTGTAAATACGTGATTATGTGATTATGTACTTACGTGATTATGTGATTTTGTGCCTTGTGTGAATAATAATAATAATAATAATAATAATAATAATAATAAAATATACCGTATAAAACATAAAACTTTTAACCAAAACCCTATGTAATCGAATCTCATCCAATTCTGTTGCATATGGCTTCAATGGGATATTACACTCGCCGAACTGTTCAGCAAAACAATGCTGACAAACGCATCGCCTCTCTCGTGGCCAAGGAAATGGCCAAGGTGATTCCTCAAATCGTCAGTGAGATTCAAGCTGTCAGCAGCTATTCTTCAGTTGATTCCAAGAATGACGCGCCGAAAACTCCGTTCACCTTCAAGCAGTTCAAAGCCTGCGGTCCTATGACCTTTACTGGTGAAGATGGACCCAGTAAGATGTTTCAATGGTTTGACTCAATCGAAGTTACTTTCCGACAAAGCGGATGTCTTGAGAATCTCAGCACTGTCAACACCACTGGTGTATTTCAGTCAAGGGCACTTGACTGGTGGACCGCCGAGCGCAACAGGCGCGGAAACGATGCAACCTATGGTCTCGCATGGGAGGAGCTAAAGGAGCTCATGATGAAGGAATTTTGTCCTCCCCACGAAGTCCAGAAGCTGGAAAACGAGTTCTGGAACATCAAGCAAATTGGTGGTGATAACGCTGGTCTCACCGCCCGATTCAAGCAATTGAGCAGCATCTGTCTGAGTCAAGTGGACACTACTGAGAAAGCCATCAAGAAGTACATCCGTGCTCTCCCCGACTGTGTCGCGGACTTTGTTCAAGCAATGAAACCAGCAACAATTGAGGAAACTTATCAGCTCTCCGCAGAAATCAACGACAAGCGAGTCTTGGCTGGAACTTTCAAGGTCCCGACCAAGAGTCTCAACCAAGCTACTGCAACACCAGGCCCTGACACCGCACCATCTAAAGCTCCCAAGTCTAATCGCCAGGGTCGCAAGCGCAGGAACTCCAGTAAGAATTGTGCGACTATCGCAGCACCGCTCAACACCCAGCCTGGCAAGATTGCTACTCCCAACGCACCGCCCGCTAAGCGTGCGTATACTCAGAACCACCCACTGTTCCCTACCTGCACCTATCATCATCAAGTGGAGGCAAACTGTTGTTTCTATGTCAACTACAACATTTATGGGTACTAAACAGCTAACTGCCGCACAGGCCCTCGTCAGCAAGCTCTCGCAACACTGCCAGCTCAACCTCGCACTCCTCAGGTCAACCCAGCACTCCCAGCACCAGTTGCTCATGCACATGCTTGTTACACTTGTGGCGATCCCAGTCACTTTAGCAATGCCTGCCCGCAGTGTGTTGTGAAACAAGAACCACAAAAGCAACCACAGCAACAGCAGCAACCGTAACAACAGTAGCAGTAGCAGCAACAACAACAACAACCGCAAGCTGTCCGCGGGAGAACTTTCAACATCAACCTCCGCCAGGCCCAGAATGACAACAATGTTGTCAATGGTACGTTCCTTGTCAATGGTATGTTCCTTGTCAATGGTATTTATGCATCATGCTTATTTGATACTGGAGCCGATAACTGTTATGTATCGCTTGAATTTGAAAAGCTTTTAAAATGTAAACGCACTAAACTCTCAAGGATATTCGACGTAGAAGTCGCCACAGGAAGAACCGTTACCGTTAGTTTCGTTCTACGTGATTGTACTCTTGAACTCAATAATCACGTCTTCTTGATCAATCTTATACCTATGCAACTAGGTAGTTTTGACATCATAGCAGGCGTGGATTTTCTTCATGAGAATCGTGCCGAAGTTGTTTCTTTCGATAAGATGATTCATTTCTCTCTTCCAAACAGTGATCAATTATGTGTTTACGGTGAGGTACTCTCGAAAGAGTTAAAGCTTTTGTCGTGTATCCAAGCGAGTAAGTACTTACGCAAGGAGTACATCGCTTTCCTATCCCATATCGTAGTACCGGTGAACGAGAAGAAAACCGTGAAAGACGTTCAAGTTGTTTGTGATTTCCCTAAAGTTTTTCTCGATGATTTACCTGGTTTACCCCCTATTCGCGACATTGATTTTCTTATCGATTTAGTTCCAGGTGCTACACTCGTTGCAAAAGCTCCCTATCGCCTTGCACCATCCGAAATGCGCGAGTTATCTAGCCAACTTTAAGAGTTGCTTGATAAAGGCTTTATACGCCCGAGCACGTCACCATGGGGCGCACCCGTTCTTTTTGTGAAAAAGAAAGATGGATCGTTCCGAATGTGCATCGATTATAGGAACTTAACAAGCTTACTATCAAGAACCGCTACCCGCTACCCTGAATCGACGATTTGTTTGATCAACTCCAAGGTGCTACGTGTTTCTCGAAGATTGATTTATGTTCTGGCTATCACCAGTTGCGTCTACAAGAACAAGACATCCCGAAAACCGCATTTCATACTCGTTATGGCCATTATGAATTTGTGGTCATGCCTTTTGGTCTCACAAACGCATCATCGGTCTTCATGGATTTGATGAACCGTGTGTGCAAAGCCTTTTTGGATCGTTTCGTCATTGTGTTTATCGATGATATTTTTATATACTCGAAGTCAAGAGCCGAACACACGCGACATCTTCGTTTAGTACTCGAACTTCTTCAAGGAAATCACCTCTACGCCAAGTTCTCCAAGTGTGAATTTTGGCTCGAGGAAGTTCAATTCCTCGGTCACATCGTTAACAGTCGAGGAATTCACGTCGATCCCATGAAGATTGAAGCTGTAAAGAGTTGGATTACGCCGAAGACTCCATCCGAAATCCGTTCATTTCTCGGATTGGCGGGTTATTACCATCGATTCATCACCGACTTTTCTAAAATCGCCGTACCTCTCACTGCTTTAACTCATAAGGACAAACCTTTTGTTTGGGGTTCTGAACAAGAGAAAGTCTTTCAAACTCTCAAGCATATGCTTTGCAACGCTCCTATACTCGCACTTCCTGACGGAAATGACGATTTCGTTATTTATTGCGATGCCTCTAACCTAGGTCTTGGTTGTGTTCTTATGCAACGAGACAAGGTTATCGCGTATTGTGATAACTTGTACTTTCAAGAGTCTTTTACTTGTTCCTTTCATGCTTTGTGATACGTTGTATTTAGTGTACGTGTTTGAATGAATGGATTTGATCTGGGTGTTATAAATGTGTGAATTGTTAAATGTTAAATGTTGTTTGGTTTTATAAGAACTCGATCGCACAAGTCTCCGGGTCGCACATCAACCCATAACTGCACACTCCTCACCCTTTGTGCTATTGTTCTTGGCCTAAACCTTTATTGTTTGCATCTTGATACACGGCCCAAACACAGTCCAAAGTTGGGCCCGACTTGTGTGGTATCGCATACACACACATGATTGTGGTGTAACTCCCATAATTCTCAAAACACAAATCATAACAAAACCCTAATTCTCTCTTCTCCCCCACTCGAACCGACGACATCCCCCCTCCTTCGAAGTCGACGGCAGTCTCATCTCTCTCAAGTTCTCTTCGGTTCCATCTTGCATTCGGTTAGTAAATGGTTACCATTGCTCGACTTAACTTCTTGTTATACTTGATTGTATGATAATATGATGAGTTGTTGATTTCGTTTTGCTTAATGTTCGATAATTAAGATTGTATGATAGAAGGATTCTTAATGAACACTTTGTGATAATCAACGGTTAGATGTAATATTAAAACATGATTTATATTGGTCGAGGATGTAGGGTTGATAGTAATCGGGTTACATGTTTTGATGTTGTTCGTGAACATATGTATGAATTACATGACAAGAGAAATATGAATCATAGGGTTTCGACGATCCATTGATGATGATACATGAACACTATGAAATACATGAATTGATGATGAGTATTTGGTGATATTTTTGGGTGTTTAGTCCGATTTTCCATGATGAACATATGATTAAATGTTATTCATGATTTAGTAATGTTTAGGGTTCATATGAGTCCAAGGAATTAAACTATTTGATCCGTTTTGAATGTTGAATTGACCATGATTATTGTTATCAAATTTCTGGAAACATGTTTAGAACAAAAAGTGTAACTGATTCCTTGATTTACGGTGATAATTAAACTAACCGCACACAAAGCTGGTCGCACATTCGTTGGCCGCACACTTCGGCTCGCACACCTATTAGTCGCACATTTAAGAAGGGTACATGATTATACTGCACAACATACAATCGTAATATGCATGACCGCACACCATAGTGTGGTCGCACACTTCTGTGCTGGTCACACACTATGGTGGGCCGCACATTTACGTGACTTGTTTGAGAGATTAGGCTGCACTCCTGATCCATTGGGCCGTACATCGAAACTGGGTCGCACAAGTAATGTGGACCGCACATTCCTTGGGTCGCACACTTGAGAGGTGGTCGCACACTCTCAAGTGTGGGCCAGAAGCTTATGGGCTGCACACCGGTGGGCTCGCACACCTGCATGAGGATCGCACACTTACAACAGACCTCCCTAGTGGGCCGTACACTTCAACTATGCATGTTTGGACTTTCGATATGAACTTATGCTTTGACTGTTATGCTATTCGTGTTATGCTATGATCCTTGCTTGTATGCAACATGTTAGAATACATGTAGAACTATGTGCATGTTACTTGAATATGAACCTGACTTGTATGGTAACCATATTAGGACGTGGTAGACCACATTAGCTCAAGTGACCATTATCTGCCGAGCTAATCTAAGGTGAGTTCACACTTTTTTAAAAGCATGTAATTCCCGGTGGTTTGGGAATGGAGCAAACAACAACTATCCCCCTTGGGTGGGATGCAACCTACGATCCTCCTTGGGTAGAATACGTGCATCCTCATCCCTCTGGTGAGGGACGGAAACCGTTATCTTACTATTTATATTACATGTCTTAAGCGGATTAGACGGAAATCTATCTGAAAGTCCCCACTCATTTTTATACCGATTAATCGCTGGGCCAATGGCGAATGGGTTATTAGTTAAATAGCGCTATTAGGTTTGACAAGCCTCACACCATGCCACAGAGGACGGGCGTGGACTAATATACTTGGGCACTTAGCCAATGATGATTGACTCGGGGCACTAAACATAACTACAATCAGTAGTCGGTATGGTACGGGTCTAGTAGTTTAAAACAGTGGGGTAGCTCCCCATGACATGTTTTTATAAAGAACATAGAAATTTAACAAACTTATGGTTTATTTTGAAAAACAACACTAACAACCGTGAACTCGCCAACTTTATGTTGACACACTATTGCATGCTTTGCAGGTCGTTAAGTACATGGCTGGAGCTTGCACGAGGAGGGGACGTTGTGGCAGGGAACCAATTGTTGGTCCCGATTATTAAACGTTATGACTTTGAACTGTTTAACGAGTTTTAACCTTATGCTTCCGCTGACACTTAAACTTGGTTTTGGATAATTGTTTTCATAAACACTAATCGTATTGATTGTGGTGGTTTTAATTTCCTTTACAATATTATTGGTGGCATGATCCTGGTCAGTCACACTCACCGTGGTAATACTCCGCATGTGGATTTTGAGGGTGTGACACGTATGCATCTCGACAACTCAAGACCCATGAGAAGAACTACACTACCCACGATCTCGAGCTCGGTGCAGTTGTTTTTGCATTAAAGATATGGCGATACTACCTTTACGGTACAAAGTGTACGGTCTTCACCGACCATAAGAGCTTACAACATATCTTGAACCAGAAAGAACTGAACATGCGCCATCGCAGATGGGTTGAACTTCTCAACGACTATGATTATGAGATACGTTATCATCCCGTCAAGGCAAACGTCGTAGCCGATGCTCTCATTTGATGAAGCTATGTACATAGTATTCGTAATGTTCAAGCCCAGAACAATCTCAAAGCTCTAATTCGCGACGCGCCCACGCATGCTTCATTGATAATACCTTGAAAGAGGAAATGAAGAAGTGTGGTGCCGAAACTCAGTTAGTAAATAAATCAAACGGTATCTTTCACTATCTCGACCGTATTTGGATTCCTAGTCACAATAACCTCCGGGAGATATTGATGACTGAAGCTCAAAAATCTTGATACTCCATTCACCTCGGTGCCGACAAGATGTACCAGGACCTCCGTTCTAGGTATTGGTGGCCGGGCATGAAAAAGGATTTCGCTCTGTATGTTTCGAAATGCCTAACTTGCTCGAAAGTTAAGGCCGAACATCAACGACCCTCTGGTTTACTCGAACAACCCGAAATCCCGATATGGAAATGGGAAAGTATAGCCATGGATTTTACTCCCCCACACGCCTTTTGGTCATGATAGCATTTGGGTTATCGTTGATCGTCTTACGAAATCTGCTCATTTCATTCCGATACGATACGAGAAGACTTTAAGGTTGAACGATTAGCACGAATCTATACCGACAAAGTCATTTGTCGAAACGGGACGCCTCGTGACATCATCTCTGACCGCGATGGTCGTTTTACCTCACGTCTCTGGGAGACATTCCAAGCCGCACTCGGTACAACTCTCAACCTCACTACCGCATTCCATCCTCAGGCCGACGGTCAGACTGAGCGCACGATCCGCACCCTCGAAGACATGCTTCGTTCGTGCGTTATAGATTTTGGTGGTAATTGGGATTCGCATTTACCCTTAGTCGAATTTTCGTACAATAACAGTTATCATGCTAGTATACAAATAGCACCCTTTGAGGCACTATATGGTAGAAAATGTCGATCGCCTATTGTTTGGCACGAGATCGGAGACGCACAGATCACCGGTCCCGAATTACTACAAGAAACGACATACAAAATTCTCCAAATAAGAGATAATCTCCTGAAAACTCGGAGTCGTCAGAAGAGCTACGCTGATAAATGCCACAAGCCCCTAGAGTTCGAAGTTGGAGATCACGTCCTCTTAAAGGTTTCACCTTGGAAATTCAGAAAATAAAGTAGGAAAATAATCCTCCCATAAATCTCATAAGATGTTCACTATAACACAAAATCACCAACTATTTGGTTAGTGGGATTTCAGCTCGGTTTTGGGGAAAATATGAAAAAATGACGAAATGGTTACAAGATGTACATGCAAGTGTGTAGATGGTGAGATTTGCATCCTAAACCACTACATATGCCTACCTTAACATAAAACATCCAAACATTAGTCTAGTTTGATGTCTTGGTTTGGTTTTGGCGATTTTGTCCCAAACGGGTCAAATAACCTATAAACATGAATAAAGGAACAAGGGCATGAATGTAAGTTGTTAGGTCATGCATGTACACTTCTACAAGTCCCAACCGTAACACACAAAATTGGTGTTTTGGTTTAGTAAAGGGCTGGAAGTTAAGTTAGAGTTAGAAGGGTAGCATAGTCAAGACCATGCATAAAAGTAAATGGACCCAGAAATAAAGCCTTAATCGTTCGTGTTTATGGATCAAACATAATGTTTCTAGCCTTGGATCAACAAAACATAAGTGTATTCAAGAAAAAAACTGAAATGAAAGAAAGAAACAAAAATTTGGAAGTCAAACCTTTCGGTTTTGACTTTGGATGTTCTTAAAAAATGCAGAAATTTGAGAGGATTTGGAAGTGAATTTAGGGTATGTAAAGGGAAATGGAGTGGTAGAAGTGTTGTACTTGTAGTGGGAAAACCGGGTTATGTTATTTTTAATGTTAAAAGTGGTTGGAAATTGGAAGTTGGGAGAAAAACATTAAAACTATAGCTGGGCGTTTTCTGCTGAAAATGTGTCTCCCCCGCGTGTCGCGGTGAGAAGCTTAGGCTCCTCCACGTGGCGCGAGGGTGAAGAGTTTCAGGAAATTACAATTTGGCCCCTAAAATTGGCTTGAGGGTTAGTTTTGGCTGAAAACTCAATGTTAAGCACGTGTAAGCATACGTAATGGTGTAAAATGATATAAACAACATAAATAGGTGTATGAAAGTATGTAAAATGATATAAACAAGATACGTAAACATTCCAAATGATTTTTATTGATCCAAAAGTCAACGATTACAAGATTTGAAAACGAAAATACAAGATTACAACGAACGGGAAAAGCACGAATATTACGGTTAAGTTTTATGAAAATGAACCGGGACACTTTTATTGTTGATCTTCTTAAAATGAAAGGTCGGTGGCATAGCCACCAAAAAAAATATGTGGGTTGGACTATGTGTTGCCTGGCCGTGACTTTGCTGGGCATGCGTTGAGTGGTTTTGTCTTCTAGGCCACGTGTTGCAGTTATCAGAAGGGTTTTTATAACCCTTTAACGTTCTCTTTCTCATTTTGTTATAGGGTTTGGGGTCTCCTTTCTGTCTTCTGTCACCGAAACAACTTGGGTGTGAAAAGGGTTTTTAAAACCTAGTTATTCTCTCTATCATTTTCTTCTATGTCGACTATGAATGTTTTTCTGTCGCAGGAGCGACTCATATATCATTGTTGTGTTGCTTCGTATTCAATTTTAAAATCGACGATGGTGATGTTTGATCCTTTGAGGGTTGTTAGTGGTGATGTGTGTTGATCTGTTTTTGAGTTATGAGCTGATGACGGTGATATATGTATTTTTATACATGAAAAACTTGCATCTTATTTGATTTTCGAAAAACATGAGGCTATGATGTGTGGCTGAGCCTCAAGGGCGGCAATGATGGTTGTCTGAGCCCTTAACTAGATACATGTGTTAGTATAAAAACTGCGCACCTGAGATGTTCGATGAAATGCTTCAAAGGCACTTTTCGAATATGATGGTTATTTTGGTAAACATTAAGTTACTGGGGTTTTGTTGTTTCGTTTAACATATTTTTATATGAATATTTGTTGTTGTGTTGGTATGTATTCGACTTATGAGCCGATGATGATGAAGTTTGTTCACCTGAGGGTAGTTGCTGGTGATGCGTGTTGCATTGTGATCAAGTTATGAGCCGATGATGGTGATGTTTGTTATTTTGAAAAAGTAAGACCTGATTTGGTTTTTCAAAATTTGGCTAAGGGGCTGTTTGTTTGCCACTGAATGGTTCCATTCAGAGGAAACCTCTGAACCGGTCAGAGGCATAAGTGTTTGGTTCGGTAAAAAGCCCACCTCTGAATGGTTCTATTCAGATCTGATTCATTCAGATATTACTAGTCGCTGAATGAAAGTTCTCTCAACAATACCCTTTGCCCTAAAAAAAAAAGAAACCTGTACATCGACGCCTCCATCACGCCTCCATCTCCATCTCCACCTCCTTCCTCCACCACGTCGCACCTGCTCCACCTCGCCGGCCTTCTCCACCACGTCGCACCTCTCCTCTGCCGCTGTTGTCTACCAGGTATGTTCCGATCTTCAGCCAATGTTCCGATCTTGATTGTTCCGCTCTTCAGCCAATGTTCCGATCTTGATTGTTTTGTTTCATAAAAATGGGTTCTTTATTTGTGGGTTTGATTTCTTGTTTTGATTTTGCTCCCATTATTTGCAGAAAGTTGCGATTGTAATATTGCTCCAATTAATGGCCATATTGACTTGTATATTTCTAGCCACCGTTAATTTCTAGCCACATATATATTTCTTGTTTTGATTTTGCTCCCCTTATTTGAAGATATAATATATTAATGTAGTGAATACAGAGCATTAAACAAACAACTATATTTCATTCGGCACAAATTAGTTCAAAGGGGTAAAAATGTCATTTTACACAGTCATTCAGAGGTGCAACCAAACAGCACTTTACTGGTTCAGCACTTACTGTTTCAGAGCCTCTTACCCATTCAGACCTCTTATTCATTTAGCACTTATTGGTTCAGATGTTGCCAAACAGCCCTTAAGATACGTGTTGAGCCTCACTTATAAACAATGCACGTAGGATGTTTGATGAAATGGTTCAGTGGCACTTCTCCAACTATGATGGTTATTTTTTTAACCTTAAGTTATTGGGGTTTGGTTGTTTATTAGATCAGTATGTTTGAAAATATGCAATCTATGATGCATTGATGACTTTGAGAGGCTCCGATGGTTTTCTATGGCTCGATTGATAACAAATTTGTTAATTGTTAATTGACTATGCACGGCTATGATGTGTATCTGAGCCTACGAGTTTCCTTAAATGCATCAAATCTAAGTGACAATCGACAATGATGATGACTATCTCGAATTTGCTACTCATACGACTTTACACAAGCAACCAAATATATTGCCTTCATGATTTTGAGTCTGACCATATACTTAATGTTTTGGTCAAAAATCTAATCAAGGATAATGTAATCAAATCTGAAAAGTGAGGTAGAGTGCTTAGGTGATTAACGATGATGAAATGAATGCAAGACGAATAATACAATCGAACATGGAGATTTATACGAGGAAAAGCCCTTGATCACTAGTAGATCGCCGATACAAAAACCTCGGGTAGTGAAAACTATCACTACGAACTATATTGCACAATCAAAAGTGATTACAACTTCGGATGTTGATCAAGTGTATTACAACCGATTGCTAAGAGTGTTTGTGAGTTTTCTGGTTCGTAATGTGTGTGTGCGAAATGTGAATCTCCTATCTCACAGTTGATAAACCCATTTTGAATAACAACAACAACTAAGTCCGAAAATCATTCATGACCACGTTCACTCCCCATGACCGTTGTGGAATTAGCACATGCAGCGTCCATAACAAATTGTCCCCGAGATTCCAGCTAAGACTCAGTCCACTTTGTTGATATCCTGCACATGAACATAAGAAAATATCGAGAACAATTGTTAAAAACTGTAAATAATAATAAGGATCCTTAATCCTCTGAGTCCCTGTACTACCCGCTAAGGATAACTCATCCAGGCAACACCTCAGAATATTGGATCCATAATTATAAAAATCTAAGCCCTAACACTTAATATGTGTGGAAGTGGGTTTAGGCCATCTATTTACTGCTTTTTAGCGTTGAGTGGTTCCATCTTTAGGGCCACATGTTGAGGGTATCAGATGGGTTTACAATGTTATAGGGTTTGGGATCTCCTTGAATTCTCATTAAGTGTTTATTTGTTATGGACCACGTGTTGACTCTGATTGACTTTTTTGGGCAGCGTGTTGAGTGGTTTTGTGTTATGGGGCATGTTTCGAGTTCTAGATCATGTTTTGGTTGGAGCATCAAAAGGGGTTTAAAAATCCATACTAGTAACAAACGCCTGTAACACAATACCGATAAAGCAAACGACTTTGTAACGTGTTCTTTGGGATCTTCTTTTGAGGTAGTGATGATAAAGGACACCTGATAGTTATTGCTATGGCATGGCAACTGTTTTGTTTGCAGCCACACTAACCTATCTTTTCTGAGCCTTGTATTAAATTGAAACTAAAATATCAGATTTTTTGTAAAGTGTATTTTGATTTTTAAATTTCTGGTATATAGAATATCAGGTCTTAACGAAATGCAACTCTTTCAACGCTTACAAAAATCATATATGAAGTCATCGCCCACGATCAACGAATTAACGAAAAAGTAGCACAATTGACTGAGAAGGTTGCAAGCGTTCGACAGACCCAGTTGGAGCTGCAAGTTGCAATGGATGAGTTATATTGCACGTTAAGAAGAAAGACAACAACTCAAAGAAATAGATTAGATGTGGTTTTATACTATCATGTTTTATGTATGTTATCTCTTTTGATTGTAAATTTTGTTTAAAACTACTAGACAGTCAACTATTTGCTTTACTATTTACTTTGCCTCCATATTTGTTGAGAACTGTGTTTCGTTCATGACCTCCACCACAATGCGCAGCTGGAAAACAAATTTCAAAGTGTAGACATAAATTATCGTTCAAAACTTGAAAACATTTAATATAAAAGTGCCTACTTCAACTATAACAAGCCTAACTAAAGAAAGAGATTAGAAATGTAACATTTCCAGTAAAAACACAGTTAATCATCATTTATGTATATTTATTAAAATGTTTAACTAAAACAAAATGAGTAAACAAAAAGCGTGTAAGAGAATAACACAACACTACATGTAACATAATTGATAACAAAGCATGCTGGAATGTAACGAAATCGAACAAAACTTATATAACAAAACAAAACATAGAACATAGCATATACTATAACTATGCATATATGTACAAATATTTAAAAGCACAAATTGTGTATCATACATATCTACCCGCCACATATAATAAGTAACTACTGGAAAGCACATAAGCTTACGCGGATATATGTCATATGTGTGATGGGACATGGGCATAAAAAACCCGAGGCACGTGTAGAAACGACGAAGTTTCCTCACATTGCCACAGGATGGCGTAACGTCATTGATGTTACAACCGGGATGGCGTAAGACCATTGATGTTACAACGATATGCCTATAATACCTTATATACAACCGGGATGGAACAGATTGTTGGGCCATCAAGAAAATTCATGCACGAAAGCTAGAGGTAGCAGAGATGAGGATGCTAAGATGGATGTGTGGGCACACTAGGTTGGACAGGATAAGAAATGAGGTTTTTAGGGAAAAATTAGGAGTTGCTAGTATTTCAGACAAGATAAGGGAGGGGAGACTGAGATGGTTTGGGCATGTCAGGAGGAGGCAGACGACAGACCCAGTTAGAATAGTTGAAATACTCGCGGTAGATGGAAGGAGGAGTAGAGGCAGACCGAAAATGACGTGGGATGAGCGGATTTGGCAAGATTTGCTAGATTTGCACCTCTTTGAGGACATGGTCAAGGACAGAACTTCGTGGAGACGTAGGATTAAGGTTAAAGATTTTTAGGAGTTTGGCCTGGTTTTTAGCTTAGGTTCCTATCTTATGAATTTATTTTTTCAGTTTCTATGAGGTGTGATATAGTTATATATATATATATACACTAGGTTATTGCCCCGCGTAATACACGGGGTGAATCATAATTATAATGTGAAATAAAAAAATTATGTTCATAATATGATCTAGGTATATATTTGACATGGTAAACTTATCTAAAAAAACATGATGTTTTCTATGTGACATATATAGATAATATGCATAGTATATGAAGAGTAAAAAAACATACCTAGTATTTAGAATGAAGTGGAGTTTAATTCTAAATATTTGATGTAATATATTGAATATTAAATAATGATTTTTTTATATTCTTGACAAAACTTTAATTATCACAAAAATCTAATTTGATTCTAGAAGGGAAAGTAAAACTTACGAAATTGATTAAATGGTTACTAATTTTATGGGTTTTTGTTTAATAATTTCAAATCAAAATTAAATCCATAAATTATAGATTAGATTTAAAACACATTTTCGACTTTAGATTTACAATCAAAATAAAATTCTAATATAATATTTAAATCTTTTTAATTTAAAATTTAAAATTTATCAATAAATTATTGATACCCTCATTGAATGACATGTGTCCCAAATCAGGTTTCTTTTATTATATAGTATATATATATATATATATATATAGGTTTTCACCTATTCTCGGTGTCCTAGTTTTACTAACAAGCACTTACTTATTTATCCGTTTATTATTATTTTTATTTCTATCTTTTGTAGTAGTGGCGTGCTTATATATGTTTTTTTAGAAGCTTATGCTTTGGTTATGGTTTTTGAAGCCGGGGGTCTCACTGGAAGCAGCCTCTCTATCCCCTGGGATAGAGGTAAGGCGTGCCTACATCCTACCCTCCCCAGACCCTATCAATAGCTTCGCTATATGTGGGATTATACTGGGTATGGTTGTTGTTGTATACAAGGACACACTCGGGTTATACAATACATAAACATATTATAACAACAAATACGTATAAGTAACATAACTGATTTTTGTTATTATACAAAATTGCTTAATTATAGCTAAAATTGTTATTAAGTTAACTTACATTGACATCTATAAATTACAATTAATTTTTTGATTTTATCAATGTTATGATTAATTAAAATCTTTCAAAACTATTAACTTATTATCCATACATGTTACTGTTAAAATATTATGTTAATCCTTATAAATTCATTAAAAAATCAATAAATCTAATGTAAATTTGTCTAGAATAAAATCTTAATCTAGAAATATTAGAGTTTATAAACACTTGTCAAAAACATGTTTATACGGTTTGGAAATTACAAATTTGATTTGTAAGATATACACAGAGTTTATAAACACTTGTCAAAAACATCTTTATATGGTTTGGAAATTACAAATTTGATTTGTAAGATATACACGCGTGCGCTCTCGTGTGTGTGTGTATATATATAGAGCGGTTAATGTACATTATGGCTAATCGTACTTAATGTACGGGACAATCCTGACCGTCAGATCATGGGATTAAAAGCGTGATTAATTAGATGATGAGAAGCAGGATCAAAAGCGTAATTACGGTAATTAAAGGTTAAAATCGACAATTTACTATACCTATATACCCGGCTAAATCTCTCTCACAAATCAAAAACCATAATTAAACCCCAAAATTGACGGTGCGGTTGAAGGCGATTACGACCAAGGGAGAACGACGACAACAACGGTGAACAACAAACGAGCATCGATTTGAAGTGAGGATGACGAATACGGCATTACGAGGTATCGATTAAATCATCTTTCTCATCCGTTTATTTTCTTCCTCAATCACAAGGTTTTAGTTGAAGAAATTGTTTTACTAATCGGTGGTTTCATTGTATGGTGAACAAAAATTGAAGCTAAAGGAGAGAGAAGGAGCAAGAAACGAAACGATCTGGTGCACACGGTGCACACTAGCGGCATAAATCCAGGTATCTTCTAAAAAATTCTGGTTTGATTAACTAGCGTTATTTGATATGAACTAGCGTAATTTGATGTTGATTCATTGATATGAACTAGCAATATTAGCATGATTGATATTAGACGATTGTTGGATCTGAACTAGCGGTATTAGATTGTTCATCCCCCATCCACTGTATTATTAGGTTAAAATGTGAAATTGGGGATTTTGAGCTAACTTTCCATTTTGTTTAAAAAACTATCGAATGTTTTATTAGGTTAAATTTTGATATTGGGGCTTCTGATCTAAGTTGCCCTTTGTTTTCATCCGTTTTTAAAGCAAAATTTTAGATTTGGCAAGGTTGAAAATAATAACGCATCCAAAGAACATAATTACGCCTATGGCTTGTTTTTGTCCACTAAATACCTTCTGTTATGAACAAAAATTGATGGCAAAATAATAACGCCTATTGTATAATATTTGTTGAGTTTTGGTGGGAAAATTATAGAAACTGATGCAAAAATGGACATCCTGTGCTAAACAGCTTCTGTTATGAAAAAAAAGTTGATGGAAAAAATAATAACGCCTGTTGTATAATATTTTTGGATCAAAATGTAACACCCCGAAAACGGGTTTGGTAATCAAACCACGTTAACATTTATGAACGGGTAAAATACCGTTAGTGGTGAAATTAACCCGATAAATATTAGGATTTAAACAAATAAACCTAATATTAAATAAAAGTTGAACGAAAACTTTTGAAGAAATAAAAGTTTATAAACAGCCCGAGATAACGGGACTTAAAATAAACCGGGTCGTACCCGAAAATATAAATCTTTATATTATAAATTTAATGTCGGATATAAATGAGATGAAATAACTAGGAATAAATAACCTAGTTAATCACAAGTGTTGTAGTAATAAGGAAACTTTGTTTAAACACCCTAAATGAAACTTGGGAAAAGTTGAGGGGCCAAAAGTGAAAAGATGAAAAAATAGTTTTATTAGATAAAACAATTAAAAACCAAACACACACTTGGTAAAAGTTGAGGGGCCAAAAGTGTACTATGTAAAACAATTAGTACTATATTTGAATATTATTGACATGTAAGAATGTTAACTTGGAAAAGTTTTTGTAAAGTCGCATTTTAGCATAAAATGCGTGTTTTATTATTATAATCTTGATTAATTGAGACGGGTGTTACAAGTTGGTAATCAGAGCTCATGGTTAAAGAGTAATGTGTGTTCGGTTCGAGGCTTGATCGCAAATCCGGTAAGTATATGTATGTTAATAGTTTAGTAGGATTAAAGTGTTGTGAACAACACATAGGGTATCATGTAATATACGTTACACCAATGAAAATGATTAGTATAGTTAACGAAATCACGTGCAGTAAAAAGCCTTGTATTACAATACGTGCATTTATTAATGTTGAAATTACTAACTTTTGTAAATGTTTAGTTGAAAGACACTCGCATCTGAAGATAGCGGGAGTGTAACAAATCTCGGATATGACGAAGGAACAGTCCGAGGTATGACGAGCATGGCATACTCATTAAGGACCTAAATCGCGTGACGATCGCGAACAAAGATAACGGCAAGAGAAGCCCGTAAGGGCAAGCATTACCAGGTGCACGCTTTTAAATTTAATCGCATAAGTAGTAATATGCAACAAACACGTAGGGAAAGACGGTTGCATATATCTAATAGAACCTGAATAGGATATCTATTCAGGATGATGTTTCTAAGAGAAGTTTAATAGAAACATGTGTTATTCACGATGATGAATAACAAAGAAATAATAGGATTAGTTCATATGGAAACTTGGACGGGGGGTAATTATCCAAGTGGAAAACTCTCAATATAATGCTATTGAGAAAAGTAGCGATCACATTAACGAATGTGATTATATAATAGTTCAATAGAAAAGAAAAAAACATTTTATATGTACAAAAGTAAAACTAGTAAAACTAATGATTGTTGTTTTGCAATTAAATAAAGTTTTACTAAATGAAATCAGAGATATGAATTAAATAGGGGCGTTACTTACATGGGGTGTGATGTGAAAACTACAAAAAGGTCATGTGTATCATGTGTTGATCGCTTACTCTGGCCAAGTAAGTAATGACATATGATACCATGAACTTCTTGTAGCGGACACATTTACGTCCGATGTAGTAAGGACGGGGTGAATGGGACTAACTTAAATGGTACCCAAATGAGTCAAACAAGTAAGATGTTTGATAGTAAACGAAAACGGGTTTGGTAATCAAACCACGTTAACATTTATGAACGGGTAAAATACCGTTAGTGGTGAAATTAACCCGGTAAATATTAGGATTTAAACAAATAAACCTAATATTAAATAAAAGTTGAACGAAAACTTTTGAAGAAATAAAAGTTTATAAACAGCCCGAGATAACGGGACTTAAAATAAACCGGGTCGTACCCGAAAATATAAATCTTTATATTATAAATTTAATGTCGGATATAAATGAGATGAAATAACTAGGAATAAATAACCTAGTTAATCACAAGTGTTGTAATAATAAGGAAACTTTGTTAAAACACCCTAAATGAAACTTGGGAAAAGTTGAGGGGCCAAAAGTGAAAAGATGGAAAAAAATAGTTTTATTAAATAAAACAATTAAAAACCAAACACACACTTGGTGTGTGTCTGGTCGCAGACAGGGGCGACCTAAGCTCATCTTCAAAACCCTAAACTCTCACAAATCTCTAAAATTGAAGGTCAAGATCAACTCCAAAACGAAATCCGAGCCTAGATTGGTGATCTCCATTGCAAGGGGGTCATAAGGTATGTGAAACTTGATAGAAAATCTCTACTTGAAATTCTGATGAACTTAGAGAATTCGGAAATTGTTGATGCATGATTGTTATATGGATGAAATAGGAACATTGTAGTGTCTATGAGTAAACCCTAGACAAGTATATGTTGAAATCATGCCTAATTCTAGTAAAATCCATGAACACCATTGAAGGTGATTGTTGTTAGGGTTTTTTATTGTTAAAGATAGTGTTATAATGTAATAAACATGTTTTAATTGAAAGCTGAATTCAAACAGCTTCTGATTAGAATTTACAGCCGACTTATATTGGCTGTAACGTGGACAAAACTTGACAAAACATGACAAAAACATGTTTTTCTTGAGTTTAAAATGTAATTCCAGGAAATATCTTTAAAACCCCACTGGAATCGCATTTTTTCGACGAAAATTGAGCGTTTTATGAATTTTTCCGTATCAAAGGTTCAAGCTGCGTTTTCTGGCAGAATTTGCAGCCCATTACGAATGTCATAACTCAATTTAGGAATTTAGTTATGATCTCAAATTTTTACTATAGATAGTATTAAGTGATTAAAAGAATCGCCAATTGGAATTTCGTCAATCGGATAATTGAGGAATTTTAAATGAATTTTTCCGTAAGCTGCAGTCAGAAGTGACGAATCTGATTGCAGCTTAGTAGATGAATTTTTCCGAATTTTTGGTAAAGAGTTAGATCTTTAAATTTTAACACAAGGTCTAACCCTCCGAGTGGTACGTTACATAAAAAAATCATAATTTTTGAAGACTAGTAAATAGGTTAAACAGGTCACCAAAAACAGCCTATTTTTCGGTGATATGAACTTGCCTAATTGATGCTAATCTTGGTTAAATGACAAGTTATAAACTAGTTGAATATATGGCATGCTTTTATTGATAAGTGTGTAAAAAAAGGGGGGTCCATAGGGTGATGGCCATTGTATAGAATGACCAGTCTAACCATCTTATGGATGTTGTGATATAGTTTGACTCTAAACAAGCTAGGTGGGGACTTGGAGAGGAACGGGTCAAACGGATCATGGATGTGAAGAATGTTTGCGCGGAGGCAAGGTAAGTAAAGCTTACACCCAATTCAAGTGTATGTATTTATTTTATAGGTGATAAATATGACAATGGATTGTATCCGGATATGGGTTCCGACACAAAACAATATGAGTCGGAACGAATAAAAACGATTAAAACTATGGTTAATGAAAAAAAGGATCTTGTGGTAATAAAAAAAAATCCGAAATGGGTCGGATGTGTGAATGGGTAGTTAAAACCATTTTTTTATAAATGTAAATGTTTGTCGTATAGGCCAAACGGGTCAAATGGTGGTGATAACTAACGTTTGGTTGTCAAGTCATATGTTCACAGGAGTGAACGGGGAGTGGATAATTGCGTAGCTATTAAGTAGCGGCTAAATAAAGTAAGGTATAAAACGGGTCTATACGTTGACCCGAGCCAGGTACGCATAAAGTAAGTTTATAGTTAAAAGTGCAATTTGGTCAAATAATTAGTGAAAGTCCTTCGTCGTAAAGTGAGGGACTAAAATTGACCAAAAAGCCCTTGATGGGAAAACCGGGCAAACGACCCTTAGAGGTTGTTTAGGAATTTGCATTAAGATTACGAAACATAGGTAGATACCTTAATGTAGTAAAATGATGGGTGAAAGAAGAGAGTGAAATTTAAAGTTAATGGTAAATCCCTCTAACGGGTCAAAATGAAGTTTCGCGCATAACTCAACTTTTAGTTGCATAATGTATGAAAGTTTTGAACTCACGAGTTAATGGTTTTGAGATAATGAATATCTCAAGAATTTACAGTGATTTAAACGAAAGTGGTTTAATGAATCATGAAACGGGTCAAAAGTGCTAAAAAAGGAATTTCAAGCCAAGAACTTGAAATTTGGATTTTTGAAGTAGTTGAATATCAGGTTTTAACTCCATAAGATGGAGAATTAAATTACAAACTCGTAGGAAAAAGAATCGTGTAAAACGGATAAGTAGATAAAAAGTTATAGCATTTTGAAGTTGGAATTTGGTTAAAAACTAGAGCTGGGCAAAAATGCAAGTTTCAGTAACGAATCTGCTGGAAATTGGTCTTTCTCGCGCCACGCGACGGGTCACATGGTTTGGTTCGCGACACGCGACAGACGTCGCACCACGCGACAAGCTGAGCAGAGTCTCTCGCGACACGCGAGAGACATAAAAGCTGGAAAAATATTTTTGTTATGTTTGTTTGATGCGTAGAACTTGTTTAAACTTATTTTAAGCTATTAAACTAACTTTTATGTTGGTTTTGAATTTAGGTGAACCTAGTAAGCATCCGGATGAAGATCAAGCATGGACAAGAACCGAACACATGATCAAACAAACTTCCGCGTTAATCTAATACGTTTTTGTTTTAAGTGTACTATGTAAAACAATTAGTACTATATTTGAATATTATTGACATGTAAGAATGTTAACTTGGAAAAGTTTTTGTAAAGTCGCATTTTAGCATAAAATGCATGTTTTATTATTATAATCTTGATTAATTGACACGGGTGTTACACAAAACCAATGAAAATAATAACACAAGTTGTATAAGATTTGTTAAGCACAACGAATAAAATAATAACGCCTGTTATGATATGAAAAAGGTAATTTGCTTGATTTAATTTGTTTTGAAATATGAATGTAGGGGTTGCTGATGATGATGATGATTTTGAGCCCCCCATTCAGACGATAATAACAAACCAACCTCGCAAGTTAAACGTAAAGAAAAAGCAAAAAAAATTAAATCTGCAAGATGAGGATGATGATTTTGAAGTACCGATTAAAGACTTGATAGGTAAAAGGGCAGAAAACACAAAAAAGAGGCCAAACACTTCAACTGACCAAGATGATGATGACTTTGAGCCAGTAAAAAAGAAACCATCGAAAGAAGACAAGCAGATAGATCCTAGAAAGGGGAAACAGACGATTACCGAAGCGGAACCAATTAGGACGGAACCAAGACCGTACTATGAATATCATCATGATGTGATAAGCCTACGGTGTAGTCCTTCAGTTTTCTTAGATACAGTAAAACAATTTACAGAAGCACAGGTAGCGGATGTGAAAAGCATTGGATTTGGTGATGTGCTTGATATAAAGCTTAATCATATAAGCACACGTCTAGGTTATTGGCTCGTACGAAACTATGAGGAGCAATACAGCACACTAAGCATAGGAAATCATAAGATAAAATCACTCGAGATTCAGTACATGATGTGTTTGGTATTCCAAAAGGGCATGCTATAGTACGGGAAAAAAACAAGCCTCGGAAAGGAGCGATAGTCGAAAAGAATATAGCTACTCAAGGGGCCGAAACAACTATTGATGAGTTCAAAAACCATTGGCCGGACACCAACAAAATTACTCATACATTAGTTGCAAAAGCAATGAAAAAACAAACAAATGGCGGCAGATTATCCAAGTTAAATTTTCTAACCTACTGGAACACTTTGTTTGTAGAGATAACAAAGTCAACAACGGTTAAACAAAGTTTTCTTCTTGCCATTGACAAAGAGGAAGACATTCCAAAGCTGGATTGGTGCTCCTTTGTTTTAGAATCGCTCAAAAGAACTAGACAAGGTTGGAAAAAACTGGACTCACAATACAATGGACCAGTTGCATTTCTAACGGTATGTTTTGTAAACATCTTTAAAATTTATGCTAATACAATATTGGTAGTATAATTTGTTTTTTTTCAAACAACTATATGCAGCTTCTATACAGCCATTATTTCAACTCCAGGCACAAAATTTTCGATAAAGTTGTCAAACTGCCTGTCATAAAGTATTAACATCGGTTATGATCGACGACGTGGAACAATATTTATACAACAATGGGCCGCTGAATGTTGAAGATTGTGATGAAGTTGATAAAAATGAAAAAACGCATGACAATCACCAGGATCAACAACATGTGACTGCTTCGGACATCAATGACGATGATCATCTAAATGAAGAGCCTTCGACAACACCATTCAAAATTGTAAATAAATAAACTTCGACGTTATTCGCGGACCTGTTCGCTGACAACATCCCATTGCACGAGGCAGCTGCGGTACAAGAAAACCTCACCGCATTCGTTACTTCAGATCAGCCTATGACAGATACGGATGACTTCATAATACCACCAGTGGATACCACACAGGTCTACAGAAAAAGAAACCTGGCTGGTGAAGATACCGATTGGTTTGAGGGCTGGAATCCTAGTGAACATATTTCGGATTTGAACCTAGAAGAAATGGGCATAGGGACCCAAACGCAAAAAGAGCTTGACTACTGCAACACTCCGCTTCAACTAACCGGGGTGATCTATGATAACACTGCGCGGGAAGCCTCAAACAAAAATAAGAAGGTAAACTGGATTTTTGTTTATGATATTATGAATAACGCATGCTTTAAGAACCTCGTAATACAGTATAATACTTGTTTATGAGGTTAGAAAAATAACGCATGGGCATCTAGAAAAATGACGCTAGTAAAAAAAAAATAACGCATGTTAGTTTAACAAATTAATACCGCATGATTTGAGCCACTCTTTTGTATTAATACCGCATGATTTCAGTCACTCTTGTGCCGCTTAGAAGCCATCTTGAGACTAGTGTTTACAGGTGGATAAATCTGGGTATAACAGGCAAGTTTTGGGCTGGTTTGGGGCGTCTAAATTTGTTCAGATGGGTTTCAAATTGGACAGCTACTGTAACTGGGTCAATTTAGTCTTGATGTCATAAATAGTGCAATGGGCTTCTAATGCTATCGACTACCCACTAGATTAACCTGTTGGGTCAGTTTATTAGGAGAAACATTGGCCTGTTGGGCCAATTTATTAGGAGAAACATTGCCCTGTTCAAGCCCATTATTAACAACAAAATTGAACAAGAACATAAATAAAAATTACGCTAGTTACCTAGATAATGACGCATGATATTGCTAAAAATGAAAATTACGCTTCTTAGATAGATAATCACACATGATATTGAAAAAACTCCAATTATGCAGCTGTTGTTGAAAACAATGGACAAGAATATAAAAAAAATACATTTCTCTGGTTACGGAAATGAATAAACTCGTTACGGACGTAAAGGAAAAGTGTTTCCGGGATCAAGAAATATTGAGAATGTGTAAAAGATGGGATGATGCGGTTAAAAATACCATGCCGACGAGAACTGATCAAGTAAGCTCTGGAGGTGATGAGGCGTTTCAAAAAAAAGTTGGAGAGGGTGGCGATACAATTCAAGAGTTAGGAGGGGATGGAGATGCAACCGTAGAAGATGAAAACACAGGAAAAACAAAAGGTAGATAAGAATTTGTGTTATTTCTTATGATTTAAGGGAATTTATGTTTAATAATAACGAAAACGTTTGTGATTTTATAGGATGTCCTGATGTTGATAATACGACATATGACGATGGGGGTATTTCAGACTCATGCCTGGCTGCATTACAAACCATCGAACCAGGTGTATACAAGCTGACGACAGAAGGTAACAAATACGATCATTGCTAAATTATTAACCGTATTCTAACTTGTGTTTACAAAAAATTAACATACTCGAACATACAAACAGTGACACAAGCAGATGTGGTACACCAAATGGACCAAGCTGTAAATTTAGCAGAGTGCAGTCAGTAAAAAGCACAAAGTCAAAATACAATAACCGAGTCATTGTTGAATGAGCTTGAAAAGATAAACCCTGACGTCTCTGGTAAAGAAATGCCTCCGACCACATCCGCTGAAGAAACTGATGAAGTGACGGATGAAATGCAGTCGGTGGAGACACTTTTAAAATTGGCTCCCATCCTACAAACATCAAATGACAGTAACCAAAACACTCCCGTGTCTGCGAACACAAGGAAAACGGATGACGAGAGACGTAGATAACTAACGGATGACGAGAGACATACACAACTAGTGAGAACGTGTCTCAAAATGTTGAGGGAAAAGAACGAAAAACGAATGGCAGAATTAGGTGACGCATACAGATCACCTTACTGCAACAGGATAACCAACTTATTTGAGCCACTTCTTGATCGTGACCAAACGATCATCTGTTATCTCTTAGCTCCGGTCGAAGATATTGGGTAAGATATTTTGTCTCTTATAAACAGCCTAAAATTTTCATCTCTTTTTAAACTTTCCTATTTGGTTTTAAACAACAGGACCGTGATATACAAGTCTGAAAGTGGAGTCGAAACACTAAAAATCATTTTTGAAAGCTTTCACCCATCTCAATACATAGCTTCAAGTGGAGTGGACTCGTTTGTAGATGTGTTAAACTTTGAAGAGAAAAAAAAGGGACAAAAAATCATCACCCTACAGGCTGTTCTTGCCAAGTACAATATTTGTAAGTTTTTCCACAATAATCACACATGTATGAATTATACTATTAATCACGCATGTTTGAACCTTAATATGTTACCCACACATATTGAAATGTAATCACGCATGTTAAGGTTGTTAACCAATCATACTAAATGATAATCACGCATGTTTAAATTTAAATGAATACATGTTGAAATATAATCACGTCTACTATATGATAATCACGCATGTTGACATTTAAATGAATACATGTTTAAGGCTAACGAAGCATTCTATATGATAATCATGCTTGTTTAATATTAATGGACTGATGGAAAAAATTACCATAATTTTTGCAGTAAGACGAAATGTTTGGGCCACAATACACAGACAATGATCGATTGAAAGTATTTGCACCAAGCGTAGACGATATACTGTGTAAGTATCAGGTGAAGAAAGTTGACACATTGGATCTAATCTTCATTCCAGTACTACTATCTGATCATTTCTGGTGCCTATGCTTTCACTTGAAAAATGGCGAAATCGAGTTAATTGATAACTCTAAGTTTGACTTGAATAATAACAAACGCTACCGTGGGCACCCCGAAAAGCTGGTAATTCTAATTAGCTTTATATTACTACAATGAATAGGTACTAATTTGATTTTTTTCGTGATTATAGCGAAGAGTTCTAGTACTATACCTAAAAGGCAAGATTCGACAAAAAAAGTGGATAACAAACTTGGAAACAGCAAGCATAATTTGAAAGGAAATGGATTGGAGAACTCTTCAAAACGGTTGTGACTGTGCTGTCTTCACTATGAGACATATGGAGACATACAAAGGAAAATCTCCATGGAATCCGGGTTTTGAGAATGAAGATAAAAAGAAGATTCAAGACTCACGGCTATTGCATCCGCAAGCTCCTTCAACTGTTTCTCATCCCACTTGCCAAGATCAAGCATAAACATCATAGCCACCTCTTTGACACTTGAATCTGTCACACCAGACAACAAATTGAAAATCTCGTCTCGCCTTTTCATGTTCTCTCTGACCCTAGAAATGTTAGTTTCCAACAAGTCTTTACAAGACTTGTCCTCAGCTATTTGTTCCTCTATCCTCTTTTTAAGATAAACACGCATACCTGATGATGAAGAAGAAGCACACGATGAATTAGAAGAATTTGCCATCTTTTAAGATAATATTTGAATGGTCTTCCAATGATATATAAAAGGAATTAGCAAACAAGAGGACAACTAAAATTATTAACCATGACAACTGTATGGTTCACGGGAATCATCCTAGCTATTTTTTTTTTTTTTTTTTTGGAGTTTTCTTGGTCCAATTATGTAACAAATATCACCCATTTACAAATTATCACGCATGGATAAAAAATCACGCATGTATTACAAAATGACGCATGATATAAGCATTATTAAAAATGACGCATGTATAAACTTATCAGTGAAATAATCACGCATGTATTAATATAATCACGCATGTGTTTTATGCATTATTCAAGCTACTAAATATTAAACAACAATCAGGATATAAAGTTGATATAAAATATTATTATTCCTAATAATAATGAAACCTACACATAGACTCTTAAATCGATATGACTAGTCATTATGTAAGATATCTAATTTTAATTACCAAATCTCTCTCAAGTACCATATTAATTCACAATCTATATCCATATATCACCCCCCATACATTTATGCAAGAAAAAGTAACACCTCTCTTCAAAGAAAACAACAATGTCTACTGATCCTTCAAGCGAAGCAATCAAGGAGCTCCTGTCAACCCGCAGGTTGACTGAGCTTGCTTCTAATGTTAACTCTTCTAACTGTATTCTGGATGTGCAGGGGAAGCTCTTAGAACAACAAAAGAAGACCCAGGAAGTCTAGGGAAAACTCCTAGAAGAACCAAAGTCTTCATTGAGGGACAATGGCATAGAGATGACGAAGGATCAGACATCTGCAGATAACTTGGTTTACTCATATCTGAAAGATGCAGTGGAGACAATTAAAGAGAAGATGGAGACGTCTGAGAAGGAGCTTGGGAAGATATTGGGACCGAACTAAGTGGTATGGCTGATTAATCCACTTTTTTTTGTTGATTTTTGGGATGCCCTAATGTTTGTTGGTATTTTGAACTATGGTGGTATTATGTGTATTAAACTCATATGTGTGTATATTTAGGGAAATCATCCAGGGCTTAACTATAAACATGCTTTCACACCTTTATCACGCATCTATAAATGTTTTTATGATTATTAATATGAAAAATGCATGTTAATTATTATCACGTATGTGTCTTTTTTTTTTACGCTAGTTATGATGATGAAAATCTGTGTTTGGGTATGTTTTGGGTGGAAATCGCTGTGAACAAGGGTTAAGACAGGTTATGCAAAAATGTTAGAGAGGGGTTTAATGGTCATTTGAGATCTTCATTTCAGATAGTCCTGTATAGTTATGATTAATCACGCATCTGCTTATAGAAAAGGGTAAAATAGAATCAACTGAGATATTTAATCACGCATATCATGGTAAAATGTTGTGAATGTCACAGATTACATAAAGTTGTGTCTTAATAAAATCATGAAATATGGAATGTTTAAATGAATGCAATTATGGTTCAACCATTACTCGTCTTCCCATTCAGAATCACTATCATCTGCTTCGTCAACCTCCTCATACTTGTCACACCCCGATTTCCACGTGTCACCGGTGGGCCCGGTGGGGGAGTATCGTGACGTGGTTGGCAACATAATAGTCAAACAACACAATATTTAATATGCACAGCGGAAGCAATTTAAAAGATATAATACAACCGAATTTAATATTGTAATATCAAACGTCACAATATTCGGAAGCTTATCCACAGATGGATCGGAAACAAAATATGAAACAATAGTTCAACAGACTTCAGGCATCTTAAGCTTGCGAGACTTCTAATGATGCTAAGGAGAAATCCCAGCCAATTACGCTTAGTACCTGCATTTAATCTTTTTGGGAAAATACGTCAGTTTACCCTGGTAAATACAATCAACTGACTCATTTTGGAAAATGATTGAAAATTGGTTTGGATGCACGTGGCATAAACATTTTATTTAACTTGGGAGAATTATTTAAATATATAATCTTGTGAACGAATTACATGTTCCTTGTGTGTTCAGTAGCCCGGATCAAGTCCGGGTTAAAGATCAATAGGCACACCACATTATTCCTTTTGTGCACTGACGGGTGTACGCCTACACCCCGCACTTAAGTCGTGGCCATTTCGTAAAATGATGCCAAGGATATCCGGGACATGGTCATTAACCCCCCAAAGGCTTTAAGTAACAAGACTGTTTAAACGAGCCGATCAAATTATTCAATTAACCACCCAACGATGGAAGATTTGATGCCCGATCAAGCGGTATGCTATATACCGTAACCCAAGCCCATATAGGGAAAATAAGTTAAAAGTATTTACCTGAGCAATGTAATAATCACAATAAGCAAAATGTAGATAGCTTTTACTAGTCTCCTATTCTGGAACAAAGGTTTATAATAACCTATTAGAATTCTAACGGATCTTTAATTAAGCTTAAGCTTAGACCGGTTAGTTTTAATGATACGGTTCGTACGCATGATTAAGCCATGACCGGATAGAATGTGTTTTAGACCCGACAAGTATGAAGACTTGTTTAATATGGGTATATTATACACATTCTGGATTTTGAGATAAAACCGATAAGGTTTGACCTGTTTAGGCTAATTTATGTAAACTAGTTACATAAACCGAACCGAACGCGTAATAAGCGTAACGGGTATTCATGAGAGCTATTTACAGGTTTCCTAAGTTAATATGCTTCATATATGTTGTGACATCAGTAATATGTCTTTTATTATGCCCGAAACGAATTTAATCACAAACTATGCCCCGTAGGGGTAGTTTGGTCATTTTAAAGGTTGTAAAAGAGTTTAAGTGTCAACCTGAGTTACAGGCCTGATGTAATCAGAAAATATACTCAATTTGCTAAGTTATATCAGTAGGTTAAAGTATATACGTGAAATTTATCAATTATAACCAAACTATGCCCCGTAGGGGTATTTTGGTAATTTCACATAAGCCGAAAAGCTCAAAACTGAAGTCTGAGTTAAAAAACTTTTGCTTACTGTTAAAACATTATAATTTGCCTCAAATATCAGTAGGTATCAACCCTTGTATGTTTAAAATAATTCTAGTACATACTATGCGTTAAAAACGCTTAAAAAGGCGATTAGAAGCCATTTCCGGGTTCGATACTTAAATCTGATATTTTTATATTTCCAGAAGGCTTAAAATAATTTATTTATCATATGTGATCAGTAGCAAAAGGTTTGGAGTCATTTAGATATGTAAAACTCATTTTATAGCCCGTAAGGGCAAAACCGACAATTACCGGATTAAGCCTACGAGTAATAGTTATGCTCAGCCTAAAATTAATTAAAAATCTTTAAAAATCCCAAATTAATATATTACATCAGTGGGTAAAGAGTTTGATATCAAAAAGTATGTTTAAGTAGGCTATACGCTAAATACGTCGTTTAATTAACATAAAGCTTTAATTTTACGCTAACGAGCATAACTCTTAATCTACACCCCAAACTGATGTCAAATTTTGCATACAAGTTTATACATCAGTAATTAAATTTTCTACTTTTTTACATTTTCAAAAATCACGTTTTAAGGTGAAAAGGGCATAATGGTCAACATATGAGCAATTAACGGAATCATGCATTTTAATTGGATTACCAATGATCCGAGGTGTATAATCACAGAGGGTTATACTAGCATGTAACCTGGTCCAAATAAAGCTCTAAGACATTTCTAAAACATACCAAAACGGGTCAGAACTGAAAGTCAAAGTATAAGTCAAACTATGCGACTTTCGGTTCCGAACCGGGTCTAAACAGTAAATTGTCGGGTTGAACATGTTTAGACATGTTCTTACACTAATTACCAAGTTATATTAATGATCAAACATGTTATATGTGTTCTACATTGCTAATCATGCATAAATTGCAATTTAAACTTTCTGTTGACTTTTTAATTACACGTTTGGCCCGACATTAGACCTAGTTAGAGTGGGAATCAGGGGGAACCCTTTTGAGGGTTTATTACCCACATAATTACCAACTTATAACTACTTTTGATTCGACTAATCACTGGACCATTAGTGATTAATCTTAAAGTCAACCGTTAATTACAACGGTTTGACTCTAAGTTATCAAAACCGTTTGTTTTGATATCAAAATCTTTGACACGTGAGTCTACAACCCACCACAACTGATTAACACATGTTCCTAGTGCTTAGGGGGTGTCTAGGGGTCGCCCTTTATGTGGAAAATCGGATAAAATCGAGCTGAACGCAAAAGGTAGACAACTGCCCAACATTTTCGGACCAGACATGCCCTCGCGTGGCGCGACCCCCCCCCTGGGGCTTCGCGTCGCGCGACCCCCTTCTGCACATAATCCAAATTTTTGATTTTTGCATTTTGATCCTTGGCTCTTCAAACTTCGTTTAGACACTTGTTTCTTTCATTATGAACCCTCATAATCGATTTATAAGGGCTTTAAAACATATACCCACTTTGTTAAGTCCCCGGTTAACTTTATTGTTACCCGAAAAGTCCTAACTTTCAACGTTTACGCTTTAACCCTTCGCACACGAATTTGATCATAACTTTCTCATACGATAACGAAACTTTACGAAATTTAAATCGTGCATTCTAGTGAGCATAATTAATAGTTACAAAGCTTCGGGTTTGTCAAAAGGTCACTCAGAGGTATAACTTAAACATGTTGGCACATTTAACCCCTGTAGTTTGTAAACTCTCACTTTTAGCTTCGCATGATCCATGATTTATTCGTTTGACGTTATAAACATCATGTAGGGTTAATGTACAATATATTTATTCACTGTTGACATTTAGAACCCGTATATTCACATACTTTCCATGTTTGTCAACTTCAGTCCTTCTATAATATTCTTTCACACGTTTTAAACATATGACACGTGTCTACACATTATAGGACGTGAATTTTTCGAGGTGTTACATCCTCACCCCCTTAAAATAAATCTCGACCCGAGATTTACTGAAATAAATAAGGGTACTTTTCTTTCATCGTGGACTCAACCTCCCACGTGTATTCGGGACCTCTACGGGCAACCCATTTGACCTTTACAATAGGTACATGCTTCCTTCGAAGCTTCTTTACCTGTCGATCTTCAATCAACAAAGGTTTTTCCACAAATTTTAAGCTCTCATATATATGCACATCCGTATGTGGTATAACCAGTGATTCATCAGCGAAGCACTTCTTCAGATTGCAGATGTGGAACACATTGTGAATTCCACTGAGCTCTTCAGGTAAGTTTAATTTATAGGAAACTGACCCGACACGTTCGATAACCTCGAAAGGTCCTATGTATCTCGGGCTTAGCTTGCCTTTCTTACCAAATCGCATCACCCCCTTTCAGGGTGATACTTTAAGCAACACTTTATCACCTACTTCGAAGTGAAAAGCTTTACGCTTCGGATCTGCGTAGCTCTTCTGCCTATCTCGGGCAGCTTTGAGACGGTCACGAATCTGGACAATCTTGTCCGTCGTTTCAAAGACTATCTCTGGTCCTGATAGTTGGACATCTCCAATTTCCGCCCAACAAACGGGCGATCTACACTTTCTACCGTATAATGCTTTGAAGGGCGCAACCTTAATGCTGGTATGGTAGCTATTGTTGTAGGAGAATTCGATTAATGGTAGGTTCTTATCCCAACTACCACCCAAATCGATCGCACATGCACGTAGCATGTCTTCCAATGTTTGAATAGTACGCTCACTCTGACCGTCAGTCTGAGGATGATAAGCCGTACTAAAATTTAAGCGTGTGCCCAAAGATTGTTGGAAACTCTTCCAAAAATGTGACGTGTGTCTAGTATCTCGGTCAAAGATAATAGACACAGGTATGCCATGTAAGGCTACAATCTTGTCAACGTACAACTGGGCTAACATGTCGGAGCTATAAGTCTCCTTGATGGGTAAGAAATGTGCTGACTTAGTCAGTCTATCAACTATAACCCATATTGTATCATTTCCTTTCCTTGTCTTGGGTAACTTGGTAATAAAATCCATAGTTACCATTTCCCACTTCCACGTAGGAAGTTCAGGCTGTTGTAGCAAGCCTGACGGCTTTTGATGCTCGGCTTTGACTTGCGCACATGTCAAGCATTTAGCTACATAGGTGGCTACAGACTTTTTCATGCCTATCCACCAATAATTTTCCTTTAGATCCTGGTACATCTTATCAGCTCCAGGATGAACGGAGTATTTGGAACTGTGGGCTTCCTGGAGGATAACATCACGAAGTCCTCCAAAAATTGGAACCCATATTCGTCCATTCATTCTTAGAATCCCGTCCTTGCTAAGAGTTAACTGCTCCTCAGTTACTCCTAACTTTTCATTAGGATAGTTAGCTTCCAACACAGCTTCCTTCTGTGCAGCTAACAACCTTTCAATCAAATTATTCTTTATCTCCATGCGCTTGGCATTGATTCGGATGGGTTTCATCCTTTCCTTTCGACTCAAGGCATCGGCGACTACATTCGCCTTGCCGGGATGGTATCTGATTTCACAATCATAATCATTTAAAGTCTCCATCCAACGGCGTTGCCTCATGTTTAAATCTTTCTGATTAAACAGGTGCTGGAGGCTCTTGTGATCAGAATAGATCACACACTTAATACCATATAAATAATGCCTCCACAGTTTTAGTGCAAATACAACGGCACCCAACTCCAAGTCATGGGTGGTGTAATTCTTTTCGTGCACCTTTAACTGTCGTGATGCATAGGCAATAACTTTGCATTTCTGCATAAGCACACACCCCATGCCAGTGTGAAATGCATCGCAGTAAACCACAAAATCTTCTATACCTTCAGGCAATGACAGTACTGGAGCGTTGCTCAACTTCTGCTTCAGAATATCAAAGGACTCTTGCTGCTTAGGGCCCCAAACGAACTTTACTTTCTTCTTAGTCAAGGAAGTTAGGGGTGCAGGAATCCTTGAAAAATTTTCAATGAAACGCCTGTAATATCCTGCCAATCCCAGGAAGCTACGAATCTCCGTAGGCGTCTTTGGCTCTTGCCAATTCATAATTGCTTCAACTTTAGTGGGATCCACTTAGATACCATGCTCACTCACCACATGGCCAAGGAATTGGACTTCTCGAAGCCAGAATTCACATTTAGAGAATTTGGCATAGAGCTTCTCTTGGTGCAGGAGTTTGAGAATACATCGAAGGTGTTTCTCATGGTCAGCTTGGTTCTTCGAATAGATAAGAATTTCGTCGATGAAAACGATGATGAATTTATCTAAGTAAGGCTTGCAAACGCGATTCATGAGATCCATGAACGCGGCAGGTGCATTAGTGAGCCCAAAAGGCATCACTAGGAACTCGTAATGACCATAACGAGTCCTAAATGCTGTTTTATGCACGTCTTCATCTCTAACCTTCAGTTGATGGTAACCTGGCCTCAAATCAATCTTCGAAAAATAACTTGCTCCTTGCAATTGATCGAACAAACCGTCGATCCTGGGCAAAGGATACCTATTCTTGATCGTGACCTTATTAAGCTCACGATAATCGATGCACAGACGCATCGATCCGTCCTTCTTCTTGACAAACAGGACTGGCGCTCCCCAAGGAGACGAGCTGGGTTTAATGAAACCCTTGGCTAGCAGTTCGTCTAGCTGTGTCCTCAATTCTTTCATCTCTGTGGGTGCCAACCTATAAGGTGCTCTAGCAACTGGTGCTGCTCCGGGGATGATATCAATCCTGAATTCCACTTGCCTATCTGGTGGCAAACCAGGTAGTTCTTCCGGAAAAACTTCTGGGAATTCAGAAATAACAGGGATGTCTTCTATCTTCGATTTAGGCTCATCAATAATCACTTGTGCCATGTAGATGACACAACCCCTCTTTAAACATTTTGAAGCCTTGAGCATAGTCACTTGCTCAGGCAGCCCATACTGGGTATCTCCCCGAATGGTAAGTGATTCACCAGACGGAGTCTTTATCACCACTTGCTTTCTGTTGCAGACGATTTGGGCCTGGTTGCGAGATAACCAGTCCATACCCAGAACTATGTCAAAACCGGCAAACTTAAAGGGAAGTAGAGACAGAGGAAAAGAATGGTTCTTAATGGATATAACACATCCATCTAACACAGTGGAGACGGTTTCTAGTGTGCCATCTGCTAACTCCACCTCATAATTCACACTTAAGGTTTTGACAGGTATTTTCAACAATTCACAAAACTTATTATCTACGAAAGACTTATCAGCGCCTGAATCAAATAGTACTCTAGCATAGACGTCATTTACAAGGAAAGTACCTGTAATAACGTTGTCGTCTAGCACCGCTTCTTTTGCGTCCATTCTGAAGACTCTGGCATTAGTCTTCTTGGCCTCTTCAGGCTTCTTGTTGTATTTAGGGCAGTTGGTTTTAATGTGCCCTTTTTCATTGCAACGGTAGCACGTTGCGTCTTTCATCTTCTTGCAATGCAAGGTTTTGTGATCCGTGGACTTGCATATACCACAAGCATAGGTTTTTGACTGAGTCTGTGAGTTCGACTCAAGTCTGCACTTTCCAAAGTGCTGTTTCTTGCATATCTTGCATTTGGGCTTCTCACCAGAATGATGCCCATCTTTCCTTGACTCCGATCCTTTCTTGTTGTCACCGTTTCCACGGTGTTTCTTGTTCGATCTCTGTGAACTATCATCTTCACGTTTTCTCTTCTCAGCCTCCTTATTCCTCAGCGATCTTTGCCTGACCGCATCCAATGTGAGGGATAAAGATATGTCAGCTACAGACCTAAAAGTAGCTGGCCGAGAAGCCTTCACGCTTGCCTTGATTTCCGGGGCTAAACCACCGATAAAACGAGCTATTCTTTTTGGTTCCGGGGTTACCAGATAAGGGACCAACCGGGACATCGTGTTGAAGCTTGTCAGGTAAGCTTGACAGTCAAGGTTTGTCATCACCAATGATAGAAAATCAGACTCTATCTTCTCCACCTCATGCTGAGGGCAGTAATTTTCCCTGATAAGGGCAACAAATTGATCCCACGTCATGTTGTACAATGGGATTTTTCCAGTGGCTTGAATCAGAGATCTCCACCATGCTAAAGCTTCACCCTTAAAAGACTGCGACACAAACTTGACCACGTCTCTCTCAGCGCATCCGCTGATATCTACCACCGTATCCATCTCATCCAGCCACGTCATACAGTCAATGGCTCCTTTCTCCCCAGTGAAATCCCGGGGTTTGCAGGAAACGAAATATTTATAAGAGCAACCCTTGTCACGGGGTCCCTGGTTTAGTATAACCTGCTGAGATGGAGCACTGTGGTTCGAGGAGTGTCGATCATCATCTTTCTTCGGGTCGTCTTTCTTGGACGGTGGCTTTGAAGGCTGTGTAGATAGGGTCCTACTACGAGTCCCACTATACTCTTCGTACTGCCGTTCCAATGCCTTAGTAACTGCGTCGTCGACCAACGCTTTTAATTCAGCACCCGTTAAATTAATCCGGGCGTTATCAATGTTCTCCACTGGATGACTGTTTATCTCATCTGAGTTAGCCATTTTAATTGAACTGTTACAGAAAACAAGGACAATAGTTTATTCGGGAGTTTATTATGGAATTGCCCCTTAGGGTAATTCATTAACCGTGGTAACAGAGACCATATTTGGTTAATTTATTAATCATATCTATTTAGGATTTCTATTATAATTTATCCTAATTATAAAACAATAACAGTTTTATTTGTGGCACAAAAGGCCTAGTCACATGGACATTTTAATTTATAAGCTATGATTTCAGAGAATCAAAACATGAAGGTATACTGGCACAATAGGCCTAGTCACAAGGACATGTATAAATTATAAGCTATGATTTCAGAGAATCAAAGCATGAAGGTTTGAACCTAGTTCATTACCTTTATCTGACAGGGAGTCATAGCTACCACTGTCTTTTGGCTCATATAGAAATGAGCAGGGCCCATAGGCACGTATTACCACGTATGGTAAAAGTATGATCATCTTAATTGATGATTTAACCCATGATTCAGAGATCATTTAGTTGGGTTTGGAATCTTTGAAAGATCCTTATATAATAATAATGCGTGTGATTTTAAATGAATCACATCTGCCAGGAGCGTTAACATGTTTACAGTTGTTAACAGGGATTTGAATCTTTTTGAACAGGTCTTACCATCTTGGCCCGGCCTTATAATGACCCGAAGGCTAGGTTTCACTCTTTAAGATCCTTATTTAAAATTTACATAGGCAGATTTTTATTAGAAGGAATGATTTTAATTCATTTATTTCATATATAAATTATTTATGCACATAAGGCAAACATGAAATTTATAAACAAACATTCCATTAATTTATTAAAATATTACACGCTGCCCTAAACGGGTCTTTTCAAATAACAAACTTACCCACGCAGGGGTTTAAACAAGTACTTACCCACGCAGGGGCTTAATAACAAACATAATAGTCCACGCAGGGACTTACACAAATAACATACCCTCGTAGGGGTGAACAGAAAGATAGACCCACGCAGGGGTCAAAATAAACAACATACATACCCACACAGGGGCTCAACAACAAATGGAAGGATTTAGTGGTCCTTCTTGCTCTTCCCTTTAATTAGGCTCGTTAATCCTTGGAAGAAAGTTTGTTGCTCCCTTCGTTCCCTGTGAAACTCTCGCTCTACATGGTCCAACCTTTGCAGAATTTCTTCACGCTCCGGTGAAGAGAACCTTGGTGGTTGCGATTGTTGCCTGATAATAGGTCTTGGAGGTATTTGGTACCCATGTGTTGGGTACCCTATTCCCCATGGATCTCCATAGGGTCCTTGGGTGTTGTAGTTAGCCGCTACCATGTAAGGATCGGCTTCGGCGTAGTTGTAGTTGGTGTGCACTGGCTGTTCAAACGGGTTATACGCCATAGAACCCGTGTATGCCGGAATTGGGTTATCAAAGCCCATAGGCGGTGGTTGCGGTGCAACCGGGTGTGAGGGTCCACCCATTTGTGGGTCCTCCTGATGTGGCGGGTAATGGCTGCCACTTGATTGCCGAGGAGAACTGAAATGGAAGTCTCCTCCCCGTGTAGACATACGCGGTCCAGATCTCCTACGCCTCGGCGGTTGCGGAGCTGCCGGTTGAACTGGTGGCGGTGGAGGTGGTGGCGTGACTGCCACAAATCTTGGATCCTCAGAGGGATCCCATTGTTGCTGTTGCTGCTGATGAGGCAACGGATGGTGAGGAGGTGTATAGTACCATTCGTGCCTGGTGAACATAGCTTGAAAGCTATCTGGACCAACATAGGGTGATCCGTGAAACGAAGAGCCATCCGAAATCTCTATGGGGTGGTTTGGAGTACCACTGGCAGGCTCGACGGGGTCCGTATCCTCGTCCATGTCGTCCGCGTGATCGCCAGAGAAATGATCCTCTGGCCCCAATGGGTTAAAACCCACTGGTTCTTGTATAAAATTTGCCGGGTTAAACCGGCCCCTAAAAACTGGTGTAGGGTCACCAAAAGAATGACGCGACAAGGATCGCTGTAATGGTATGTATGAAGGTTGAGGGTTGTTGGGCTCATAATCCGGCTGTGGCCCATAAGGGTTAGGAGATGTTGAGCTGTGAGAAACCGACCGTCTAGCCAGCTCAAAGAGGTTCCTTCGGTTCTGCCGGGGATCGTCACTCTCCGTGGTAGATGGAGCTCGCGCATTTGAAGGTCCAGCTTCATTATCATTGGGGGCGGTGATTGGCCCCTTGCCTCTTCCTCTTCTCCTGAAGAATCTTGGCGGCATTTTGTTAATCCTGTCAATATGGCATGAGATAACAAAACCAAAAATATATGCAAAATAAAGGACAACACAAACAAAGTGGAATTTGTCCTATGTTATATGTCTAGACTCGAAAGATATGTGCAATTGTGTAACTGAGATTAAACACAAAAGGCTAGTGTTTAATTCACTCAGTGTTGGCTCTGATACCAACCTGTCACACCCCGATTTCCACGTGTCACCGGTGGGCCCGGTGGGGGAGTATCGTGACGTGGTTGGCAACATAGTAGTCAAACAACACAATATTTAATATGCACAGCGGAAGCAATTTAAAAGATATAATACAACCGAATTTAATATTGTAATATCAAACGTCACAATATTCGGAAGTTTATCCACAGATGGATCGGAAACAAAATATGAAACAATAGTTCAACAGACTTCAGGCATCTTAAGCTTGCGAGACTTCTAATGATGCTAAGGAGAAATCCCAGCCAATTACGCTTAGTACCTGCATTTAATCTTTTTGGGAAAATATGTCAGTTTACACTGGTATATACAATCAACTGACTCATTTTGGAAAATGATTGAAAATTGGTTTGGATGCACGTGGCATAAACATTTTATTTAACTTGGGAGAATTATTTAAATATATAATCTTGTGAACGAATTACATGTTCCTTGTGCGTTCAGTAGCCCGGATCAAGTCCGGGTTAAAGATCAATGGACACACCACATTATTCCTTTTGTGCACTGACGGGTATACGCCTACACCCCGCGCTTAAGTCGTGGCCATTTCGTAAAATGATGCCAAGGATATCCGGGACATGGTCATTAACCCCCCAAAGGCTTTAAGTAACAAGACTGTTTAAACGAGCCGATCAAATTATTCAATTAACCACCCAACGATGGAAGATTTGATGCCCGATCAAGCGGTATGCTATATACCGTAACCCAAGCCCGTATAGGGAAAATAAGTTAAAAGTATTTACCTGAGCAATGTAATAATCACAATAAGCAAAATGTAGGTAGCTTTTACTGGTCTCCTATTCTGGAACAAAGGTTTATAATAATCTATTAGAATTCTAACGGGTCTTTAATTAAGCTTAAGCTTAGACCGGTTAGTTTTAATGATACGGTTCGTACGCATGATTAAGCGATGACCGGATGGAATGTGTTTTAGACCCGACAAGTATGAAGACTTGTTTAATATGGGTATATTATACACATTCTGGATTTTGAGATAAAACCGATAAGGTTTGACCCGTTTAGGCTAATTTATGTAAACTAGTTACATAAACCGAACCGAACGCGTAATAAGCGTAACGGGTATTCATGAGAGATATTTACAGGTTTCCTAAGTTAATATGCTTCATATATGTTGTGACATCAGTAATATGTCTTTTATTATGCCCGAAACGAATTTAATCACAAACTATGCCCCGTAGGGGTAGTTTGGTCATTTTAAAGGTTGTAAAAGAGTTTAAGTGTCAACCTGAGTTACAGGCCTGATGTAATCAGCAAATATACTCAATTTGCTAAGTTATATCAGTAGGTTAAAGTATATACGTGAAATTTATCAATTATAACCAAACTATGCCCCGTAGGGGTATTTTGGTAATTTCACATAAGCCGAAAAGCTCAAAACTGAAGTCTGAGTTAAACAACTTTTGCTTACTGTTAAAACATTATAATTTGCCTCAAATATCAGTAGGTATCAACCCTTGTATGTTTAAAATAATTCTAGTACATACTATGCGTTAAAAACGCTTAAAAAGGCGATTAGAAGCCATTTCCGGGTTCGATACTTAAATCTGATATTTTTATATTTCCAGAAGGCTTAAAATAATTTATTTATCATATTTGATCAGTAGCAAAAGGTTTGGAGTCGTTTAGATATGTAAAACTCATTTTATAGCCCGTAAGGGCAAAACCGACCAAAACGGGTCAGAACTGAAAGTCAAAGTATAAGTCAAACTATGCGACTTTCGGTTCCGAACCGGCTCTAAACAATAAATTGTCAGGTTGAACATGTTTAGACATGTTCTTACACTAATTACCAAGTTATATTAATGATCAAACAGGTTATATGTGTTCTACATTGCTAATCATGCATAAATTGCAATTTAAACTTTCTGTTGACTTTTTAATTACACGTTTGGCCCGACATTAGACCTAGTTAGAGTGAGAATCAGGGGGAACCCTTTTGAGGGTTTATTACCCACATAATTACCAACTTATAACTACTTTTGATTCGACTAATCACTGGACCATTAGTGATTAATCTTAAAGTCAACCATTAATTACGACGGTTTGACTTTTAAGCTAAAACTAGGCTAAAACTTAATTAAGAAAGGTCAAGTAAACTTACAAGAGTCCTATGCACGAATTATGACCACTGGAGTCTGCTTTGGAGCTCCAAGAATGATCAGAAGAGCAAGAATGATGGTGTGAAGACTTGTTGCAACTCAAGGGCTTTATATAGCACTTTAATCACCACAAATCTTTGACACGTGAGTCTACAACCCACCACAACTGATTAACACATGTTCCTAGTGCTTAGGGGGTGTCTAGGGGTCGCCCTTTATGTGGAAAATTGGATAAAATCGAGCTGAATGCAAAAGGTAGACAACAGCCCAACATTTTCGGACCAGACATGCCCTCGCGTGGCGCGACGACCCCCCCCCCTGGGGCTTCGCGTCGCGCGACCCCCTTCTGCACATAATCCAAATTTTTGATTTTTGCATTTTGATCCTTGGCTCTTCAAACTTCGTTTAGACACTTGTTTCTTGCATTATGAACCCTCGTAATCGATTTATAAGGGCTTTAAAACATATACCCACTTTTTTAAGTCCCCGGTTAACTTTATTGTTACCCGAAAAGTCCTAACTTTCAACGTTTACGCTTTAACCCTTCGCACACGAATTTGATCATAACTTTCTCATACGATAACGAAACTTTACGAAATTTAAATCGTGCATTCTAGTGAGTATAATTAACAGTTACAAAGCTTCGGGTTTGTCAAAAGTTCACTCAGAAGTATAACTTAAACATGTTGGCACATTTAACCCCTGTAGTTTGTAAACTCTCACTTTTAGCTTCGCATGATCCATGATTTATTCGTTTGACGTTATAAACATCATGTAGGGTTAATGTACAATATATTTATTCACTGTTGACATTTAGAACCCGTATATTCACATACTTTCCATGTTTGTCAACTTTAGTCCTTCTATAATATTCTTTCACACGTTTTAAACATATGACACGTGTCTACACATTATAGGACGTGAATTTTTCGAAGTGTTACAATACTCCTCCTCTTCCTCACCAGTTTCTACCTCCTCGTCCTCTTCGTCAACTAAACCAGGATCATTCTCTAACTGAATTGCTCTTCTTTTCCTCCCCTTCTTATTGGCATTCTTATCGGCAGCACTAGCTTTACCCTTTAAAACCTCGCAAGTACGAATATCATGACCTTTGATATTGCAAACACTACATGTCCGACTTCCCTTGCCTTTTAGACTAATAATTTTCTCTTTTTTTGATTTAATACGCTTATGTGAACCGCGTCCTTTGTTTCTAATACCGGTTGGCACACGGACTGTAGGAGGAGCATCAGTGTTCGGTTTCTCGTAACCTTTTAACCTTGAATACCTATCAAACTTAGGGTCGATGGGCTTGGTTATGCGAAGATTATCAACCATTTCTTTCATCTCCCTCATCCGATCCCTGACTATAAGTAGATGATCGAAATCTTTCATCAAGTTACCAATAAGATACTCTCCGGTCTGCATAATCTCATACGCAACCTCTTTGGCCTTTTTATGCGCATCATTATCATCAACACTTAAATCAAATGTATTATTTAGATCATTCGGTACCACATCTTTGGTCCATCTTCTCATAACATACTTGTTGGGAATTCCTTTCACTTTGAACATCTTGAACACAAAATATATATGTTTGCACAACAATCCATATTGTTCAAACCTACGACAACTGCATGATGCAATTACATCCTCCCCTTTCTTGAAACAAACCTAAACAAAAACAATCGAAAATTAAAAATAAAATAAAAAAGGGACGTTGTTATGTAATAATGCATGTTAGCTGTTCTAGATAGTGTTACCTCTAGTAAACCGTCTCCGTGGGCTTTCCAATCCTTCATACTTATCTTTAAAAACGGTTCCTCAATTTTAGTCTCCATAGGAAGGCACTCAGACAGTGTTCCTTGTAACTCTGACTGTTGATCAGCAAAAATTGACCTGGTGTAAATTTTCATAGCATCATCCTCTAGAGTAGATTCAGAAAAGTTATCTGGGATTGTATTTCTAGATATATGGTCATTCTTCCGATGGTTGAATCTTTGCACGTCCATTGCACCATCAAAATGGTTAAAAAAAACTCAACAAGGGTAAGTTGAGAATTGGCCAGTTGACAGAAAAAAATGGTTTTCGCTCTCTGATCTGGAGGTGGTCCGCATAAGCCCAGACATAGGCTCATAACGATAGAAAGCTGGAATCCATGAAGATCTCATGCCAAACATATCATCAATCCATTTATTCTTGGTTAGACCGAATTCAATCATTATCAGCTTCCATTCTATCTCAAACGTTTCTGGCGCAATCGAATCGGTCCATACAATGTCACACATACGTCTCTTGAACTCTTCGTTGTTACACAACTCATGTCCCACCTATTAAAACAAAGAAGTGGAACTAATTGAACAAGGTCAAATAAAAAAAATGAATGTATAAAATAATAATCACGCAGGTTGTAATAATAATCACGCATGATGAACTTTTTTTGAACTACGGGCAAATAAAAATCAGAAATCAATATAGTTATTACGCAGGTTGTAATAATAATCACGCAGGTTGTAGTTGAGCCTAACCTTATCAGCAAGTTTCTTCATTATGTGCCACATACATAATCTGTGCCTACTCTTATCGAACACTGCTTCGATAACTTGTTTCATCGCGGGATCCTGATCAGTGACGACCACTTTCGGCTGCTTACCAAATGAGTCCAAAAATGATTGCAAAAGCCACTTGTATGATTCAATGCTTTCGGATGCTAGCAACCCGGCTCCAAGCGTCACATTCCGACAGTGGTTATCAATACCAGTAAAAGGTACAAAAACCGATTTATACCTTCAAAATGTGGATTAAAAAATGAATAAAAAACAAGAAGATTATACAAAAAATAAAATAACATGAATAACATTGAAATGAGGACTAACTTGTTGGTTTTAAATGTAGCATCAAACGATATGACATCTCCAAACTCAGCATAGTTACGTTTGCACAAACCATCGGCCCAGAACAGGCCAGTTAATCGTTTGTTTTCATCGACTGAATGAACGAATGAATAATCAACCATAAACTGCTTTTTATCAGTCAACCTATTGATAACCATATCTGCATCATACTCTCCGATATAGCTATGTATCCTAGCTCTAAAATTCTTGCAATCGTCTTTAGTTGCGCCAACATTTTCAAAACCTCCGTATCTTTGTCTCATTATATTGAAGGCTTTCACTGGCCCAAGATTCAATGTACCAAGCTCCCATATCATCTCTTCTTGTGTTTCGGAAAGATGTCTATAAGCTGGTAATAAATGCATATCTTTGGGACACACGAAGGAATGATTATGCGACTGAACAAACTTATCAACCTTATACAACACCCCATCTGTCGAACAAAGCTTAATTTGAGCTTTACAGCCGGTTCGAATAGTCGGTCTGTTCCTACGTTTATATGGCTTAGACAATTTTGAATAAGGATCATCAAATTCCTGTGGTTTATGCCCCTCCTTTGAACACACAAAATATTTAGTCTTGATAATACCACCAACATGATGTTCACCTACTTTTCGAGCAGAGAACCCTGCCTTC
The DNA here is from genome assembly GCA_030545235.1 of Helianthus tuberosus. NCBI lineage: Eukaryota > Viridiplantae > Streptophyta > Magnoliopsida > Asterales > Asteraceae > Helianthus > Helianthus tuberosus. The sequence continues at coordinate 120,129,953 of CM060403.1, forward strand.
TTGGCATATGTCTGGTAAAAAACACATGCTTGCTCTATGGAAGAGAATTCCATTCCGATAATAGGAACACATGATGAAGCTACCTCCGGAATATACAATCTTTCATCTACACATTTTAAAAATGACAAAAAAAATTATTAACAAGACATCTAAAATAATACCGCAGGAAGGAAAAAATGACACACGGGGAAAGAACAAATCACGCAAGTTGCATCAAAAAATAATAACGCATCAAAAATAATACCGCATGAAGGAAAAAAAAGCATCTAGTAATGTATACTTCTTACAAATAACGCATGGTTAGTGAAATTACACATGCCTTCTTCAATACATGCGTGATTATATTACATTTCAGTACATAGGTTATAAAAACATGCATGATTATATTACATTTCAATACATAGGTCTTCTTCATGATAATAACGCATGGTTAGTGAAATTACACAGGGTTTCTTCGATACATATCTTATAAAAAATGATGCACGAGCAAAAACAACACATCATACAACAATCATTTGGTTGAATTCTGGAAAATTGAAACCATTTAATTGACAACTTACTGGTCTGATCGTCTAATATAACGTGGTTATCTGATGTCGGATTCCTATATTGCTCTGCAGCATCATGACCGGCATTGACCTCAGCATCTTCAAATTTAATATCATCTATGTTTCGAGCATTACTACTCTGTGGATCCATTACAAACAATAACTGATGTAAACCCTAATCGCCCACAAATAACCGCTAAATTGAAATTTTGAAAAACGGAAATTATTTGAAACTGATACGGATCGTAATTACCGGGATGCAGGAGATAATGAACTCGCATAATTTCCTTGATGTTAGTAAATGACTGAATTACCCTGGTTCAAGAATGAAAAATGTCTAATTTGCCCTTAATGAAAAATCTTAATCACGCTTTAATCACAAAAGATCTGACGGTCAGGAAAGTGTCGTACGTGAAGTATGATTAGGCATTTTGTACATTATACCTTCTATATATATATATATATATATATAGGCTAATTATAATGAAGAAACCCACTCCAGATTAGAAAAATCAAGAAACCCACAAGTGTGGCTAGGATGTAACCACGTCACATATGCACAAGATGAAAAAGGGCATATCTGTCATTTTACAATGGACAGAAGATGTAACAGTCGGCATGGTCAGTCAGTATCTTCCTTTTATCTTGACTAAAGTTTGACGGCTGCTTTTGAAGGTCATCATCTTCTTTTATGACCCAAACATCAATATCTCATTTAATGTTAATGTACCAGCTTTTCTTTATTGTCTTTATATACAATACACATGTTTTTTACTCATATTTCCCTCTTACCCATTTCTTCACAAACTTGCTCATTTTGAATTAAATGATAGTGAAGCACCACTCAAAACCCCTTGCATTAAACATGCTTGACTTGAACATCCAACCACCCGATAGTGATATAGGCAGCAAAACTTCTTTAATGGGTTCACCCACAAGTGACACCTTCTTTAATCAGTTCTCACATCAATTTCAGATATTTTTCACACACAGATCTAAACATCTAGGTTTTAGGTCTGAACCAAATCTGAACAAAAAGAACTGGAGGTGCTTTTGCCGGTGTGGTTAGGGCATTAAGGATATGAAGTTGTGGGGTTTTTGAGGCGTGTTTAAGGGCTTCCATGGTGTGCTTTTTGGTTCAAGAAGGTGTGAAACAGTCACCAAGATCTGAAACAAAAAAATCAGAGATGGTTTTGTCGGTGTGGTTAGGGCTTTAAGGAGATGAAGCTGTGTGGTTTTTCCGGTGTGGTTAGGGCTTTAAGGAGATGAAGTTGTGTGGTTTTTGCAGGCTTCGATGGTGTGATTTTTGGCTCATGAAGATGTGAATCAGTCACCGAGATCTGAAAGAAAAAAAAATTGAACCACCAAGATCTGAAAAAAATAAGTTTTGGTGTGGTGGTTTAGCGACCAAGATCTGAAATCGGACAACCACCGTCAGGATCGAGTATGTTTTTAAGTTTAAGAAAATATTGTTTAAGAGATCTAGTTTTCTTATATGTATTTGTTTAAAATTTTAATTTTGTATCATTTTTCTTGGTTGATTTATTTTTTGGTGTTTTATGATGGATTGAAATGGCAAAAGAAGAAAAGTACATTAACTTGCTTTTAATTAGCTGGGTGTAATGGATAAAAACATACTTTGATTTGATTATTTTGAAGTTGTGAACCTGCAAGATCTGATATTTTTATGTAACACTACGTAACCAGGTGTTAGAAATGTAACAATCGAAGCAAAAATGTTTGTTACATTTTGTGTGTTACAGAAATAATGCTTGTTACAGAAATAAAGTGTGTTGTTACATTTTTCAGGTTATTGTAAAAATAGAGTGCATTGTTACGTTTTTATGTTGTTACGGAAATAAAGTGCTTTGTTACATGTTATTAGATTTTTTTTTACAAAATTTAAGTGTCTATTACAGAAATAAAGTACGTTGTTACATTTTTTGTGTTACAGAAATAAATTGTATCTAATCATGTATGTTACATTTTATGTAACATAAATGATATAGTTAACATTTTTTTTTGTGTCAGTTATATGTAAATACAAAAAATAAAGTAATCGGATTTACATAAAAAAACGAAAAAGCAAAGTACATCAAAAGTAAAAAGTGGGTTTTGTTGTTGTTATTACACAACTACCTATGTTCCAGAAATAAATTGTATTAATAAACAACTAATTTATTTCCTTTTTACATATTCCTTTATATTCATTTTATTTTGTTTCTAATTTTAATCTCTGTTGTTCTTATTAATTTTGTTTTATCAACATTATTTAATTTCACCATTTTTGTAGTTTTGTATTGGTTTCGATTCTTGCAACCTTCTCATCTCATTTCCAGCACCGGTGTCAAGGTTTGAATCGTTAGATGAAGGATTTTATTATTGTTTCATATGTTAGCTCACTTGTTACATAAAATAAAGTTTGTTGTTACATCTCATGCAGGCTGTCGGGGAACTGTTTTCTTAGGGTTTGAAATATGATACGTGGCTCCATGTTTTGAGCAGTTAGCTGCTCCACTAGCTTGTATTCGGCTTCAGTAAATCTTCGCACAAAAGCGTGGCCCAACAGACTCGTCGTAGGTTTGTGGTTATGGTTCGCGTTGTCCACTTTTAACTCCCACGTGTCATTCGTCACGTCCCGGATGGCGAGTAATGAAAATGGGCACCCGATTTTTTTGCTACCAGCTTTCCTAACTGTTGCTTTACCACGGTGCTCACCACTACAGTCGCACACAAGCCATACCATCCCAGTAGTACCGCCAATATTTTTCGATCGGCAGGTAACAATTACGTAACCATTCTACTTTCCCGTTTCTTGTACCCAATTCTTCAAATCAATTAGAGCCATGAAACGCTAAAAAAAAGTTACGTTAAGAACAACAACAACACCAACACCACCACCACCACCACCACCAACAACACCAACAACAACAACACCAACACCAACAACAACAACACCAACAACAACAATAACAACGTAGATGGTTCATAATCATCATACAGTGGTGTGTTACGGGGCTCATAACCGTATCCACCGTATTCTTCGTATCCACCGTAGCCTCCGTATCCACCTTCACCCCCATATCTATCGTATCCACTGTATCCACCTTCACCCCTGTATCCACCGTATCCACCTTCACCCCCGTATCCACCTTCACCCACGTATCCACCGTAACCCCCGTATCCATCTTCACCCGGATACGATTGCTGCATCGGGTAATATGGTTCATCAACATGTGCATTCTCAGCACCGTATCCACTTTGTTGCACGTACGGAGATTCATACCCGTATCCGTAATCTGGATACACTTGATGCGCCGGGTAATTTGGTTCATCAACAAGTGGAGTGTGTGACAACCCTCACCAAACCAGGTATCCGTACGAATTAATTAATATTTAATTACTGCTTAATTACTGTGCTTGCTTACAACTGTGATTAAACTGCTTACTGATTTATGATACATACATGCTCATGCATCACATTTTATGCTGTCACTCTATTATACACAAACATCAGTGACAACCTTGATGCACAACAAGCACAGTGAGCACACTACGAGATACCCATTAAACATGCTGACATAACCAGCATCAGGCAGACACTGCCTCTAAGGCCAGTATGAGCCGGGAATAGATTGCTACACCGGTAGTGAGTGTAGGGAGGTGGGGATTGTAGAACTGCGTCACTAGGTGAAGTTTATAGTGACCGGATGTGCCTAAAACGTACTTTAAGTACAAAAATTCTGCACTTTAATACAAAACTCAGCATTTTAAATTACTAATAAAGTGCAAAAACATTGCAGAACGGTCCCGTATATTTTCCTAAGTACCGGGAATAATTTATGTTACAAAAATATACATAAAGGACCTTTTTCGGCATAATTAAACACTTTAACGAAACGGTATTTAATCGTATAACCGGACATTACCCGGGACACTAAATTTTGTCAGACATTTTGTTTTATTACTTTTGGCTAGTCATGATCCCCGTATGACATAACACCCGCTAAAAAGTTACTAACTAAACATATCAACCTAATACTTACTTCCTAGTTGGGAAATATTTACAACATACCCCCCCCCCACAAACGAATTTAGTTCCCAAGTGGGACCCCACATATCATCTAACCATACTTCTAAGATTATATTTGATTATTTTATTTGATTTTTTTGCTTGTTGGACTAGACATAAAATGTGAAATTGATTATAAGAGCATGGCCTTGAGATTGATCATCATTTCACAAGAGATCACATTCCATCTTTCACTTCTCTCTCTCTCTCTCTATTCGGTTTACACACAACCGAAACCACCATCACCCTTACACATCATCACCTTCTTCATTTTACACTTTTCACTCAAAGCTTAGAAGGATCAATGGAGGTTACACCTTGAAGGACCATCAAAGGAGCTTGTTCTAGTCTTTTTCACCATCATTTTCTCATCACATTGCATTAGATTCATCCCTAGCTATAAGCTAGTGGTAAGTCTCATTTTAGCTTGTTTCATCTTGTTCAAAAGTATGATATGTAGTATGATGTGTTGTTGTTTAATTTACTAAATAATGAGAAGGCTAGAAAATGTGAAACAAGAGTTATAAACATAAAAGCTACATAAAAGTTTACTTATGTCCGAATCATGAAGCGGAATCTTGTTGGGTTGAGGGTTGGTTAAATCATACTTGATGTTTAAAAGTTGGTTTCTTGTTAAACCCGTTAATCGGACACTTGTAACACGATTTAATAACATTTAAACTTTAAAATAGCATGCTGATGTACTTTTTCAGCCGCCTTCAACAGGCTGTAAACGGACTTTAATAAATCGAAAAACGGAATTTCTGAAGCCTAAATTGTCTATTTTCGAAAAACGAAGAAAATGGCGCTGGAATCGTATTTTTCTGATGTCGGTTACTATTTTAAAAATCTGTTTTCGTGACAGCAGCTAAGGCTGATTTTAACTGCAGTAAAATGGGTCATACTTTTTCAGTCACAACTCGAAATCTAAACCGAACCAGCCCCTGAAATTTTTATCAAAGATGTTCACTGATGTATTTGTGACCCCCCAACTGGAATTTCGACAAACGGACTTACGAGGAATTTTTGACGAATTATTCCGTAAACTGTGATCAGAATGTAACAAATCTGATCACAGTTAGGTAAACGATTTTCTATAAATTATTGATAATGAACTAGACCCCGATATTTTTACACAATAATTTGTGGATCGATTAGGACGTTCCGCAAAAATTTGGGAATTTTTGGAATAAGCTAAGTATTTTATTTAATCGTCCGAAAACAGTCCAGTTTTCACATATTGAAACTGAAACGACAAGGATAGTGTTTTGCGTGTTAAAACGTAAGGGTTGATTGTTGATGATCATGGGTTGATTTCAAAAAGAAAAAGATGTGCGTATTAGCACGGACACTCCCGTTTTTAGGGGAAGTTCTGGCGAATTTTTCTAAAAATACCAAGACTTAGAAAAATTATTCTTCTAACACGTATGTTTAACTTTATTTCTCGGAAGTAAACCTCGCCATGAGTTTTGACACAAAAACTTCAAAGTGTTGGAAATGAGACTTGAAAATATATCGTCAATACTTTAAGTCACCAAATACATAATACATGTACGAATACCCCATCCTTGGGAAGGAATCTATTTATACGATAACCAAGAAATATAAACACGAAATAGTTGTCTAACTATTTCCCCAAGAACGTTAAAACTCTAAGCTAAGGCACGGCCGTTCGTCTAATAGATATTAGCACGTTGTAGGTTGTCGTGCTGCAGACCGAGTTTGAGTTGCTGTTATCGAGGACGCATTACTGTGAGTTCATGTCCCCCTTTTCTCTTAACTGTTTTCAGTTTTCTAAACTGCGGGGGTGAAATACATGTTACTATGATACGAGTACTTTTACACATGGTATGTTTAGCGTAAGGAGGGTTACTACTTAGATCATGTGAGTGGGTAGGCGCAACTTGGGATCATTAATCCTCATTGTAGGACCGAGGGACAGGAGCGGTAGATCTATCTGGGTGTAGCGAGCCCAGCCCCAAGCCAAACAGAACGGACCTCGGGGTGACTTTGTGCCCGACGCATAAATCCGCTAGGTTTGAGTCTTCCTACTTGCACTTCACACATATCAATGGCCTTGCAAACCATTGGTGATCTCTTTATTTCCTTATTTGCTACATACCAGGGTTTTTATACTTACAAGGGTTTTACATACTCACTTACACATGAACTCGCTCAACATTATGTTCATTTTTCCAACTTACATGTATTTCAGGGAACTAAGGATCTGGCACGGTATGCTACGCTTTCCCGCTGTGTTAGAGTTATGGGATCATCCACGTTTAGGGGTCGCGACTTTTACCTGGACGAGTCGCAAGTCTTAAACAGTGTTTATGTTATATTTGTGGTTGCGTTTTAAGAACAAAGTTTTTATATTATCAGGTTGTAATTTCCGTTGCATGCGTCAACGCCTTAAGACAATGTTGTGGTATTTTACTTTTCAAACTTAAATCAATGGATGATCTGCATGTTTTATTTTCATATAGCTTTGTTGTGATTAAGCTATGGTATTAAGAAGTCACACCAAATTAACCCACGCTTCCGCAAAGCCAGGGTGTGACAGAGTGGGAGTCTCGTTCAAGTCTGGCAACTGTGTTTTTTGATCAACAGGGACTCCAGACACAACCTCCTCCTCCTCATTGGCATCCTTTGCTCCCCATGTGTCGTTAGAATAGCGATTACCGAAATAATTATCGTTCCAAAATGATGACATTTTAACAATATTGAACAAAAAACATAACAAATGATTTTGGTTTGCTATTGAAGAAGAAGATGAAAAACAGAATATGAGATGGATTCGAAGGGAAGCAGAGATGCATGGATAAATAGTCTTTCAAATTTACTGAAATACGCAGCGTATAGCTCTCTACTCCCCGTATTGCTTTATTCACGTGCCTAGACAACATCGTATCGGTGTCAAATCAGACTGACATACGCTGCGTAGAGACCTATACGCAGCGTATAGGGTTACCTCTATACGCAGCGTATAGATTCATACGCAGCGTATGTCAGATTGATTTGACATGGTACTAGGTTTAACTGTCTGGTCGTGTACCTACCCCATACATACGCTGCGTAGAGACCTATACGCAGCGTATAGAGGTAACCTTATACGCTGCGTATAGGTCTCTACATAGCGTATGTAAACCCTAAGTGTGTAGATAGCATGCCAAGGTGTGCAAATAGTTAGAGCCTTTGGTATTCGTCTTCACTCATAATATCTCACTAACAAATGGAGGTAGGGACCACCTTATTTTATTAGGGTGGGGGGTATGGTTAATCACTTTAGGGTGATTGAGTGATTCTCTACCCAATAATATTATGCCATGTCAACTCCTCATTCCACTCCCCATTTTGCACTCAATCACTAGGTATGGTTAATCACTCTAGGGTGTTTGAGTTATATATTTTTTGATTGGTTCTTCTCTCCTCTCTCTCCCCTCTCTCTCTCTCACACTCTCTCTCTCTCCTCCATCACTCTACTCCATCATTCGGTGACTATTCACCAATTTTGCTCACTGACGAGGATGCATTCCAGCCTTTTGCTATACCCGATTTTGGGGATGATATACCTCATGCTAATGGTGTTCCTGCCGGGGATCTACCTCTTGTGGAGATCCCTGCTCCTGTTCCACTCGCTGCATTTCCTGCAGAGGATTTACCACACGATGTTGAGTCCGATGACAACCTCGATCTATTCGAGGGTCCCCATGAGGACCACCATGAGGGCGGGGCCCCGATTGCAGACGATGTCGCTCTTCCGTTAGTTGAGATTCCTGATGAGGAGGCCCATTCTGATTCGTTGATTCCTGATTCTCTTGAGTCGGTAGCTTCCTCTGTTCCACCACCTATTCATGCTGATATACCCGCTGAGCCTGATGTTGTTGCTCCTTTTCCTGACCCGGTGCCTCTAGAGCCCGACCATGCACTCTTTGCGGCTCATGTCGACCCTCAGTATGCTGACACCCGGAATGGGTGGATAGAGGCCGATGATGATGTTCCACCTTTTGTAGTACCGGTTGCACCAGCTTTAGCTCCTTTTGATGCACCCTTGTTCCCCACACACACTACTGATGCGCATCGCGCGGATCTGCCCGTCACATTTCTCCAGGAGATCCCTCCGCCGCGTCCTGGAGAGGGCCCCTCTCATCAGCCTTTTGGCCATGCACCTTTTCTGACCGGAGGGGATCAGTTTGCACCACAGATCCCTCACCATACTGCTGTTCCCCCTGTTCCACCGTTCACTGTACCACCTTTTACTCCACCCAGCGAGCCTTTTCTCTGGACATCATCATCCGTCATGCCACCGACAGATCCATACCATCCCCATTATGTTGGGCCTTCCACGGAGGATGTCCTCGTTTCATTCATGCTACAGCATGACGCGCTGACGCGTCGTGTCCAGGTCTTGGAGCAGCAGATAGAGTGTCTATCGCGTTCTCACCACGCCATGGAGGAGGATTGGCTCCTCATGCGCAGTTTGTTCTATTTTCATTTTCCTCCTCCACCACCAGCGGCATGAGGGCTCTTTTGGTTTGATACAGGTACCACCACTTTTGATGAGAAGACGACGATTAAGTCGGCTACATAGCTTTTTGAAGACCACCTGACGATTATGACTTTTAATGTTTGGTATTTGTATATGTTTAGACGTTTCGGGCAAGGGCGTTGTGACCCTTGGTCCCTTTTGGATGTATGTTACATTTGTGGAACTTGTAAACATTGTAATCGTGGTCTTGGTTATATAAAAGCTTAATCGCAGTATTCTCATTACATGCATGGCTGATTTATTGATATATTTATAACATGGGATGTTGTGTGATTGATTGTTTATAACATGAGATGTTACGTGTTTGGTTTATTTTAACATGAGATGTTATGTATTATTACTATCGTTTTATACGCACACTTTACCTACCATGACCTGACTCGCGTAAACCATCTTTTAGAAGATGCCACCGAAACGTGATCCACGCATGCCTGCCAACGAGGCAGAACTTCAACAAATCATCGCTGCCGCCATCGCGCAATACGCCGCCTCTCAAGGAGGACCCAGCGGAGGCAGCTCAAACAATAACGGCAACAACAATCCGCCTCATGGTAATACTAAGTTATTAAGGCATACCATGATACATTGGATATCTATAGCAAGTTTGCTAATGCCATTCATATATTGTAACGTATGTGCAGGGTGCACCTACAAGCAGTTCTTAGACTGCAAACCCTAAACTTTGATGGCACCGGAGGTGCTGTTGCTTTTGTTCGTTGGGCCGAAAAGACAGAATTAGTTCTCCGCATGAGCAAATGCGCTCCAGAACAGCAGGTTACTTACATCTCTGGGCTATTCTTGAACGGAGCCCTGTCATGGTGGAATTTACAAGTCCAAACACTTGGTGAAGCCGCAGCCTACGCATTGACGTGGAACGAGCTGAAAGAGCTCATGCGCAAAAAGTATTGCTCTCGCGCTGAGATCCAGAGGTTGGAAACTGAGTTCTGGCATTTGAAGATGGAAGGTCCGAAAATTGCGGAATATGTTCAGAGGTTTCACGACCTGTCACAGGTGGTACCTTATATGGTCACACCAGAATTCAAGCGGATTGAGCGCTTCATTTAGGGTTTAGCTCCTCAAATCATTAGTATGGTGACCTCTTCAAAACCGGCAACAATCACTGAGGCGATTGATCTAAGCGTAGCTCTCACTGAGGAGGCGATCCGCCTAAACAAGTTTTCTGATGTTGACCAAAGGAAGAAGGAGACTCATGTAGAGTCGTCTGGGGATAACAAAAGAAAATTCTCGAATTTCAAACAAGGCACAAGCAGTGATGGCAGAAAAGGAGAGTCAAGCACGCCGACCCGAGCTACGACTGGTACTGGAAGGAAAGGAAGGGGATATATGGGTACACATCCTAAGTGCAACGCTTGCCAGCGTCACCACTCAGGCCGGTGTGGTTTAAAAGTATGCGAAGCTTGTGGAAAGACTGGTCACTTGAAGGATTCTTGCTGGGCTAGTGCTGGCCGGGGAGGCCAAGAAGGATTTGGGAATAGAAATAATAATCGTGGTGGTATTGGGAATCGCCCACAGGGGAACAATGTAGGAAACGGGAATCGAGGCAACAATGCGAATCAAGCGGGTAATGTGAATCGTAACCAAAACAACAATCAAGTTGGGAGCGGAGCAGGAAATGGTCAAAGAATGGGTTGTTTTAACTGTGGTGACATTGGGCATTATAAGAGGAACTGCCCAGAATTGAACCAAGCACGGGGAAGGGTTTTCAATATCGAAGCGAGGGAAGCGCGCCAGGATCCCAATGTTGTTACTGGTACGTTCCCTGTAAACCAACGCTTTGCATCCGTTTTATTTGATACTGGTGCCGATTATAGCTTCGTATCGTTAGAGTTTAAGAATATGCTTGGATTAGCCGCTAGTAAATTAGATATTCCTTACTCAATCGAATTGGCGAATGGAAAGTTAGTAGAAGCCAATGAAGTGGTCAGAGGTTGTGTAATCGAGTTGGGAGAGCGTGAGTTTACTTTGGATTTACTACCAGTCCAGCTGGGAAGCTTTGACGTGGTAGTAGGAATGGATTGGTTATCAAGCAACAAGGATGAAATTGTTTGTCACGATAAGGTCATTCGTATCCCAACCGAATATGGAGAAACAATTGTGGTTCATGGGGAGAAGCGGGATACGCCCTTAAGAATTATCAGTTGCCTGAAAGCTCGTAAATGTTTACAAAAGGGATGTGCTGCCTTCCTGGCACACATCGTGGATAAGAAAGCTGCTGAGCCGAAAATTGAAGACATCCCTGTCGTGAGGGAATATCCTGAAGTCTTTCCAGAGGACTTGCCAGGATTGCCACCCCAAAGGCAAGTGGAATTTCACATTGACTTAGTTCCAGGTGCCGCGCCTGTAGCTAGGGCACCTTATAGACTTGCACCGTCAGAGATGCAGGAGTTGTCGACACAACTCCAGGAGTTACTTGACAAAGGATTCATCCGACCAAGCTTCTCACCTTGGGGAGCTCCAGTTTTATTTGTCAAAAAGAAATACGGTAGTTTTCGTATGTGTATTGACTACCGGGAGTTGAATAAGCTGACGATCAAAAATAGATACCCTCTGCCAAGAATCGATGATTTATTCGATCAGCTCCAAGGTTCAAGTTTTTACTCTAAGATCGATCTTCGATCTGGATACCATCAGCTAAGAATACAAGAAGAGAGCATCCCGAAGACAGCCTTCAGAACTCGTTATGGACACTACGAGTTCCTAGTTATGCCGTTTGGGTTGACAAACGCGCCTGTTGTTTTTATGGACCTAATGAACCGAGTCTGCAAGCCGTATCTCGATAAGTTCGTGATTGTATTCATCGACGATATTTTGATTTATTCAAAGACAAAGGCTGAACACGAACAGCACTTAAGAGCTATTCTGGAGTTGTTGAAAAAGGAACAGTTGTATGCCAAATTCTCTAAGTGCGAGTTTTGGCTACGTGAAGTCCAATTCCTTGGACACGTGGTTAATGGAAATGGAATCCATGTCGATCCCACAAAGATCGAGGCGATAAAGAGCTGGGAGACTCCAAAGACGCCAACCGAGATTCGACAATTCTTAGGCTTGGCTGGTTACTATCGAAGATTCATTGAGGATTTTTCAAAAATCGCTCAACCACTTACCGCGCTCACGCAAAAGGATAAGAAGTTTGACTGGGGAATCAAACAGGAGGAAGCATTTCAGTTGTTGAAGGATAAGCTCTGCAATGCGCCGATCTTAGCACTACCGGAAGGTACAGATGATTTCGTGGTATACTGTGACGCCTCACGTCAAGGATTGGGTTGCGTGTTGATGCAACGCCAGAAAGTTATAGCTTACGCGTCACGCCAGTTGAAAGTACATGAAAGGAACTATACCACGCATGATTTGGAGCTAGGCGCAGTGATATTTGCATTAAAGATCTGGAGACATTACCTATATGGTACGAAGTGTACAATCTTCACAGACCACAAGAGTTTACAACACATATTCAACCAGAAAGAGCTGAACATGAGACAAAGACGTTGGGTCGAATTGTTGAACGATTACGACTGCGAGATAAAGTACCATCCAGGGAAGGCGAATGTGGTCGCCGATGCCCTAAGCCGAAAAGAAAGGATCAAGCCCATAAGGGTTGGGGCTTTAGAAATGATTGTCCAGACAGATCTTTCCCTGCGCATTCGTGCCGCGCAAAAAGAAGCTCTTAGGGAAAGAAACCTTGAAGAAGAATATCTCCGTGGGATGGAGAAGCAATTAGTACCAAACAAGGAAGGAACGTTGTATTTTATGAAAAGGATTTGGGTTCCTCTGTTTGGTGGTTTGAGGAAAGTTATTTTTGATGAGGCACACAAATCACGGTACTCTATTCATCCCGGGGCGGATAAAATATACCAAGATCTTAAGGATTATTATTGGTGGCCCAGGATGAAGGGCGACGTTGCTGTTTATGTTAGCAAATGTTTGACGTGTGCCAAGGTGAAAGCTGAATACCAGAAGCCTTCGGGACTTCTGCAACAACCTGAAATTCCCAAGTGGAAATGGGAACAGATTTCAATGGATTTTATAACGAAACTGCCCAAGACACCCAGGGGCCATGATACTATTTGGGTGATAGTTGACCGCCTAACAAAGTCCGCACACTTCTTGCCAATCAAAGAGAAGGACAATACGAGTAAACTTGCGGAAATATACATGCGAGAAATCGTTGCACGTCATGGAGTGCCTCTCTCAATCATCTCTGATAGAGATGGGAGATTTGTATCAAGGATTTGGCAATCCTTCCAAGAAGCTTTTGGCTCACAATTGAATTTGAGCACTGCATTCCATCCGCAAACTGATGGCCAAAGTGAAAGAACTATTCAGACATTGGAGGATATGCTGAGAGCATGTGTAATGGATCTTGGTGGTAGCTGGGATAAGCATTTACCACTGGCCGAGTTCGCATACAACAACAGCTACCACACTAGTATTGGAGCCGCGCCATTTGAAGCTCTTTACGGACGCAAGTGTCGATCACCACTATGCTGGGCTGACGCAGGTGATAGACAGCTTGTTGGTCCCGAAATCGTCCAAGAGACGACAGACAAGATTGCGCAGATTCAAAAACGTATCGAAGCGGCACGCGAAAGACAGAAAGCCTATGCAGATCCAAACCGGAAACACTTGGAATTCCAAGTTGGAGATATGGTTTTATTGAAAGTTTCACCCTGGAAGGGTGTGGCACGCTTCGGAAAGCGTGGGAAGTTGAATCCGCGTTACATTGGCCCTTTCTGAATTCTGCAAAGGATTGGGCTTGTAGCCTACAAGTTGGACCTACCTGCTGAACTCCATGGTGTTCACGATACATTCCATGTATCCAATTTGAGAAAAAGTCCAACACAAGATACAGTGATCATTCCTGCTGACGAAGTTCATATCGACGACACGCTCCACTTTACTGAAGAACCTGTTGAGGTCACGGATTGGAAAGTTAATAAAACTCGCAGGAGCAGTGTCAAACTCATCAAAGTTCGTTGGAATGCTAGGCATGGACCTGAATTCACGTGGGAACGTGAGGATGGAATGAAAGAGAAATACCCCCATTTATTTCCTAAGAACCCTGCATCTAGTAGCAGAACTTAAATTTCGGGACGAAATTTCTTTAACGGGGGGAGAATGTGACAACCCTCACCAAACCAGGTATCCGTACGAATTAATTAATATTTAATTACTGCTTAATTACTGTGCTTGCTTACAACTGTGATTAAACTGCTTACTGATTTCTGATACATACATGCTCATGCATCACATTTTATACTGTCACTCTATTATACACAAACATCAGTGACAACCTTGATGCACAACAAGCACAGTGAGCACACTACGAGATACCCATTAAACATGCTGACATAACCAGCATCAGGCAGACACTGCCTCTAAGGCCAGTATGAGCCGGGAATAGATTGCTACACTGGTAGTGAGTGTAGGGAGGTGAGGATTGTAGAACTGCGTCACTAGGTGAAGTTTATAGTGACCGGATGTGCCTAAAACGTACTTTAAGTACAAAAATTCTGCACTTTAATACAAAACTCAGCATTTTAAATTACTAATAAAGTGCAAAAACATTGCAGAACGGTCCCGTATATTTTCCTAAGTACCGGGAATAATTTATGTTACAAAAATATACATAAAGGACCTTTTTCGGCATAATTAAACACTTTAACGAAACGGTATTTAATCGTATAACCGGACATTACCCGGGACACTAAATTTTTGTCAGACATTTTGTTTTATTACTTTTGGCTAGTCATGATCCCCGTATGACATAACACCCGCTAAAAAGTTACTAACTAAACATATCAACCTAATACTTACTTCCTAGTTGGGAAATATTTACAACATACCCCCCCCCCCCCCCACAAACAAATTTAGTTCCCAAGTGGGACCCCACATATCATCTAACCATACTTCTAAGATTATATTTGATTATTTTATTTGATTTTTTTGCTTGTTGGAGTAGACATAAAATGTGAAATTGATTATAAGAGCATGGCCTTGAGATTGATCATCATTTCACAAGAGATCACATTCCATCTTTCACTTCTCTCTCTCTCTCTCTATTCGGTTTACACACAACCGAAACCACCATCACCCTTACACATCATCACCTTCTTCATTTTACACTTTTCACTCAAAGCTTAGAAGGATCAATGGAGGTTACACCTTGAAGGACCATCAAAGGAGCTTGTTCTAGTCTTTTTCACCATCATTTTCTCATCACATTGCATTAGATTCATCCCTAGCTATAAGCTAGTGGTAAGTCTCATTTTAGCTTGTTTCATCTTGTTCAAAAGTATGATATGTAGTATGATGTGTTGTTGTTTAATTTACTAAATAATGAGAAGGCTAGAAAATGTGAAACAAGAGTTATAAACATAAAAGCTACATAAAAGTTTACTTATGTCCGAATCATGAAGCGGAATCTTGTTGGGTTGAGGGTTGGTTAAATCATACTTGATGTTTAAAAGTTGGTTTCTTGTTAAACCCGTTAATCGGACACTTGTAACACGATTTAATAACATTTAAACTTTAAAATAGCATGCTGATGTACTTTTTCAGCCGCCTTCAACAGGCTGTAAACGGACTTTAATAAATCGAAAAACGGAATTTCTGAAGCCTAAATTGTCTATTTTCTAAAAACGAAGAAAATGGCGCTGGAATCGTATTTTTCTGATGTCGGTTACTATTTTAAAAATCTGTTTTCGTGACAGCAGCTAAGGCTGATTTTAACTGCAGTAAAATGGGTCATACTTTTTCAGTCACAACTCGAAATCTAAACCGAACCAGCCCCTGAAATTTTTATCAAAGATGTTCACTGATGTATTTGTGACCCCCCAACTGGAATTTCGACAAACGGACTTACGAGGAATTTTTGACGAATTATTCCGTAAACTGTGATCAGAATGTAACAAATCTGATCACAGTTAGGTAAACGATTTTCTATAAATTATTGATAATGAACTAGACCCCGATATTTTTACACAATAATTTGTGGATCGATTAGGACGTTCCGCAAAAATTTGGGAATTTTTGGAATAAGCTAAGTATTTTATTTAATCGTCCGAAAACAGTCCAGTTTTCACATATTGAAACTGAAACGACAAGGATAGTGTTTTGCGTGTTAAAACGTAAGGGTTGATTGTTGATGATCATGGGTTGATTTCAAAAAGAAAAAGATGTGCGTATTAGCACGGACACTCCCGTTTTTAGGGGAAGTTCTGGCGAATTTTTCTAAAAATACCAAGACTTAGAAAAATTATTCTTCTAACACGTATGTTTAACTTTATTTCTCGGAAGTAAACCTCGCCATGAGTTTTGACACAAAAACTTCAAAGTGTTGGAAATGAGACTTGAAAATATATCGTCAATACTTTAAGTCACCAAATACATAATACATGTACGAATACCCCATCCTTGGGAAGGAATCTATTTATACGATAACCAAGAAATATAAACACGAAATAGTTGTCTAACTATTTCCCCAAGAACGTTAAAACTCTAAGCTAAGGCACGGCCGTTCGTCTAATAGATATTAGCACGTTGTAGGTTGTCGTGCTGCAGACCGAGTTTGAGTTGCTGTTATCGAGGACGCATTACTGTGAGTTCATGTCCCCCTTTTCTCTTAACTGTTTTCAGTTTTCTAAACTGCGGGGGTGAAATACATGTTACTATGATACGAGTACTTTTACACATGGTATGTTTAGCGTAAGGAGGGTTACTACTTAGATCATGTGAGTGGGTAGGCGCAACTTGGGATCATTAATCCTCATTGTAGGACCGAGGGACAGGAGCGGTAGATCTATCTGGGTGTAGCGAGCCCAGCCCCAAGCCAAACAGAACGGACCTCGGGGTGACTTTGTGCCCGACGCATAAATCCGCTAGGTTTGAGTCTTCCTACTTGCACTTCACACATATCAATGGCCTTGCAAACCATTGGTGATCTCTTTATTTCCTTATTTGCTACATACCAGGGTTTTTATACTTACAAGGGTTTTACATACTCACTTACACATGAACTCGCTCAACATTATGTTCATTTTTCCAACTTACATGTATTTCAGGGAACTAAGGATCTGGCACGGTATGCTACGCTTTCCCGCTGTGTTAGAGTTATGGGATCATCCACGTTTAGGGGTCGCGACTTTTACCTGGACGAGTCGCAAGTCTTAAACAGTGTTTATGTTATATTTGTGGTTGCGTTTTAAGAACAAAGTTTTTATATTATCAGGTTGTAATTTCCGTTGCATGCGTCAACGCCTTAAGACAATGTTGTGGTATTTTACTTTTCAAACTTAAATCAATGGATGATCTGCATGTTTTATTTTCATATAGCTTTGTTGTGATTAAGCTATGGTATTAAGAAGTCACACCAAATTAACCCACGCTTCCGCAAAGCCAGGGTGTGACAGAGTGGGAGTCTCGTTCAAGTCTGGCAACTGTGTTTTTTGATCAACAGGGACTCCAGACACAACCTCCTCCTCCTCATTGGCATCCTTTGCTCCCCATGTGTCGTTAGAATAGCGATTACCGAAATAATTATCGTTCCAAAATGATGACATTTTAACAATATTGAACAAAAAACATAACAAATGATTTTGGTTTGCTATTGAAGAAGAAGATGAAAAACAGAATATGAGATGGATTCGAAGGGAAGCAGAGATGCATGGATAAATAGTCTTTCAAATTTACTGAAATACGCAGCGTATAGCTCTCTACTCCCCGTATTGCTTTATTCACGTGCCTAGACAACATCGTATCGGTGTCAAATCAGACTGACATACGCTGCGTAGAGACCTATACGCAGCGTATAGGGTTACCTCTATACGCAGCGTATAGATTCATACGCAGCGTATGTCAGATTTATTTGACATGGTACTAGGTTTAACTGTCTGGTCGTGTACCTACCCCATACATACGCTACGTAGAGACCTATACGCAGCGTATAGAGGTAACCTTATACGCTGCGTATAGGTCTCTACATAGCGTATGTAAACCCTAAGTGTGTAGATAGCATGCCAAGGTGTGCAAATAGTTAGAGCCTTTGGTATTCGTCTTCACTCATAATATCTCACTAACAAATGGAGGTAGGGACCACCTTATTTTATTAGGGTGGGGGGTATGGTTAATCACTTTAGGGTGATTGAGTGATTCTCTACCCAATAATATTATGCCATGTCAACTCCTCATTCCACTCCCCATTTTGCACTCAATCACTAGGTATGGTTAATCACTCTAGGGTGTTTGAGTTATATATTTTTTTGATTGGTTCTTCTCTCCTCTCTCTCCTCTCTCTCTCTCTCTCTCTCTCTCTCCTCCATCACTCTTCTCCATCATTCGGTGACTATTCACCAATTTTGCTCACCGAAACCATTCCTCTCCCCGGTGTGGTCACCGATCGGTGACACACACTCACCGAATGCCTCCCCGATAATCATACCGCCCGCCCTTACGATGGTAGTGATCACCACTCCAACTTCTTGTAAAGATCACTAGTACAAATTTTACAGGGTTTCCCTTTTTTACACTAGTTTCTCTTACAATAGTATTGAGTTGCACAGCAGAATTTTATTTTTTATTTTTTTGAAAGGTGTGAATTATTCGCGAATGTCGAGAGGTCTAGCATACATTGTCTTAACATGAGATTTTCAACCTGAACATCATTGCGTTTGAGCTTTACCTACAAATAACAATGATAAGTTTAAACTATGTAAGCATTCACAATAGGTTAAAACAGGAAACGAGCCACAACCAAAGACAAGCTCAATGTAGGCCATTATGGACTCGATGTAGTCAGAGCCGGTCCTCAGGATTCAAGTACCCCGTACGAGCCGGAAAAAAGGCCCCTGGACCCTAATGAATTATACATTAACATTATTACAATAAGCATTTATAATATTAGAATGGCATACTGTATAATGTATGACATGTCGATTTTCAATAAAATTTGAAAAAAAAATATATTAAATGAAGATAAAAAAAAATGTCACAACGGTATATTCAGAAATCAAGAAAAAATAATCTTGTTGTAAAAGCGGTTATCATTAAGAAACACGCAAGCGTATTTAAAAAAAAAAGTAAAAATATATGATATATGACGCGGCTCGGTTTTAAACAAAATTTGGTCGAAACGAAGACCGGCTAGATTTTGAATGAAGTTTATAAATGCATTATTAAGAAAATAATGATGACTTTTATGATGATCTAAGAAAATAATGATCAGACTTTATGATGAGAAAAAAATACGTATGTTCTTTGAATATAAAATTACTAGATAAACACTTATTTAATCTTAAATATATATACCTAAAGAGAAGAGATAGAAATTATGGGTGGGAATCGAACCAATCATCCGTTGGTTATAGACTTGATTGCTAACCAATCGTCCTTGTATCTGTGTTTTGTTATTTTATTTTCCTTTGTACTATATGAACATTCTTGAGCACCTTCTTTAAAGTCTGTTCTGTTTACTTTATAAAAAATTAAAAATTGCCGCCTTCCAAAAAAAATGATCCTCAATAACTCAACTGACACTCTACTACTGGAAAAACAAAAAAGTAATACAGTAGACACAAGAATCGAACTTGGCACAAAAGCGTTAAATGGAAACGCGGATACCACTGCACTGTGGTCAGCAAAATAATAACATTTTTATCTGTTATATATTATATATTCATAATATAATATGAAATATAAAAATTTAGGGCCCTTATAAAAATCGGGCCTAGGCCGGAGGTGCGGCTCGCCCACCCCTAGGGCCGGCCCTGGATGTAGTCTACAGTGGCCAGTTCATCGTAGAGGGTAGCGTAAAACAAAAGAAATACTTAGATGTTCAAACTTATTGTTAGTTCAATATTAAACGCATTATCCTATTTTCCAATCCTTTGTCGCAAACTCGTCCTCTAAATCTCTAATCTTGATAGACAAATTTAATAAAAAGAAATTAAATATTGATTAAAGACTACTCCCTCAATCCATTCAGATTTTAAGGCTGCAGGGTATGGGGACGTCCCCATGCCCGTCTTGGTTCGGCGCCCGAGTCACCCCATCCCCCCCCCCCCCCCGGTCTTCATCCCGTCCCCGTCTTCAACGTCGAAGATCAGACGTTCACGACGATCCTCCAATGGTGGGCCCCCTTTGTTTGTGTTAGTGACTTGTACATTAGGCTTCAATACTTGTACACAGGGCATAGAAATTAAAAAAATAAAAATAAAAAAAGTGGTGGGGTAGGATCATCCTCCCATACCCTCTAGTGACCATCCTTGGGAGGACTATGACGTGGCGCCTACGTGGCGGATTATCCTCCCTTGGAGGACCATCACCATACCCTCTAGCCTAACACATCCCTTAGTCATTATCTTTTTCCGCATATTTACATTTAATTTTATCATTCATCTAGATATCGTTTTTAACGTGAGATCAATTACGTCTCAAGACTCATTTCTTAAGCGAATTTGATGTCATTAAAATTTCCCAAACGTATTTGATGTCAATAAGAAATGTATTTGAAGGTCATTCATGACAAATATTTACTCAACAAGAAATTACACATAGTTATAATTTATAAGAAAGGTAATGGGGTGAGTTTGGTACAGTACAGATATCGTTAATTCTAGTTTTATACATGTTGTATGTCGGATCACCGAACCAGTTCACAATGAAATTACTGTTGTTTAGTTGTTCGACCAGATCTATACAAGGGCATTATGGTAAAGGTGTGTTGCATTCCCATGCAAGACGAGGTGTTTTGACAATTAAATCCACCTCATAGCCATTACCACTTTGGTGGGGTGGTAGTGGTTTTGTGCCTCTTCTAGAGAGACCCGGGTTCAATTCCTAGCATGATATAAACTTGATGTAATTTAGAAGTAGTGATTATGTAAACTTTGTCGTTAAAAAAAAGTCCACCTCATACGATTTGGAGCAAAATTGGAGCACATGTGAAGTCTTTTTTTTAATTATCAATTTTATTAATCACCCACATTTAGTTCTCCTACATGTGGTATTCTAGTAGTTTATTTTAGTATCAGTTTCCTTTAATTACCACTTTGGTGGGTGGTAGAGGTTTTGTGTGTGGAGAGACCAGGATTCAATTCCTGATATAGGATAAACTTAATGTAATTTAGGAGTAGTGATTATGTAATCTTTGCCGTTAAAAAAATCCACCTCATACGATTTGGAGCAAAATTGGAGCACATGTGAACTCTTTTTTTTTTTTTTTTAATTATCAATTTTATTAATCACCCACGTTTATTTCTCCTACATGTGGTAGTATTCTAGTAGTTTCTTTTAGTAGCAGTTTCTTTTAATTTTGTTGTTCTCTAAGAAAACGTGGGATCATGGACTTAATTCTCTATGGAAAAGGAACCGTTTGCAATGAAAATCTGAGTTAAGGGGTGTGTATCTTGATTCTTATTTAGTTTCGCAATATATTGAGTGGTGAATTTGTATCTCAATCTTACGGTTGTCTATGTGTTTCTCTTGAAATTCAACTCCCAGTCGTTACTCGTACTCTGGTGTACAACAATACCCAATTGTAAAATCGTGTTCTATATCCTATGAGTATGTAGTATATTCACTAGTTTGTTTAAAATTAACCGTAGCAATTCTCACCTACATTTATTATTGTTTTAATCTTCATACAATTTTATTAAGCAATGAGATAAAAATAAAATAAAATAAAAACTAAAGATCAATAAATTAACAACTTACTCGATAAAAATATGATACATACATGTAACATCATACCCGTAAAATTTGTTAATACTAATATCATACCCGAACGTTTGGGTTTGCTTGTTAGGTTCGGATCTATTTACCATAACCAATGATTAGGGTCTGTTTTAGCCGGTGTTTTCATAACTAGACCATATTGTACGAAAGGACCGGGAACCGGGCATGAAACTGGTCTGGTTAATCCATTTTGTTTAGCGAATAACGTCATCCGGTTTTAAAAACCAGTCACACCAGTAAAACGATCGGTTCAATATCCAGTTGGTTCAAAAAAACATTGATTTTCGCATTTGTTTTAGTAATAGATTTCCTACCTATCAAAATAATCATATGATTATAATATGTGGATTACAGAGGACCAGCAGAAACCTGACAAAAAACATATTCCAAATCAAAGGTATATTTGGCTGCATACCAGACAAAAAACATCTATCCATTGCCCTACCTACATGTCATCAAAACATGCATCAACTACTTGCACAGTACAATCAAAACATGCATTGCCCATGTCACCACCATATCCTCAGTTTCCCACAACAACTACCAGCAGTCAATCAATTATCAACCACCTTCCCGGACACAGTTTCCGGGCAAAAGATACTTAAACTCCTCAACATTATTCAACAAATATGATGGCAGATTAACTGCTGAATATGAATGAGGAATGGGCCCCATGTTGCCAATAATCTCCTTGAATGTAAACTCCTCTGGCAGCATATCATACAAGTCATCCCCATTGCAGATCACTTTCTGGATCCTTTTCGGGTCAAGATGGTGAGCGAACCGGATCCTATCTGAGTGACTGTAAGCTTTCATTTTGAACACAAAGTCACTAATCTTTCTGAAGCAGAAGCTACAATGCCAGCCTGAATCAGCAAACAAGTAATCAGTTTGTCTGTAATGAGCATATCTTGTTTTACCCTTTTCATATCTGTGAACTGAAGCCCTCCAGCTTTTATGTTCTACATTGAACTCAAATGAGTACAAGAAGTTTTTCAAGTGAAGATGCATTATTTGCGGTGGCCCGTCACACGATCGCAACAGGTTGATCGTGTGGGCGCTGGGGATCTCGTCGACATCCGACATGATTAATAAGTCATCGTCTTCGATGCCTGCGATACGTAAGAGGCGATCAACGGCCACTCGTTGATACGCCTCTTCGTAAAACGGGTTTATCCCCTTTCTCGACCCGCCTGGGATCGTGGCGTAGGTTAACCGAGGCTTTACAAACTCGAACCGGTGTTGGTTGATCGCGAAGAAATGTGGTTTCGGTATGCTAGTGAATGTCGAATTGGATTCGAGGAGGACGAATTGGGTTATGTAAGGGTAGAGTTCTTGCCATCGGATCGTCAGCATGTCGATTTCGTTGTTGAATAAGACTGCGTCAAACACTCGTCGAGGGTACTCGCGTACGGTCCAGCCGTGGAGCTTGCAGAGAGTCGACATCGACACGTTTTCGTTATAGTAATGAGGGATTGGAATGAAGGGTTTAGGGGGTGATTGCCATATGGGTCTTAAAAAGTATGTGACTTTCTGTCCATGAAAGTATATACTCATGAACACAGTTGGAATAATCACAAATAATATTATAATTGTTCTAAAATCAAGACTTTGAATCATGCATCTGATTCTTGACATCCTGCTTACTTCCTGCACACAAACAAATAATGAAATTAAATTAATAATAAAAGATTAAACCTTTTCACAGATAATCATACTAAAAATCCCAAATTTGGGGAAAAATTCTTAAAACCCTAGAAAACAGAGGTACGGAAAAATGCAAAATTGGGGCAAAATTAACAAACTTGGTGAATCAAAACGGTTCTAGGATTAAAGGGGTTTCGATTTTAGCACCAAATCGAAGCGCATTCTCATCAATTCGTCAAAATTCCCAAAATGAAAAGAAAATTGTTATGAACAGTATAAAACCCTAATTGGATAAATTACATACCTGACCACAAACATCGTCACAGATATCATCTCGCTTCTTGTAAGTAGAATAAACATCAGCCATCACGAACACTAAATTCACCAATCGAAGAACAATCACAGCTTAAATCAACATAAAAAAATTCAAGATTCAAAAACCCCCAAATTCAGGGGTTTAATCCTCTGTTTAAATTAGCAAAAACCCAGATAGAAACCCATGAATTAAACGAAAAAAACAGTGAATTCTTCCATAATAACTCTGGGTTTTCGAATTCTAGCCGTTTAGTTGTTTAAATGGCTCTGTATCTGAAACAGAGGAATGGTGTGTAGATACAGATTCTGTATGTATATATACATGCAGAGGAGGTTTATCTGTATGGAGAAATCGAAAAGCCGAGGTTAATCCTGCTTTTCATCATATCTTTTTAATTTTATCATAAAAATTGGAATAATAAAAAGTTTAAATTTTCAAGAGTAACTGAAGAATCTTAAAAGGGGAGGTTTTTTTTTCCTCAGAGGTTATGCCACGTGTACTCCTAGGTGTAACACATTTGTAACCATTGGATTTTAATTAATGCATTTAAAATATCTTTGTTTTTAAAGTTTAAGAATATATAATTAGGATTTGAGGAAGTATAACAAACTGTGACAACTGATAAATGCTTTGTGATGAATTGGGTCATTGAATGCTTAAATTATTGATAAAATCATCATATTGTATTTTATTGTTAGGTGGTTTGAATGTAAACAAATCTTAAATTAGGTTTTATGATATGTATAAAAATAATGGAATATTAATTGTTGTAATAAATTAAATCATATTTTTTTAACTGTAAATTTGTTTTAATATTGTTTCGTGACATTTACGGTAATTGTTTCAATTGGATGATTTAAAATTTAATTATTTTTTTGTATTAAAGGGTTGAAAGTGTGGATTTAGGATTGGAGGTAGGGCTGCAAACGAACCAAACGTTCGGCAAACAGTTCGTGAACCGTTCGGCGGGAAGTTCGTTTATGTTCGTTCGTTTATTAAACAAACGAACACGAACAAGAAATTTTGTTCGTTTAGTTAAATGAACAAACATGAACAAAGGTCGTGTTCGTTTGTTTATGTTCGTGAACGTTCGGTAACGTGTTCGTTTGTGTTCGATAGTTCATTAGTGTTTTTAGCTTTTATATTTATTTAAATACTTCAAATTCCGACAAATTAAATATCTAATAAGTGTCAGTGTATTATATATTTTTTCATGAACGATTGTTTTTGTGTGTTTGTTTCCATTTGTGTTCATGAACATTAGTTTGTGCTCATTTGTCTTCGTCAACGTTCGTTTTTGTTGTTGCCAAAAATTAACAAACAAACATGAACAAGTTCATTTCCTTAACAAACGAACACGAACATAAAATCCCGTTCGATAAGTGTTCGTGAACGATTCACGAACGCATATATTTCTTAACAAACGAACACGAATAATGTCTTGTTCGTGTTCGTTCGGTTTGTTTACAGCCCTAATTGGAGGGTGTGTAAGTTATTTATTAAAAATAAATTAATAAATAAAGAAAAACAGTTATTATTTGGTGATATGTTTTTCTTTACGATTTTAGCTTAATACTTAAAAAAAAACTTGAAAGAATAATAACTAGTCATGTGTACTCCCATTTAGGTTACTTTGAATGTCTATAAAAATGTTCACAACATTCTTCTAGTATCGATGCTTAAGATCTCCCGTTTAGGTTACTTTGAACTAGTAGGTTTTCCCTCGCGCTATGCGGCGGTAACTCAGTTATTATCAGTTTGTTTGCGTTCGTTTCAATACCGACACTCGCTATAGTAGTAACTCAAAGAGAAAACTAAAGAAATAAAGTCGCGATATGCTCAAAAGGATATCAACACATCTTTTATATCAATCAAAAACCTTAAAAACGAATACTGGTTTCTAATATTGCCGATATCGATACCGATATTATTTGGTCGAAATCGATTAGATGCGTCACATATCGAGACTCTATAGTTTACAATAAAAAATACATTTTTAATATTGTTATCGGCACTCGTATAATATACAATACCAAAAAAATATGTTGTTTTGAATAAAAAAAGTAAATACACATCGTCGGTTCCGGTTCTATTAGGGTATGATAGCGACACGATATCCATTTTCATGAAAAACTATACCGTAATGTTTAAAAAGTATAGTTAGATAGTTAGATTAAAAAAAACTAACATGAGCAAGGTATTAAAAATAAACTAAATGATAAATAATATTTTAATTAAAAAACTAAAAAAGAATATTTAAAAAATTCACAACACTATTCATGGCCAATTTCAATTAATATGTATAACTAGTTTTTTTTTACGCCGCGCGTTGCGGCAAAACCGAGCAAATGATAATGTAAAACAAACGTTATTCGAAAATAAAGATGTTGTCCAGAAAGTTAAACCATTAGAACGGTTTAGTTTATCATCGTACTGTTTTGTGATACCAAATAGAGTAAACTGCCATTTTGGTCCCTGTGGTTTGGCTAGTTTTGCCACTTTAGTCCAAATCTCAAACTTATTACATCTGGGTCTCTGTGGTTTGCATTTTGTTGTCATTTTAGTCCAAAATCCAAAAAAACCCCTTTTTGACTGTTAGAGCTGCCTATTTTGTCCTTTAGTGCATGGGCATTTTGGTCATTTTTTAAATTTCATTTTTTAGCAATAAAACCCAGATTAAAATAATCATCTCTCTCTCTCTCTTCTCTCTCTCTCTCTATAGCACCACCATCACCACCGCCCCCTCCTCCCTCTCTCTCTCTTCTCTCTCTCTCTACGCACCCTACCCCCTGATTTACCACTGTTGATTCCGGTTGATCATGTTCACCGTTGACTACCCCTCTCTCTCTTCTCTCTCTGGTCATCACTCTGATTTATCAACATATGGAATTAACAATCAATAAGAAAAACTTCAAAATTTGGCGAATAATCAAACAAATCATAATCAATTAGCAACAAAACACTCATTAATTCACAGTCAAATTGTAAAACTGAACACGCAAATCAACATATCGATTACGTAAATCAACACATCGATTACTCAATCAAAGAAATCAAATCAATTAGCAACAAAACCTGAAACCCCTGATATTCTTAATACCCTCACCAAGTTACTGCAACTGAGTCAAATCCGCCACCATCTCCACCATTAAGATCCACCACCGCCATCGTCTTCACCCTCACCAAGTTACTGCAACATATCGCCGTCTTCGGTAAGCCACCACCGTCTCCAGCAGCGCCGCCGTCTCCGGTAAGCCACCATCGTCTTTCTTCCCCAGATCCAGTCGCCGGCAGCAGCGTCGTTGTCGTACGCCACTGATTTACAGTGAAGAGGTGAGTGAGATCGGAGCACTGGTCTTCGTACACCACCACTGTCTTTCTTCCCCAAATCTCAGATCCGTCATCGGAGTTCCTTCCCCAAATCAGTGTGCTGCTGAGTTTCTTTCTAGAGAGAGGGAGGAGGTGGCGTCGTGGCGGTGGTGGTGGTGCTATAGAGAGAGAGAGAAGAGAGAGAGAGAGCTGATTATTTGTTTTGAGTTTTAATGAGAGAGAAAGCTAAAAAATAATAATCAGTTTTCAATTTAAAAATGACCAAAATGCCCCTGCACTAAAGGACAAAATAGGCAACTCTCAATAGTCAAAAAGGGGGTTTTTTGGATTTTGGACTAAAATGACAACAAAATGCAAACCACAGGGACCCAGATGTAATAAGTTTGAGATTTGGACTAAAGTGACAAAACTGGCCAAACCACAAGGACCAAAATGGCAGTTTACTCTACCAAATAAATACCTTATTTTGAGTACAACTTCATTTTTATCAAAACTTCTAATGGAATGTCGAGGGGAAAAAAATCAAGCACAACTACATACTTAAGTTTTTAGAAAAAAGTTATATACATAAATTATTAAAGAAGTATTAAATTAATTGATAAATTAATATATATTCTAAAAAAATAATTATTAAAAAAATGAAAAATGAAATGTATGTATTTAGAAAGAGAAGAAAATAAAAAATGTGTTATTAAAAGCAAATATAATAATAAATTATTATAATATTCTAAATAAAAATAATAATAAAAAACTATATATTATTATAAAAATAAAGTTACTATTCATCGAACTTTATCAACAATATATATTTCCTCGCGCGTTACGGCGGTACGTTATCATGGGAATTCGATCAGCATTGATTAGGTATGTTATAGTATTGGTACGATACATGCACTTGGTACAAAAATTAACACATATTTTACGGTTAGGTTCGTTGTAGTATTGGTACGATACATGCACTCGGTACAGAAATTAATACATATTTTACATCGACCAAAAACGAACATTGGTACCGACAATGATGCTGTCCTAATGGTATCGACCAGTTCAGATCGTCATAATACTGGTAATGATATTGGTTTAACTTCAAGCATAGAGTTGTATAATGAAAATTATCGAAACCAGAAACCATAAAAATGAATACAGGTACATGTACCAATGTTGTTCGGTTGGACACGTCAGTTATCGAAAGCAAAAACAATAAAGATAAGTACCGGTATAGATACCGATGTTGTTCGGTCGGTTTTGATTTGGTTGACAATAGTAGCACCGATACATATATTAATCGGTCGGTTCTGGATCTTATTTGATACGATAGCGGCACAATAACCATTTTCGATAACATTTATATTGCAATGTTGAAAAATAAAATCGATTTCGGTTCGGTTTAGTACTATAGCGACACAGTAAACGTTTTCAATAAATTATTAACGCAGTGTTGAAAAAATAAACATAAAACATAAATTATTAGAAAAATAATCAAAATGTATAAGAAATAAAATATTATTAGAAAATAATCAAAATATATAAGAAATAAAATATTATTAGAAAAATTGAATAATTATTTAATAAAGGCAAATTGGAAATAAATAATCCCAACTCACTCCTATTGGCCAATAATAATCCCAACTCATTTAATCACCAATAATAATCCGAACTTTTCACTTTTGTTTGTAAAATACTCCGGCGTTAAAAAACACTAACTTGGTTAAAAAAATGCTGATGTGGCTTGACATGTGTGCGCTGACGTGGCTGGTGATTAAATGAGTTGCTGATGTGGCTTGACATATATTATTTAAAAGCATTTTGCTGTCTCTTTATCTCTCTCAACCAATATAACCACAACAAATTTATCATATAAATTGGATTCGATTGCTAACTTCTTATCTCATAATTCCGTAAAAGATCACATTCTACAGTCTACAGATCACAACAAAGTTCCTTATACAGAAGTATGCTTAACTACAGTTGTTTACAAAATATGAAGTACACTAAATCTGTGAAAAGAAAGAAGAAAAGGATAAGAGAAAAATACCTGAAACCTTAGAGGAGGATCCGACAATCAATGCACGGTTGGATTTGAAATCCGATTGAAAGATGACAGCAGAGGTGGTGCTGCTGCTACGATGCTTGGAGTTTTGGTTAGGGGTAGGTTGGATTTGAAATCCGATTGAAAGATGACAGATGTAGTATATGCCTGACATCTTTATCCCCCAAATTCTTCAACATATCGATCACATCTTTGTCGTTCTTCAACTGCACAATACCATTAGCAAACTTCTTTCCAGGCATCAAGTAATACATTTCAAAGTCCTTGGTTTTGTAAGACCCACTTAAGCATTTACTTGCAGAGATCCTCTGAACATACTCCTTCGAAAATCTTTCAACAGCAGCCAAACAAGCATGTGAGACAACAATAACAAGCTCAAACCCTTTAATCTCATCCAGACCACATGTCGAACCGTTGGTGGTCAACAATATTATAACCACAGGAAACGCAACCCCAATTACCAAAAACGTTATCCAAGAAACCCCAAATCGCAAAACGGAAGATTGATCGAAACCCAATAGAATTAGATAAAGTTCGAGTCTTTTAAGGGTTTTATGAAGATGAGTTGTTTGTTCTTGTTCTTGAATTTGTGGGTTTCGGTTTTGGGTTTGGTTTGGAGTGATCTGACATTTGATCGGAAATAAGTTGTGTTTGAGGGGTATAGAATTTGGTGTTTGTTTGTATGTCATTGGTGATTAAAGGAGTTATTGGCCACGTCAGCGCACACATGTCAAGCCACATCAGCATTTTTTTTAACCAAGTTAGTGTTTTTTAACGTCGGAGTATTTTACAAACAAAAGTGAAAAGTTCGGATTATTATTGGTGATTAAATGAGTTGGGATTATTATTGGCCAATAGGAGTGAGTTGGGATTATTTATTTCCAATTTGCCTTTAATAAATTAAAAAACACTATTCATCAGGACTCTATTTTAATATGTATAATGTTTATAAAAATGTTCACAACATTCTTCTAGTATCAATGCTTAAGAAATGTTTTTGGTTTAAAAATGATTAGGTTGCTTTAGTCTATTAGTACATCTATGTTGGTTAAGTGAATATGAAACAAAAAGGTTGTCTTCTAGACGACACTTCAACATCACATAAGTAGGAGGTGACAAAACACTCACACAGCTAAGGGGTGCAGTACTCATTCGGGTACGCGGCATTTTGTAATAACTTCTTAATGCTTAGACCATGTGTAGTGGTAACTTGTTATAATGTCCCCACCATGGGGCATTATCCGACACGTGGCAACCCAGTCAGCATGGGGCATTATAGCATAAAGTGGTGTAGTGAGGATAATGCCCAAATAATGCCCCTTTCAATCCTTAAAAAAAAAAAACAAAAAAAAAACAAAGTGATTTCTCATTGGTGGGTCAACCCAAGTCAAACCTCCAACAAGTGCAAAATGGCGTTTTAATTATAATGCCCAAGCAATTTTTTCCCCCATAATACCCCATAATGTCCTATGTAATGGAAGAGTGGGCGTTTTTTTTTATTATAATGCCCCCATAATGCCCCACTACACATGGTCTTAGGGGGTTCACTACTCATTCGGGCACGGAGCATTTTTGTCATAAATTCTTAATATTGCATAATCTATATGTATTTTTTATTATTATTTTAAGCATTTAACAAAACACTGTATTTAAAAAATTTACTTGGAAAATAACAAAAGAATAACCATAACATTAACATTAACATTAACATTTTAGTGAAAGATGATGAATAGTAATTTTAATTTTATAATAATATATACCTTTTTATTATTTTTTTTATTTTTAATTAGTGAAAGATGATAAATAGTAATTTTAATTTTATAATAATATAAACCTTTTTATTTTTTTTTTAATTTTTTTCCTTTTTAAAAACCATATATTTCCTATACCGTTTTTTTTAATAATTCTCTTTTCTTTTTTAGAACATATATTATCAATTAATTTGATACTTTTTTAATAATCTACGTTTATAACTTTTTCTAAAAACTTAAGTACGTAGTTGTTATGGGTGGTTTTCTGGACATATATTCTGGATAATATTCTGACTCTATTTCTTTTATTGTGATCAGGATACCGGATCAGGATATTAGTAACATCCTGATGCAGTATCCTGATAATAACTAATTAGCTCACGTGCAGATTAACAAGGCAGGCTTATAACGTTCGAGTGGACCTGTTCTCCCAAAGACTCGGGCTAATCAGTTGAAATAGGGACGTTGAAGCCGGAAGAAGTGGACTACAACGTTCACAAATGGAATATTCACCGTATCCCGGTTTTGTAGGCTAGTTAATATTAAAGCGTTACATACATAAGAAACAAAAAATACGAAAACAATACTCGTAATCTTCAGCACGATGATGGATTCAAAAGATGTTCAACTAAGAGGGTGTGTGGGGTTGAGTTTTGAAAATAGATTATACGTTTTGAATAATTAGAATCAGGTAATTAACTGAAACAAAACGTGATGTTGAAAGATAGTGTTTGGATTTGATTATGTTGTTTAATATCACAATAATCAGATAATCAAATATTTGAGTGTCTGGCAAATATATATTTAAAAAAATAAACAAGTGAAAATCTTTTTCTAAACGCAAATCAATTTTTGGAAAACTGAGTTTTGTTGCAGGGGGGGGGGGGAGCTGCTTTTGGAAAATTGCGTTTTGTAACTTTCTAAACGCAAATAATCAATTTTTTAAATTTTTTACCCAAACACTCAAAACTGATTATTTAGGATTTCAAAACTCAATAATTTAAAAATCTTCTTCAAAACTCAACCCCAAACACCCTCTAAATCCACGGTGAGAAACTTACATGTTTCCCTATTTCATATTTGTTAGACTAATTGCTTCTTGCTATTCATTATTGAGCATCATAGTTGGCTCAATAGTCTTCCGCAAATGGTGAAGCAAACATACATTACATTTCTTATCTTACCTCCTGCTTTGTTGTTGTTGGGTTTTTTTTTTTTTTGTATAAAATAATCAAACTCGTGCTCCAAATCTCCAACTATCCATTCAGATTATCGACTCATGCGAAAACGATATCTAAACCTTTAATCATTATAAAGAGGCTCGCCACCAAGAAAATCACGTACAAGTTGCTCATGAACAGCTGCACGAGCTCGATTGATTTGATTTGATTTCTATTGTACGTGGCTGGTATGAGCTCTCTACAAAACGATTAATAAATTTCATACCGCCACGAATCTCTCCAATGAAATACGCCACAACTTCGGATGTATCCGAAAATGAAGATAATGGTGATTATACATCCATCAAAATAATAGCATAAAACTCTAGAAGATTTAAGTGTACCAGTAGCCGGTACCAAATTGTTCGGATGATATTAGTTTGATAAAAAGTTACCTTAAGCAAAGTTATTTACAACACAAAAGTTGTCTCATATAACTAAAAACTTAAAGCTGTGATATACCCAAAGGGATAGCGACACGTGTTTAGAGACAACCAAAAATCATAAAAACAAATACTGACATCGGTTCTGATTATACCAATATTGATACCGATGTGGTTTGGTTGGTTGTAGCTCAACGCGTTACGTTACCGGCACCGCGTATAGTTTACGACAGAAAAAATATTATTTATAATGGTTTCATTACATGAAAGTTGTATGACATAAACCAATTTTGATAACACCGATACCAATATCTATATTGTGTGGTCGGAATCGGTTCGTCACGATACCGGTACTCAATATAGTCTACGATACAAAAAGATATTCGATTTTGAATAGATCGAAGTATGTTTTCAACATTAATATTTACTTCGGAATATTAAGAAAAGAAAATAAAATACAACCGAGCATTCAGTTTTCTTTCTAAGGTTAACGAGCAAAATTTATTAAGAAGAATTCAAATCAGTAAAAATTATACTCGGGGTCTTGGGTTCAAATAATACTTAATATTACATAAAATATAAAAAGTGAAATTAAAACCTAAAACTCTATTTAAAAGTAGTAAATCACCATTCATGGACTTTAAAATTGTTATTAAAATAATTAATTAATTAGTTAATTAATAAGGTGTAATGTTTTTTAAAAGAAGTTACCTTATTGTAAGCAAGATCACGTATTATAAAGTGTATCTTTTTGTCGTGATAGTAATAAGAAAAAGTTGAAAATGTATTATAAATATTAAAAAGAATTACTTATATGTTGATACTTTATATTCCTTAATTAAAAAACAAAAGTCTACGAGATATAACATGCAAAAATTCATGCTTTGCTTGAGATGGACGATGGATGTACAGAATGTAACTTTGTTTTGTTGTAACATCTCTATAACTTTAATATATTCCTTGTTGTTTATCAACCTAAAATTTCTTCACTAACTAATGCCATCTTAAAAACCAAAGTTTTCGTAAAGTATTTGTTTCATAAAACTAATAGCTAATATATATTTAAAAAGATCAGAATATTGATCCATGGATTTTTTGAGTGTCTAAAGAGTGTTTTTTTTTTTTAGTTTTGTGTTTTTAATACCACTGAACAGATATCGGAAAAATTACATAAGAATGTCTGGTAAACGGGCAACAAACTGCGCCGCAACCCCTTCTATAATAGCAAATCCAATTCTACTGAAAATAAAACTTTGGTTCCTTGGCGTCAAGAAATTGCTGTGCACAACCCTCTCCACTCTGTCTAAATAACCAACAGCTTCAGGAGCAAGTGAACCAAATGTATCAGAAGACATGTTGATTATCAGCACAAGCTTTTTCTTGCTTAGTATTTTTTCTTGATTTCTGCCTTCGACACAGCCTGACTAGCCACAAAACGGTTTTCCATGGATTCAAATAAAAATCCTACTAGTTTTTTTTAACGACTGGGATTATATTAAAGTTCCAAACTAGAGTATTGCATGTGTTATACATAATAAATAAAAATATAATAAAAATGATATGAAAAAAAATTGTTAAACTACAGAAGCTTTATAATTTATAATAGAATCAAAATTTCCTAAGATGAAAAAAAAAATTTGCTCTATATAGATGTGACAATCGAGTTTGGAAGGATCTAGAATACCTTGAAGAAGTGGTGCAAAATGAGATGAGTATGGATAATCAAGATAATACATGTTTTCTTATTTTCATTGAATAAATTGAGGTATCTTCCAACTCATTTTAGTTACATGTAACATGAGATATAATGAGTTAAACCTCACAAATGAAAGGTCACGTGATCTCAATTTCATATTGGTTAAAAATAATAGCACATTGGAAAGAGAAAATTAATATTTATATTCAAAATTTTAAATGAACTTTTTTAGAAAGGTAAATAATTTATAATATCGAAGTAAAATTGGCAAAAATGTTGCATCTTGTGATATTAGTTAAACGATACACAAAAACACTCAAATTATATAAATATATTTTTTGAAATATTTCAAAATAACAAACCAAACTTCCTCAATATTTCAAAAGAGTAGTGAAATGTTGAACTTGTTAAATGATCAAAAACACCTATTGACAAGTTCGTTTGGGATTTTTAAACAATATAAAATGAACCATTAAGACCATGTGTAGTGGAAGGGGAAAATAATGC
This sequence comes from Helianthus tuberosus, assembly GCA_030545235.1. Classification (NCBI taxonomy): domain Eukaryota; kingdom Viridiplantae; phylum Streptophyta; class Magnoliopsida; order Asterales; family Asteraceae; genus Helianthus; species Helianthus tuberosus. Next base: position 120,164,772 of record CM060403.1, read on the forward strand.
CCCCAAGTGTGGGCATTTTACGCCATGTGGCGGTCCAGTCAGCAAAGGGGCATTATTGGGCGTTTTCTAAAATAGGTGTAGTGGGGATGTGGCATTATTGGGGCATTAAATAAAAAAAGAAAAAAAAAAGAAAAACCTTATTGGATAGAACAAGGGGAGATGAAATCTGATTGGACAAAGACAAAGGGTGTTGGGCTTGGTTTATAAAACGCCAAATGGGTTTTTTTTTTTTTTTTTGGCTTAAAAAAACGCCCCATGTAATGGTGCATGGGCGTTTTCGGGCGTTTTTTTTGAATTTTTTTTTTTAAAAAACGCCCCACTACACATAGTCTAAGAATGATCAACAAACCGATCATATTTTTGAGAGAAAAAAGAGACATTATTCTCCACAAAGGGAGCACGATCAACACACGGTCCAACAGTAGATATCGGTGTCTTGACTACTCGCATTCAAGTGTTAGAAATGATAAAAACGCCACTTAGTTATGTATCAATAATATATATGGGAAATCGCCATGAAGATTTAAGTTGTATGCATATGTAAACTCGGTATTCAATTTTTAAGTTTCAAATGAAAAAAAGTTTCAAACATAAGAATTAAGAAGAAATTTTCCAAACTACAAAGATTCACATATGTGGAGAACTGCAGTTTCAGTTTTCAACATAACTTGGATTACTTAACATTTAAGTGAATCACAGTACATTCTTGTGTCATTTCGTGATATCTCTCTCTCTCTCTTTTTTTTTTAAGGAATTCGTGATATCTCTCTAACCTTAGGATAGTACTTATTATGCAATATCTTGGTATCAAACAAAGTTTTTTTTTTTTTTTTTTTTTTTTTGTTTAAAGATGGATTAAAAAAAAACATTAGCCATCTCTAAGATGTCACATAGATTTACTATAATTCTTTTTAGTAGTTTGCACATATTGTCTAAGAAACCATAAAACAACAAATGACAAGTTGGCAACACAAGAATTTCGAATCAAGTTAAACGCAAAGTGATAAAGTTTGTAATAAGAATGGCAACTTGGATAACACACGCTTCTATATATATGTGTATAGATTTTAATGTTCATATAGCCTGTACGGCATAAATATATATATGTAAATTTCATGTAAAATAGACATTTATCAGTTATCATAAATGATAGGAATTAAAAGATGCGTTTTATGAGGGGTTTTTTTTTCAGGAGATAGACGGGCAACAAGTTGTGTCGTCACCTCTTTCTGAATTGCAAACCCTAATCTACTAAAGACAAACCATAGTATATTCATCAATTCCTTAAAAAAAACAAAATTCTTCGTCACCTCTTTCTGAATTGCAAACCCTAATCTACTAAAGACAAACCATAGTATATTCATCAATTCCTTAAAAAAAACAAAATTCTTAAAGACGTGAAATAGATATTTATAAAAAAACATAATGAATAAAGCTCACTTTATTGTGCATTTTATGGCTACTTTTAGCATGTTGCATCAAATTTCTGTATCATAGTAAAAAAATATTATATCAAATTTCTGTATCATAATTAATTTCTCATAAATCAAAGATCAGATACATCAAATTAAGTTAGTCTTGACTTTGAACGTGTGAACATTCACAAAAAATTATCAAGAAAAGATTAGGGATGATAATGGATCGATTTGAGAGGTGTTTTAATAGTTTACTTTTTATCTTTAAAAGTGTATTCTAAATATGACCTCATTTTTGTGGTGTACACAAGGTTTATGGCTTTTTCTAGACATACAAAACCCGATCTCAAACTCATTTTTAAAGTAAGTTGTAATATTTAGAATTCAAATTTTATTCTACCAATTCTATATTTGTTATAATTACAAGTTTTAACAAAGTTAACAATTTCGAAACATAAAAAAGATCCCACATATGGGGTACTAATAAATTTATCATAAATAACACGTATAGAACACAATCACTAATTTACCAGAAAAAGACACTCTAACGAGTTGTAAAAAACCTTATCATCAAATACTAGCGTTTGCGGATACATCACATCTGTCCAGCATACCTGATAATCATAAAATTGATGTTAACATAATAATGAATCAATTGCCATTCCAAAGAGAAAAAGAAAAACATAATCAACCAATTGCTTCTCTTTTCAATCCATGTCCATAACAAGAAACAAATTCTAACTTCAAGAATAATTATTTTAATAAATTTATTCTTTTAATTAATAAAAATTGCTTATTACAAAAATAATGTTATTCTTTTAATTAATAAAAAATGCTTATTACAAAGATGTAATAATAGTGATAACAATAATGGTTTACCTATGTACACTTTGCTCCAAATTCCAAATTATGTAATATTTCTCCAGATTTATTATATATAAATACTAAGTTATATTCACGTGTATTACATGCGTTGATAAATACAATTTTATGTAATTAATAATAAAAAAGTTATGTTTAAAAAAAACATATGCTTGTATGGTTGAATAAACCCGTGTATGATGCAAACGGAAAAAAAAAATGTAATTTATTAACATATATAGCCGTCAAGATATATATTTAATAAATGAACATTGACTTGACAATTATAACTTTTGTTAAGTTAATTTTTAAAACATTATTTTTAAAAAAATGTAATTTGTTAACATATACAACCGTCAAGATAGACCGCCACCACGATCATATTAAGGACATGTTGATACAGGTTTTCCAGGGAGGTATTCAGAGAGCATAGCATCTTGGTCACGAGCCCCTACCGACACCATCACACCGATTGTATCCGGACGATCAGCGTCCGCCGACGGGGGTTATGGATTCACAAGGGTCAGACGGAGGTCAGGATTCGCAGGGGTCAGGCGTAGGTTTAGGATCGTTTGTTCTCCTTTTTGTATTTTCACATTTTGATGTATTTTGATTTTGTTATGTACGTACAGATTTATTATCTAGTTAAATTTGCAGTTTCAGTTTGTTTATATTTGTAATGTTTACTTACAATGTGTTGAATGGTTGGCTAGTTAAGTAGAATGTATATTGTATAATATGATACGATATGTAATGATACACTACAATACGTATAAAATGTATAAATTAATATTGAAAAAATATACAGTACAATACGTAACAACATGACACGACACGATACTATACGACACAATACAAATAAAAATTAATACAAAACACAAGTATCCGCTCACCCAAGTCACTATACTACCTCCCTCATTCAGTCACCCACTTTTTTTTTTCTTGAAACATAAACTTCATAAAAACAACCAACCCACAAAACGGGGCAGACAAAACCAACACAAGCCGAACTACATACTCACAAAAACTACACTAGTCGGTCCATGTGATGGACATCGCTTTAAGTCTACTACCAATCCAAAGGTATCCTACTGATTTTACTTCCCTAATAATGTCTTCAATCCACACTTGCTTGTTCTCGAACTTGACACCATTCCTTGCCCGCCATAAACTCCAGCAACCAATAATAATGATCCCGTGGAACACGTCTTTAGCGAGCCCTTTAAGGCCGACGTGGTCATGTAACTCCAGAATTTCTCTAACCGTCGAGGCGGAGAACAGGGTCACCTTACACCAAATGCTAACTTGCTGCTACACTATCGAAGTAACATAATTGCCGGATATAATCATTCTATTTAATCTAATAATATATTATCTTCAAATTTAAATTATAAATTAAAGATTTTTTAAATAATAGCACAAAACAATTATCTTAAACTTAAAAAAAATAATACGCTCATATAAAAAATTTAAAGTACAAACAAAATATACAAAATAACTTATTAGACATTAGATAAAACTTTAAAAAACACTAATTAGGAAGAGAAGCTTATAATATAATTCTGTTTTAGATTTTCCAAATTGGGGTTCTAATCAATTCGAATTAAATTTAACCAAGTTTATGACTTGATTCGAATTAAACGGAACCAAATTTATGCCTTTTTAAACGAATCCAATAGCATATTATTTACTATACAAAATTACATTTATTTTAACCATCAGCAAAACAATAATTTCGACCAATCTTTCTAATACGGACTTCCCATTTATGATTCTCGGATACGTTAAGTATTACCATGTTATCCGGTAAAGGATAATCATAATGTTCTGCAAGAAAAGTATCTGGTAGAACCTGTAAAAAAATCAATTATTACAAATTTATGCGTATTATGTTTTTTAATAAATCGAAATAAAAAAAATTAAAATCTATAATAAAATTACGTACCATTGGACTTTGTAAAGGATTTTGAATAATTTTACAAAACGGTTTTCCAAACTCTTTATTTGGATCATGACAGAAGAGCTTGAACTTGAAAGTACGATCACCAAGATAGTTGAAAATAATGAAGAAAGATCCATGGCCAAAGTAGTTTAAAACCTCAGACCATCCATCCGTAAAGTAGAATACATCTTCTATTAATTTGATAACAACACACCATGAATGCGTTTCATCAAATTTAAGACTAACAGTTGAGGATTCTAACTTATTCATCCATATAAATCTACTCGTACATATAGGTATTGCCTGAAAACAAAAAAAAAGAAACGGAAATTTTATTTCGAATAAAAGATAAAACAATACGAATCATTAGTTTAAAAAAATAATGAAAGTTATGTACCTGTTGAAGGGATAGGAGATCAAGTATAGTTATGATAAAATACGGACCATGACGATAAATGTTAACCCAAACACGAAAGTTCAGAAAGAAGACTAACAATCGAATAGTACTGCAGCACATAGAATGAAAGAAAAAATTATGAGTATGTATTTATAAGAGAAAATTGTCAAATTATAATTAAAAATACAATAGAATCAAAAGTTGTTGTAACTATTTATGTAAATTATTATTCAACTGAATATTGGGAAAAAAATATACAAATTAATGTAAATGTGTAATAAAAATTTAACTGATTTATAAAATGTTGCTAGTAATAAAAAATTTAACCGATTTATAAAATGTTGGTAGTAAAAAGTCAATATCTATTTATGTATAATATTCAAATAAATAATGGCAAAAAAAAACGTTAATGTAATATCTTGAAATAAACGGATATATACAAAATAAAAAGATCAATACTTAAATATTAAAATTAAAATACTTAATACAATCATCACATATCAACTGAAATCTGCTTCAACACGCATAACATCTTCAATCAAAAAATCACAAGGCTCAAGAAACTTGGAAACGGCGGTTGAAGAAGAAATTGGTAAAGTTACTTTACCGACTTATTTTCCGATCATTTTACCGGCAATCTTCGCTTTGATTTACACACTTCTTATCCAATCAGTTGAACGCCAATTTTCGCTTTGAGTTACTTTACCGACTTGTTTCCGGCGATTATTGAAAAATTACACGTGAAATCAGGTTTTAGTTTTTTATGAAATTAAATGTTGTGTATCTTATGTGTATCTAAAAGAGATTAGATTCTATTGCATGTGTTTCAAAGTATAGAATTTCGGTTAATTAGATGATTTGGTTGATATATTTTGTGGATCTTGTTGTGAAATTTAAAATTTCTTGATTAACATTGTTATTTGGATGATTGAATAGGTTATAACATAAAATTTAAGATTGAAATATTTTTTTCTTGACTCAAAAGGTGTTTGTATCCGGCTATTTAAAATTTAGACGTGAAATCTGATTTAGGTTTTTATAAAATTGAATGTTGTGTATGTTAGGTGTATCTAAGAGGGATTAGATTGTATTGTATGTCTTTCAAAGTATAGAATTTAGGTTAATAAAGTTATTTGGTTGATATATTTTGTGGATCTTCTTGTGAAGAAAATTATGTTTTTTTTGTTAACATTGTTATTGGGATGATTGAATAGTTTATCAGGATCACATAAAATTTAATATTAAGAATATTTTTTTTTTACTTATATTGAAATAGGATTACATTGATGGCATATACTTTTATTTTTCATAATATATGAAAATATATTTATACACTACGATTCAACACTAAAAAAGAGGTATCTTGTTATAAATTGATCGACTAAATAGAGTATTTATTTAGTTGTAATCAAATGCATTGAAACGATAACAATTCCTTTGTTATTTTTTATATGTATATTGTATATTGTATTATTGAAAATCTACATAGACAGATTTTATGTAGATTATGAATTAGGATTAGGAATAATGAAAATATTGGTTACATTATATCAGTATACATTTTAGAAATATAAGAATAATAAAGGCATATTTATAAAAAACGTGTCTATCTAGTATTGCTTAAGATGTAATTTTGTTATTCATATAAACTTATATGTATGAATTCAAGTTGAATACTAAATGTTTATAACAGTTGTTGCTATGTTACAGGTATATAAAAATGAGTTCATCATGCATAGCTGTGTTAGATGAGGATTCCTCGTTAAAAGTGGTATGCTACAAATGTTAGAAAAAAGTATATATAAATTGTGTTACATACGATCTAAGACATAAATTTAAACACAGGTGCTGCCAACTGATTTTGTTAAGACTGTATATGGTGATTATTGGCAAAGAAGAAAATTAATGATACATCATAAAAGTCAAAGAAGTTGGCCAGTTTCTTTGAGAAGTGTAAGCGGGGAATCTGTTATCACTGACGGATGGCGTGACGTGGTAAGGGATCTTTAGTTGACAAAGCAGACGTTATTGCGCTTAAGGATAATCGAAGATAAAAATATGCAAATGGATTGTTTCGTCGATAACATGTGTGGTGAATCTTTTTTAACAGTAAACCGTTACGGCATTTTAAAGATAATAGTAAGTATACTAATATGTATGAATCACTTTTTTTATAGTTGTAAAATGAATGGTATACATATATATTTAACAATAAAATGCTACATAACTTTTCAGGTGATTCCAGAAGCGTATGTCACAAAATATTACTCTTACACGCCAGTCAACGATTCTTATAACATATATGCAGCAGGTCAGATTTGGAAAGTTGAGACGGACAAAATAAATGATATTTATGTTCTTACAAAAGGTTGTCCGAAGTTATTTCATGATCTTGGGATAGAAGATGATGATATACTGTTGTTGATGAAGACGGACAGCAACACATTTGAGTTAAAAATTTATCGTCGAGGAGTTGAGGTTGTTTTGACCAACAAAGAAGAAAGTGAAGATGATTCTGTGCTGGAAATACCTAAAGACACTTACTACAAAAACGTTCAGTTTGTAAGTATTTTCAACTAAACTATAATGGTTTACTAATAAATACGACTTATTTACGTATGTTATTATATAACAGACATTCTGTGATGATGATGACTCGATAGATCAGTTGATTTCTGAGGTACTAACTTTACATTTATGTTGAATAAAATACATTACAATCAGATTTTGTAATATTATTAACTATCATACACAGGATCATGAAGGTAGTAACAAAGAGGATGTGAATAAAAACATTGCTGGAAAAGAAAAGTGGAAGGAAGAAACAAAGATTTCGATGAGAGAAGAGACAAACCAACCAACAGAAGATGATGTAATTCTTTCAAACATAATAATAGATGATTTGTTTCATTAATATATGTAGACATATTTAGTTAATAATCATTGCTTATTGTTATCTAAAGTTAGTGTTTCTCTTAACAGCTTAAGAAGAAAGGAAAACAGGTTGAGGAATATTGTCATGCGGAGGACAGTAAGGAGCTGATATGCGGGACAGAAGTTGAAATGCCAAAAGTCTCAACAGTTGGACAGAGAACTCGGAACCGGTTGGTAAGTATATGATAAGATAACAACATTGATTTATCAATACTTTATAATAAATTAAGATATTAGTCTAAATATAATGTATGTCTTAAAAAATAAGGTAAACGAAAAAAGAAAGAGAAATGATAAGGCTTTGAAGAAACTGGATGTTGAACGAAAAGTTGTTGCAAGGAAAAATACTGTTGAGGGAAGTGGTAAATATGAATTCACAACAAAAGGAGAAAACCACATGGTATGTCTTTTTTAACTTAGTCAATAATAAACAGAAATAATATAACATGCATAAGCCTAATTTACTTGTTAATTATGGCATTCATGCAGAGAATGCCTGCTAATGTTGTAAGATTTGCCGGATTCAGAAATAAAGTGCATGAGTTAAAAGTGATAAACATGAATGGAAAAACCATCGATATGAATCTTAGGCGACAGAAGAATGGAGATGGTGTAAGGTATGCAATCGAAGGTTGGCCGATGTTCATGAAGGAGAATGGCCTTCGTTTGGGTGACACAATGCATTTCACGTTTGTAAGTGCAGGAAATCTCCTGATCTTATCACACGTAGATGGGGTTAATGCAGGTTAACAACTACTCTAATGATGAAGGTATTAGTGTAGAACAAATCATGACTCTTTTATGCTACTTATTTTATGTTAATTTTGTTTTGGACACGTAAGCAGTGGTTATGATGTTTTATTTTGTTACTTCGTAGTTTAAGTTTAAAGACAATTAGTGTTATATCATCAACCCATAAACCATATTTTTTTATGTAAGTAACGTTGGTATTGTCTATAAACGGTTGTTGATTATCAATGTTTAAGTAGATATATTTACATAATAAGTTGTTGATGTTTATATGTGATACAATATTTTGAAATGTACGTAACGTTGGTATCTTTTATAAATGGTTGTGGATTATATATCAATGTTGAAATATATACCTTACGCCTCTCATTGCACTCATCTTGTGTAACTGCTGGAGTTAAAACTGTATTAAAATGAAAAACCAAAGAAACGATAAAGTATCATTGGTTGTATAAAAAATTAGTAAAATTTATAAAAATTAAATAATTAGATATTAGATACTTTGAATATATATTTCGTACTAGGTTAATGCCCGCGTAATACGCGGGCTTCAACCAAAACCATATTATTTACTTTAAAATGTAATATTATGTAAAAACAAAATAAAATTCTAAGTGTCATGTTACATAAATTAGTGACAAAGTGGAAATACAATTTAAAGATAGTAGAGTCTCTTTGAAGATGCATATCTTTCGAGTTGCCAAAATCTTTTTTTTTTGAACGGTAACTCACTGTTTATATATATAAATAGAGCCAACAAGGGGCTGAAAACACAAAACAACTACAAAGAAACGGAAAGGAAACAAAATTAAAAACCACAGCCATTACAAAATTTCCGAAACATTAAACTCAGCCCACTTATCCCAGTCCAGCTTTGGTAACTTTGTGCGATGAGAAATCCAAAGGAAGACGTCTTCTTTTATGAGATCGACAGTTCTCCGGGTTGGAACAAATTGCCCCTCAAGAGTGTAAGTAGACTTTCTTGTCAACAACTGTTCAGCAAAATCCTTGTTCTTCAAAACATAAACCCAAATAAAAATAAAATGAACATTTAAAAAACAAAACTGACCTGGCCTAGATAATTATTCTATGTCAAATCGGCCTTGTTTATGAAAATCTCCGGGTTAGAACACTTCTAAAATTGGAACAATACAAAACAACATTAGAAAATTTAACTTCACATTACTCCACTTAAACCGAAGCTTGAAGAGCCTTCATTATGCATGTTTCAGCTCCACTCAAGAGCTCAATGTGATAAAAGAGTAAACTGCCATTTTGGTCCCTGTGGTTTGGCCAGTTTTGCCACTTTAGTCCAAATCTCAAACTTATTACATCTGGGGCCCTGTGGTTTGCATTTTGTTGCCATTTTAGTCCAAAACTCAAATCAGGTCAGATTTCAAAAAAAACCCTGGTTTTTGTCCTTTTCCTCAGGGGCATTTTGGTCTTTTTCTAACTAAATATTAATTAAATCTTTATCTATTTATAAGTTATTATAAGAAATAAAAAAAACCTAAAAAACACATCTCTCTATAAAGTATCTGCATTCTCTCTCTCTCTCTCTAAACAAAATCTGACTCTCTCTCTTCTTTCTCTCAATAACTCGATCCAGATCCAGGAAATCCACCACCACAACTTTTGTTTTTGATTCAGATCGATATTCATTCGATGAACAACAACAACAAAACATCCGTCGCCGCTGAGGAACAACCGTCGTCGCCTTTGTCTTCGCCGGAACTGAATGAGAGAGAGAGTTATGTGGTGAGTGTGTTGATGGAGGTTGTACTGTCGGTGGATTTACGCCGGTTTTGATGATGTTCTTGATTTTCTAGGTTGTTCAGATCTGCCGGTTTTGATGATGTTCTTGATTTTCTAGGTTTTGTTTGTATACAGTGTTGAATTCGTTCTTGTTTTTCTGGGTTTTATTGCAAATATGATCTGGGTTTTGATGATGATGTTTGGTTGATTTTGGGGAACAGTTATGGTGGCGGTGGTGGTGAGAAGGGGGAGGGGGTGGCGGTGGTGATGGTCGAATGGCTCGGGGCGGGGGTGGATGTGTGGTGGTGGTGGTTGCGACGGTGTTGACGGTGGTTGTTATCCGCCATCGCTGGAATAAGAAGAGTTCAGGAGAGAGAGACTAAAAAGAGAGAGAGAGGGTGGTGTTGCGAAGGGGGAGGAGGCGGTGGTGGTGCTGGTTGCGACGGTGTTGACGGTGGTTGTTGGTTGACGGTGTTGACGGTAGTGAAGGTGGATGAATTTGGGGGAAATGGATCTGAGTTTATTGGGTTTATTGATTAATGTAGGAAGTCAAAATGGGTTTATTGATTAATGTTTATTGTTTAATTAAAAATGTTAATAATAATTCCAAAATGACCAAAATACCCCTCCACAACAGGACAAAAAAGGGTCAGTAAATCAATAAAAAATCAGACATTTTGAGTTTTGGACTGAAATGGCAACAAAATGCAAACCACAGGGCCCCAGATGTAATAAGTTTGAGATTTGGACTAAAGTGGCAAAACTGGCCAAACCACAGGGACCAAAATGGCAGTTTACTCGTGATAAAAAATATCAATAAAATAATTTTTCAAAGCTATTGGGAATTTTGGACTTCATATAAGACACTTACCTTGTTTTTTTTTCCGAAGGGTGTTCTTTTTCTGGTGCTTTTTGATTCTCAAGGTTGTCTTTGTTATGGGCCATGAGATGATCCATGCTTACACATTCATCCCAACTATCAAACCACAAAAACTTTTTAAAATCACATATAAATCACTAAAAATAATTAAATGGGCTAAATCGCGCAACCCACGAACTTGCCAAGCTTTCAAGTTAGCCTATGCAAATCAAGTAGAAGCATATAAGACTAAAAATCAGATATACCTACAAAAAGAAAAAAAATTTAGAAAAAAAAAACATACCAGCTCCTTTAAATATCGGCTCATAAGATATACGCTCCTTGTCACACAAGTTCTTCAACAACTCTTCTCCCACTGATGGCTCCAGCGCATCAACCTCCAAGCAAGCATCTGAAAAATGATGCAGCAAATTAGTTTTCTCCATGTTTTTCCCCATACCTAAACTGCGTTGGGGAATTCCGTGCACTACGCACCAGGAATTTGGTCAGTATCGCTTTGTATCGTTACGATATCGACACCTATTATACCAACCAAAAAAGGGAAAATAAACAAATAAAATGGTGATTTGCATTGATCGAAAACAACTATTCAGTAGGAATTGCTCTAAGTTATGTCGTATGTATATTTCAGTATAAGAAATATTTAAAAGGTTCTCTTTTCCCTAAACTAAAAGTTGTAAGAAGACATCCTATATTTACATTGTTAAAAATGTTGGGGTCCAAAAAGGGGCTCTCACTTGCTTGATTTTTGTTGATTCAATGTAACCCAGCCAGTTTTGACCTGCACATGTAAAACATTTTAGTACACGTTAGTCCTATAAAAGTCCTTGTATTTCATCTCCAAGTTACTCAAGCCATTATAATATTAGCCATTTAAGTAATCATTTAATTTATTGGAGTTCGAAAGATAAATAATTTAAAACGGGTCAAATATACCCAAAATTTCGACTAAAATGGGACAAATATGCAAAAAAAAAAAAAACCCGACTAAAACAGGTCGAATATGCCAAAAGTACCGACTAAAACGGGTTGAATATGCCAAAAAATGAATGGGTCAAATAATGATAAAGTCATAAAAGTAAATGCATCCAAAACATGTATAGCGAGCAACCCAACTAAAACAATGACAAACAAAGAACTATCCAATTCATTAACATGTTACGTTCCTCTACAACTATACCAAATATACCAAATATGATAACGGCTATATTTTGTTAAAAATTATTTTTTCTTTATAAATATACCAAATATCTTAACCATTTTCAACATAATCTCCACCAAACTCTCTTCTTCTTTTATAAAATCTCTACATTTTTTTAAAAAACTCTTCAACTTTTGCCATGGATCTATACAACCCGAATCATAACCCGATCCCAAAGCCTTTTTTAAATTATTTTATGTTTTTAATTATCTAGTAATGTAATGTTTTTTTAAGTTGTCTATTTTTTTAAGTTATGTATTGTTTTAATTATTAAATTATTTAATTTTGAAAAACAAAAAATAAAATAAAATAAAATAAATGGGGAGGCTCATCCTTCACACCCTGGCCCATCCCTTGGGGGTCATCCGATAATGTGGAAACGCTTGGCGTATAACCTCCTCTGACATTCCTCCATTTTCTGATGCGTATGCTGCATCATCAATAAATATGTTTGTTAATATTGTCAATAATTACTGTGTTTGACCAAAAGGATCAGGAATATCAAGTTAACATGGCTTACACATGGACTTCAAGTAGAGATGGTAATTTACATTTAATGGATTGGTCGATTCTATTATGTGTTATCTCTAACGGGTCAAACGGGTTGAAAGTCGGGCAACATGTCATGCACCAAACTTCCAACATCGTTTTATTCAAATCAAGTACGTCACAAATCACATGTTACACACTGAATGTTCACTAAATCTTTAGAAGTGTTGTGTTACACTTTTTGACCCGTTACCCGACCCACCGAGTTTCCCACTTCTTTAAATGAACATACGCTTTCAAGATCGATTTAAATAGTGCTCTAATAACATTCCACATTATCCCTTTATGTTTTCATTCTTTAATGACATTTTAAACATTACATTATGTGCATATAACACTATATATCTGATCAGATGTCACAAATATCCAAGAAAATCTTAATTGTCTTACAAAGAGTAATACACAATCATATCATTTTCAGGAATCATATCAACAAACATGATAACAAATGATCAGAGATTAAAGTTCACATATGAAGAGGTAACAACTAACCTACTTTTCAGAATCTCAAACAAATGATCTTTGATAAACCATGCGGTTTCAGGGCCAGCATGACCATCATACACTCCAACGAACGTTCCTCGAGGGCCATTCTCATCCATGTTCAAACTCCCAGATTCGAGATGACACTGATCCTCCAACACAGCATTTTCCTGAATCATTGCGATCGAAAACACACCCTCGTCTTTAGTTGATACGGTCCATACATTACCCGACCCAATCTGTGAAGACTACTCAAACAAAACCACGTTCCTTTATTACATTTTATATACACACAAACAAAAATATATACAATCCTATGTAATATCACAATAAACACGATAACCAATCTGGTAATAAGCAAGGTTTAATCTCTTTTTAACTATGTTTAAGTGGTTATTCAAAACAATTATTTTAATTCGTGGCCCAAGTTGATACAGTTTCTCAAAAACACTTAACAATCAATGTGAAACCACTGATTTTGTCCACACGACTGACCCTGAACAAACAATTCATCAAAACTCTAACTATTGATAAGTGGGAACGAATAAATCGACAGATCCATCAAGACCTTGTGGTTGAATAAGAAACAACAGAGATGAGATTATAAGGCACATAATAACATAAACTCATATGAGATTATTCAAAAACATTTGAGTGTTTGGGTGTGCTTATCCTGGCAAGCTCCTAAACCCTAACAGCCGCTAATCGATCTTCAAATCATGTATAATAAAACCTAACGAACATAATCGTTCACAAAATAACATCAACAGCGTCGATTAAGACTCAAGGACATTACCGTAGAGTGGAAAGCCTTCAAATCCGTCGACCGTCGCTCCGGTTGAATGACACCACCGTCTCCGGCGCCGCCGCGAAGCTCCACACCTGTCCAAAATCAGGTCTCCCTTACAGCGCCCAAAATCCTCCGCCGCCACTAACAGATATGTTATGACTGTTATCCTCTTTTCCTCCGCCGTCAAATCCATCGTCCTCCGGCCGCAGGTGTTTTCCGAGGATAAACAGCGTCGGAGAGATTAATAAACATCATTAATAAAAACGGAAAAACCATATAAACATCATTAATAAAAACGGAACAGAATTAGGGCAACAAAGATCAAATCTGTACATGATTTTGCATAGATGAAATTCAAGAACGAACCTGCTAAATGGAGATTGAAGAAGAAGAAGAAGATGCGGCGATGAAGATGGATTCGAGGTTGTCGCACAGGGTTGATTGAGATCCTGAGGATGATGCAAATGATTAGGCATTTAGGGTTTTGGTGGAAAATTACCGAAGACTGAGAGAGAGAGAGTAAAAAAGAAATGTATGTTAGAAGCCAAATTCAATCGGACACATAGAGCTATGCCACATGTCCTCCTCTAAGAGTTATGCCACATGTATGCTTAGGTGGATGCTTATTTGGCTTAAACCATTGGGTGACATGTGTCCCCCAATGGTTTGCTTTATTAGAGATATAGATTGTTAATTACATAATTAGATATTAGATACTTTGAATATATATATATATAAAGTTTATATGATTTTCAAGTTATATATTACTAAAATACTATATCACGAAATATATGTCATTTATTAAGACAACATCATTTATATTTCATTATTATAAATCCAAAATTGTGAATAAATGGTTGGATCCAATGCAAATTAATGGTAAATTGATTTAAAAATAAATTTACCAAATATTTATGGATTAAGTATTTATGTAAGTTATTAGACTAAATATTGGAAATATAAAACAAAATAAATAAAGGTAAATGTTCATTATGAAATAACCGAATTAATAACACAATGATATCATGTACAATCTACTGCAACTTCACCAAATATTTATGGATTAAGTATTTATGTAAATTATTATAGTAAATATTGGAAATAGAAAACAAAGTTAAATGTAAATTATAAAATAAACGAATTTAAAATTAACAATACTTATCTCTTTTACAGTATCTATGACAATCATCAAATCATATCACCTAAATATCTACTGCAACTTCACTTCACTTTCCTTCACATAGCTCAAGAAGTACCAAAAGGAGGTTGAAGAAATTAGTAAAGGTAAGTTTCCGATTTCATCTCCGATCACTTCTACGACGATTGTTATCTTGTTAACCTCAACTGCAAGTTGTCTTTATTATTCCAAATAACCCATAGGATGTTTCTTTTGAACCGATTAATGAGTAAGTAGATGTGAAATCGGAGTTTAAGTATTTGTTAAGAAAATCAATTATTAATATGTTATGTAAATTTAAAAGGGATTATATGTATTGCATGTGCTTGGAACTTTAGTTTTTTGGGTTAATACTGTGATTTGGTTTAAATATGCTGTTGAAAATCTTATTAAAAATTTGATTTTCTTGGTTTATAGTTTGATTTGGATGATTAAATGGTTTTGGTTGTTGCAAAAAAAAATTATGATTTACATTATTCTCTTTTCATCTATAACTGACATACGGTTTTATTAAAGTTATGTATTTATATTTTTGCTCATGAATTACAATATGTGTATAGCATAATATTCAACAATGAATCATTCTTTATTTGTAATCAAATACATTCATGTGATAACAGTTCCTTTAGTATTGTTTATATGTAGATTATAAAAAATGAAAATATTAATGACATTATATCAGTTTAAATTTTATAGATATAACAATCATAAAGTCATAGTTATAAAAAAATGATTGTCTAATATTACTTAACACGTAATTTTTAAATTGCTATGAACAAATATGTATGAACACCAGATGTTGGAACAAATGATTGTATGAAAAATGTTGTAGTTAACGAAACTATGATTATCTTAAACGAAACAATAATGAGGTGTCTTATACGATTAGGCTGTAAAGTTAACTTGTTCTCGTCTATTGACTTATTGGGTAATAAAAGATGCAACAACAAAGATGTTTAACGTAATTTTGTTTCTGTATGTAATGACAAATGCGTTTGTGTAATTTAGATTGATTAAAAATGATTAATAATATAGGATATGTATGTCATTCCTTTAAAGTAAGTCAAATAGAATAGAAATGAAACATCAAAAGAAATTAGCGTATTTAACGTATGTATGTCATTCCTTTAAAGTACAACAAAAAGATTGCATTATTTGTTATGACTTGATATTTTATTTTAAACGGGTTAACGTTTTATATGTTTCTTAGAATGGCTGGAGCTGAAAATGATGTTGTCGTCATATCGGATTCTTAAGACTCTTCGGCTGAATTAGAGGAGTTTGATGATGATGATGATATTGGTCCGCTGATATTTTTTGTGCCATACACGAAACGCTTTGTAAGTTCCGACAACAAAAATATGTTAATACGCGTCAAATATGTTTACATAATTTGGTTAAGTTTTGTATTTTTAAAATACGTCAACATCATTAATGGAAATTATTATTATGTTTTGTAACTTGTAGCGCATACTAGTTGAAGTAGCACGGATCACAGGAATTGACGAAACCTTGAAAGTTAAGATCGCCAACAGGCAGAATGTGGAGACAAAACATGATGTTAGGGCAGAGCCAAATAAAAACAGTATCAAGTATGTTGTGAAAGGTTGGGCGAAATGGCTTAAAGATAACAACATAAAAGAAGGTGATCAATGCAAGTTCCAGTACTTTCTAGATATTTGTGTTTTCTTCCTTACCGGTGTTTTCCGCTAGTTGTGATGTTTGAAACTTTGAAACAGGGTTGAACCATTATATATAGTAATTTTGGCTAACGAAGAAAGCTACAGTAAGTTATGTAGTGTTAAAAGTTGTTTTATAGTAGGTTAACATGTTTATTAGTTACGATACTTATGTAGTTTGGACTTCTATTATGTAACCGTGTCTATAAATATCTACATGTTCTAGTTTTTGTTTATATGTTATATTTAATACATAGTAATATCATCTTCTATTGATATAACAATGAAAAACCACAATAAAAATAAAACAAAATACATAGTCAATAAAAAAGTAACTTCAACACATGGCATATAAAAAACCCAACATACAATAATAGCATACAAAAAAACCCAACATATTTCCCGAATAAACCTCATAACAAAAGTTTAAACTACAATTTCCCGAATATTTCTTTGTAAACAACGTTTGCAGTTTTATTTGTTGGCCTCCCATCTTTGTCGAATATTAAAACCTTAACGCCATCTTTAGCCTTTACTCTTGACAACGCAACATAAAGCTGACCATGTGAGAACACGGGGTCTCTCAGGTATAAACCAACTCTTGATAGAGATTGTCCTTGACTTTTGTTAATAGTCATCGCAAAACATACGGTTATTGGAAATTGCCTTCGTTGAAATTTGAAGGGTATTTTCTTGTCAGATGGTATCATGCTAATTCGTGGGATGTAAGTTCTTGAACCAACATTACTTCCTGATAATATCTCAGCCTCGATAACACGTTTACCAAGACGTGTGATTTGAAGACGCGTACCATTACACAAACCGTTTTGCTGATCAATATTCCTCAAAAGCATAACCGGAACGCCCAATTTTAATACCAATCTATGATTTGGTAACCCTAATACTTTCACACTGTTTAACACATCTGGATTATATAAATCTTGATGTAACGGATCGTTAATTTCCTCAGTCGGACATAAACTATCAGAGCTAAGATACTCTACTTCTTCACCGGGAAACAAAGCAAGCAAACGATCATTTATCTAATGAACAACCTCATTCTTAGGAGCAAGTATAACTCTCTCAGAAAAGTAGTCACGGTCTTTATAAAGATGAAGAACTGAAGGATATACAAAGTCAATCAAACCTTGAATTGGATCATTTTCATCAGTTATTAAAAGATGATCGGGTATTTCAATATTTGCATCACCATCGTTAGAATCACCAACATTACCTTCGCCGATCTCAAGAAGCCATTTACCAAATTCGTTTATCTACTCGATGTTTGAGCTACTGGATCCAACCGATAAACGCATGTTGGTTATCAATTTTAAAACCTCACAACTGCATCAGATGTGGGATGAACATAAACAGGCGTTTACGATTTCTTACCTACTTCCATTTTGTACAATAGGTAGGATTTGTCTAAAGTCACCACCAAAGACGATAGCTTTTCCACCAAATGGAAGTTCTGAATTTCGTGAATCAAACACACTCAAAACACCCTTCATTATACGATCAAGAGCCTCGAAAGCATGTTTGTGTACCATCGGTGCCTCATCCCAAATAATCAACTTGGCTTCGTATAGAAGATTCACGACTTCAGTATTAGGCTTGATATGGCATACTGAATCTTCATTGAGATTAATTGGAATTTGAAATCGAGAGTGAGCAGTACGACCTCGTGATAACAACAAAGATGCAATACCACTTGAAACAACATTAATAACAATCTGTCCATTGCATCTAATGGAAGCACCTAAAGTTTTCCACATAAAAGTCTTGCCCGTACCACCATAACCGTACACAAAAAACACACCACCCTTCCCACTTAGAACAGCATCCATAATTTCATTATACACTGCTCTTTGATCGTCGTTTAGAGACCTATGAAGATTATTGAACTCAGCCCTAACTTCATCCGTGTCAAAAGAAAGCTCCTCGTTTATCAGACGGTTGCTCTCGGACATTAGATAGTCATCATCAGGATAAGGCATTGGTGAGAACCTGTGCAAGCTGGATCCATTACGAAGAAGGAATTTTTCGATTTTGGACAACGTTATATTCTTTAAACGTTCGTCAGAAACAACGAATCCTACAATGAAAACGAAAATTATTTAATATAACGAAACAACTTGTTAATATAACATCACAAAATATAACTAAAGGCTAAAAAACATACCGCTCATGCCAGAATCTTTCCGCATATTGCATAAAATGTCCTCGGACAATAGCTCCCACGTTTTCTCCCAAACAACTTCAGGTCTTGAAAGGGTATTAGACAATAGAAGTGTTCCAAACAAAGAACGAAGATAATGACCGTTTCCAGTGAAACTGGATTCTTTAATACACTCGATATATTCATTGTCATCATCTAACAGGCCATGTGCATAACACGCGTCCCTAAAAGTAGAATAAACAACACCATCATATGTTCTGATTTCTTCAAATAAACGTGGTCCTTTAACCTTAGTAAAAAGAATTCTTAGGTAATAAGCCTCACCAAGAGAAGGAGACGCAGAATAAATTCTCCCAATAACAACATAATTTTGGCATCGCTGCCAGCAACGATCTTTTAACTTCCACACATATTTTGAAGGAAACTCAACATAAGTAAGTTCTCTTGCTTCAGGCTTAGAATTGTTCATCTTCATCCATTCTAAGAAAATTGAGGAATTTACTTGAGGTTTGTTTAGGACACCCTCAATATCGTCGTCACAACCAAATACAACATTTTGTTGTCCTGGAAGATGAAAGGGTAATCTCATAACAGAAGGATACCTATAATGAACATCATTGGCAAATATTCTCCAGCTGGCTTCACATGCGGAAACATATCTAGCTTCGTAATATTCTTTAATTTCATCTTTTGGGATCTCCTCATCGGGGCCTCTGTCTGAATCAAAAACAGCAACAGTGGCTCGATCAGGTCCTTTATTAATGTATTTAAACAAATACTTAATTGAACCAACCTGATTGCACCACTCCACGTTGATGTGCGCCTGATATCTTTTAAGAAGCTTTTTGTTGTATGGAACTACACTCCTATTGTCCAAAGTAACACCCTTCTTCACAACCGTGTGACCAGAATCTCTTCTCCTATAAACGGGAAATCCATCAGAATCAATGGAAGTGGATTCCAAAAACCTCTTTGGAAAATTCTTAGAACAACGGTTCCCAACCATGCATGGACATTTCATGTTGGCATGTCCTCAAGGACCATGAATCATAAAGTCACTCACAAGAGAATACAATTCAGGATCCTCGTTTTTATCAGGAATTTCAGCTGAAATAAACGGATCGATGTGTTCAACCATAGGAAGCTTATGATCAGCTTTCATAAATAAGCAAATATGCGCATGTGGCAAACCACGCTTCTGAAACTCAACTGTGTAAACAACTACACAAAAAAAACATACTAACGATGAGTAAAAGATAGTAAATAAAATTTATGGAAAGACAAAAAAATTGTATAAATTGAAAGTCAGTGTAGCATTGACATACCTGCATTAATATCGCCAAAAAAAATTTTTTGCTTCATATCTTTTATCAATTCATCAAGTTTCATCTTAAACAATCGACAAAGTATGTCAGGTCTGTCTTCTGCCTTAATTGAAGAGTCACCAATAAATCTTACAATCTCAGGCCATTTCGGATTACATGTGATTATGATAAAGAAATCAGGATACCCATACGTCCTGCATAACGCCATAGCATCCAAGTAATTTTGCATCATGTAGCGAGAACCACTAGTAAACGATGACGGTAATATAACAGCTTGTCCTGTATGACTCAAATCACTCTGACCAACCTCTTAAACATTTTTAAGACTGTTAAGCGAATCAGATCTCAGTTTGATTTGCTGAAAACGTATGTAGTTTAGCCTCTCACTTTCAATCATTGTGTAGGCATCGACTAAAAACTGCTGAAACAACCTTCTTGCATTAAGAATTAGAGAAAACTTGTTATGCCTATCCTGAATTCTATAAGAAAAAAACTCCCTCATAGTACAAGTTGGTCTTGTCTTCTTTGTGTTAGGACCAAAATCCCTATGAGGAATGTTAATCCTATAGCCATCGTCTTCGTACGGAAAAAGAATTGGATACTGTAGAGCAAGATAAGAAGGATGTAACTCGCTAATACGCTTAAGAACTCCCGAACGCTTTTCGACAATAATATCACGACTTTCTATCTTGAGATCAGGTTCATCAACTATTAAAGCAGCAACTTCAGAACACGTAGGTAAATTGTAAGTCCTACCGTCCCGATCTCTCTGTGAGATTATACGAAGCTTAAGGGAAACATTAGGATTCTCATACAGATGGTCTCGTACCATCCTGTAAGTTTTTACCAACATATTTGTAGAATCTAACATGTTCGTAAGAAACTTTATAAATTTAACATCAAGTTCCTTTGCCCTTAAAGATGATTTGCTTGAAGAATCACTGTAAAAAATGATACGTTTTAAATTACAGTTTCAAACGTTTAAATGGAAAAAATAGTATTCTACGTTGTAACGTAATATTAAGATACTGATAAGTAAATAAAAAAATACATACCCGAATAACAACTCTCTATTAGCAAGCTCATTCTTAGTATCATAGATATAAAGCTGTGAAAATTTTGGCTGGTCTCCGTGCTTAGGAAGAAGACTACCCATACTGTGTGCATTCTGACCGCTGATTCTATAAACAAATGGAGCATTACCTTTGTTTATTTTAGTATCTACTTTTCCTCCTATTGAAGTAAAGGAAAACATAGAATTGTAACGTCTTATGTTCTTTAAGAAAAACCTGCTTTCCTGATCTAAACAGCGAAAAAACATCTGATAAGATGGATCAGAATCTTTATATTCAGGTAAGTCAACTTTACCATATCCACAACATAAGCCATATGTTTGCTTTTGAAGTGTAATGCGACCCTTTCCACCTTCGATTGGCCATAACTTTGCAAAGCATAAACCACACATAAGAGATTGGTCACCATGGTCAACATAATCTAAAAATTTAACATAAATTGAATAATTAAGTAGGTAAAATAAAATATGAAACAACAATGAATAACATTAATCAGTTGCCATTAGATACGCCTTTGGTGGTGTCCAACACAACCTCGTGAACATGATTTTCATCATCAGAATCAAGAGCGACCATTGGTATGGGTTCTATTTCAATTGGTTTATGAATAAGTCTACGCTTTCCAGAAGACATCTTTTTTAGCGAGCTAAATTCCGAGGTCGAAGATGATGTGTTACATTTATTCGTTATTCTGGGATTCAGAGAATAGCAGTCATTCAATGGTAAAGTTGATGAGCTTGCAATATTATCTGAATAAAAAACAAAAAAATAATTTTTCGTTAACTATATGAATTATACAATTAAAAATGTATGTAAAAATATAATTATAAAATTTACCAGGTGATATACGATTCAACGAAGACATAGTATTAGAAAAATGTGGTACACTTGGAACTTTAGAACGTATGTTTGTAATACACGAAGCTGGTGTTATGTTTTCTTTGTTTGACCTCGTCATTCGTCGTGTTGAGGTAGAAGAATCTTTCAAAACATTTATCTTTCTATTCTGATTTGAAAATGCTCCAGATGAATAAGCTACATTTCTCGAAGAATTGTAATTATTTCCTAAACAAAAAAAAGATAATACAAATAAGTATTTAAAAAATAATTTGTTCAAATATTATATGTAGTAAAAACAAACAAAATGTGAAACATCACCAAGTAGTAATTGTTTGTTTTTTATTTACAAACCTGGGATTATGTTTTCTATGTTTGCAAACGGTGTACGGTTGGGTGTTGTAAACTGATCTTGTAGTACATTTCCTTTCTTCTTCAAAGTAGTATGTGTAATAATGGAAGATCTTACATTAACGGACGAATTTAAATGATTACCTAATAAGATATAAACAATCATTATATAATATGTCATATAACCGAACTGGAGTTGAGGAACTAAATTAGTAATGTGAAATTTGTAACATTATCTAACATAAAACTAAACTTACTTGTCCCTATAACAGATGAAGATTCGGAAGGAAATGTTGTGATTGAAAAATTGGGAGTTAAATTCTCTTTGTTGTTTGTTAGGATTCGTGTTGATGGTGACGACGTTGAAGCACCACCTCTAGAAATGATTTTTTTAGTAATCTTTGATCTCTTACTATCAAGATATAGTTTTCTTAACTTGCGCCTGTGTTTAGCCTGAACAGCTATAATATAAAAATAGAATAACGAATAAAATTCGACATATGTAAGAGTAAACATTAAAAATAATACAATAGTAAACAAATTAGTTTCTTTAATGACAAAAATGTGATATATACAACTTAAATATGATTAAATATATTCAAAACATATATGCATAGAAAAATGATAGAAAATTTACCTCTAACAAAATAATCCGGAAATGCTGTTGATTTTGATTTCTTATTATCAAGATATTGTTTTCTTAACCAACGTATATATTTAGCTTCGTCATCTAAAATGCAAAAAAAAAAAAACTAAATAAGAAGAAAGAAATATAGAATTTAGAACATAAAACGTTTTCGAAAAAAGAAATTGAATACTATTTAAAATGTTTGAGATAAAAGAAGTAAAACACTTACAGTTATTATCAAAGCCAATATGTGGACGTTCTGGAGAATACGACGTAAGTTGTTCAAACCTATTATGCATTTTTTAACGAACACAAAGAACTACAACAAAAAAACTAATAGCTTTACAATGAAAACCAAACGCATGAATAAATAAAATTATAACGAACTACATAAAAACTTACTGGAAATGTAAAGAATGATGAAAAAAATTATTCCACCGTAGAAGGAAGCTAAGAATGCAAATTCAGATAACCATGAAGATGTTTCAAAAGTCTGTGAAGTATATGAATTTATAGACCTACGGTATAAGTTATTTATGGAATTAATAATATACATTACAAAAATAAATTGTAACCAAATTAATGATCATAAATATGAAAACAATTCTATATTTATTATTTTCGAAATTAGAAGATAGAGTGTCATTTCGTAAAATAGAATTGCTAAAATTACGAAACTTCTAAAAATAAGTTTAGAAATGTAACTGAATAGTAAAAATTGACATGATTAGCATATTTCTTAAAATAACTTTAGAATTGTAACTGAATAGTAAATCTATATACACACAAATGATTAATGTTTAGTTCATGATAAGTAATTAAGTAAGGTGAAAACTAATACACCAAATTTTTTTTATTTTTTCAGTATTTATATTATACCACTATTACATTACAAAAATAAAAAACTAATCAACGTAGTCTCATCAAATAAAGAATATAACAAAACATAATTCTCAACCAAAAATATTACAGGATAACTCAAAAAGTCACAATATATAGGCAAACCATAAAATGTCTTGAAACATCAAAAAGTCATACGAACAAAACAAAACAAAATCCCAATATTCAAATACCAAATAAATTGTTTTTTTATTAAAACCACCATTTGCCATATCTCCTTTATCAATTCTTCTCAACACACATGCGAGGCTTACTTGCTGACGACGCCAATCCCTCTTCATTCAAATAAACATCATCAAGGTTACGCTTCATATCAGAAGATGATTGTTTCAAGTCACCCACATAATCCTTTGAAACAGGTGTGGTGTTATCCCCAGTGTAAGAATCAACATCCTTAAATAAATAAACAAATTATAATAACACAACTATTAAACTTATATATAAGTTTATTTTTTAAGTTATACCTTCAAACATTCACCACCAGAAGTTTGGAACTCAGACTGACTCATACCAAAAGAATCAGAAACATCAAGCTGTGAAAACATGAAAAGCAAACGACAAATAGTTCAACATATTTTAAACGGTTTTGAAAGTGCAAATATATATTAATAAAACAATCGCTTACTTGGTCAATTTTAAATTTTTTGTTGAGCTTATCCAAGATGTCATCATCAGTCGTAACAACTGATATTCCATAATTCTCAACAGCATTGACAATATTAAAGTCACTTACTTTAATCACGAAAGCACACTTTAGGTTAACCAACGATTCAAATTCAACTGGATAATCTCTTGGAATATCATTTGTCTTCAATAACTATATTAAATAAAATATAATGTGTCATTAGAATAAATGTATAAAAATTTAATTTAAATAAATATAAAGTATAACTAAATATAACCTCGTCCTGAATTTGTATAAGTTCCTTTGCAGTTTTCCCAACAAACTTCAACGCCTCATGGTCAAATAATGTAAGTGTCACAGTACCGGTTGAATCTTGAACGCGAATCGGTATTTTAAACCTTAAAAATGGTATTTAAATAATTAACAAACATATATGAATAGATAATATAGACGACCTACGTTGTTGTTGTTGTATGAACAATAATTAGAAGTATGACTAACAAACACTTTACCTGGACAGCGGGAAAACTTCTGTTCCATTACAATCCTTGTTAGAACATTGATACACCTTCTCATCTCTAACATCACTTGTTCCATCATCCTTATCATAGGTTTCAAACTTTTGCTCAACTTTGGACTTGCAATAGTTACACCCATCATAATACCACATCTTATCTGAAACGATTGCTACAATAGTTCCAACAACAACAACTTTCTTTGGCTGTTTAATATAATAAAAGAAAAATAATTCATTAAAATTTTGTTAAAATAAAAAAATATAAAACATGAAATGTTAATGAAAAAACAGCAAGTTTTGCAAGTTTTGCAAGAAACCTACAAAACAGATTGAATAAACAAAAATGATTAATTAATAAAAAATAGAAACAATAAATAAAGTTGATAAAATTTTAAAAATATGTTTAAATAATAACACTTACTTTTGCTTGAACGATAGCATGTCATCAAAATTGTCGTTAATGAAAAGTCGTGAACCATCAAAGTTATTAGAAAATCCCCATTTGCCTATACTTGGGTAAAAATAATTTAAACAAAAAGAAAAATATATACAAAGTAACAACATCTAGATACATTGTTTGGTATAAAATGCACTATGAGTTACATACCTTTGTATGTCTTAACAGCACCAAAATGGACAACAACGACAACATGTGCTTCACGCTTTTCACTAACCATGTAAGAATACATGTCCTTAGCGTAATCATCCCAAAGAGTTAAATCGATATGATCATCTCTACAATAGAATATAAGAAAAAAATATAAGTTTAACAACATTTTGTAAATTTGAAAGCATAAAATGGAAAAAAAAAATTAAACACAATTTATAAAATGTATTACTCAATATCTTGAAGCTTAAGATTAAGGCGTTTCCCTTTACTACCATCCTTTTTGTTAGTCTCTTCGATGTTATAACAAACACCAACATAACCAATGAAATCTAACAACAATATAAAATAGATGTCAGCATATATAAGAACATAAAAAAATATATAAAATCCTCAAACAAATATTATGGTATATAAAGATTGTAAATAAAAACTAAACATACCTACTGTCGTACCCTCTTTTATTTTCTGGGAAAGAACATCATTAAACTCAACAAAATTGAAAACGTACTGCGGACCTTCCCATTTATTGCACTTTTCCACAATCGTATGATAGTAAAAAGATAGCTTCTGATTGTTAGGAACAATCTTGAAAGATGCAGTGTTCGCAGCAAGAGATGGCCGTTTTATGATAAGGCATTCATCAACATTAAGATGCCTCTCAAACTTTGAAAATAGCTTATGCAAGCAAGAAGCGTGAATCTTGGTACCCTGTGTGTAAATACATAATAACATGCAAAGGGTATGTTAAAATACAATCAAAATCAGTATAATTAAAAAAAAGATTAAATCATTAATTTACCATTTCATCCATCAGTATCATATCTATACGATATGTCTCTCTTTCATTATCTCTCATCTTCTTCCTCCACAAACTAACAATTTTAACCTTGATAGTGTAGTTTGTGATAAGAGCTTCGATATCGTTCAGCAAGGTGATCTGACCTTCGTTTTCCATTATAGCTAAGAAGAAATCAAATAAATGAATGGACTGTTGCAAAAATATTAGGTTGGCTTAAAAAGAAAACATATGATCTATTTATATCAAATTAATAAAGTTAATATTTATAGTAATATATTATCAATATTTCTAATCAAAATAAACCTCCTTTTTAAAATACAATAAATAAGGAAACGGTATAATTTATAATTAGATAAAACGAATTAACATAAATTCAAATTTGTAAAAACGGAAACTGTACATATTAATTATATAACTTCGGGATATCTTTAATAATTTAAAAATTATTTACAAATATTAACGTAAAATTTTATATTTGTAACATATTTTCTATAATTGACAACCTTTACTAAAATATAAAAAATAGATTTTTTAACATTTTTATGAATAATCAGTTTCTATAATTATAAGCTTGAAATTGCAAAGTAAGTACGAAATTTTATGATTAATGTTATGCAAAGTAAGAACGAAATTTTGAAATTGCAACATACTAAGTGACAGTTGACTTTTTATAATTAAAATGAATATAAAATGGGTTATGTATGTTAAATCTTATATAAAAACCTTATAATGTAACATCTCAAAACTATAATGCAAGGTTTAAAAATGACAATCATAGTGTTATCTATCTATTCTATATGTAGTACTAAAGGTTCATAATACTATCTTATAATAATAACAACACTATACTCTGTGTGCAGAAATATGAAAGATAAAATAAAGAATGGGATTAGGATTGTTTTAAATAATGTTAAATGCTTAATTGATTAACATAAAATTGTGTTTGATATACTTTTTGAAGAAATTAGTAACATCATTAGCATCAGGTAACGATTTATAAAATTTAAAAAATGACTACTTAACACATAGATTAAACTTTCAAGACATAACAAATGATTGGTTAAAAGAAAAGTTAAGATATGAAAAAATGTAATAACTTGAAATTCATAACCATAACGAATGTCAAAAACCAAAAAAACCATATAAAATTTAATATCTAACATATGAAAGGCAAAAAACATGCCCTAAATGTGATATAACTAATGACTACGCTTAACGTAAGGTACAACTCGTTCAACACTCAACACCTGTCATTTTCATCAAAAGAATAGTGAACCGTGTCACGGACCTTATGTAGGATCGGATTGCGACCTAAACGAGTCGTTCGGAAGAGTTCTAGTCCGTTTCAGAGGCGGAAACTAAAAAACGAACATGTAAACAGCTTGTTTCACACTTTAACCCTCTTTTATATTGATATTACAACCTTTACAATCAGAAGAGAAACCGGCAGCACTTCGGTAGACAAATGTTCGAACTGTTCTAACTGTTACAAATGACAAGACAAGTAGCCTATTTATAGAACACTAGATTTCGCTTGAACCACTCAAGCGAAATCCTCTAAAAGTCTCTCAAGCGAAATCTTGTTAAATCTATTCAAGCGACACCATGCAAAACATAATCTGATTTCATGCATTTTGTCCTTTTGTGATGTGATGTCATCGATGATGTCACCTAGATGACGTCATCATGACATCATGTCTTGTTTTGATTCGCACCGAACACGAGACTCGATACAAGACGAAGACGACAGATGTGTGCATCAACAGACTCCCCCTCAGATGTTGACGAGTCTTAAGTGTCGAGTCTTCACAATCTTCAGTCTTTATCAGTCTTTGAACTTTCTTCAGGATCTCTATCTGGCTCTATCCTATCTCCAAATCTCTTTCAGGATCTCTAACAGACTCCCCCTCAAAACATGCTGGGATCGTAGACTGGCTTTTACAGAAATTCAGAATCCTCAGGTATCGAAACCTGGCACTCTATCTGCTATCCTGCACATCCTCTACCCAAAAATAAGATTCACAAAAGAAATATTTAACAATTTATCAAATTTCATGCACCAACATCGACTTTTCTCCAATCAATATACAAACAAACATTAACAATGATCTTTTAACAAATTTTTATCTTTGAAAAACTTTTCAATCAAATTCTCCCAAACCTATTCGTCATGTTTAGCACTTGGAATTTTGAAATTCAGCTCTTCAACATCAGTTGTCTAAAATCTTTTTGAATTTTTTTTCAAAATTTATGCTAAAACACACTGAAAATCTTTTTGGATTTTGAAATAACAGAAATAAAATGCAGAAATGAACTATTTACATACAATATTTTTGTGAGTTTGTGTAAGAGGATCATATCAGTTTTTGAGACAAATCACCAACACCGTTAAGCTTCATTTCATTTTAAGTTCTAAACAATTCACTTAGATTGTCAGTATACTGATCCACTTAAATTTTCACACAAAGTTCAACTGTTTCGAGATACTAATTAGTGTTTTAGGACTTAAACATCTACATGTGTCCCACCTCAGTATATACTCCCGTATCCAGACCCCAATATTCAGTCTTACAGGTGAGTATACCACAGATAATATCTGTAAGGGGAATAAATTATGCAACCGTGATAGCTCAGGTCAGAACTTCCGTTCAGCAGAGAGCCTAGTTGACTTTAAGGTGTGTCCCCTTTAGAGGATCTTTTGAATTACAACAGCCATGATTAGCATTTTTCAATGTTTCATCATTTTTTAGCTGAGGGTGGTGCTATATTTCAAGCAAGCAGAAAGTATTCTCCGGGGACTAGGCCATTGCTTCCGCAAAATCAGAAGTCCCGGGATAATACCCCAGATATCACTGAGTATAAAGACCTAGTATCTCAGAATACGGGACCCTTCAAACAAGATTTCAGGGGTTACCTATATATCCTGGAGGTGTTCCCCACGTAGACGCAAGTAAATTTTATGTTTATATCTCGTCACAATTTACTAAATGTGTAAAAACCTACTGACATATCCACAGTGAGATTGTTTATCACATTTATACCTTCCATTTCTTTAGCATGTTGTGATAGTCCACTGATGTACTATCATTTCCTCTTTTGTACAACAAAACTCATTTTTTTATTTTATCATGTTTTTGGCTTTTTCAAATTTTCTAATGTTTTTGGATTTTCTGAAAATTTTTACTCCCCCTAAAATGCAAACACATTTTAGGAAATTTGAAAATAAACTGTACAATAAAGTGACAACCGATATCGAATCACTTCAGATCGCCATCCACTTGGCATAAACAATCAGAACTTCCCCTCACAACAAACTATTTTCCCATTATGATTTCAAAACACTTAAGTTTGTTTTAATCAAATGGTTTTTCCGGAAAATAAGTTTGATTTTACCAATTGTAGGTTAGGGGTTACATCATATTGTTTCTCAATCATTTATAGAAAATCAGATACAATTTAATGTCCCTGATTTACCACTTGTAAGTCGAAATCACTTTCGTGAATTTCTCAAGAAATGTGCCGATTCCTGCTCCACTTTTACCAACCTGGGAGCTCCGGCAATTCACAATCTGTAAAAATTTAACAAACTTTAAGATTCAATCACACAATCAATCACTAAGAAAGATGCCGATTCCTGATCCGCAATTACAAACTTGGGATCTCCGGCATGTCCGGTTTTTACTCAAACATAACGTCCACCCAAGCCTCACCAGCCTTGCGTGACTTTGGTGGCAAACATCTATCCCACCAACATTTTGATTTATAAAATTCTTGAGCACCTTTTACCTTCCTATCAACCATCTTACCGAAAATATGTTTGACTTTCCCATTGAAAGCCTTCTCAACATCAAATTCTCCCTTATCAGCGAAGAATTGATTTGAGATCTCTACCTTTCCAACCTTCGACTTCCAATTTTCCTTTGACAATGAAGGAAAATTTTCATCGTTCACCTCAGGAACGGAATTAACAATCTTTTTCTCAACAATTGACTCCTCTGATTTTATGGAATCAGATTCATTGTCAGAACTTCTTTCAGATTTTACAATCCATTTTTGTTTGGTTAAATCACCTCTTCTTTTGTAAAACCGTTTTGAACTTTCACCTTTTTCAGAAATAGAATTTTCAAACACTTTCGATTTTTCAGTTGATTGTTTCTTCTCAAAGACAAGTTTTTCTTTCATTTTTGAGTTAGAAGTAACTTCCTGTTTTGTATTGTTGAACTGTTGGCAATTCCAAGCAATATGTCCAACTTTTTGGCACTTAAAGCAAGTTCTTCTTTCAACTCTTTCAGCAAACTGCTTCACATTCCTCTTTATCTCAGCAAGAAACTCTTGATTCGACTGCTTCCAGAATGGTTTCTTCTGCTCATCTTCACAACTTCCACATGCAACAAATTTTGTATTTGGTTTATAAGTTTTCTGATTTTGATAATTTTCAGGAGGAATAAATCCTAAACCTTTCTTTTTGAGATTACCGTTATAGTTTGATTTCTTTCGATAACCATAACCAGAACCATAACCCTTTTTCTTGTTCAATCTCTGTTGAACTCTTGAAGTGTACTTTTTAGGTTTTTCATCAAGATTTAAATCTTTTATATCAGAAATATTAATTTCTGTTAATTTGAAAACCTGTTTGATCATTTCAGTTTTTACACTTCTGATTGGAAATTCCTTATCAGAATATAATTTGTCTGAATCATACAAAGTATATGCCACTTTGATTGACCCGTCATTCAAATTAGATTTTGATAATAGGAATTCTCTATTGTAAACCCTATTAACCGGTGAACTCGGACTCTTTTCTGACGAACTCGGACTTTCAGACTTAAATTCCGGTTTTAACTCCTCATCCGTATCCAACACCTGATCGACAACTTTCTTTAATAACTCAGACTCATGATCAGTGTCAGACGCTGTGAATGTAACATCAATATTGTCTGGTAATTCATCAATGATTTCAGACTTTAACTTGATGTTGACTGCCTTTTTTAGACGCTCTTCATTTGGATTCCTGGGAGAATAAGTTTCATGGATCGGGGGCGGACATCTGTTATACTTGACACTTGGTTTCTTACCAGTATCAGTATCTTCAGTCTTTATGTCCATGAACGCTTCCAGACCTGCAACAGTAGGATAAACACGATCAATCAAGTAATCACATGTAGTGTAACTCAACAGTAATCGTTTAA
The DNA here is from genome assembly GCA_030545235.1 of Helianthus tuberosus. Classification (NCBI taxonomy): domain Eukaryota; kingdom Viridiplantae; phylum Streptophyta; class Magnoliopsida; order Asterales; family Asteraceae; genus Helianthus; species Helianthus tuberosus. Next base: position 120,196,618 of record CM060403.1, read on the forward strand.
TCCTTTCACTCTCAATCTTCTCAAGTTCTACTTCTTTCTTCAACTGTGCACAATCTTCAATATACTCATTAATGACTTTTTGCTTTGTCATTAATGTTGCATTCATTTTATCCATTGCTTTTTCGGTTTCAGTATTCGTCTTTTTTAGACGATCAACTGTGTTGTTGAGCACATCGTACGACTCCTTAATGTACTTCACATCAGACAGTAAGTCTTCTTTAATCTTCTCCAACTCAGCAATATTCTTATCTTTCTCTTCACAAGCTTTGCAAGATTCTGAACACTTCAAACATGGTTTTTCAACTTCAACCAATTTTTCAACTATCTTTTCAATTTCAACAATCTTCTCTATTGCATTTTCAGTCACTGCTTCAACTTTTGTTTCTCCAACTTCTGTCTTTGCCTTTTCATTAGCAAGTAACTTTGCTGCTTCCAGTTCCCTCTTTAAGCGGGCAATCTTCTTCTGATTTAGCATCTCAACTTTATCTGCATAGAAAAAATTAAAACTATCAGACTCAATGCTTTTTCTACATTTGTTAAGATATTCTTCCTCATCATCGGTATCTACATCGCTTCCAAGATCTGGAAAAATTGGGATTCTTTTCTGCTTAACCTCATCTTCACCTAGAATTCGAGCAACAAAGCATGATTCTGATGGAATGTATTTATCCCAACTAAATCCCTCGGCAACTTTTTCGTCATCTTGATTGATAAGTAAAGCTTTCTTCTTTCCATCATCAGTAGCATGAGCATGTACAATTTGAGGTTGTTGAGTAGTCTGATGGAAGATTGATTTCTGGTAATAATTGTTTCTATCTTGATTCCCGGTAGTTTCTTTACTTTTGCACTCTCGTTTAAAATGACCTTTTCCTTTACAACGGAAACAGGTAACCTTTGATTTATCAAATCCCAATGGAGAGGTAGCCATTCCTCGAAATTCATCCCTACCAGTAATCTCTTGAAACTTCTCAGCTCTCCTCCAAGCACTTGCTAAGCACCATTTGATATCCATCACTTCAAGTTCTTCAGCATCAATTTGGTCGTAATCTTCTTTGGTAAGCATCGGATTCCCAATCTTCCCACCGATCAAACTTTCGTAAGATTCTAACATAGTAACCAGTGATGCCATGTGTTGCTTGGCAACTTCCGGAGACAGATTCTGACCATTTTGAATGTTTAAAGTAACATTGCACTGAAGATTTGTTGAGTTTTGTCGTTGATAACTTGATGTTGTGCTGTTTGGATCAAAACTTGAGAACGAAGGTGAAGATCCACCACTTTGTGTCACACTACTACCCTTTGTTCCAGATGAACTGTCAGCACTGAAACCAGTTTGGATCTTTGGACTAGGGCTGGGGTTAGTCTCAAACTTGTTCCCTCGGTAATACAAACTGACATCTTGTTTGGCATTTGGATTTGTCATGATAGCTGTTTTCTGAATATCTAACTCATGCTCTTCAATCCTCTGAATAAACTGAGCCAAATTCATATTTTCAGACTTTCTTGTATGTTTTAAGATCAGCAAATACGTTCCCCATTTCTGTTGTGGTAATGCTTCAGCAAGTTTATCAACCCACTCATCATCCTCTTTATCAATGTTAAATCTTTTCATTTCCAAGACTAGATGACAATATCTATCAATGGTATGCTTTGTAGTTTCATGATCGAAGGCTGAAAACATATCAAATGATTTTTTCAGTAAAGCCTTTCTATTCTTGATCATATCTGCGCTTCCTTGGAATTTCTGAATCAATGCTTCCCAGATTGATTTAGCTGTACCATTATGTTGGAGCAAAACAAATATATCTTCTTTTATTGCTTGCTGAAGAATACTGATCATCATTTTCTCACTTGTGAATTTTAATTTGTCAATCTCTGAGTAATCCTCAAATGCTTTTTCCATCCCACGGTCATTCTTTGGTTTCTCATAGTCTTTCAACAATGAACACCATGCATCAAACTTGTAAGCTTGTACCCAGTTCTCAAATCGATTCTGCCATCCTTTAAATTCTTCAATGTACATAAGCTTTGGTGGTTTTTGATGCGTTCCCGTTTCATTTTCACTATATAAATTTTCAGCAGCAGTAACCGGAGCAACTGGTGTGGCAAACGCGTTGTAGAAATCCTCTTCCATGTCTTCGGCAAATACCTTGCAAGTACCTTCAAGCGAAATCCCGAGTAATACAGTTCTGAAGCGAAATCAACTATTCTATCTTGAAGCGAAAACAGAAGTTAAGTCTTGAAGCGAAATCAATTGTTTGTTGAAGCGAAATCTGATATCAGGTTCTATTTCAAGCGAAATTAACTATTTCGCTTCAAACACTCAATGCTTTCAAGCGAAACTCTGCTGAATGTTATGAACTCTTTCAAGCGAAATCAAGTTTTTGTCCAGTTTTTGTCATTTTTACTTTGAATTTCGGTCTCAAACTTTCAAGGCTTTGTTAGACTACTGTTTTATACAAATTGTGAAAAACTCAGACCAATTTGACCGTTAAATCTCATCCAGATTGAAAAAGAAGGTGTAGAAATCAGAAAATAGATGATATCAAGCTAAACTCTTCTTCCTGTGTTCTGATACCAATTGTAGGATCGGATTGCGACCTAAACGAGTCGTTCGGAAGAGTTCTAGTCCGTTTCAGAGGCGGAAACTAAAAAACGAACATGTAAACAGCTTGTTTCACACTTTAACCCTCTTTTATATTGATATTACAACCTTTACAATCAGAAGAGAAACCGGCAGCACTTCGGTAGACAAATGTTCGAACTGTTCTAACTGTTACAAATGACAAGACAAGTAGCCTATTTATAGAACACTAGATTTCGCTTGAACCACTCAAGCGAAATCCTCTAAAAGTCTCTCAAGCGAAATCTTGTTAAATCTATTCAAGCGACACCATGCAAAACATAATCTGATTTCATGCATTTTGTCCTTTTGTGATGTGATGTCATCGATGATGTCACCTAGATGACGTCACCTAGATGACGTCATCATGACATCATGTCTTGTTTTGATTCGCACCGAACACGAGACTCGATACAAGACGAAGACGACAGATGTGTGCATCAACACCTTAATTCTAGCAACTTTCATGAACTTCTTCCAACTGCTTAACGCGTATCGCCAACCTCCGTCGCTTTTTTTTTTCACGTCTGGTACCGTTGGTAAATTGCTGTGGCGGATCCAGATGCATAAGCCTAACGGTGATATCCTTTAAACCTTCATCAAGTCTAGCCATCCGTGAAACAGGATCAGGAATCCTCTGTATTGTTGTAAAAATAAAATTAATAATAAATATGAAACTAAAAGAATGATGTTTATTAACTAACAAAAGAAGTATAACACTTGTTTTTTAGCGGTTTGTAAAATGATATTAAAACTTACAAAATAACGTTCACCAGCCATACGAATAAAACGACGAACACCACCATGTATTTCTTCATCAACTTCATTTTCAACATCGATAGGTGCAACTTCAGCCTGCAAATTAAATATATAACATGTATTACATTAACATATATAAAATATATAATTAAGTACCAAAATTTAACTTACCTCATCGACATCTACAGCAGGAAAATTCATTTCAACACCGTTTTTTCCAAAAAAAAATTAAATGGAAAAAATGACCAAAACCTTTTGTAAATAACAAAAAACAACCAGCCTTCAACTGTAACTGACTAACAATTACGTCAATACCAACGGTAAAACCGACTTTACCGTCAAACGTTTCAATGGCAACTTTAAACGTATTGTTATCCATAATTACAGTAGATATTACATCATTTGAGGAATAATCATAAACTTTTGGCAGGATACATTCAGGAATAACCTGTGGGAATGATAAAAAAAATTAGTCTTAATATAAGTAAAGTAATACATCAATACATTACGAAAAATAAAAATAGAATTTATCTTACATAAAAATGAGATGATGGAGGGAGCAGAAAGAGCCACGACTAACATGTTAATTTAAACGTAGTATAATCTACAGGATTAAATACTACTAAACAGCCTTTGGTTAGTCGCAAATGTTCTACAACATTGGACCAACCATGAAAAAAGAATAACTTTCCTTTAGAAGAGCTTAAATAAACATTAAATAATCGGTCATCTTCAGTGTGTATCATAACATTTGTAGGGCTTTTATCTACACCCCATAGTTTGTACGCAGCGTCATCTGGAATGGACTAATAAAACAAACAAATGCAAAATGAATTATAATTATAGTGAGAAGATATAAAAAGTACAATAATAATAAACTGTATTTAATAATAAGAAAAACAAAAGAAGAAAAATAACTTATGTAATAATTTATCATTTACCAGAATAAGTTCATCTGCTACATTCATTAACCTACAGAACCAGGGTCCTCTGAAACTGATTTAAAAATTACGATGTTAATAAAGTGTAACATGTTAAGGTTAGTGTGAGAAAAAAACAAATAAATGAAAAAAAAAACACAGATTCTACAAATGAAATGTTACATAAAGTAACAAAATAAACAAAAAATACCTTGATGAACTTTCAGCCATATCAAATACCTGTAAAAACAGGTTACATAAACAAACCACGTCAGATGAATTATTAAAAAAATATAAATAACAACCAAAAAAACAATGTGAACGACATCTATTAATATAATTCAGTATGTAACAAACATCATCAAAAGTATCTTTTATTCCAAAATCTAGAACAAATGGAGGCAACCGATGATATAACCATTATGATACATCATAATAAAAAATCTTGTAACCAACTGATTTACACTGACAATTAACAAAATTTAAACCACCTTAAACTATACATTCATATTATCCTATCATCAAATACAGATAAAGTGACCTCAAAAATTGATAGATTAAATAAACATGTGAAATAAAAACAAAATCATAAGAATTTCCATGACAATCAGAATCAGGGTTTGTATAACATAAACTTAAACAATACATCAGACTGAAAAAATCATATAAATAGAATCATACTAAATAAAAAAATAAAATTAATAAAAAAAACTATATTCAATAACAATCGGATTCGGGGTTTCCTATAAACATCACATTCTGCATCAAAATCGGTTTTAGGGATTTGTATAAACATCATATTATATAACAAAACCATAATCTTAAAACCCCTAAATCAACATATTTTACAATGCCAAGAGGATTTATGCTTTTGAACATATTTTTCAATCCCAATCGGATTTAGGGTTCAATAAACATAAACATAGTTTAAACACATTAAATAAAAGGAAAAACACATGAATAATGATTAAAGAAGGAATTTAACAAAAACAACTTACAGATTTATAGAGCGATATGTCAAATTCAGATATCGATTCAAGAAAAAGTAGATGTAGATGAAGACGGTGAAGAATGTAAAACCATCTATATATGTAGATCCACTGAAGAAATTCATTTTTATATGGAAACCGATGGTATTCTTGGAAGAAGATTGGAGGGAAGTTGAATAGTTGATTGGAACCATAACTGCAAAGGAAGTAAGTAATTTTTTTAAAAAATACAACGGCAACCTAATTATAGAAACAATGTCTAATTACAGAAACAGACTTATAATTTCAAATTCATAAATTAAGCTTAAAAACATTACTCTATTTATAGAAAAAAAAAACATTTCTAAAAATAAATTAAAGATATCTTTAAAGCAAATTTGAAAAAATGATAACTGAAAAATCAAATTATAATATTTTCAAAACACTGTTAATTTAATAAGAATAAGGCAGACTATATATATAAAAAACAATATCAATTAAATTCAATTAAATATATTATTAATTAAAAAAATGATAACACATAAAACATTCATAATATATTATTAATTAAAAAAACTGAACAGAAAACATGAAATTATATATGATAAAGTTAAAAAAGAAAAAAAAAAGTATAAGATTTAACTAACCTTTGTTGCTTGACGAATGGTGGGATTCCGATTGTTATGACGGTGTTAGGGATTCACATGAAAAAAAATCAAGAAAAATCAGTAACTGCGATAAATATGATCGGATCTACAGAAATCAAGAAAAATCAAAAACTTGATTTTGTTTGAAACAAAAATCAACAAAAACCTCTGGTCTAGATTTTTGCTTTTAAAAAAAGTAAACATGTTGAATCGGTTAGATTAAAGATGAATACTACATAAACAACAAAGTAAAACACCATACTTTCAAGATTTATGGTCAGATCTACAAAAATCAGACCAAAGAAGAAGTTAATATAAGTACAAACAATGTTTATAAATTTAACTTTATATAGAAAGGAATAACATAAAATCAAACTCCGATCTTGATTCAGAACATATAATAACAAATATTTAGCTTCAATTTAGTGTATTTACCTTTGATGTTGACCTATTTTTTGTAAACTTGTTGAGAATATAACCGATTGTAGAAGAAAAGGAAGAGAGAAGAGGGTAAAGTTGAGGTAGGTATGAATGAGAGAAAATAAAATGAAGTAGGTTTTAAATGATCCGAATATTTTTGTTAAGGTATATTCGGAAACAAAAAACCCGACCCAAAACAATTCGCATCCCGCCTCTTTTTTCTTGAAATCGTGATTGTAGAAGCAAATGTGATTTCCCTCCTAAACTCAACACAATAACTTGCCACATCAGCAAAAATGGCCAAAGACAAATGCCACCTAGCCCAAATCCATCTCATTTATATATATATATATATAGATATGATGATCATTTCATTTGATCATCACCTAGGATTATATTTCCTATCATACTCTGTCCGTTATCTCTTTTGAATATTTCCTACATTTCATATACTTCAATACACACATGAAATCTGATCCGAACTCCAACACTAATTGTAACGCCCTGCTTTATCGTACTTTCCTTAATTAGAAAGATCGTCTTGTATTTCTATTTTTGGAATCTTGTATTCTTGTATTTCATCATTTCGTTGTATCGTTGTAAAATCCGAGACTTAGATCACAAATAAAATTCATATTTCTTACAATTCATGTTTTACATATTCATACTTATTCATATGTTTGAATTTATTATGCATATGATAACCTATTCGTAATTCTTACAAAATGTGTTAAACTTACAAATACTTGTCATACATGCTCAATTCATGCGTATACGATACTTATTCTTGACACATATACTTATTCATACTTGTTTTAGACTTATTTTATGTTTTAATTGCATAATACACCCTTACACTTTACCTTTTATGCTTAAAATACCCTAAAACCTATCTACCACAAACTATAAGGACCAAAAGTGTCAAAATATCAAGCAAAAACACGAAACCAAGTGGGTCGCGGGCCGCGACTGGGCCACCCCTCCTCTCCCGCGCCCCGCCAGAGACCCAATCCGGCAGAATGTTGTTCCCAGCTCGTTTATTGGCCATTTTTGTGTTTGTTTAGGTGTGTTTTCTCCATTTAATGTCATCTAACTTAACCTAATCACTTCCTATAAAACCCAACTCATTTCCACACTTCTCTCACTTTACAAACTCACTAATCCCACTCTCTAAACACTCCAAACCAGTTACAAAATAGTAGCAAAAGGCAGATTCGTATCAAGTTACAAAAGTGAGTTTAAACGCACTTATCTTCCATCTTTTTCACTTCTTCTTGCTTCTTAGCACTTGGAACACCTATATGAATGTTTCCATAGGTTTTCCATGGAAAATCAAATATGGAACATCACCATAATGAGGTTAAAAGTGCAAGAACTTTCTATTTTGAACAAGAACTTTGTTAAACATTCTTGAACTCATGTTTTAACCATACATTCCTATGGCCTTATGCCACTAATCAAGTCTATTGTAATATACAAATTCAGAGGTTTTACTCCTCTAAACTTTCTGTTTTATAAGTGTTTCTAACCCACAAGTGTTGAATAAGACTTGAGCTTGTGTATGTGTGATTACTTGGAAAGTGTTAAAATATATGTTTATTTCCAATTTAATGTCAAAACATATTTTCAAAATTTTCATGTAAATATTTTCTAATTGAGCTCATTTACACTACATGATGAAAACGTCTGGGCTGCTGGTTTCTAATCACGGGATGGAAATTGGGCTTGCATAAGGATGGCTCGCATAAGGATGGGCTGGCACATATGGGCTCGCAGTTGGTGTCAAACCCCAACCGATGGCGGAAACAGCGGGGTGCGAGCACTAAGCGTTCAGATTGCTCATGAGATTCCACAATACTAGAAATTTCATAATAGATTAAATTGATTCAACATTGTCTAAAACGAATAACCATCACATTAAGTATCAAATTACAACAATTATAAAATATTGTTCAAAATTTAATTAACTACGTGGGTTTCTAAGCATTACCCTAGCTTGATTCCATAGTTCCAGCATCTATCAGCCTGCAACATGTATTAAAATAGGGTCAGTACAAAAATGTGCCGGCGAGTATACAAGTTTGAATAATAGCATAATAGATTAAATCAACTCATATCCATATGTAGTGCAACAAAATAGTTTCAGCCATGCTAGTGTTCGCAATCCAACAAGTGATAGCTCAAGTATCCCGATGCTTTGTTGTTTTCCCAAGTCTCAAGGAAAACTAGAATACTCCTAACAATACCCCCGAGAATAATGGGGAGGTGCATCTCCTATAGTGCTACTATTGTTAAGGCGGAACTACACACCCTGGATTAAATGTTCACATAGCACAAAATAGAATACAAGAATCACAAGTTTCACATGCATATAGGATAGAGCTTAGTTTGCAAAAGTCTCAAGTATCGTAGTTTAATAGAATACATGTTACATCCCAAAGTTTAAGACAAAAAGGGATCGAGTATACTCACAGTGATTGCTTAACAGATCAACTGTTATTGGATCAAAGGGAGCTCTTTAGAATTAGGCTGATTAGATTACAACGGATGAGTGTCGGACAGAACAACGAGATTGCACAAAGTGTCGGATCAGTCATCTCGATCAGATGACTATTCGATCGGATGGCTATCCGATCGGACTGCCATTCGATTGGGGTGGCAAGTATACAAGGGAACGGATGGTTATCCGATCAGGTGGCTATCCGATCGGGTTGCCACTCGATTCAAGGTTGACAAAAGTGTGTGGGAAATGGATGGCTATCCGATCGAGTCGCCACTCGATCCAAGTTCCAGATCCATTGTTGCCTCGATCGGATGGCAGTTCTATCAGATGGCTATCCGATCGAGCTGCCACTCGACGATCATGACTTCAAAGTTTCAAGTGTTTTAAAGTCAATGGGACAGGTGCTACTCAATCGGGCGGTTGTTCGATCGGATGGCTATCCGATCGGATTGCCACTCGATCGGGTCATCCTTGTCCCGTTCCTAAACTCGTAAGTCGTAAAATCTCTAAGTTTATGTTTAAACAGCGACGTTATGGTACGTATTGAGACAATGGTAAACACATCGGTGTTCAGTCGATCCGATCGGGCGGGAATCACCCCGGTCCGTTTAGTCGTCAGTTCGTGATGATATTTATGTCAAAATTCGTACCCCGGTCGTCTTCTCCGGTAACAATCCCTTTCCAAGCCGACTCCAGACTAATAATCAAGTCTACAGTCCGTTTAGATCTGGATCTCACCGTCTTATGTAAAATTTTAAGAAGAGATGAAGATAAACATAGGTTTTTAGCTTGAAAAGTGTAGATCTAGTATAGATTTAGTGTAAAACGCATGGAATTCCTTAGATCTAAGCAAGATCTTGGCTAGGCTGACATCACACAACAGTTTGGTAGAAACCGCCATGGTGACATCACGTTCAAGAGCTCAGATCCGAGAGATTTCATGGTGAAAAGTGAGATTTCAAAGAAGAATCTCATAGAGAATGATGTGTAGATCAAAGATGTACAAGAATCTAGTGTAAAACGTACCGAAATCACCGAGAAATCGAAGAAAAGGAGAGTGTGTGAGTCTGGTCGAGTGAGGCTGTCACATCAGTGAGAATGGTGATGTGACAGGCCTATTTATAGTGTGAAAAGGATGGTTAAGGCAGTGTGCACGGATCGGATGGCAACTCGATCGAGTGGCCATCCGGTCGGGTGCTCATCCGGTCGGATGGTCATCCGATCGGATTGCCACTCGGCCAGACCATCATTTCCGCGTTTTCGTCTTTGATTCGTTTTGCGTGTTAGATTAAGCGTTGCGTATTATTGGGTAATAGCATAACTAGATTATAGCAATAACACAAAAGTTTTCAAAGTTTCATAGTTTCCGCCAGTGACAAGACTCCAGTCCCTCGTTCAACTAAGTCTCACGTTTCACGAGCCTCAAGAGTCAAGCACCAAAGTATCAGGAATTAGACATTCCAAGTATCTAGAATTAGGCATTTCAAGTATCTAGAATTAGGCATTCCAAGTATTTAGATTTAGACATTCCAAGTATTTAGATTTAGACATTCTAAGTATTTAGATTTAGACATTCCAAGTATCTAGAATTAGGCATTCCAGCTAGTTAGATTTAGACATAGAATTCACCAAGTACCAAAAGTATTAACGACTACATAGTTTAGGGACTAAAATTGGCAATATCTAAAAGTCTAGGGACGTAGGTATTACAGTCTCCCCTCCTTTAGGAGATTTCGTCCCCGAAATCTAGGAAGAAGACTGCTCGAAGAGCTGCGGATACTTTGTCTTCATCCCACTTTTCAGTTTCCAAGTGAATTTGGCGCCACGCTTTCCTTCCCAACGAACCTTGACGATGGGAATTTTGCTGCGCCTCAGTCGCTTGACACCCTGATCCATGATTTCGACCGGTCTCTCCACAAAGTATACAACTTCGTTTATTTGCAAGTCTTCAAGAGGAACCTGTAGTTCCTCGTCGGCTAGGCATTTACGTAGGTTGGATACGTGGAACACTGGATGCACATTGTTTAGTTCATGTGGCAGATCGAGTTCGTATGCCACCTTGCCAATCCTTTCGAGTATCTTGAAAGGACCCACATAGCGAGGAGTGAGCTTTCCCTTCTTACCAAAATGAACTACTCCCTTCCAGGGAGATACCTTGAGAAGGACTCGGTCACCAACATCAAATTCCAGAGGCATACGCCTACTATCAGCATAGCTCTTTTTTGCTCCTAGCCTTGATCAAGTTATCACGGATATGAAGAATCTTTTCCGTTGTCTCTTGAATGATTTCAGGGCCAGTAAACTGCTTGTCACCAATCTCATGCCAGCTGAGAGGAGATCGGCACTTGCGGCCATACAAAGCTTCGAAAGGAGCCATCTGAATACTGGAATGATAGCTGTTGTTGTACGAAAACTCAATCAATGGTAAATGTACATCCCAGTTACCACCAAAGTCGATGACACAAAAACGGAGCATATCCTCTAGGGTCTGAATAGTACGCTCGGTCTGCCCATCCGTCTGAGGATGAAAGGCCATGCTAAGATTCAAATGAGTACCCATAGCGGATTGAAAGGTTTGCCAAAGACGTGAAGTAAAACGACCATCATGGTCCGAGATCATGTCAAAAGGTATGCCATGACGGCATATAATCTCATTAGTATAGATTCGAGCAAGTTTCTCCACTTTATAATCTTCACGAATAGGAAGAAAGTGGGCTGATTTGGTCAAACGGTCAATTATCACCCAGATACTATCGTAACCAGAAGGTGTTCGAAGTAGCTTGGTAATAAAGTCCATAGCGATGCTATCCCATTTCCAAACTGGGATTTCGGGTTGTTCTAAGAGTCCTGAAGGACGTTGGTGTTCGGCCTTAACTTTCATACAAGTAAGGCATTTAGAAACATATACAGCAATGTCCCTCTTCATGCCAGACCACCAATAAGTTGCACGCAAATCATGGTACATCTTATCAGCGCCCGGATGAATAGAGTAATGGGACTTGAGAGCCTCATTCATAATGAGCTCACGGAGATTATCACGATCCGGTACCCAGATGCGATTTAGGTAATATAGGAGTCCATCAGGTTTTGGTTCGAGTTGATCAATCTTAGCACCTTGGATTTCCACTTCTAGACTTCCTTCCTTAGCTGACGAATATTGGGCGTCACGAATACACGCATGGAGACCATTAGAGATACAAATAGCATTCACATGAGTTTTACGACTAAGAGCATCGGCCACTACATTCGCCTTGCCAGGATGATAGCGAATTTCGCAGTCGTAGTCATTAAGCAATTCCACCCAACGTCTCTGTCGCATGTTCAGTTCCTTTTGGTAAAAAATATGTTGAAGGCTCCTATGGTCAGTGAAAACCACACACTTAGTTCCATACAGGTAGTGTCGCCGTATCTTTAACGCGAACACAATTGCACCAAGCTCCAGATCGTGAGTAGTATAGTTTTTCTCATGCACTTTGAGTTAACGGGAGGCATAAGCAATAACCTTGTCTCGCTGCATGAGCACACAACCCAAACCAAGGTTTAAGGCATCGCAGAACAGGAGCATTACACAAGAGAGTCTTAAGAGTCTGAAAAGATTCCTCTTGCTCGGGACCCCAAGCAAAAGGTCTCTCTTTCTGAGTCAACGAGGTGAGAGGAACAGCGATCTTAGAGAAGTTTGAAATGAACCGGCGGTAATACCCCGCCAATCCTAAGAAGGAACGAACCTCAGATGCATATTTAGGCGTACTCCAATTCTTCACAGCTTCGATTTTAGACGGGTCAACATGAATACCTTGCTTACTAACGACGTGACCAAGAAATTGTACTTCATTAATCCAAAACTCACACTTACATACAGACGTTCACCACGAAAGAGTTCAAGCATCAGGTGTAAATGACGAGCATGGTCAGCTTTAGTTTTTGAATAAATGAGAATATCATCAATAAAGACTATCACAAAACGATCGAGATAAGATTTACAAACACGATTCATGAGATCCATGAACACAGTGGGTGCGTTGGTCAATCCAAAAGGCATGACCACGAACTCGTAGTGCCCATAACGAGTACGAAATGCGGTCTTGGGTACATCATCCTCGAGTACACGAAGCTGATGATAGCCAGAACGAAGATCGATTTTCGAGAAACATGATGCGCCTTGTAGTTGGTCAAATAGATCATCAATACGGGGAAGAGGATAACGATTCTTAATGGTAAGCTTATTAAGTTCACGGTAGTCGATGCACATACGGAACGAACCATCTTTCTTCTTGACGAATAGCACGGGAGCACCCCACGGCGAGGTACTTGGATGAATGAATCCCTTGTCGAGTAGTTCCTGAAGTTGGCTGGATAATTCTTGCATCTCGGAAGGTGCAAGACGATAGGGAGCCGTGGCGACAGGAGTCGCACCAGGTACGAGATCAATACGGAAATCAACAGATCTAGGAGGAGAAAGACCAGGAAAATCTTCGGGAAAGATATCAAGGAAATCACACACTACTAGAACATCGCTTATGTCCTTCCCCTTGCCCTTTTGTTCCATCACGTGGGCCAAGAAGGCAAAGTTTTGTTTACGTAAGCATCTGTTCGCTTGAGTGCATGACATCAGCCTTAGTCCTTTCGGAGGTCGGTCTCCATAAACATGCAAAATATCACCGGACGGAAGAGGTAAACGAACAAACTTCTCGTGACAAGCAATCTCGGCATGATTCTTACGCAACCAATCCATACCGATAATGACATCAAAGCTACCCAATTGCATGGGTATTAGATCAATAGTAAACACGTGGTCGTTAAGAATCAAGGAACAACCACAAAGGATAGAATTGACTAGAATAGACTTCTCATCGGCAATCTCCACCAAAAACGACTTGGGTAACTTAGAGCGTGCATAGTTTAACAAAGATTCGAATTCCATGGACACAAAACTTCTATTGGCACCAGTATCAAATAGAATTGAAGCATAAGGTTATTCACAAGAAACGTACCATTAACGACGTCATTGTCGTTACGAGCCTGGTTAGCATTGAGATTGAACGCTCGTCCACGAGCGGCTGGCTACTGATCCTTGTTCAGCTGAGGACACTTGTTACGAAGATGAGTAGCATCTCCACATTTGTAGCATGCACGAACAGTGTTGACTGGCTTTGGATTCTGCGGAGGAGCTGAGAGAGCTAGTAAGGCTGCCTGAGCTGGGGCTTGCTGAGCTGGTTGAGCAGGATTACCTTGACGAAAATAGGGAGTCGTGTGACCATAGCGATTGCAGTTGGTGCACAGACGACATGCAGAGGTAGTAGGATGATGAAAGTTACAGGTGGTACACTACCCATTATACTGCTTCTTGACCTCAGGAGCAACAGTGATTGGAGCAGCAGCAGGAGCAGGTTTAGCAACAGGGTTTGCAGTAGGAACAATAGCATTGCATCTTGAACCCTAAGACTTTCGCCTCTTGTTCTTGCTACCACTTGGCTGCTGGGTAATTTGATGTGCAGACTTAGAGGAGGCAGGATTAGCAAACTGCTTATCACAAACGTGGTTGTTGTTGAGACTAGCTGCGAGACGGTAGACTTCCTCAATATTTCTGAGTTGAGCTGCTTCAATAGAATCACGCATAGCAGGAGGTAGACCATGATGTACTTGGTTATCATTTGTTTAGGGGTAGAAACCAAATGAGGAACAATCAAGCTGAGCTGCTTGAAACGGGTAGTATAAGCCAGATTATCATCACCAATCTGCTTCAAGTGCCAGAACTCTTCTTCAAGTTTCAGTTGTTCATGAGGAGGGCAGAATTCAAGCATCATCAATTCTCGCACCTCAGCCCATGGAAGAGCATAGGCTTCTTCATTCGATCGGATGTTTCTCTTATTTGTCCACCACTCTAACGCTCTGCCTTGAAACATTCCCGTTGCACTCCTAGCCTTAAATGTTCCGGGCACTCGCTGTTAATGAAGGTAACCTCGATGCTGTCAAACCACTCGAGCATAGCAGTTACCCCATCACTGCCCGTGAAAGACTTAGGGTTGCAAGAGACAAAATGCTTATAGGTGAACTTGGTAGAATTTTCATTCTCCGTCTTAGAGTCAACAGAAGAGGGCGGAGTGTTCGATCATTGGATCTCAGAGATGATTTTTGGCACGACTCGAGCGATCTGGTCGGCCAAAAGGACATCATCTTTTTTTTCTGAGACTTTTCCCTGGATCTCTTGAGAGTGTCGGAGAGCTTTCGAGAAGACATCCTAAAGATCCAACAAGAGGATCATATAAGTCTAGATTAATATAGATTCATACACGATAGACTAAGACTCAAGATTCACATAGATACCGCAACCTATGACCTTCGCATGGCACGCTGTATGAAGTTTGGCGACATGTCAGAAACGCTTATATATAGGAAGTACCAGCGGCGTATCCACCACACTTCGGGCATAATCGCTTCGACCTCGTACTCGGTGTCATGTTACGTGTCGCAAAACACACTTATAATCATTATCATAGATTCACATAGATTTCATTAGATTACGATAGGTTTCAAATAGTCTTCAATAGATCCAATAGACTTCAATAGACTTCAATAGATTTCATAGTTTTCCATAGATTTCAATAGATTAGTGTTAACAATCCAGAAACAACGAAATCCTGCATGGCACGTGCTACGAAATTTCAGCAACATGATGGAAGCACTTATATATAGGAATTACCAACGGCGTATCCACCATGCTTCAATCATGCCACGTCCGTCTCGTCGTCGGTGTTATGCTTCGTTAACCACCACATTAGAATTCACCACAAGATTTCCACATAGATTGACCCAAATAGATTCAACAACATAGATTAACCCAAATAGACTTCACAACTTCAATCCCGAGCCTACAAAACTATGAACTACACTTAGCGCATGGTACGAAGACTTGATAACATGCCAGAATCACTTATATATAGGAAGTACCAGCGGCGTATCCACCATGCTTCGGACATGCCACTTCCTCCATGTCTTCGGCTCTAGGCTACGTTTCGTATTTTGTTTCTCAAAACATCACCTACGTAGCTTACACATAGATTTCACTAGAGTACACAATAGGTTTCACATAGGTTTCACATAGATTACACAAATAGTTCTTCCATAGCTTTAGAATTCAACATCCTTATCGATCCGCAGACCCTAAGTTTCGCATAGTACTTGGTACGAAAGTTGGTAACATGTCGGAAACACTTATATATAGGAAGTACCAGCGGCGTATCCACCATGTTTCGGACACGTCACTTTTCCCTCGTATTCCATGTCATGTTACATCTAGTGCCTTATAACCATAATATCACATAGATTGATCAGATAGATTAATATTGTAGATAAAATTCTTAGATTTAGTTTGATCCTGAGAGATTGGGATTTAGGCTTTAGATTGTGGACATACGTGCGATTTGTAAAAAGTCCCAAATTAAACAAAGACTCAAGATAAACGAAGAATCAAGTTTAAAACCATACGAAAAATAGAGATAACATAAAAGACAGGCTCATAAAACATAGAGTGTTCCGGGTAGAGGAACGGTGACTAACCAAAGTGATTCGAACCCCTTTCAAATTGAGATAACGTGTCTTGACTTACTTAGACAAATACGTCATCGATGTTAGGCCTACGATATTTGTCCTTTTAATCATTTCACGTTCCTAATTGATTGGGAATTTCGAGACTTTGGCGAGACATAAAGAAAATCAAGGAGTGGGACTAGTTGTCATGGTCTGAGTTTCACCTCTAACTTAACAACATCGCACCTTAACAGCGTTGGTACTTATCCGCAGACAAGACCTACTAGAATAATAGAGAGGTTTTCCATCAAGGTTCAGATGTCACTCCTGACTTGAGGGTAAATCTCATGCAAAATACAAACACTAATTGACAGTGTTTTCAAAGTATCAAGTGTATATTGTGTCAGCCTTAGGAAAGACATGTAAGCTTAACAGGAAAATGTGCTGCTAGGAAGCAGATACGGTGGAATGCATAAGTCTTAAACAACAAATAGGAGTCAAGATTCCTAGAACTATAGACTAGGGCAAGTATTCCTACTTATCCTAATTCCCTATAGTTATGGCTCTGATACCAATCTGTCACAGCCCAACCGATGGTGGAAACATCGGGGTGCGAGCACTAAGCGTTCAGATTGCTCATGAGATTCCACAACACTAGAAATTTCATAATATATTAAATTGATTCAACATTGTCTAAAACGAATAACCATCACATCAAGTATCAAATTACACTAATTATCAAATATTGTTCAAAGTTTAATTAACTACGTGGGTTTCTAAGCATCACCCTAGCTTGATTCCATAATTCCAGCATCTATCAGCCTGCAACATGTATTAAAATAGGGTCAGTACAAAAATGTACCGACAAGTATACAAGTTTGAATAATAGCATAATAGATTAAATCAACTCATATCCATATGTAGTGCAACAAAATAGTTTCAGCCATGCTAGTGTTCGCAGTCCAACAAGTGATAGCCCAAGTATCCCGATGCTTTGTTGTTTTCCCAAGTCTCAAGGAAAACTAGAATCCTCCTAACAATACCCCCAAGAATAATGGGGAGGTGCAACTCCTATAGCGCTACTATTGTTAAGGCGGAACTACACACCTTGGATTGAACGTTCACATAGCACAAAATAGAATACAAGAATCACAAGTTTCACATACACATAGGATATAGCTTAGTTTGCAAAAGTCTCAAGTATCGTAGTTTAATAGAATACATGTTACATCCCAAAGTTTAAGACAAAAAGGGATCGAGTATACTCACAGTGATTGCTTAACAGATCAACTGTTATTGGATCAAAGGGAGCTGTTTAGAATTAGCCTGATTAGATTACAACGGATAAGTGTCGGACAGAACAACGAGATTGCACAAAGTGTCGGATCAGTCATCTCGATCGGATGGCAAGTGTACGAGGGAACGGATGGCTATCCGATAGGGTTGCCACTCGATTCAAGGTTGACAAAAGTGTGTGGGAAACGGATGGCTATTCGATCGGGTCGCCACTCGATCCAAGTTCCAGATCCATTGTTGCCTCGATCGGATGGCAGTTCGATCGGATGGCAGTTCGATCCAAATACTCATACACCTACGTTTCCTCGTGTAGAAGGACTTGGTGTTCCATCCTCAAACAACCAACAACTCGTCACGGAATAACAAGTGGAGTAGCACGCCGCCCGTCGGGGTCTTGTTAAGTCTTTATTTACTCTTGAACGGTCTAGTCACTTTTGTGGCGAGAGACGCTAAATACTAGTGGACACTTGGGTTTGACATATTGTGATGCATGCTAGTTACCTTGTTTACAAATTGTCATGTGGATTCGAGAAAATGCTTTTATACTTATGCTATATTTATACAATCTTGTGTACTTGCCAATGCTTTCGCATTAACACTTTATTTTAAACATGTTACAGATTGATGGTGATGATCGTATGAATCTAGTAGGGATGACTAGAAACATGCTTAAGAAGTTACTAGATTTGAATTATTATGTTATGTTGAACTCGTTGTATTGTCTTTTGTTTGTTGTAATTTGAATTTCATGTAATGTATTTGACAATTTGAGTTATGCAATGAAAACGGGTTTGATTTAAATATTGTCACAATTAGCGTTATGTGTGATGAGCAATCTTTTTCGTTCCACTTCGATGATTCCGCCATTGATTGGGGTGTGACACTAATACCATAAGAACATCATTGTGACATCGATGTCGTGACATCATCCATAGTGGTGTGATTAGACTATGACGTCTTTGATCTCTCTATATGCATGTGAGAGTATTTAAGCCATCATTATTTTGTTAATTGTTATATCATGTATCATATAAATACACATATTATTTATTTTGGTTATAATTCATTATCCATTGTCGACCACCTTTATTAAATATTTAAAGGGTGATGCTATACAAATGCCACACCCAAAAGTGTACACTAGGCTTGGTGTCACATCATACATGTCATATGCTAGGTCAAAAATGATTATAAGACTATATGTAAGGGGCGTGAAAGACATGCCACTTCACCCCTTTCACACCCCAAACACCATTACACATAGTCTAAAGGGGATATGACTGTCAAAATGATCATATGGGACATGAATTTGTCATCATTGTCAAGGTGTGATTTAGTTGAAGGTTTTCTATCTACATAGTAGTGAGGTAACACTTTAACTGTGAACTTACACTTTCTACTACACATAGTCTAAAGGGTTTATGACTTTGTCAAAATGATCATATGGGACATGATATCAGTCATTTTTGTGTCATGCAAACATGTTATATGGGTTGTATGATTTGCTCCTTATACAATCCATATGCTAATTTATTCCCGTCACACAACTCATATGACCATTTTCCCCATATCGTATGTTGCGTATAAACCATACCCTAAGGCCTACGTCTAGGGGTGTTCTTCGGGTTTTCGGTTTTTGGCTGGGTTATTTGGGTTGGGATTTGTTCGGGTTAGGTTGTTCAGTTTTCGAACTTAGATGTAAAATTAAAAAAAAAATAATGCCCCCCCCCCCCCCCCCCAAAAAAAAAAAATCATTAGATTTCATATTATCATCAAAATTTAAACATAATTTGACAATATAATATAATAATGTTCAAAAGTCCATGTTTCAAATAGATACTCCATACAAAAACACATCTCTAAAAAAGACAATAAAAGTTCGAGTTTTGTGTTTTGCGTTTTTCGAGTCAAGTTGTTTGGGATTTGGCTAAGAAAAAATGACTCGATAACCAACCCATTCGGGTTGATTGGGTTCTTTCTAATATTCTCTGATTCAAGTTCGGGTAAACTTCAGATCAGATCTAATTTCAAGTAATATTAGAATCCCATCATACGTCCTTGTTAGAATCATATTAAAACCTATATAAGTTTGCAAACTTTTTGTGCATTATTAGTTGTAAGTTGTGCTTTATGAGTTTTTCAAAAAAAAAAAACTTGATTTTTTAGTTTTAACTTAAAGGTTTGTACCTTTTTCAATTTTAACCCTACATAATTTGGTTTTTTTTTAACTTTAACCCAAAACTTTTCATTATTTGCAATTTAAATTCCCAACTTTTGTCACTTATACATTTTATCTTTTGCAAATTTTCGTTTTACGTATAGTTCTAAATTTTTCGAGTTAATACGACGCAACGTGCATGTGTGGTTCAACGTTTTTACCTCTATTTTTCCATGTTTGACAGGTTCGTCGCAATACGCATATTATAGGTCAAGTCAGTGTTGGTTGTCGATGACGGTTGTGTGACATTAGTACTATTTGACACCATTTTACGCCCCGCCGCAACGCGGGGTGTGCTTTGGGGGTTTTCAAAGAAAAAATTGTTATGCATATTGTTGTCGTGATGTTGGCTTTGGGGGGTTTAAAAAAATGTTTTTTTTTACTTTTCACCCAAAAGTATTTCATAAATTACTTTTAACCCAAAACTATTTGTTTTTTTACTTTTAACCCAAAACTTTTTATCTTTTGCAATCTATCCTCATAACTTTTTTTACTTTCAACTTTGGTCATTTATAGTTTCCATTTTTCGCAAATTTTTTGCTCTATGCTTGGTTCTAAATTTTGTGACTTAACACATCACAGCTGTGTCTTTGGCTTAACGTTTTTACGTTTCGTTCTAAATTTTGCGAGTTAACACGACGCAACGTGCGTGTGTGGGTGAACGTTTTTACATCGTCTATTTTTACCCCGTTTGACATGTTTAACATAACGTGTGGGTCGTAGATCGACTTAGTTATAAATAAATAATCCCCGCCGCATTGCGGCGGGTCGTAATCCTAGTTATATATAACTACAATCCCAAGATTCATCTACAGTTCCATGCGTCGATTGGCTTTTTTTGTCTTTTAGTGTCGTTTTGTTTTTCCTTTTTCCTTCAACTTTCACCATTGACACTTACGACCCTTCAACTTTTTGAAAAAAAGTTAATTGAGTTTTATGTGCTTATTTTTGTGTATGCAGCAGTATAAAATCAAGTTCATTTATGTTTCGATGTAATTTTTTTGGAAATGAGTAGGCTCAGATATAATACATATCCGTGCTTATTTTATGTACGTTTTCAGTTGTTCTACGTTTTGATATAATTTTAATGTACGTGTCGGTATAAATTCAAGTTTATTTACGTTTCGACATATTTTTTTTGGAACGGAGTAGGCTCAGATATAATAATTTTCGTCCTTATTTTTATGTACGTTTCCAGTTGGTCTACGTTTTAACATAAATGTTGTTCTAAAACGAGTCGGGTCAAACATAATGCGTTTTCATTAGACAATATAAATTCGAGTTACTTTGTGTTTCGACGTTGTTGCAATGCACCTGAAGGGGTATGGTCCCAGATCTCGCACCGACATGGCCGCGAGTGACCATCACCCTTATCGAAAACCCCCACCGGCAAGAACTTATCTGTGTCCGTGCGAGCATGCGCGAACACAGCGGTCGAATCCAATCGGTCAAGGGATGAGAAGACTTACCTTGTGTATGAAAATGGGTGTTGCACATAGCGATGCGGCTGGCACCGCATCCTATGAACATTTTCGTCACGACAAGGGATCTGGACAACAGCAACAGCCACCACAAGTGGCGATGCGGCCTAGCACCGCATCCCGCACATGTCTTGGCCAGAGCGAGAACGCGGAAACAACAGCAGTTACCGCGAGCAGTGATGCGACGCGGCACAACATCCTGCCCACGAGGCAAGTGGGATTGACACCACAGAGCAAGTGGCACCAATGACAGTCGCCTGTCAGCCCATACGTAAGCAACAGGCTGACACCGCAGTAGGACGTGGCTTCACCTCCACAACCGACAAGCCTGACACACCTGCATAAGGGCGGCGCGTGTCAGTCTAGCCACTCAGTTACCCTCCTTCACTCCTCGGCTATAAATACCCATCCCAGACCAGGTTTGAGGTATCGCTTATCAACTCCCTCACTACAAGTCTACAACCACTATCACACACTTTGCTTCCCAAGCAAATTACTGATTCTCACGCCGGAGAGTGGTAACAAGGAGCGCCCCCCACCCCTTCCTCCTTGTTACGAGTCACGGTGTGTTTTCCTTGTGCATGAGACAGATCAGCGGACAATCCAACCACCGATCCTCAGAAAGAAGGGATTAACCCTACTTGACGAGACCGGTGAATTAACCTCTCTTGGTTAACCACTGTTTCATCAGCACCGTACCATTCTCTAACTTTAAAAACATAATTTTCTTACATGCTCTTTTATACACGTGTTAGGATAAATTTGAGTTGGTTAATGTTTCGACGTAAATTTCTTTCGCAAACAACTCGTGTCAAATGTAATACATTTTTATGCTTATTTTTATGTACGTTTTCAGTTAGTATACGTTAGGTCAAATTTAATATGTTTTTATTAGACGGTATAAGTTCGACTTAGTTTACGTTTAGACGCTAACCTACTACCTTGTCTGCAGTCTCCATCCTGTTCAAACTCCCCCTCCACCCCTGCCTGCAACCAATCCACACAACAATGGCGAAACTCAATTGCATAACCCGCGCATCATCCATCATCTCCTTCCTCCCCCGTCCCAGACCCACACCCATCTTCTCCTTCCTCCCCCGACCCTGCAACCCCTTCACACCCCAATCTTTACACAATTATTCCACCACCAAAACCCCTTTCCCCCTCCAATACGAATTAATACTCTCCCGCCCATCTGACCCACCACCCCACCCCCACCGCCGCCGTCCACCACCCCCAAACTCCACCCCGAAAGACTCCCAATTAAACTTCGACGACTGGGTCGATATGAAATTAACCTCACAAAGTCAAGATCAAAGTCAACCCATATTGTCAAACACTGAGATGGATAAGTCAAAGAGGAAGTACTACAACAAGAGGCACAAGAGAATGTATGGTTCAGATTCAGAGGATGATGATGGTAAGCATGAGAATAATAAGTATGTTAAGTTAAATCAAGAAGTTGTAAAGCTTAAAACTTTGCATAAAAGAGAGGAAGAGTTGTATTTCTATGATGCTTTTGCATACCCTTGGGAAAAAGATAAACATTATAAGATGGTCTATCAGTTGGAGAAGAAGTTTTTTCCTGATCAGTGTTTTGATAAGGCCTTTCTTGAACCAGGTCAATCCAATGCCAATGCGGGTTCGGGTTCGGGTTCAGGTGCAGAGGGGATTAAGAAGAAGAAGACAGTTGAGGATGAAGGTGTTGTTGAGAAGAAGGATGAGAAGGGGTTGGTGTTTTTTGAGGAGGGTGAAGATGTGAAAATGGATGTTACTGAGAAGAAAGTTGAGGAGTTTTTTAAGTGTTTGAAGAAAGTGCCGAATGAGGTTGATGAGACGGTGCCGTTTGTTTCGGGTAGGAGTTCGGGGCTTCCTCCGAAATGGGATGGGCCTACTGGAGCTGTTCTTTTGGTTAACAAACCTAAAGGTTAGTAATTTAGTATCCTTGTGTTTGATTCTGATGATAAATGTTTGTTGGATGATTTATTTTTACTAGTAATTTGTAAAAAGATTACTTATTTGATGATTTCGAAACAACTTTTTGACAGGGACTTGAGAGTTAGAATACATGTCATTGTGTTGTATATTATGCTTTGCGAATTGAAGCATTTTGTTAAAGATGCTGCTTTTATATTGTTTTACAGGATGGACCTCATTTACGGTTTGTGGGAAGTTGCGTCGCCTGGTCAATGTAAAGAAGGTATGATTTTACTGTTTTGCCTTTAAAGGTCTTAAACGATTCGGAGCGCCTCACGCTTTTCAAAACCGATATTACGTTTGGTTTTATCGTGGAGTATGTTGCTTGTAACAGGTTGGGCATGCAGGGACTCTTGATCCTATGGCAACTGGTTTGCTTATTGTATGTATTGGCAAAGCAACAAAGATGGTTGATAGGTACAACTTAGTGCTATATCTTAGTAACTTAACGCTTTAAGCGAAAGTCAGTAATTAGATAATAAGTTTTAAAACTGCAGATTTCAGGGTATGGTTAAAGGTTATAGCGGGGTCCTTCGGTTAGGGGAAGCTACGTCAACGCTCGATGCTGATTCACCGGTAATACAACGAGAGCCATGGGAGCACATTAAGGATGATGACATAAAGAAAACTGCTGCATCATTAACTGGGGAAATATGGCAAGTACCTCCAATGTTCTCCGCCATTAAAGTAAGTCTTACTGCTATGTTTATTGATACATTGCATACTGAACATATAATTCTTGTTAATTCATTTCAGCCCATCTTAATATGTGTAATTAATGTTCAATCTTGATAATAGGTTGGAGGTGAAAGGCTGTATGAGAAAGCAAGGAGAGGAGAAAATATTGAACTTTCATCAAGACGGATATCAATATTTGAGTTTCACGTTGAGCGAAGTCTTGAAGACAGGTTAGCTCCATATCCAGTAGTCTTTCACATGGCTTGAGAAATCAAAATCAGATAAATCAATATCAGGGGGTGTTTGGATGTTTGTTTCCAAGTGATTAGTCCAGGGGTGCTAAATGGGTTGTGTTTGTGGGTTGGCGGGTTGAACTCAATACAAACCCGAAAGTTTGACACGAACCTGAAAGTTGTGTCAGACACACGACACGAGTTTTGGTGGGTTGACACGAACACGACCCATTTAACTTGAAGTTTTATTATATTAGCTAATACTCAATAATTACAAACTTACCACAAATATACAAATGTATATAAAACAATTACATTTAAACTATAAAACTCGATGCTCAATTTTTTTTTCTATTAAATTTTTTGTCATAAAATACCCAACCAATTTAGGATATGATATCTAGAAAAACAAGTATAAAATTAAACATGTCAGCCCATGAACCCGACAGGTTGATCATAACACAACACATTTAGCTAAATGTGTTTGTGGGTTCGTCCCGAAACTGACTAAACCTAAACCCAAACCCGCAATTTTCGTATTAGGCTCATGTCGTGTCAGGACTTCACACCCCTAGTTATTACTGTGACACACTCTAGATAGTGAAGCATTACCGTATGATATGAGTAGTTACTAACAAGATAGTGATCCCCTTCTATCTTAATGTGGTTGCAGACAAAATGTGATTTTCAGGGTGACATGCTCAAAAGGGACATACATCCGATCCTTATGTGCAGATTTTGCCAAGGCTCTTAATAGGTACTCCAATAATCATACTTATAACACACATTTCTACTCAATATGGTTAAAGTTATTAAGATAAGTCGATTATGTTATCTTATTGCAGTTGTGCTCACATGACTGCTTTACGACGAGATTCCATTGGTAAGTCGTTGATCCCTAATGCTTTATATATATGCATTGGAGTTGACACGGGTCAGTTTGGGTTGTATTTTTTTTGATAAAAATGTAACATCTTAATTTTTTTTATTAAAAGAAATTGTGTTATGTTACTATTTCTCGTAATATTGTTTTTAGTGATGTTCAGTTCATGAAATACTTACAACTAAAGAGATAAAATAGTGTTGGCGCTTGGCTAGCCCAACCTGTTTTGACCCGAACCCTTTGTGACATGCCCAATATCACTTGCTTATTAGAAAAGTTAACACAAATGTAACAACTTATGTTGCAGGGGACTACTCGGTTGATGATGCATGGGAATTCAAGGAGTTAGAAGAAGAAATACCTAAAAGCTATATGTAGATTATACATGTGGAAACATTTTCTTAGTTATGGAATTGAATGGTGACTGGATCTCCACCCCATGCTGTATGTATTTTCAATTTTCATGTCGGGGGAGACTAATGAAGTTGAGATGATCATTAGTTCAACGAGTGCAGTGTAAACTTAGGATTTGTTTCTGTAATAGTTGTTTGTAGTTTCTACCGATTACTAGAATTTAAAGGGGTTTATTGTTCGTTCAGTTTCTTATACAAGTGTTTATACAATTGGTATTTAGAAAGTAATCCAACTTATTTTGATGGTTTGTAACGATTGGTTCGGGTTGAAAATGTAATAATTGAACATCTTTGAAGCTTAGGTGTTAAATCATGACCAAGTGAATTGTAATAGTTGAAGTTGAATAACTAGAGTTGAGTTGGTTATCTTGATGATGAAATTGGTCATAAGGTCACAATTTCTTTTTGTGTTTTATGAAACATATCGAATTCCAAATAAACATTGCATGATCAAGCTAAATATGACAAGGTCAAGTGATTTGGTAGTTAATTTGCAAAGTTGAGAGTCTGGTCAAAATGTTGGAGAAAGAGATGTTTAAATACCCAAGATGTTTTGGTGTTTGTGTGAGAGGGGCGTACCATGATACCAACCCGGAGCAAGTCGATCTCAACCAATTTTTGTAAGAACTTCACATCTTCTATAGTTCTATTAGCAAACTAGTAAAATTCACTTGATTGCAGGGCGGATCTAGCAACGCTACCCCTCAATTTTCTTGGCGAATTACATTTTTAGTGTAATTTTTTTTTTCTTTTTCGTTTTATGTATTGGCTACCTCTGAAAATTTTTTAGCTCACGCTACTCCTCAACTTTTCTTCTAGATGGATTCTAAGACTAAAGGGTATGGTGAGGCTCATCCTCACGGGGATGAGCCTCCACGTAGGCGGCTCGTGGGGGATGAGCCTCTATACTTTTTGAGGGGGGTGGAGGATGAGCCTACCCCATGTAATTTTTTGTTGTTTAACTTTTATTTGTTTATTTGTTTATTTGTTTAACTTTATTAAAACTATTCAACATTTAAATAAAAATAAAACATAAAGGAAGATAATAAAATCCATTACATAACATAAATAAAAATTACATAACCTAAAAAAAAAAAATTTACGCTACCTAAAATTTGTAAAAAAAGACTAGATTTAAAAATTAAAAAAAATTACACTACTCATCTTCGTCTTCGTCTTCGTCACCGTGCGCTACGTTAACGTTGTTCCAAATATGTTCTACCAAATCCTGTTGAAGGTTTGCATGCGTGAAGTCGTTGGTTAGCGAGAACGAGTTTAAATCCTGTTGTGGCGGATCTACCGGGACAGTATTCCCGATAGATGCATTCTCATCATACTCACAAATTGCCCGACCTTCGTCTTCAATAATCATGTTATGGAGCAAAATGCAAGCGTACATACAAAGGCGCAACCTCTTCGGTGTGAACGCACGTGCCGGTTGTTCAAGGATGACCCATTTTTTTCGTA
The DNA here is from genome assembly GCA_030545235.1 of Helianthus tuberosus. Lineage (NCBI taxonomy): Eukaryota > Viridiplantae > Streptophyta > Magnoliopsida > Asterales > Asteraceae > Helianthus > Helianthus tuberosus. Next base: position 120,223,631 of record CM060403.1, read on the forward strand.
AGACACCAAAAGCACGTTCGATGTCTTTTCTTGCACCTTCTTGACGCTTGGCAATTTTTTTCCTTTTTTCGTCATCGGGATGTGGAATAGTCTTCACAATTGTAGACCAAGATGGATATATCCCGTCAGCAAGATAATACCCACGTCTATACTCAACCCCAGAAACTGTAAAACGGGTGTCCGGACCGGTTCCATTAACGACATCGGTAAAGATCGCCGATTGGTATAACACATTGAGGTCGTTGAGTGAACCAGGGAGACCAAAGAAAGAATGCCAGATCCACAAATCCTGTGATGCCACGGCTTCAAGTATCACGGTTGGATAGTCGTGATCACCGCGAGTATATTGGCCGCGCCACGCAGTCGGGCATCTATGCCACGCCCAATGCATACAATCAATACTACCGAGCATTCCCGGAAACCCGTGTCGTGCTTCATGAGCTTGGTACAACTGCTGAACATCATACACGTTTGGTTTACGCAAATATTTTTTGCTATAGAGTTTCACCACATTACGACAAAACCCATACAAACATTCCCGCGTAGTTCTTGCCGACATTTGTAAGTACTCGTCCAAAGCGTCGGCCACTGTCCCGTACGCCAGTTGGCGAATGGCCGCAGTACACTTTTGTAACGTGGTGAACCCTTCATAATTTCGAGCATCGGGTCGTTGCGTGAAAAACAGGTCTAGCCCCGCCAAATCATCAGCAATCCGTGTGAATAACCGACGACTCATTCGGAATCTGCGTCTGAATATCTCGGCATTGTAAAGGGGTGCATCCGAAAAATAATCGTTCACCAATTTCTCGTGCGCTCCTGTCGTAAAAAATATATAAATACGAGGAAATAAGGATAATAAAATTTATTAATGATAAACCTTGGCGGTCTCTGTTAATCCCTATTCGTCTGGTAATAACGCTTTCAGACGAGACGTCTTCCTCTTCGTCTTCCTCTTCCTCCTCGATAAGAATCTCCGCCGCCCGTAGCACAACGTTCGCCAAAAACATCTCCTCTTCCTCATCCGAAGACGAGGACCACCAAGAATTAGATGGCATTGTGGATGAAAAGGTAATTTTTTTAATAAAAGTGGAGAGAAAATGGTATAAAAATGAGAGGGTTGTGGGTTGAAAGTGGGGAAAAATGGTGAAAATGGGAGTGTTTTTATAGAAAAATAGATTTTTTTTTAAAGTAACCGTTAATCAACGATAAAATTTTGAAAATGGTGAAGATGGGCCCGTCTCACCCGGCTGTGGGGAGCCGTTTGGGCCGAGCCGAACCGGAGGGGGGCGGTGTGGGGGACCGGCGCCGGTCCTAGCCGGCCCCCATACCCTTTAGCCTAATAAATTGAGAAAAAAATGAAAGATATTCCTGTTGTAAATAAACTCTTGGATATATTTCTAGATGATCAAGAGGGTGTGCCTCTTGAAAGAGCCAAAGACGTCTAATTAAACATAATTGTTATTAGAGTTTGGGGAGTCTCCACTAGTTAATTACGGGGAAAATGAACCCCATCCCTTTGGTGTGGTGGTGCTAACTTTGGTAGGATAAAATTCTAACATGGAGGTGGGGAGTTCGAATCCCCTTTGGTGCAACTAACAAACTAACAATTAGCCGGTCAAAAAAAAATTACGGGGAAATCATTATTTTTTTTTCAAAAATAAACATTGATATTTAACCCTTAAAAAAATAAAACATATTCAAAAGCAATTGAAGCAAGCTAAGAAGCTAGTAATCTAGCCGGCACAAATATCTTTGAAAAGTAGAATGGGTCCACAAAACAAACTAATAATAACATAATACGTGTAAAAAGTCTGTCTAATGCACGTTTCTAAGCTGCCAAAATTAGCTGGTTCAGAAAAGAGCTGACTTAGAGAAGCGTGCCATCTAAAATTTAGCCGACTCTTTTTTTTTTTGGGTCATGCTATTAACACACGGTCAAAATTATTTTCACACCTCAAAGCGCCGCGCTTTGGCCATAGCGCGGCGCTATGATCGACAAAAGTGCTTCGATTGACGTTTGAGACATTCCCTACTGTTTGACAGACATAAAGCTGATTGACATGTTTTGTCGTTAACCCTAAGCGCCGCGCTTTGGCCATAGCGCGGTGCTTCGACCCAAATTTTCACTTTTAAAAGCAAACTACTGATTGAGGTTCTTCTTCAGAGCTCGGTCTTCTTCTTCTTCACGTTGTTTACAAACATACGTGGGTATTCGAGTGTTTTGTTGTTTGTTGTTTACAAAAAACGATGTCGTGGTTAAACAACTATATTTTCGGTCAATATTCTGACGAGACAGTTGTTCCTGATTCTTACGAGGGGACCGCTATTTCTGACTCGTATGAGAAACCGGTCTCGTCCAACTTGAGGGAGGCAGAGGTTGTATCTGGCATTCGTTATCGTGATAACACGGTGACGCTGGATTTGAATACCCCTGTGGAGGACCCTTACGCACAACAAGGTTATTCGAATTTCGGTTACGGTGGCGAGTACAGCTTTGTACAGCAGGAGTGTGGTCCAAACGACAGTTACGGTTGTCAACAGAGCTTACAAGGTTATTCGAATTTCGGTTACGGTGGCGAGCACAACTTTGAACATCAAGTATATTCGGACCTCGGTGACGATGGTGAGCCGGGGGATGTGTCTGTTGACGAGGAAGGCTGTTACCCGGTTACGTTTTCGTTTGATACAACGCAGACCTTTTCGTCACGTAAAGAGTTGGTGCGTTGGGTACAAGACACGGCAAAAGACAACGGTTACCTCATTGTGACTAAGAGGTCGAATAAAAGAGGAGAGAATTACAAGATTTGGTTTCAATGTACTTTTGGTGGGGAGCATAAGAGTATAGCTACACAGAGGAAAACGGGTAGCAAGAAAATAGGCTGCCCGTTCGAGATGATCGGGTTTTCGGAATCATCCGGAAGTGTTTGGAGGATCGAGGTGACGAAGGCGAAGCATAACCACACTCCTATTGAAAACTTAGAGGGTCACGCGTATGCGAGAAGGCTTTCTTCGGAGGATACAAAACTGGTTAAGGAGCTGGCAGAGCAAGACATTCCCAACCAAAGTATCTGGCGAACGCTGACAAAAAACAATCCGGCTAGAAAGCTTATTCCGAAAGATATACACAACGCTGTTCAGAAGATCAACGCCGAAAAAAATGTCGGTAAGTCTCCGATGCAAAAACTTGAAAGCATTCTTCTCGAAAAAAATTACACTTATTACATGCGCACGAATGAGATATCAAACGAAGTTGAAGATGTCTTCTTTGTTCACGAAAGATCATTCAATATGTGGTGTGCCTTCCCGCATGTGCTAATGATTGACGCCACCTACAAAACGAACATGTACAACCTGCCATTTGTTCAGGTCGTAGGCATGACGTCGACAAACAAATCGTTTACGGCTGCTTGTGCGGTAATTTCCGCTGAGAAGTCAGAGAACTACCTATGGGTGTTGCAGAGGATCAAGTCTATGCTGGTAGGATGTATGGAACCGCGCGTGATTTTAACAGACAGGGATTTTGCGCTAATGAACGCGTGTGAACAAGTTTTTCCAAAAGCGCATAAGTATCTTTGTCGGTTCCATATTCAACAAAATATTAATAAGAACAGCAAGAAGAAATTCTCTGACAAGGAATGGAAAGAATTCGTACGTAGATTTTGGTTATTGTGCGAGTCTACGACCGAGGAAATATACAGGTATAACTTGGAAAACCTTGAAGCACAGCTGAAAGAAGATGACCGTGAACGTAGGTATTTCTTACATAATTATGTTCAAATTTTATATAATAACAAAAACTGACTATTTACGTTTTTTTTTAATTTTAGAGGTTTTTTATTATTTGAAGAAATCCTGGTTGGATCCGTACCGTGAAAAGTTTGTATCATGCTGGATTAACAAAACTATCAACTTTCACCAAACTACAACCAACAGGGTTGAGGGCATGCATGCAACACTAAAAAGTCACTTTCCAAGTCATCGCAACACACTGGATAAACTTGTACCGTATGTTGATCATGTTGTTGATAGACAATACACCGAGATTAGTACAAGCTTTGAAACAAGCCTCCGAAAAGTGATGACGCACCACAAGAAGCAGCCCATGCTTGCATATATTCTCAGAAAGGTTTCAATATATGCGATTGAGCTTTTGAGTAGGGAACTAAAACGTAAGGAAGACGGGTTGAGAGCCTACGGTGCAAGCTGTGGTTGCCAACTTTTTACCAGCTGTGGTTTGCCATGTGCCTGTCGTTTGGAAAAGTTGGAAAATAAAGGTAATTAATATCTTTGACCTTTCTCGTTATGATTCTGCCACCTAATTTGTTTTCATCCACAGGTCAGCAACTCCGGATCACACACATAGACGTGTTCTGGAAGAAGCTTAACTTCAAGCCTGCAAAGAAAAACATAGAGGATATCGATGTAGACGCGGAATTTGAAAAATTGAAACAAAAGATCGATCCAACACCCCCTCAAGTGAAAAGGAGCTTCTTTGAAAAGTTTCAGCAAATCCTCAATCCAGGGAACAATAACAAAAAACCTCCTGCTGTTCTGAAGAAAACTCGTGGTCGCCCAACATTGAAAACGCAGGAAGAAAGAAAGGTTGAAGCCGCTAGAAAAAGCTCGTACATTCCGTCGGAAGAAACTTGGGTCGAGGCCTCAGATGATCTTCCCCGTCACAGCTCGTACATATCACCCGGAGATTCTAGAAGACAAAAGAATACCAAACCGATCAACCTGCACCCTGATTTCCCGATGATCAAGCTCGGTCCTAAGACGGATATAGCGATCCGCAACTACGCATCTCAGATTCCCGAAGTGATCCATCCATACATCGTTAGAATAAAGGACGTGAAACCAGATGGTCATTGTGGGTTTCGATCGGTGGCTGTTGGGTTAGGAGTGAAACAAAATTCATATTTGATGATCCGGAAACAACTTATAAAGGAGTTACGTACGAACGAATCGCTTTGGAGGCAGTTTTTCGATCCGGAAAACATAGGACATTATGATGCGCTGCTTAGACGGATCAATTTCAAGGGGGTGGGACGAGCAGATATCGAAAATTACATGACGATGCCTGACACGGGGTTTCTTATTGCCCAACGATACGGTGTGATTGTTCACACCTTCGACGTGCGTGGGAGCAATACAATTTTCCCTCTGCTGGGCGGGCCAAACGAAGCTGAGCAACCTCACCTGGTGGTTGCGGTTGTGTTCGTCGACCATGGGCATTTCATACATGTAGATCTTGGAGGTTGTTATCCAATGCCTCCCCCAAACCCACTCTGGACAGCGAACAGAACAGAGCGCGCAGCAGCCTGGCACACATTATACAGGGATCAGATCAACGCGTACGAAATGCTTACGTATCGTGCCCCTGACCTTAATGTAACCCCATATGTTCACGATGTAGGTTAAATGTGTTTAATAATAATCACGTTTGTGTTTGTTCAATATATGCGTTACATCACGTTAAAAACCGAATGTCGCCGACACGACCCAATCAGATTCAATACGCACCTGTACGACCCAAAATGACCATATACATCATAATACTACAATTAATGAAAAAATACGTCATGTTCATGTGCGGTAGGCGGCTGATACACATAACACCTCTCACAGGAGTACTTGTGCTTTCAAACCAAAATGATACGATATAACGGAATAAGACATCACACGTAACCGATTTGATCCGGAACTTGCGGTATAGTCCATATATAATAAAAAATGATGTATAATGGAAAAAATGTAAAATTTAGACTATTATCGACGCGTTTGTGAATTAAAAACAATTTTAAAAAATTTAAAAAAGGCCCAAAGCGCCCCGCTATGTCCAAAGCGGAGCGCTTTGCCCTTAAATAAGAACAGAAGCGCCCCGCTTTGGCCATAGCGGGGCGCTTTGGTCCCTCGTTATACCTGAAGCGAGGCAGCTTCTCCCCCATTTCAACACAAAACACAAAACACACACAAAAGGTGCGATTACACACACTGATCTCCGGATATCTTCGTTTTCAATCTTTCGACCGCTAAAAGGTAAGATCGAACACCCTTAATCGTTTTGGTTAAATGTAGATGTTTGATATTGTTTTGATTGGGCCGGATTTGATCGATTGCTGGATCTGTTCTTCAAAATGAAGAACCAAAACGCCGCGCCAAGGCCAAAGCGCGGCGCTTTGGTTCAAGTTTATTTATTTTTTATTATTTGTTTAATAATATTTGTTTAATAATATTTGTTTAATATAAATTGTTTAAATAATATTATTTGTTTATTATTTAAATTATATTTAATATTATTTGTTAATTATTTAAATTATATTTAATATTATTTGTTTATTATTTTATATTTAATATTATTTGTTTATTATTTAAATTGTTTAAATAATATTATTTGTTTATTATTTTATATTTAATATTATCTTATCAACGTGCAGGGATGGATTCCTCCGATGACGAGATTGAGCATATGGAGGCTGAGGGAGATGAGGGAGAGCCGGCATGTCCGTACCTGCAGTTTCCGCCGGGGTCACGGGCGAGGGGGAGATGCGCGAGGTTGCGCGCCATCCCCATTGGGGAGCATGTAGGGATAGACTGGGGCCTGCTGGAGACCGTCGGAGAGGCCGCGCGGGCGCGTGAGATAGTTGGACTAGATACTCCTTGGTCGCGCCTATTTGAGTTAGCGATGGAGGACTCGTACCCCGAGCTTACGTGGGAGTTTCTTTCCACGTTTACATACGCGCCTCATCCGGCGGATTACGTGGAGGACCCGGATTTTCCAGTCCACGAGGTTACATTCCGTCTCGCCGGTCAGGAGTTTCATATGAGTGTGCGGCAGTTTGCTGTCCATACAGGTTTGTTTAAATAATATTATTTATTATTTTATATTTAATATCATTTGTTTATTTAATGTTATTTGTTTATTTAATATTATTTGTTTATTATTATTATTTGTTTATTTAATGTTATTTGTTTATTTAATATTATTTGTTTATTATTATTATTTGTTTATTTAATATTATTTGTTTATTTAATATTATTTGTTTATTATTATTATTTGTTTATTTAATATTATTTGTTTATTATTATTATTTGTTTATTTAATATTATTTGTTTATACAGGTTTGTACACAGAGCCCGAGCTTGATACTGATTTATATACTACGGCGGTTACGGCGATGGACAGGCAGACGCTTATCAGTTTCTGGAGGGCCATTTCCAGGGTTCCCTTTGGGAGATCCTGGCAAAAGGCCACCACCATTAAAGACCCCTTGTACCGATACCTGCACCATATTATCGCGGCAACTATCGTGCCGCGGGGTTCCAGCAGGGAGAATGTCAACCTCAATGACCTTTTCTTTCTATACTGCCTACTGCGCCGCCAACCCTGCGATCTAGCAGCCTGCCTGGCAGATTACTTTGCCACAGCATACCACCGGCAGCTCCGCGGGTTCGTGCACACTGGCTCATTCATCACCGCCATTGCACGCTCGCTAGGGCTCGTGCCCGAGCATGATACGGAGCTGTCCGATCCGGTCCCGTCTACCAGGTTGGGCCGCGCATCAGTATCTGCCATGCAGATTACCCGTACCTTTGATGTTGGTCTGAGGTTTCGGGGACGTGACGGGTTGATTTGGCATCCGGAGGTGATGCCGGAGGTCATCCCGGTTGTTATTGAGGTGAGGGCTGGAGTGTTAGCCCCTCCTGATGTTCAGGCGGCCGCTCGGCAGGCTCAGCTACAGGCTCTGGGACTCGATGAGTTCCCGGGCCAGCCTCAGGCTGAGGCTCAGGCTCAGCCTCAGGCTCAGCCTGTATTAGAGGATCCGGCTCAGGAGGAGCATATCGAGGAGATCCCGGTACCACCAGTTCAGCCAGCTCCTGAGCCGCCACAGTACCCGCAGCACGTTTACGCTGACCTGCCTCCGGTAGCGCGTGAGGTGGCTCGGGACTTCGACCGACGCCTCAGACGCCAGGCCGCACGCCAGGACTGGATCATCGAGACGCTCGTTTCTCTACGAGAGCTCGCTGGGTTGCCTCTACTTCCCCTCCCACCGTCCCCACCGCACGAGGATTAGTACCTTAGTTTGTTTGTATAGTGTTTTGTTATGTATTATGTAGTCAGTTGTACCTTTTTGTTTTGTATGTACAAACTGATATATATATATATATTGCAGTTAATCTTCTATTTACATCACGTTGGTTTTGGATTGTTTACGTTTAATTCTTATGGCTTTCTGTACAATTTATTTAACGTGTTCGTTTAATTTAACAAAATAAACTAGGTTAACAGTTTATAAAGACGCACTTATATTATATACGTTCTATAAAAATAATGACGTAAAAAAACGTAATTATAAAACAACGTATTATAAAACTCAAATACAATTTTTTCCTCCAAAAAACAATACCAAACTAACCCACATCCCACCTATTTCAAAAAATAAACAACACAACTTCCAGCCAACGCTTTTTGTCTTTTTGCACACTCAAAGCGCCCCGCTTTGGCCATAGCGGGGCGCTTTGGCCAAAGCGGGGCGCTTTGAGTGTGCAAAAAGACAAAGGCCGTGTGCGAATAGACCAGGCCTTTTTTTTACCTATCTACACACAATTTTGCCTATTTACACACCAAAAAATGTGTTTTTTGTCCTTATATGCACACCCTGCAGTGTCGAACTGTGGCCAAAACGCGGCGTTTTGTTCCGGTTAACCAGACAAAGACTGACGGGTGTCTGACGGGTCTGTTGACCGGACCAAAACGCCGAGCTTTGGCCGCGTTTTGGTTCATCAACCAGACAAAAGACTGACACCCAGTCTGGTTGACAGGACCAAAACGCGGCCAAAGCTCGGCGTTTTGGTCCGGTCAACAGACCCGTCAGACACCCCTCAGTCTTTGTCTGGTTAACCGGACCAAAACGCCGCGTTTTGGCCACAGTTCGATACTGCAGGGTGTGCATATAAGGATAAAAAACACCTTTTAAGGGTGACTATCTACACACTTGGTGTGTAGATAGTTTGGCCCTTTTTGAATTGGCCAAGATTTAGCCAGCTATTTACACGTGTATTGTTTTAGTTAAATATTTTTGTGTACATCTCGTACTTTTCAAGGTTTTTTTGTGTCTAAGACCAAGGGGTATGGGGCTCGTCCCCCCATTTTTGGGTCGTCGCACACCGCCCCTCTTGGGGGCCGTCTCGGCACTTCCGTCGGAATTGAGACGTTGGAGACGGGGCGCTTTTTTGAATTGGTGGGCCCCCCTAACGGTAACTTTCAACATTTATAAAAAAAATAAATAAATATTCACCCCACCACTATAACTTAAACCACTTTTCACCCCACTTGTTTACCAAATACTTCCACTTTTCTCCCAATTTTATAAAAAAAGGGGTGCCTTATTCCCACATACCCTATATCTTATTTTCACATCCCCTATTGTATACGGGCCGTATACAATTATACGGCTCGTATAGAATGTTTTTTAATAGGAAAATGCGCAGGGAATGTTTTTTTTGTTTTATTATATACGGCCCGTATACAGTTATACGAGTCGTATACATGTGTATACGATTTGTAAAACGTATACGGCTCAATTGATTTATTTTTGTGGGTTTTTGATGTTACCAATGGTATACGGGCCGTATAACTATATACGGGTCGTATATATTGGCGTTTTTTCAAGTATCACGTTTTATTCCCGTAAAAACACAATCATTCTAGGGTTTCTAAACTCTTCATCACCTTTAACAATGTCGATAAACGTTGATCGGAACATGCCGCTTAAATCGGAGCACAGGTAGAGTAACGTTACCGATCAGTCCGTTGATGAAAACCTTAGCGATCGCAGAGATCTTCGTGTTGGTTATTTATCGATTCCGAGTAACTAGCAGAAGAACCTGACACAAACAAGTTCTCCACAGTTTGTTATTCAGATCTCTGTTCGGTCATCTTTCCAAACTACAGCACACGATACTTTTAATAAGCTGTCATAGTTGTCAAATTCGATTTCAACAAATCTTTTCATTTTCCTTCAATTTCTAAAACATTCTCTGTTACATGAAGACGTGTCGGGTTCTTCTACTAGTGGTATTTTACTGAAGTATTGAAGATTGAATGTGCAAACCCAACCGTTTTTTACTACGGAAACGATGGCTATGCGAAATACAAACCGCAACCGTTTTTTACTACGGAAACGGTGGCTATGCGAAATACAAACCGCAATCTTTTGTGACTATGGGAAACACAAGTTTTCTTTTTGAGCTTGATGGATGTCCGTTATCTCAGTTGAGGCGGGCATTGTTTAAATCTGAATATAACTAGATGTTACGTGTATCAGCGTTGTTTATCACCCTGTGTGAGCATTGGAAACCCGACAAACAGTCTTGACAACTGTGACATTTTATCTATCTATGTGTGTCACATTCATCCTGTTATAGCAATCGATATGATTAATTTTTACAGATTTTTTTCTAATTAGCGTTGTTAACTACCAAAAGAATGCATACACAAATAGTTCTAGTGGATGAAGCAAAGAGACCGTTGTGTATCTGAATCAGGTTCTCAAACAAACACTACCAAAGATGGGTTGGTGATAAATACTGGAGCTGTTATCTCGGTTGTTCAGTACTTTCGTGATAATAAAACAAGCAGGCATTGATTTTGCCATAAGCGTTGTGGATTCTCAGCGTTAAGTTTCTGAACCAACCGAAATCCACAAATTCCAACAGTTTCTTCATAGATTTCGTCCGGTTTCCAAACTCTTTCACACAAAGTTAATATTCACTGTGGTGGATGCAAGCATAAAGTTAGAAAAATACTCAACAAGATTGAAGGGTACACAACTGAAGGTTCAGTGCACGAACAGTTTCTTACGAACGATATGTATCAGGAAGCTCAACTTGAACGGACGATATGTATCAACAACTTGTGAGTGGGAATATGGCTATGAAGAATAGTATGGATAAACAATCACCGGTACGGGTTTTTCTGCTAGTTATTCGGAATGTTTCGAATCATCACAGAAGACGTGTCGGGTTCTTCTGCTAGTAGTATGAGTCTGAGTCCATTGTGGTTCGTGAATGTTTCGAATCATCACAGAAGACGTGTCGGGTTCTTCTGCTAGTAGTATGATCCAAAAATTCCGTTGTTTAAATCAGAATCAGGTTCTCAAGACAAGGATCGTTCTAATAGATTAAAGAGAATAATCCCCTTTTTTACCATTTTTTACCCATAGTATACGAGCCGTTTAATAATATACGGCCCGTATACAACCATCGTATACATTGTATACGATCGGTATAAATATTTTTTACCAATGGTATACGGCCGTATAAACAGTATACGACTCGTATACATATGGTAAAAAATGGTAAAAACCTCTTTAATCTATTAGAACGATCCAATAAACGAAGAACAAAGCCTATTTTCAAAACGCATGTTCATACAGTGCTGTAATAGGTTGTGGTTCAGCCAAAATGACATCTAGCATTACTAACGGTTCAAGTAAGTGTCTAAAATTTTGAAAATTAAGGTTTACCTTGTTAGTTTCTCAAACACTACTAAACATCTGCTTTCTGAATCTGAATCAGAATGTTTCCTTTTTTTAGTTGCTTCTCTTGTTAAGTTTCTGAACCAACCGAAATCCACAAATTCTGTCACTTTGTGTATTAACGAAGCTGACAAACACATTGGTATTTTCTCAAAATGAAACTTGAAGAATCTCACATTAAAGGAGTTTGCAACAACGGGATCAGATGGTTTGAGTATCTTTCATCCTCGTTTGGCTAATCTCACACTTGAAAATGACAACTTTGTGAGGGCCGTATATTGTTATTTCTGTTGTTCAGTACTTCCGAGATCTGACCCAACCGAAATCCACAATTCTTTTACTCATAAACCCTTGAATCCCAACGGTTCATTTTGTAACCGTAAGGATGATGCAAATTTGTACGTAAAGATCTCTACACAAACTCTTCTACATCTTTTAACCAGTTGTCCATCACTTAAGACCTTGAAAGATTTGTTGAAATCGAAGCATTCACGAACCACAATGGACTCAGACTCATGTTCAAGTAAGTGTCTAAAAATCTGAAAATTCAGGTTTACCTTGTTAATTTCTCAAAACAAAGTCTCGTTTCTTCTTCTTCATCTTCATCTTCAAGAACAATGATGAACAGATGATGTCAGATAATACTTCATTTGTCGAGAAACCATTATCTTGTGATACATGAACGTTGTATTCTTGTCTTTCAGAAGAGTTTGTATTGAACCAAGAATACTTCAAACATTCTATACCTTGCAACGTATACAGGTGCAAGAGAATGGCGAGTTATTTTCAGTTATTTCTGTTGATCCACAAATTCCATTGTTTAAACCAGAATCAGGTTCTCAAGACAAGGATCGTTCTAATAGATTAAAGAGAATAAACCATTTTTTACCCATAGTATACGAGTCGTATCAGAATATACGTCCCGTATACAATCATCGTATACATTGTATACGATCGGTAAATTTGTTTTTTACCGAGAGTATACGGCCGTATAAACGGTATACGGCCCGTATACATATGGTAAAAAATGGTAAAAAATTTCTTTCTTTCCTTTTTTTAGTTGCTTCTCTTGTTAAGTTTCTGAACCAACCGAAATCCACAAGGGTTGTATCGGAATCAGGCGTTGGAAGGATTGTAGTAGCAGGACATTGGTACCACTGTGAAAATTGCATCAGGAGGGGAGAGAGTCTGATACAATAAGGATGTTGGGAATTAAACGCATGTACGTGACAAAATAAGGATGTTCGCATAAACATATATTCGTTTCATAACCTCCTCCTATAAATCAACCACAACTGACAAACAGCCTGTATTAGAAGCCATCCTATGTCTTTTACCAACCGAAGAGGCAGCAGAAGACGTGTCGGGTTCTTCCAACATTCACGAACCACAATGGACTCAGACTCATACTACTCACCCTCCCCTGAGGAAAAGTTTTCTGACCCAACCGAAATCCACAAATTCTGTCACTTTGTGTATTGACGAAGCTGACCCCACATTGGTATTTTCTCAAAATGTGCAAACTTGAAGAATCTCACATTAAAAGAGTTTGCAACAACGGGATCAGATGGTTTGAGTATCTTTCATCCTCGTTTGGCTAATCTCACACTTGATAGTGAAAAACATCAACAACCATTTTTTCTTTTCCTTCAATTTCGAGAACATTCTCTATGTGTATGTGCTTGTGCTGTAGAAACCAGTGATGAATTTGTATACACAACTGAACGTTAATTGATATTGTTTTAGACAACAACAGATAATGAATGGATTGTTGGTGGATAACGCAAACAAGTTCTCCACAGTTTGTTATTCAGATCTCTATTCAGTCATCTTTCCAAACTACAACACACGATAAGTTTAAACTTTATAGTGTGTGATTTGACCAGGAAATGATTGGAGGTGAAGGTTCAGTGCACGAAAAGTTTCTTACGAAATGTACGTGACAAAACAAATATGTTGGGAATTAAACGCATGTCCGTAATCCCGCGTTGATAGCTTCCGTTTTATTCAGACTCCTTACAACTCTCATCAAATGCCTCACCCTTCCTTTTATTCTATAAATATTAAAGGGTAAATTACACTTTTCGTCCTTTATGTTTGTAACGGGTTACAATGGATGACCTTTAACTTTAATAATTACAGTCACAGTCCTTTATTTGCAAAACTCGTTACACCTTAGGTCCTTTGACACTAACCTGGTTAAAACTTTCAGTTAAGTGAGGTCATATGCAACCCATGCGAGGGCAAAACAGTCATTTAATATATAAGAAAAAAATGTTATATAAAAATTATATTATAAACATAAACAATCATCATCTCCCCAGTACACACTCCCTCTCCCTCTTCCCTGTACTCTCTCTCTACACACCACTATGAGCTTGAAGTTGTGAGGGGACTATCTTGTGCAATTACTGTAATACACTTTGACATATCAGATCTTTAAGTACGATTTGAAGGAACGGGGGTGTGGCAGGGTAATTACAATTTCTGTGGACAAGATTTGCATCAATACTCAAAAATGATATTCAGTTTCTTCATATTACCAGAGGCTACTTCACCTCTCTCTCAATTAAAATCAACACCAAAACCCTTTTTTTCAAGCAGCACTGCCACCATCTAACACCCACCACTTAACCTCCCCACACCCCCACCTAACAACCTCCCCCACCTAACAATCACCTCTTGGCACTAAACAGTAAACACCATCAAAATCATCAAAAAAATATATTAATAAGAATCAAAATCCTCAAACAATTACAAACCCTTTATTTTCAATTTATCCACAGACCTGTCTCGTAAACGACGCTCGGAGGCGACGAAGTCGGTAAACGAGAGTTCCGACAATAGTTTCTGCTCCGAACACCATTACTCCGATCGACATGATGTGAAGCTATCGCTCGTGAAAATCCAGTTGTTCGGCATCGGTTTCTGCTCCGAACACCGTTACTCCGGTGAACGAGAGTTCCGACAACGGTGAACGTGAGGGAATCCAGTGAAAATCCAGTTGTTCCGCAACGGTTTTCTACGCAGAGAAATGTATTGCAGGAGGTGGATGATTATGTAGAGAGGGTGGACCTTTATGGTGTTCTAGGGTTTGGGAAGGGGGGACTGGGGGAAGGTGATTGAATTTGGGATAGCTGATGTTATATATATGTTAATTTTTTTTATTTATTAATTAACATTTTAAATAAAAATATGAAATGACTAGAATACCCTTAAGTGGATAGATATAACTAAAAATTTTAACTTGGTTAGTGCTAAAGGACGAAAGGTGTAACGAATTTTGCAAATAAAGGACTGTGACTGTAATTATTAAAGTTAAAGGCTATCCATTGCAACCCGCTACAAACATAAAGGACGAAAAGTGTAATTTATCCAATATTAAATAAAGAATAACACCATGCCCGTAATCCCGCGTTGATAGCTTCCGTTTTATTACAGTCATACGACACGTTTTCTTGTTCTTCAATCTTTGTTACTGGTTGACGTTTTATTTTTTTCTACTTTTAGAAAGTTTTGAGCACCTCACAACTCTAAAATACTTGAAAAATCAAATTTTCGTTCCTTACGGGCCGTATAACAGTATACGTCCCGTATACACGTTCGTATACATTGTATACGACCAGGCAAACTTATTTACACGTGGTGTATACGGGCCGTATACTGTTACACGGCCCGTATGGAATAAAAAAAACTGACAAAGTCTGCTGGCACAGACTTTGTCAGTTGTTTTTATTCTATACGGGTCGTATAACAGTATACGGCCCGTATACACCATGTGTAAATAAGTTTTCCCATGTGTTAATATTAGGACCCTAAAAAAAACCTCTCCAACCTTAAAAAAATTATGGATCCCTACAACCCAAATAATCCCAACTCAAGTTCACACCCGTTTTCGTCACCCTGATACACACCCGTAATGGACAACTCTTTTGCGGGTTACCAACAAATGCCCAACGCTTTCAACCAATACCCGTTCAACCCAATGCAAATGCAACAACCCAACATGCCGTTCAACCCATATCAAATGCAGCAACTAATGCAAAACCCGCTAAATATGCCATATCAACCACCGCCACAAGCACCTCCAACACAAATCGAGGAACAAGATGATGACGTAGAGGTTGTGCCAGAAACGCAACCTGAACCTTCAAAAAAGAAAAATAAAAGGGGAAAGGGTAAAAAAGAAGACGCAGTTGCCAAACAACAACAACAATGGACTAAAAAAATTGAGGAAGAGGCGTTGGCGAAGACATATATTAACTCTTCAACGTCTCCTATAATCGGTAAAATATTATTATTGTTATAAAATTATTTTTTGTACATTATATTATTATTGTTAGTAAATATTTATTTGTACACTATATTTTTCTAACAAAATATTATTATTATTGTTACTAACTTGTAGGTAACAATCAACAAAGCGATGGGTTTTGGCAAGAAGCCCTTGATATATTCCACGCGCTTGGAGGAATGGAAAATAATGACCACCGACCTTAGCGAATATCCACCGGAAGATGATGCGTGTGAAGTGTTATATATATTAGGTGTATATTTTAAGCCCCTTTAACACTTTTTAGTCAAGTTTTAAATTTATAAAACACGATATTTACTAACACTAGACACACATATGGGCAAGTGCACCCATCGTGAGCGTAGTATAGTGTTGGTAAGATACCGAGGTCGTCCAAGGACACAAGAGCTTTTAGTACCGGTTTATCCTCAACGTCTAATCAAATCAAAAAGAAGTTTTAGAAAAATGTTTTAAACTAAGAAAAATAAAAACTAACTAAAATGCTGAAAAATAAAATAAAAAGAAAAACAGATAGACAAGATGAATCACTTGGTTCCGACTCGTATCTAGTGTAACCTTTGATTATTTCCCCACTTTTGCACTTATTTAAGAGATTATCTTAGTTATTGTAGTAGGCCCCTCTTTTGAAGGTGACGTTACCCTCACCCTAGTAGTTTGAGTCAGCAAGGATACAATCCTAAAAGGGTGGATTATTGAAAGATAATGAATTAAGTTATTAATGCAAATTATGGTAGGCCCCTCTTTTGGAGGTGACGTTACCCTCGACTAAGTAGTCTGAGTCAGCAGGGATACAGTCCTAAATAGCCGGGTTATAGTATTAATAGTAGTTAACTTATGAGGGGATCAAAGAGTTTGGACCCCCGCCATCCAATACCGTTAAGTATTGAAGGAGGTCCTACTAAATTTGACCCAGGTCCATTGCAGGACCTCTAAACGCTGAACAATGGCAAGACCTTTACCAAACCGTTCCCTTAACCCCCGACCAGGTAGCCAACATACCTCCATATAGACCGTGGAGATATGAATGGTGAAAATCTTTTATTTTATATAGACAGTAAAATAATGCCAAGACACCACGGACAAACGATAAGGAAATATCACCTTCAAACATAAGCAACTAGTTATTAAAGTCATTAATACGAAACCAAATAAAAAGTGCGAAAAGATTAGAAATAAAAAGTATTACACTAGACACTTTGTCTTCACCAAGTGATGTAAGAGACTTAGGCAAACATGGCCTTGATTGTCAAGAACTCTTACGATCAATCTTGGATCCCGAGACGACTCACACACTCTACGATGGACAATGGATGATGGTGGTGGATGATGGTGTTATGGTGGTGGTGGGTGGTGGGTGAAGTGTGAGAGAGGTGGTGTGCCAAGGGATGGTTTGAGCTTGAGCCAAGCACTTCTATTTATAGGCTGAACAGAAGCTCGGGCACGGCCCCGTGTCCACATCCTTCTATTTCTTCATTTAATGCAGTTTTGTCTTTTTAGTTGACCACGCCCCCGTGTCCGCTGAGCACGACCCCGTGGTGCAGAAGAATCTTTGTACTATGCAGATTTGCTGGATTGTGCGAATCTTATAGTTGACCACGGCCCCGTGTCCGCTGAGCACGGCCCCGTGGTGGGCAATAGAAGCTTCTACCACTTTGTCTTTTCTGCTGACACTTGGGCACGCCCCCGTGCTGGCTGAGCACGGGGCGTGTTCAGGCTTCTGATCTCTTGTTTTGCTTGGGAAGATGCTGTCGTGGGGTCGGGCATGTCACGTCTTGTTCCTTTTCTTGTATTTATGTTAGATTTTGATGTCTTTTTGCTTCTTTTGTTAATTTGAGCTCATTTAATCCTGAAAATACAAAAGGAAGACAAAAGCACATTTTTTCCAACATTAGTACTAAAAAAGGGTTAGTTTTATGCCTCATTTGATGAAATTTATATGTTGCATTTTTAACACATCAAATACCCCCACACTTGAATCTTTGCTTTTCCTCAAGCAAAACTCTTTAATATGTGGCTATTACACTCCCAAATGGAATGGGTAGAGAAGAAGGTTTTTGGGCTTGTCGTAGAGTGTCGGGATTTCCAAGATTCTTTATTTAATTTAATTTTTATTTATTTACAATCCTATTCGTCATGATTTATTTAAAACTTTTCATAAGATAAATTACTTATTAGGGCATAACATGCCTTTTTAAAATTCTATTTATATACAAGTTCACATACCTCACGGGGATCACTCAACACTCGGCCGAAAATGTATTTTTGTGGATCACTCGAGAGCGGCATGGAACTTACTCCTACCATAGGCTTGCCAAGCAATCAATCCTCCTCCTTTTTAACTTATATACCTTTGTAAATATCAAGCGGACTTTGTGGGTGAAGGGTTAGGCTTGGGTTAAAGGTAGGTAGTTGGGTTGGTGGTTAGTGGTTAGTAGAAAAAGGGCTAAAAAGCGTAACAAGTGTCGGTTTTCGTAAGACTTTCTATTTTTGTAACTTTTATTTTGATGAAGCTATTATTCAAACAAAGTTATTTTTGATGAACATGTTTGTTTATTTTCTTTTGCTTCATCATCAACAATTTTTTTTTTTTTTTTGAAAAGTCATACGAAAAACTGAACTTGTTACTAAAACAAAGGGGTAAAAAAAAATGAAAAAGGTTTTGGTGGGTAAAAAGGGTGTTTGGTTTGGGTTATGAAATGAAAAGGTTTAGGCTCAAATGGGCTAACTAGGGGGATTTTTGGTAGGTATTAAAAAAAAGAAAAAGAAAAATAATGGTGTAGAAATAAAAAGGGTTAGTCCTAATGCCTCCATCATTTACTTACTCGGGTTTAAGTTGGTAAGGACTGGGAATGTATCGTCATGGCAAGTTCTAGAGTCGTAAGAACCAAGCGGCTATTCACACAAAAAACGAAAAATGAGCATTTAGTTCTAATGATATGTAATTGTATGCTCAATAAAGGCTCAAAACTCACTTTTGTGGGAATGGGTTTTTATGTGATCAAGTATATATAACCAAATTTTAACTAAGTTTGTAATGCCTTTTCATAATTTTCTTATGTTGGTTCTTTTTATCACGACGCTATCGGTTGTAAATTCATAAAAATATAACCTTTTTAGAACTTGAAATTCCCGAGTTAAACCTAGACAAGTAAAAAAATGAATTTTTTTTTTGAAAAAAATTTGGGGTGATTAGCGATTCCAATAGAGTTTTGTGTAAGGCTTGTATTTAGGACTTGCAAGATTCAAGGTTTTAGCATCCCCCCCACACTTAAATTACACATTGTCCTCAATGTGTCCCAAAAATAAGTTTTTAGGTTGATTGAATGTGTAAAAAGGTGTAAAAAGCAAAAATTTTGTGTTACTGGGCGCTGAACACGGCCCCGTGTTGTCCGGGCACGGCCCCGTGTTCAAGTGCCAGTAACAAAATTAAAACAAGAGAAACAGAAGTCTGGACACGTGGGCGTGTTGGGTGAACACGGCCCGTGTCCAGTTACCTGAACTGGGTCTTTTTCTTCAGACTGTGCAGCACGGGGTCGTGTTGGGTGGACACGGCCCATGCCGAGCTTACTGTAAACGAAGAAATTTGTCGGACGGTTCTGTTTTCCTGCATGGAGTGCTGGTTCAAGTTTCCCTTGCATCCTTTGCCATCTCAAGTGTGTTTTATTCCTGAAAATTAAAACTAACTAGAAAACAAGAAAATTAATCTAAACTAAACTAAGGATAGTTTCGCGGAATGCCTCCGTGGTGCGCCACGTTTATAAGGGTCCTTGGCTAGACCCAAAGCCTGGTCACATGTTACCCAAGTGGGATGTATTGCATCCCATGTTACACCGTCGGAGAGCGTCATCCAAGCTTGAGTCTATGACCTTCATGTAGTTGACCGGGTCTTCTTCCTCTATCTTCTTTCCACATTCAAACTTCACTTCCTCGTCCCCAAACTTCAATGTTAACGTTCCATCATTCATATCCACCACTGCTTGGGCGGTGGCTAGAAATGGCCTCCCGAGGATGAGAGGGACATCGGTGTCTTCTTCCATGTCTAGGATGACAAAGTCGGTTGGAAAAACGAAGTTGTCAACCTTGACCAGTAGATTTTCAGCGACACCTTGTGGAAATTTGACGGACCTGTCGGCGAGTTGTATGCTCATCTTTGTAGGGCTTGTTGTTCCTAGGCCGAGTCGTTTGAACATTGACGTGGGCATGAGGTTAATGCTATCCCCAAGATCGGCTAATGCATTACGAATGGGGGACTTCCTAATCGAGCAAGGAATTGTGAAGCTCCCGGGATCGATCTTCTTTTGTGGAAGTTTGTTGAGTACTAAAGCGGAGCATTCTTCGCCTAAGTTAACTAATTGCAATGATTCAATTTTCCTTTTGTGAGTGAGGAAATCCCTCATGAATTTTGCATATTTAGGCATTTGGGTTAGGACCTCAATAAAAGGAATATTGACATGCAAATGTTTTAGTAAACTTTCGAACTTTGCGAATTGCTCATCGGTCTTTTGACGATTTAACCTACCGGGGTACGGAATTGGAGGAGTCTTGGTGGGCTCTTGATTTGGTGAAGACGCCTTTTCTGGTTGAGGTGTAGGTGAAGTCGTGCTTTAGCGTTGACCTCCTTCAACTGGTGGTAATGGGGCATCCTCGGGACCCACGGTTCGGTTTCTTAATGTGATGAGGTGTACTTGCGCCTTTGGGTTGGTTTCGGTATTACTTGGTAACGCGCCTTGTGGTCTCTCGGAGAAATTTTGAGCTAGTTGATTTAATTGTTTTTCAACGTTTTGAATGCTAGCTTGTTGATTTCTAAAATTCGATTCCAATTGTTGAAATCGATCCGAGTTTTTCTTTTCGGTGTCGGAGATGAGGCGAGATATGGTATCTTCAAGCCTTTCTCTTCCACCTTGTTATTGAAAGAAATTTTGTTGTTGTTGAAAATTAGTTCGTTGGTTTTGTTGGTTACTACTATTGTCGGGATCTCTCCAACCAAGATTTGGGTGGTTACGCCATCCTTGGTTGTAGGTACCCGATGGAGGACCCGACGGCCTAGGTCTATTATCAATGTAGTTTACCGTTTCTGCTTGTTCATCTAATTCTTTCATACAACTCCAATTTTCATGTGACCCACCACACCCTTCACAAGCCATAACCGAGGCCGTTTTTGTCATTTCTAGCCTTTTGATTTTCGAAGAGAGGGCCTCGATTTGGGCTTGTAAAGAGGTGCTTTCATCAACCTTATGGGCGCCCGGGGCAATAGATTTATTACCTCGGGGAGTGTGCCATTGAAAATTGGTTTGAGCAATTTCCTCAATTTGATTATATATTTCATTTGGGCGACGATTACCTAAAAGTCCCCCGGAGCTTGAATCAAGTGTTTGTCTTGTGTGTGGCAACAATCCATTGTAGAAAGTGGATACTTGTTGCCATACCGCTAGACCGTGATGAGGACACTTTCTTAGAAGCTCCTTGAACCTTTCCCAAGTTTCATATAAGGATTCCCCATCCTCTTGTGAGTATGTATTAATTTCAGTCATTAGTTTAGCCGATTTAGCAGGAGGGAAATACTTATATAGAAACTTTTGGGCTAGTTCATCCCAGGTGTTTACCGAGCCAACTGGGAGGGTGTTAAGCCAAACCTTAGCTCGGTCTTTTAGTGAAAATGGAAACATTCTAAGGCGAATGGCGTCGTTTGATGCTCCATTGATCCGAAAAGTATCACATATTTCCAAGAAATTAGTAATATGTAGATGGGGATCCTCGTCCGCAAGCCCATGGAAGGTTGCGGAGTTTTGGAGCATTTGTATCAAATGCGGCCGAAGTTCGAAGTTGTTGGCTTCGACATTCGGTGCATTGATAGCGGCGCCGAGATTGCCTACGGTGGGCCGTAGGTAATCCATGAGGGTACGTTGGTCCGCCATTGGAAGTGGGTCCCCCGAAACTTTCTCTTGATTTTTAGCTTTAAGTCTTTTTCTGAGAAAGCGTTCGGGTTCTTCTAGAGGTTCTTTTATGTCTCTACTAGAACTGGAGCTCATGCACTGCGTAGGAGGTTCAAATGTGGCGCCTGGGTTCCAAGTCCTGCAATAAAAACAGAAAAGAACGTTGGTCAGAATGTTCACCACGGCCCCGTGCTCAGTGAACACGGCCCGTGGTCAGAGATACAGTGATTGTTTTCTGGATCCCTGTTACTGGGAGTTTGACACGGCCCCGTGTTGCACCGACACGGCCCCGTGTTCAGCTCTCTGTAACTCAGAAAATAAAAACTGCCAGTGATGATGCTGGGCACGACCCGTGTCCGACCAGGCACGGCCCGTGCTGAGCTCTGCAGAAACAGAAAAACTAAAAAAAATCCTAAAAAAAATGAAAAATAAGAAAAAACGATTAGGCCGTTGATTCCTAACTTTCTTAAAATCCTTGTGTCCCCGGCAGCGGCGCCAAAAACTTGATGCGTGTGAAGTGTTATATATATTAGGTGTATATTTTAAGCCCCTTTAACACTTTTTAGTCAAGTTTTAAATTTATAAAACACGATATTTACTAACACTAGACACACATATGGGCAAGTGCACCCATCGTGAGCGTAGTATAGTGTTGGTAAGATACCGAGGTCGTCCAAGGACACAAGGGCTTTTTGTACCGATTTATCCTCAACGTCTAACCAAATCAAAAAGAAGTTTTAGAAAAATGTTTTAAACTAAGAAAAATAAAAACTAACTAAAATGCAAAAAATGTTTTAAACTAAGAAAAATAAAAACTAACTAAAATGCTGAAAAATAAAATAAAAAGAAAAACAGATAGACAAGATGAATCACTTGGTTCCGACTCGTATCTAGTGTAACCTTTGATTATTTCCGCACTTTTGCACTTATTTAAGAGATTATCTTAGTTATTGTAGTAGGCCCCTCTTTTGAAGGTGATGTTACCCTCACCCCAGTAGTTTGAGTCAGCAATGATACAATCCTAAAAGGGTGGATTATTGAAAGATAATGAATTAAGTTATTAATGCAAATTATGGTAGGCCCCTCTTTTGGAGGTGACGTTACCCTCGACTAAGTAGTTTGAGTCAGCAGGGATACAGTCCTAAATAGCCGGGTTATAGTATTAATAGTAGTTAACTTATGAGGGGATCAAAGAGTTTGGACCCCCGCCATCCAATACCGTTAAGTATTGAAGGAGGTCCTACTAAATTTGACCCAGGTCCATTGCAGGACCTCTAAACGCTGAACAATGGCAAGACCTTTACCAAACCGTTCCCTTAACCCCCGACCAGGTAGCCAACATACCTCCATATAGACCGTGGAGATATGAATGGTGAAAATCTTTTATTTTATATAGACAGTAAAATAATGCCAAGACACCACGGACAAACGATAAGGAAAGATCACCTTCAACATAAGCAACTAGTTATTAAAGTCATTAATACGAAACCAAATAAAAAGTGCGAAAAGATTAGAAATAAAAAGTATTACACTAGACACTTTGTCTTCACCAAGTGATGTAAGAGACTTAGGCAAACATGGCCTTGATTGTCAAGAACTCTTACGATCAATCTTGGATCCCGAGACGACTCACACACTCTACGATGGACAATGGATGATGGTGGTGGATGATGGTGTTATGGTGGTGGTGGGTGGTGGGTGAAGTGTGAGAGAGGTGGTGTGCCAAGGGATGGTTTGAGCTTGAGCCAAGCACTTCTATTTATAGGCTGAACAGAAGCTCGGGCACGGCCCCGTGTCCACATCCTTCTATTTCTTCATTTAATGCAGTTTTGTCTTTTTAGTTGACCACGCCCCCGTGTCCGCTGAGCACGACCCCGTGGTGCAGAAGAATCTTTGTACTATGCAGATTTGCTGGATTGTGCGAATCTTATAGTTGACCACGGCCCCGTGTCCGCTGAGCACGGCCCCGTGGTGGGCAATAGAAGCTTCTACCACTTTGTCTTTTCTGCTGACACTTGGGCACGCCCCCGTGCTGGCTGAGCACGGGGCGTGTTCAGGCTTCTGATCTCTTGTTTTGCTTGGGAAGATGCTGTCGTGGGGTCGGGCATGTCACGTCTTGTTCCTTTTCTTGTATTTATGTTAGATTTTGATGTCTTTTTGATTCTTTTGTTAATTTGAGCTCATTTAATCCTGAAAATACAAAAGGAAGACAAAAGCACACTTTTTCCAACATTAGTACTAAAAAAGGGTTAGTTTTATGTCTCATTTGATGAAATTTATATGTTGCATTTTTAACACATCAGAAGATAGTCCCATTTTACAAATGTTGAAGGAAAAAATTAGGAAAAAATGGAGTGGGGGAGTGTAGTTTTTTTTAAATGTAACTTTAGGTTTTTTTTAAGTGTGTTTTTTTTATTTAAATGTAACTTTAGGTTGCTTTTTTTAGGTTTTTTTTTAAATGTAACTTTTTTATTTTTATTTACTTTGTTATCATTAATTAATTAAATCAAATAAATAATAATAAAAAAATGGAGGAGGAGCATCCACCACACCCTTGGGTAGTCCCCAAGAGGATGCTCTTCCACCAATGCTTATGTGACGCCTATGTGACGGATAGTCTCTTTGGAGACTATCCTCCCCATACCCCATGGTCTAATAGATTGTAGATTTTTTTTTTCCGGTTTAGCTTATGTGAATTTTTTCTTATTGGTACTTTTCAAAATGCCCATTCTTGGGATTTTACTGCCTCTTTAGAGTTTTTAAAAAATCAGTTATGAGTTGGTTACCATACAATAATTAATGGCTCATTCTATACGCACCCCCCCTATTTCCTGATTACACCCCCCCTTGTGAGAGGAAAAATGTCGGTCCCACGTAGACCCCACCTGTAAGTATGTGAGAGGAGGGGGGTGAAAAAAGTAAATATGGGGGTGCGTATAGTAGCACCCTAATTAATTTGTGGAGTCCCCACAAGTCTCTCTCTTCCTCGTAAGAGCCCGGCTTTTTATTTTTTATTTTTACATATTCAATAACACAAGAATCATATATTTGTAATTGTATCATATCATTAGATTCATATATCTGTAAGAACTTCATCTTTCCCATACCAAAATACCATTTAATAAACCTAACCAGTAACCACTTACATTCGCCACTCAATATAAACATTCTTACATGTAGACTGCAATTAACATTTTTAATCATAGAAACTTACTGATTATAATAGTAATGTTGACCCTTCAAATTATCATATCAATAAATAGAGTTCGTAACAAACGTAAAAAAAAAAAAAAAAAAAAAAAAAACAAGTATCTTTTATTGAGTTGTGTGTGGGTTGAAGGGCCTTCGGAACCAAACGGTTCTTATATTTTACAACCACAACTATCATCAAACCAACCTATGTCATCATCTAAGTCAGTTAGTTCATAACAATTTACAGCTTATACATATCATCTAATGCCCATAACCCGATCATCCTATTTAACCGTATTCCCTATGTATCCGTTCCGAATCCATCTTCTGTCTGTCGTCACCAACAACACTGGTAAAAGCATGAGAATGTACCCCCTCGGGGGCTGTTTTGCAGGGGTGTTTTCGGTGTTTCATCCTGTTTTGAGATTAAGGTGCTTGTACCAGGAGAATCGGGTAGAAAGCCGTTGAACATCCGAGGTGGGATGGCGGCAGCGGATTCAGATGGCGGTGGGTTGACAGCGGATAGATAATGGAGAAGCATTTGTATTATTTGACTGAAATTTGGCCGAGCATTCGGATCTTCCTTCCAACAAGATGTCACAATTAGTGCTAAATCTTGAGGGAGGTCATCGGCACTCGGTCTCACATTCTGCAAAAACAAAAGCGAACACGCTAGTGATGTAAGTTATCATACCAGCACGATATACAACGATCTACATGTGAGATTCATTTGATAAAAACTGTAGAGAATATATATGTACATACCTTAAAAGCTGCTGCATAGGCTGCTTGAAGATTCGACATGCCCTCAAACGGCATCTTATTGTGTATAAGCTCCCACAAGACGATTGCAAAGCTATAGGCGTCTACCTTGTGGTTATAATGCTTCTTCTCTCCCTGCCTCAGTGTTACTGTACTGTAAAGCTACACACGTACGCACAAAAAAAAGCAGGTACATGAAAGTCAGATAATGAGAAGCAGAAAAGAAAAGCCGTAAATCATTTCTGTTGAAAATAGAAAACCTCTGGAGCCATCCAGCGGTAAGTTCCGGTTTCTGCAGTCATCATCTCTGTTAATGATTCTTCTCTTGCCAAACCAAAGTCAGCAAGTTTCACAGATTTGTGATCTGCGGTCAGCAGCAAGTTTTCTGAAACAAAATACATATTGATGCGTATTTAGTTATTGATTATGGGGGCATTAATGGCCAACTCAACTGTGGCAATCAAAGAACATGTTTGAACCAACTACTCCAGTTCATAGTTGTTAATGGTGAATAGCGGCAAATAGCGATAAGGTACCAATATGCTACATAGCGAATAGTGATAAATAGCGGGCGCTAGAAAAAAAATTTAATTTTTTTTATACGTATATTATATCAAAATACCCTGGAATATACGCTATTTTACATGTATATTTAACAAAAACCTAAAATCCAGCTATTTTCTTGCTATATTTGATTGCTATTCATATTAAAAAAAAAAAAAACAAAAAAAAATTAAAGGCCGCTATCTATCGCTACAGACCATATAGCGAGCATGGACCTATACGCCACGCTATTCGCTATAGCGACCGTAGCGATCGCTAGTGACAGCTATGCTCCAGTTTCTTTAAAATTAAATGATCCAATTCATAAGCCCTTATCTGTGTTTACATATTGAATGAACAAGAGTAACAAATTGGCGAAGAATCCATTATAAAAAGAAGGAATAAAGTGATTTACCAGGTTTTAAATCACGGTGAATGATCCCATGTGAGTGTAAGCACTCCATTGCACGAGCAATATCAAGTGCAAACCCAATAGCAATGCGCGTATCCAAACCCCTAGGCCGCATATTAACCAGGTATTTCCTTAATGTCCCGCCAGTAAGAAGCTCAGTCACTATAACCGTGATTGGTGCTTTGCACGCTCCGATGAACTGTGATCACAGAGAATAATAGAATATACAAAAAATATCAAAATTTGATATTCATTCAAGATCAAAATGCTACTATATCATTAATATCAAAACACTACCTTTACTAAATTCTTGTGTTGAACTTTAGATAACATTGCAATCTCTCGCCCAAAACTTCCTTCAATCTTAGCAATTTCTTCTGGCGTATCGCCTTTGTTTATAATTTTAATTGCAACATTCTGGCTTTTATATCTGTAAAAACACACACACACACACAATCATGAAAGACAACCAAATCAGCTTGAATGAAGGAAAAAAACATCATTGGATCAAATTAACCAAAATTGAGAATTCAAGATGGCGATTTCGAATGTGAAATTTTGTCCAACTCGAATCTTCAAATTACAAAAACACTTTCAAACAACATTCTAACAATGTGATCAACCAATTTAAGACTTAAAATCCCCACAAAATCCAACATTTTAAACAACTTATGCTACAAAATATCACAAACCAATGAGATCCCATCTTCCAATCATCACAAAATCACCAAACAAAACATGACATTTAACATTTTAATCAACAACAAATCATGATAAACCTGACTTACTTGCCCTCATACACTTTAGCATGTGCACCCTCTCCAATCTTTGGACCAACAAGAAGAAGCTTCGGATCAATCAACCACTTGGCTTCCAAACTAAACTCCCCAGTAGAGTAAAACCCATTTCCGGATCCCATCTTTTTCCACTCTTTATCCTCAAACACTCACTGAGGACTTTTCACAAACACCTTGCACGCAAACTTTCAAACCCACATCGTAAAGATCCAATCATCAAAAGTTAATTTATTAGGAACAAGAATCGAAACCCCACATGCTCAATTTTCAATTCCACTACAACAAATCCGACAAAAGTGAAACAAATGTGTATTGGTACTGAAAGAAAAACACCCAGCAGAAGTTAGAGAGAGAGAGAGTAAAGTTGTAGGCTTTATGTGGGGATTGCGTTGCGTTCTTGATCGGCAAAGATAAGGAAGAGAAATCGCGAATCGTTCTGACAAAAACTCGGCGAGTCGTATTATTTTATTCATTATTAAATATCGAGGAATTTGATGGGCAGAATAATTTTTTAAAATTTTGGGTTAATTTTTCGTACAAGCGACAATCTATAGATTCTCATAGGCTTGTACTCACTTGCTTGTCATAAATTATAAATATCGGTATAGTTTAAAATTTGTGTACATATATTACGTGGTTGGAACTGATATGAATCTAACAATATTACACTAACTTGAAAATCGTGTCACATACATAAACTTGATCATGGTTATGAATACTTACGGCCTTAGGGATTGACATAAACACAACTCGTTTAATCAAGAAAAAAAATTATTCTATTACATTTCTCATTTATTTAAATTCTAGTTATAGTAGCTGAATACTTAAATTCAGTGTGTTGTGTTATATTTTACCCAAACTTATAATGAATATCTATATTCTGAAACCTAGTCAATGCATCAATGCTTAATGTTATTTTCAATAGGCAACAAATTCAAACACATAAAAACAATTCAGTAGGCAACAAATTCAAACATATAAAAACAAAAGGTACCAAAAAAACATGCCACTTTGTCTGCATTGCATGTTCTTTCAATTGAGTTTTGAGTTTCCATCAAGATACAAGAACAAAATGCATTAATGACATGGAACAAAGAATTTCCTTTACCCAAAAAAAATAAATAAATAAATAAATAAATAAATAAATAAATAAATAATAATAATAATAATAATCTTCTAATCTTCTAACATATAATAAAAGAATACAAATAATGCCACATGGCATTTTTTCCTTCAACCTCACAACTTTTATTTATTATTATTTTTTCCAAATTATATATAAAATTTTAGTATTTAATACATTATCTTTATCTCTATTATAAATAATAATTTCAAATAATATCATGTGCCACAACAAAATAATTCTCTCATATTTATCTTTTAAATTAGTTTTAGTTTAAATATTAAATCTTAATTCATATAATATATGAATATACTAAAAGCTACGATTAATACACTTAATAAAAAAATATATGATTTAAATAAAGATAATAGAAAAAATATATAATATACCCTAATCAACAAAACTCTCTTCGGTGTCAATATCTGTTTTGTTATTTTGGGGAATATCACTTCCAGTACCTACGAAAATGTTTTAAACTATGCATATATTTTTTTTTGAACGGCCAACAAAATATTATTTCATTCCAACTAGCAAGTTGCTAGACACCACATTTACAAGTTACATCACCAAATATATCAATACAATAGCACCACCAAGACTTACAGAACTACATTACCAAGTTAAAACTACACCATTCACCCCAAGACCAATGAGAGGACTTCGACCGATTCTTAACCCAGTGATATGACATCGATTTAGATTCTTCCACAACCTTCGATACACTCGGATTAGCTTGTCCAAATAAAACTTCATTTCTCATCTTCCATAGACTCCAAATAACAACCTGAGAGATAGCCCCCAAACACTTTCTTTTTCTTTTTACTACCTGGAAGAAACATATGAGCATCTAGGATATCCCTAAGGCTGAAAGCAATCACAGGAGGGGATTTACACCATTGCGCCATAACCAACCAAACCGATTGAGCGAATTGGCATGATACAAACAGGTGCTCACTGGTCTCATCATAGTCGCCACAAAGAACGCAACTGCTGTCACCGATATTCACATTCCTAGCTGCCAACGCCATCCTATTCGGTAGCCGCTCCAAAAGTGCTCTCCAAGGGACAATTCCAACTTTTTTAGGGACATAACTATTCCAAACGAACTCATACTCCGGGACAGCCCTTCCAATCGAATCCACTATTCGTTTAATACTAGCCACAGTGAAGTTTTCTGAATTATCATGTCCCCAAACCCACCCATCCGGGCCATCATATGGGCTGAAATCACATAACATAAGAGAAAGGGCCATCAGTTCATCCATTTCTCTTTCGGCCGAGACCGGACGCTTCCAGCTCCAATGCAGGTAGACAGAATCAGTCCCCCCATGTTACTCGATCAGAGACATGACAAAATTTATCGATTTCAAGAGCGAAAAGAAGCGGAAACTCACAGAATAATGGCTTATTTCCAATCCAAAAATCCAGCCAGAAGGACGTCTTCGAGCCACATCCGATTTTACACCAAATTGAATCTGAAAGATAGATACCGACTCGATCCAGTTGTGTTTGAATGCCAACTATCTGTTTCCAAGGGCCAGCCACAGAAACCTTTGCCGGGATTGAGGACCAAGAACGATTATTATGATGAACCGCCCACACTACCCTTCTCCATAAACCTTCTTTATCCGTCTTAAACCTCCACCACCACTTCGACAACATAGCAAGATTGGCGTCCCGTAAAGAACCAAATCCTAGGCCGACATATTCGGTTGGAGCTATAACTTTTTCCCATGCCAACCAACTCATGGGAGAATTATCATCTGAACCGCCCCAAAAGAAAACCCTTCACAACCTTTCTAAAATATCAATAACTTTTGCCGGGGCTTTATACAAGGAGAAAAATACGTAGGTAACGCGTTCAAGACCGACTTGAGCAAGGTGATTCTACCACCATATGATAGATTTTTGGCTTTCCAAAGTGATAGCCGATTTTTAAATATATCTATGACCGGTTTCCAATTACGAATAAGGTTCATATTGGCCCCCACCACCAAACCCAAGTGCTTAAAAGGAAAAGTACCTTTTTTACAACCCATTGAGTCTGCCATTTGTTGCATTTCAAGCTTATCTATGCCAACCCCGAACAAGGAACACTTGGCGAGATTAACTTTCAAACCCGAAACCAAATGGAAACATCTCAATAATCTACGAAGATTTAGTACATTCTCGCTCGACCACTCGCCTAGGAAAACCACATCGTCCGCATAAATTAGATGAGACAATACCGGCCCATTAGACGTGCACCCCAACCCATTAAAAATACCTTCCGTCACGGCTTTCTTCATAATACCCGTAAGAGCCTCCATGGCTAGTACAAATAAGAACGGTGATAGCGGGTCACCTTGGCGCAACCCACGGGAACACTCGAACTCCATGGTTGGTGACCCATTCACCAACACCGATGCCCTAGAAGAAACAAGAGTCGCCATAATCCACCCTCTCCAACGTGCCGGAAAATTCATTTGAGACATAATCGAGTCCAAATAATTCCAATTTAGGGAGTCATACGCTTTGTTTATATCTACTTTAAAGATCATTCCAGACTTCTTCGCTTTCTTCAACCAAGCTATAACTTCATTGAGGATTAAGGGTCCGTCCGAAATATTTCTCCCAGCCAAGAAAGCTGATTGTTCCTCTGACACAAGCCTCCCTATCACCCTTTTAAGCCGATTAACCAAAACCTTCGAGATTGCTTTATTCACTACTCCAATCAGACTAATAGGGCGAAAATTCGAAGGAGACAATGGATCTTTAACTTTCGGGATAAGTGCAATAAATGATGACGAACAACACTTATTAATAGACCCATTAACATAAAATTCCTGGAATAACCTGATAAAATCACCTTGTAAGAGATCCCAATTCTTTTTGATGAACTTAAAATTGAAGCCATTCGGGCCTGGCGCCCGATCGCCTACACAGCCCCAAATTGCTTCCTTAATTTCGGTTACTGAGAAAGGTTCCACCAGCATATCTGCTTCTGCTAACGATAGTGTTGCTAGATTATGGCCAATAATGGTAGGCCGAGAACTCATAGGCTCCACAAATTGTTTTGAGAAAAAATCAAAGAAAGCTTCTTTTATTATCACCGGGTTCGAATTCCAAACACCATCGATCAGGAGGCCATTGATACGATTATTACTTATATTTGAATTAATGATATTGTGGAAAAAAGCGGAATTCTCATCACCGTCAAGGGCCCACCTAGCTCTAGATTTCTGCCTTGCATCTAATTGTTTCCTTCGGTCCACATCCAAAACAATACTCATACATTCGGCTCTTTCATGAAGCTTTTCTTCCTCCAAAGCTCTTTCCTCAGCTAACCGCTCCAACATATTAATCCGTTTCTTGGTATCCAAATAAGCGTCGTCTGAATTCGCCCGGACGACTTTGAGCCAGGCCTTGATTTGGTTATTCAACCATCTTAGTTTAACTGACAGGGCCATGTCCGCAGGCCCATTAAATACAAAGTTCGTGCACAATTGTTTTACCAACTCCATAAAACCTGGAATTTCCATCCAAGAATTATAGCACCTGAACGGGATATGACCAAAGTCCGATGGAATAGTGGACAGAAGAATGGGCCTATGATCTGATACATCCCGATTAAGTGCTAAAACTGTCGCCGTTGGCCATCTTTCCAGGAAACCCAAACAAACCAGAAACCGATCCAACTTGCTTAATTTATCCCCACGGTCCGAAATATAAGTATATCTACCGCCTCCCATTTGATACTCGCTAAGGCCCGTGGCCAAAATAAACTGATTGAAGGCCTCCGCATTAGACGCAATGAATTCAGAATTGAATCTTTCCGTTTCATCTCTAACTTCATTAAAATCCCCCATGAAGACCCATAACCCTTGCAGAGAATTCTTTAGAATCACCAACCTATCCCAAATAGACCTTCTCACGGTGGTATCATTGGAAGCATAAACGTTCACCAAATTGATACGAGTACCAATCTGATTCAATGAGCCAGATAGAGCCAAAAAATAACGGTCCTTAATGACATTATCACAAGAAAACATACCCGGATTCCATAGACAAGCTAGTCCCCCGGATCTGCCCTCTGCACTAACAACTTCCAATTGATAAGCAGATCTGCCCCAGTAACCGTTGAACACAAAATTAGACGTATCGCCCAATTTTGTTTCTTGTATAGCTAAAAAATGAACTCCATAAGAAGTGACAATCCCCCTGATCCGATCAGCTTTACGGGAATCCCGTACCCCCTTAAGTTTACTGATAAGATATTCATTGGAAACCAGTAAATGCACCTTCACCAATAATCAGTGATTCAGTTGCTTCTTTAAAACCTTGCAAATTAATGCCCACCTTCGACCCAATCACTGATGTTGCTTGGACTTCATCCCTAACAGAAAGGTTGTCAGGATTGTTATCCCCAAGTTCCAAATAAAAATCCCCAACCACAGTCGGGTCCCCTGTCGGTTGTTCCTGATTCGAGTCATCGGATGGGTGAGTTGCCTGATAATCACCGCCAATAGGTTCACCATTCCTTGACCCAGTCTCCGATGTAGAGCGATTAAGATCAATGGAGTTGTCACCTGGGTTTGGATCTTGGTAAAATCCTCTAGCAGGTGGGCCCTGCATTGAACCGGGGGAAGGTGGGCTTCTATTAGCCCGGTTTCTCTTGCCAAGCCCAACAGTTGGGGTTGGGCCCTCCTGGTTTGAAGAATTTATATTTCCAATTCTAATATTTTTCGTATGTTGGGGACCACCATCCATTACGTTCGCCGCCATATTAAATGCCTCTGATCCGCCTTTATTATTATTATTATTATTATTATTATTATTATTATTATTATTATTATAGGGAAGTGTGAATTCCCATGCAATACATGCACCGCCTCTTCATTGTCCAACGTATCTTTTGCCTGTGACTTTTCATTACCTGGTTCCAACTTTGACATCGATGGTGAACGGACATAATCCTCCGGTACCGGAGCTTCGGCGGCCGGTGATCTTATTTCACCTTCCTCTTCCTCATCTACCATATTCTGATCATAATTGGAGCAAGCATCAGATTTTTCTGGTGATGCATGACCCGAGTTCAAATCCTCCGAAGAATTATAATCATACAAATCAGGTTTCCACGCGGCTACCTCCTCAACCACCCATGCTACTAAACTTCTATTCTCCCAGTTCAATACCACAGTCTCCTCAATTCTCTTACTTAGGGGAACCAAAACCAAAACAGAACATTCTGAATTGTCCGAATTATGCCATGAAAAAGACGACTTTTGCACTACCCTTCCAAACAGTCCCCCAATTTGATCAAAAACAGTGTTGTCTCTAAGCTGAATCGGCACACCTGAAATACGTAGTGACACAATTCGTTCATGCGATATTTCCTCCCCTTTCCAAACATTGTAACGGCTGAAAACTCTGGTCAAACCCTCCGTGAAATTGGTCATGACATCCTTAACCCTCCCAGGATCACCAAGGGTTAATAAAACGCTTAGGCCACCCACATAAGATAAACCGGAATTACTCAACCCACTACTGCAGAGAATACTATTCAGATTATTGAGGACATAAAGATCCTTTACAACTCCATAGATAGACCGATTAACACAGTGTAAAGGGTATGTGGAGCCTTTAATGTTGATCGATAATACTTTAGCTCCAGAATAGGACTGTTAACCCTCCCTCTGAAATAAGCTAGCATAAGATTTACCCGGCTGAACCTCTGCCCTACTAGAAGGTGCACCACCATTAACCCGGGGTTCCATATAAGATGATTCCTTAGGTTTCCAAGTTTTTTCTCCCATAATTTTTGACGTGTAGATGAACTTTTTATGATTTTTATCGTATTTCGCCAAAGACACCGACACTTTTGCTTCTAAGATCTTCACCTTATTCATGACTTCCAAGGTAGTGTCCACATTTTCAACACCCACATATCTAACGAACCCAAAACAATTACCTCTTTTATCCTTTTTACGGGCCACATAGGCATCGAAAACGTAGCCGAACGGCTGAAAGGCCCTCCATAATATCATCTTGGTCGATCGGTCCGGCAAGTTTTGGACAATGAACGTCATCTCCACTCCATTGCCACGGCTTTTCCTATTCTTTTGGTATTGCACCTCCGTCCAGGGACCATCACCACCATACTCTTCTCCTCCCCATCCGGTATCATACTCCATGAGACAGAAGAACTTGAGGGACCGATAGACTAGCCCCGACAGCAAATGGGAAATAGGAAAGAAGTGTTAGAGATAGGGTTCAAGCCGAAGGGCGACCACACACGCTAACACCTGCTTACCCACTCCGTCGAGCCAACCGGCAGTTAGAATATCAAAAGACGGCAATCGAAAAGAAGAAAAACGAAGGAAAAGAGTGGCAACCCCAGTTAGCGAATGGGAGATAGGAGAGTAGAGATAGGGATAGAGGTCAAGCCAGTGATAGCGACCTCACACTCTATCTCCGGCTGACCTTCACCGTCGAGCCAACCGGCGGAAGCCAAGGGGACAGGGGAGAGAGAAAAGATGAAGTTTTAAGTCTTAGATACTATTTAGGTTGACTATGCATATATTAATGCTAGACAAAAATTCATACTTTTGACTTTATTGACTAGGAGTACTTATCTTAATAGAAAAGGGATACTTGTCTTAAACGTTAATACGAATAATCGATACACGTTCAACTTTTGTTTAAGTTATATAAAAATAGGCACACATATTCTTAATTTTTTGTTTATTCGTCTAAAACGTATACTCATTTAACTTACATGCGGATCCTTATACTGTTTCAAATTTACTCGATTTTATTTTCGATATTACATTTAATACATTTTTTATTTCGTTTTTGTCAATCTTGCACGTTTTCATTACTTAAACTTATTTTTATAATAAATTTTAATTCATTGTTTTTTGTTTATATTTTTCTAAATTATGTATTAAAGAGTGGTGATTCTCATTTTCCTTTTTGCATTTTATAATCCCATATATTTAAACTTACAAAAATAAAATCAGGTTTTACGATTATTTGATTATTTGATTACTTTATTTTTTAATGATTAAAAATAATTAATAAGTTTCTGAAAGAATTGAAGACTGTATTTGTTAAGCACTTTAGAAGTGTGTTGTGTATTGATTACTATGATCAAAATAGATTGCAAGTTTGCGATATGATTATCAAGTACACTTATTTATTTTATTGTGTTATAAAAACTAATCGTTTTTACTATTCAACGCGTGTAATACACGAGATTGTTTAGTTTAGTTATGAAAAATATTTAATGTATTTTATTATTTGTAATCATCATATTTAATACTAATAAAAGAGTCTACTTAATGCCACATGACATTCTCATACTAATAAAAGAGTCTACTTAATGTCACACCGCATTCTCTTCTTCAATTCACTATTATTATTATTATTATTATTATTATTATTATTATTATTATTATTATTATTATTACAAAACAATGAAAAAATCCTTAACAACTTATAATACTAATAAAAGTTTTATTGTTTACTTAAATATTGATCATTGACTTATCTAAAATATATAATTAGTTATTAGTATCAATTATACTTATAATAAATAATTTCAAATAATGTCATTGTGACATATATATATATATATATACACACACAATATAAATATAAACTATTATTGAATATAGCTATAGAAAGTTGGAAAATTAACGAAGAATTTAAATTGAATATAAATTAAATTTATATAGTTACTAAATTATATTTAACTTATGGTTGTAATTTAATTTATGATCAATCATATATATAAATTATTTATCATTATTGTATAAGATATTTACATAGCTCCTTGAGGTTACATTTGATTGGTGGGATAAACTAATGGGGTGAGTTTAGTTTTTTTAGCTATTAACAATAACAAATATATAATTTAAAGTTATAAATAGTGGAATCCATCGCACAATGCCGTAGGAATTCAGCTTCGATCGGTATCAATTTGATTTGGTATGATATCGTCGCTGGTATAGCAACCTAGAGAAAAAAGAAATGGATTAAAATCCTAAAACCTTGTATAAAAATCTTGTGGTAACTTAAAAAAATAAATTTTACTATTCTTTACACAAAAAACAAAACATTATATCAAAGTGAAACTCATTAATGAAATATGTGTTATAATTATGGGTTAATGGATTTAAACACCCCCAACTATGGCCATTTGGCCGATGGCACTCTCAACTTTCACTTTGGCTCAGACCACTCCCAACTTAACACATCGATTGTCATGGCACCACCTCGTTAAATATTCACTAACCAGGTTACTAAAATTAGCCTGTGTGGCAATTTAATCTGATGTGGCATTTCATACGTGTCAAGTATACTCATTCACCTTCTTTAAAACCCCCAATCCCTAACAAACTCATTCTGTAAACCCTAATCCTAACTCATAGAGCAAATCAGACGCACCTTGGAACAAATACATCATCAACATACGATCCGGTCGATTTCCGTGAAGAACAAGCCCTAATCTTGAATCAAAATGAGCTCCTCTTCTACATCTTCATCCACAGTATCCAGAAACCCTAAATTGTTTAAGGTTGATTTGGAGGTTAATGTGTACTGCCATCATGATGTTGTAGCAGTTGTTCGAGTTGTTGGACGGAAAAGTGTGCGGCAAGGTCAACAATTCTATGGATGCTCTCATTGGCCGATATGTTCCACCTTAACTCCAAGTATTTTTCTTGAATTGAATTGATTGATTAACTGAGGTGTTGTTGGCTTTTGCAGAGATCAGACTGCAAGTTCTTCTTATGGAAAGAAGATGTCGACAAAATGTTCAACCAACATGCATCCCAGTGCAGGTTCAGTTCAGAAGACCTGAAATATGAAAACATGGTCTTAGTAGAAAAGAATAGGTGGTTGAAAGCAAAGATATATGGAACAGAGTCGAAATGGAACAAGCAATATGTGTTAACCTTGTTTATTGGCATTAGCATAGTGTTGTATATGTTTAGGTAGTATGAACTGTGTTCTTGTTGTAATTGTACACTTTTGATGAAATTTAATGCAAAATCCTAGTCCTTGATTGCATATATCTGCACATGTATTGATATTACCAGATTAGTCAACATATCCAAACTGTATTTTGACCAACAAATGTCAAAGGTCATGATATAACAAGAAACATACCTGCAAGTGTCTGCACATATGGGTCAAAACTGTAAGTGTGCAAACTGCACAATGCATAATGGGTCAAAACTGCAAGTGTCCAAATTGCACAATGCATATGGGTCAAAACTGCAAGTGTCCAAATCTGTGTATGTTGTCCAACCTGTAATGACCAAATCTGCACTATGTAATGACCAAAACTGCATAGTATAATGACCAATCAACCAAAATGCATAAAGACCATAAGCAAGACTTATACCATTACATAACCAACAGTTATAACATTACCAAAAGTTACCCTAAAGAGTTATAACATCACCACAAGTTATCCTAGAGAGTTATTACATAACTTAAAGTTGTCCAAACAGCCAACAGCACAAAAAGGTCATAAAGACCACAAAAAAGTTAAACATGTCCATTTATCACAAAAAAGTCAAACTATGACTTTTTAACAGCTGCCTTGTATGTTCCCTTTCCATTTTACACTTGACTTGACAGTTGACTTGACAGTTGACTTTTTAGCTGACTTCTGGCTGGAAATTTTGCTTCCCTCCTGGGTAGATTGCTGAGTTGTTCCTTGTGAAGGTACTGGAGTAGATTGCTGAGTTGTTCCTTGTGACGGTACTGGAGCAGATTGCTGAGTTGACTTCTGGCTTGACTTTTTTGTTCCCTTCTGTCTCTTTTTAGCAGACCCTACAACATACAAAACAAAAGTAGTTAAAGCCTACAATATACATAGACAACTGTCACTAAAACAAGTAATTCACCTGTAGTAGATTGCTGATTTCCCTGTTCAGTACATTTTCTCTTGTTGTGACCTCTACCCCCACAATTACCACAAGTCATTATCACCCCATGCTTGGTAAGTTTCCCTGGTCTCTTTGGATCCTCATGAGGATCCCTCTTTCTATTCTTCTTAGGCCTCCCAGGTTGAGATCTTATTGGTGGTGGATCCATAGGGTGGTGAATCTTGGGCCAATACCTTTCACTAGGTATTGGAGGGATTGAGAATTCATAAGCCTTCATGTATGTGTCTTTGTGGTAACACACATCAACATACTCTTCTGCATTTTTATGCAAAAACCCAGCTACTGCACAAACATGTTTACATGCCCTCAAATCCCATTTCCTACATGTGCATGTTCTATTATCTAGATCAACTGAAACATCATCAAAATCCCTGACTTGAAACGCATGGTATGATGAGGGATACACCTCACATCTATATGCAGCCTGTTTTGAAAAATCAAGCTTTTCTTGGATTTTAGGGCATATAACAACATCCCTGGCACTCATTTCTGTTCTTTTAGTAACCAGCCTACTCATGACCTGAATCCTTATTCCTCTAACATGTGTATAATGTGTTTTGACCTTGCATTGATGATAAAGCCATTAAAAGTTTCAGCCATGTTGTTTACTATAACATCACATTTTGTGTGAGTGTTCAAATAGCACCTGTTGAACCAATTGGGATTTTGCTTCAGTAAGGCGTCTACTGCATCAGGGTTTATGCCCCTCATCTCTTCAATGGCTTGCAAGTAATCAGCTTCACAATAGGCCCTAGTTGATTTCCAAAATAGCTCCTTCAACTCTTCATCTTTGTATGTCTTGTGCCAGTTAGCATAGATGTGTCTTGCACATTTTCTATGCTCTGCCTTTGGCCATACCATTGCAACAACGTTCAACAGACCCTGCAAAACCAATACAACAGTGTCACAGATAAGTGATGAATAAGCTAATTATTGGTTAGGGAGATCTACCTTTTGCTGGTCAGATATAAATGTCCATGATTCACCATCATCAGTTACTCCCAAACACTGCCTAAGCTCATCCATAAACCATTCCCAACTCTCATTATTTTCCCCTTCAACTACTGCCCATGCCAAAGGAAACATTTGGTCATTACCATCCCTTCCCACAGCTGTTAACAACATCCCCCCAAGGAATGTTTTAAGAAAACACCTATCTAAGCACAATACCTTCCTGCATCCTGCTAAAAAACCTTTTTTGACTCCATCAAAACAAACAAACAGTCTAAAGAATGTTTCACATGTGGCCTCTGGATCTAGGTTAATGAAACCTGGTGGAGCAGTTTCTAACCTAAAGGTTGATGATGGATTTGCTTTCTTTAGAACTTCCAGGTAAGAACCAATTTTACTGTAATGATCTCTCATTGAACCATGAAGCTTCTTGTGTGCACTTGATTTAGCCATGTAAGCTAACCACGTAGTTATAATAACCTTAAACTTCTGTTTAACTGCTGCTTGAATCTCCTTAGCAGACCAATTTGGCTTGGCCTTAAACAAAGGAAGGAACTCATCCCCTTGGCAGTTAGCTGTCTATTCTTGATTATGTTTCTCTGGCAGTTGTGTTTATTCTTCACACTTTTAATCATGTAACACTCTTTGGCTTTGTTTAGTGAACACTATAGATAGAAGGGACACCCTGGTACACACTTCACAGCTAAACGACCTTCTTCCTTATTATCACTCTTTGCAATGATCAGATTCCTGCCGTTAGTCACAGCATACCTTCTCACTGCCTCCTTAAAATGATCCCTTGATGCAAACCTTATTCCAACTTTCCATGTAAACTGTAACATCCCGAAAATATAAAACTTTATATTAGAGTTATAAAGTATAAATAAACAAGAATTTATTTAAGTTTGGAATTATAACCTAGTTAACTAGAAGTCTAGAAATAACTCGAAATAGGGTTAGAATGACCAAACTATATGTTAAACAAAAGTGGAGGGGCTCATGTTGTAAAAATTGAAACTTGTATTATTGATTTTTAATTAAAAACAAAACCAAACACCCCATTTGGGGATGTCTGGTCGATCAGAAGCAAGAGAAGGGCGACCCCCATTCTCCAAAACCCTAGTATTCACAAAAACCACAAATTGAAGGCTCAAATCAAGTTCAAATCAAAATCTGAATATGGATTAGTGGTCTCCTTGTTGTAGAGATCATAAGGTGTGTAAATTTCGGTATTTTCGATTCATCTCAAGTTCTAGACAAATCATGAAAAGTTGAAATTGAGCTTGATTGTGTCATGCATGAATGAAATTGGAAGAGATATAAGGTTTAGGGACAAACCCTAGATGGATTCTTGTCAAAATCTTGCATGATGATTGTAAGGTTCATAATCACTATAGTGGGTGATTACCAAGTTAGTAGAACTTGATAAACACTAGGACTAAGACTTTTGATTTAGTGTAAACTGAAATTATGTGATAATCTCTTAAATATTTCGGTTGAAAATATGTATATATTTGCCTAATTGAAGTTGATTTAGACAAGTTAACAAGTCATAAGCTTGGTAATAATCATGTGAAAATTTGACCCACTAGGTGTTTGTTGAAATGCCTAAGTGGGGAATTAATATGTTGAAAATCGAATAAAAACGCATAATTGACTATTGTGGCCATTTATGTGTTTATAATTATGAAAAGGGTTCTAAATGTAAGTTGAATTGAACTCTTTAGGCCAAGCATCCGGATCGTCAAGCGGACAAGCCGGAGGAGGAGATACGCGCTTGAAGGGTGTGCTCTAAAGGTACGTGACTTTAGTCTCGTTAAATTACGCATATATGGTTGAGTTTAGTGTATAGACAGAATCGTAGTGTAAAGGATGTGTTTGACGTGTTCTAAAGTGGCGTAGTTCACTTGAACATCAAACGGGTCAAAATAAAGACTTGGGATTGGGTTTGACTTGTTAATAAAGTGATGGTTTTCACTAGATAGTCAAACGGGTTGAATAGATACCATAAAAGGAATCATGACAATAGCGATATGATGGTTTCGTAAGTTGTTAAGTGTTGGATTGCACTACGCTTATGAACCTAGCTATGATACTTTAAGTTGTGAATCCAGGATATTGGAATAATAAATGGGGGTATGTTGAAAAGGCCGTTTAAAACGGAATGTTGAATTCCGAGGAAACGAGCTTTTAGTCCCAAGGGAACACAAAGTCATGAATAGCGCAAACACACCAAGATGTACAAGCCCGGGAACTTGGGTAATGGCATCTAAAAGGTCTTAGAATAAGAAACTGGAAATATACACTTATAGTTGGAATGGGTCGAATAAATAATAGTATAGAAACTTTTAGCCGTATGATCGGTGAATCAATTGTTGGTATGATAAGAAAAAATGAATATGTCCGTAATGAATTTACAGACATACAGGAAAGAAATAGTCTAAAACGGTATGCGGTTTTGGGCGAAATCAACAAAATAGTCAAATGGCAAAATCACAGAGTCCACCGTAAATTACGGTCTCCACCGTAATTTACGGTGGAAAACAAAAATGTTACGGTGGTTTGCCCCTGTGTTACGGCAGACCAGAATCATTCAGGGTCTACCGTAACTTACGGTAGACACCGTAAGTTACGGTGGAGCCCAGAAAACTTGTATTTTATTTATCACTTTTCGATGTCGGAATTCGTTTATATGTATTGTATTAATGTCAAAACTAATGTTTTTAGTGGTTTGACCCTAGGTATGGATGAGGTCCTCCCGGA
This sequence comes from Helianthus tuberosus, assembly GCA_030545235.1. Taxonomy (NCBI): domain Eukaryota; kingdom Viridiplantae; phylum Streptophyta; class Magnoliopsida; order Asterales; family Asteraceae; genus Helianthus; species Helianthus tuberosus. The sequence continues at coordinate 120,265,903 of CM060403.1, forward strand.
TGGTGATCAAGTACATTGTCAAGAACCGAACACGCATTTTGAAGCTTCCGCACCAAACTTAACCTTGTCTAGACTTTAATCGTGTTGTAAATGGTTTGTTAACCGTGTTTTGACTCCTTTAAACTAGTTGTTAGTTGACTAGCAAGGGTTAACTTAAAACTTGTTATGTACTATCTTGGATTTGTTTTGGGTACTATCACAAATATGTATGGTCTTTAAACACGAAAAGTTTTTGTAAACTCTGATTAGTATGAAGTTAATATAATTATTAATTAAATTCCGTCCAAATATTAAGGGTGTTACATAAACTTTTTCCAGTTGGTGTGTTCATTTACACTTGGAGCAGTTTCTTTGTACTTCTTACCTCTTATATCATCATCCTCACTCTCACCAGGAGTAGCAACATCACCATCAGATTCCTCGTAACTACTGTAACCCTCTACATGTGCACACCTTGCATCATTAGACTCACTCAACTTACCTTCTTTTTCATAAGGTTTAGTACACTGTTCAACTAACTTCTTTTTAGCTTCAAGTTCATCCTTATTAGCTCGTTTAATGGCATCTTGTGACTGTCTCCATTCAGCATCTTCTCTGTCTGAATCTGAGAAACCTATTTCATCATGAACCTCATCTTCATTACTATCATCAAGAAAACCTTCATCTTCATCTGAACTTGACTCTTCTATCCCATTTAAGTCAGCTTTATAGTCACTGTCTTCACTGTCATCTTCATCTGCACATTGCTTATCAAAACCACTCCTTTCTTCCACTAAAACCTCTTCTCCAATAGGCTTCTTTTGCAAACCATATGTTTCTTTCGATACACCCTCTTGAACAATAGACTCCTCATCCAAATCAAATGCCCATGTAGCCTCTTGTACACTAGGCTGATTATTCAAACCAACTGGTTTATCAGCAACAGCCTCCTTTCCTGAGGCAGTGGATCCAGATCTAGGGACTTCAAGTACAGGAGGGTTACCACTTTTGTCAGATGCCCTACTCACTCTACTGACATGGACTACTTTCTTTTTGGACTGGGTTACAAGTTTTTTGGGCCGGCCTCTTCGTTTAATGGGTTGGGAACTGGATTGGGCTTGTGGTTTACTGGGTGGAGAATAAGATTGGGCTTTGGGTTTACTGGGCTGGGACATGAATTGGACTTCTTGTTCATGGGTAATTGGAGCGACTTGAATAAAGACCTCCATGAATGGTTCAGACCACGTTAGAGCCTTTAATGCAATCTCCATAACATCATTATCATCCCCAAAAAACTTGAATTCACCAGTATCAGCATTTAATCCATACATGTAAAAATCCCTACTTTCATAACACCCAAAATCCATTGCATACTCTAACAACTCAAAGTATACAATGTGATCAACATCCATACGTATCAACTTTGATTCACCTCCAATATATTGAGGTTGATCAAAACTAAAATCCAATATTCCACCATACCATAGCATCACATCGATAACCTCCATCAGTGCAATCAGTGAACAACACCAATATATTGAGAGAAAACGTACCTCTGATCGATTAGGGTTTGATCGCCATTGATGAACTTGAGAGCTTTTGATATGTTTTGATCTTGGTTTGAGTGAAGTGATACTGTGTTTTGGGGATTATAAACTGATCGAATGAGGGATTATCCACATCAGCTCATGTATGACACGTATGAATGCCACATCAGATTAAATTGCCACATAGGCTAATTTTAGTAACCTGGTTAGTGAATATTTAACGAGGGGGTGCCATGACAATCGATGTGTTAAGTTGGGAGTGGTCTGAGCCAAAGTGAAAGTTGAGAGTGCCATCGGCCAAATGGCCATAGTTGGGGGTGTTTAAATCCATTAACCCTATAATTATCATGTGTAGCTTTCCATTTAAAATTATTCATAATTTAAGTTGTCTAATTTGTAAGTTTTAACTTATGTATATATTGATAAATAGCAATAATTATCTACGATATATTTGCATATTAAATTGTGTTAATTTATTTTATTTTTCTTCAAATTTTAAAGAAATTGACATTTTTCTGATTATGGGTGGGTTTACGCAATTTTTTAATGGCATTTGTCATCTTTTACTTCTATGAGATATTTTCTTTATTCAAACCGTGTAACACACAGGGTCCATAACCTAGTAATAATAATAGTAAACAACATAACCAATATTTTTGTAAGCTGGTATAATTTGCTTCCACTTGAGTGAATAAGGTATTAAAAATCATTTGATGAAACACGACACTTCAATAACGATTTTGGTTTGATTAAGAAATCATAAAAAGGATCAGGACCAAGTAGTATAATACGTGAAATTGATCAAGACCAACATTAATTAGTAAAAAAATATCGATTTGGTAAAGAAGATGGAAATTGACATTTATATCTTTTTTTTGTACGGCGACATATATAATAGAGTAAATTACAAGTTTTGTTCTTTATTTTTACACAAAATTGCAATCGTTATCTTTTAGCGTAAAAGTTGACAACTTCTTTAAGCATGTTTGGCTATGCTTTTTGAAACAACTTATTGACTTATTGGTTTTTTGAAAAGTCATAAGCTTCAAAATGATGTTTGGCAATGAGGGTGTATGTGAGGGGAAAAAACCAATAAGTCACTCCATAGTGACTTTTCCAAAAAGTCAATAAGTTGTTTCAAAAAGCTTAGCCAAACATGCCTTTTACTTAATGCTCCAAAATCTTACACGTTATGTCCTTTAAGCCTAACCCAGTTAGATTTTTGAGTTAAATCTGGTCATGTGCCTTGTACATGAGGGCATTGTGTAAAATATAGTTTTAGATTAATTTAGTTAAAAACTTTATTCACATATATTTTTACAGGTAAACCAGTGACAACGGTTTAGGACTCATGCATCCGCCCGCGTCCATGGATCAATATCTGATTCTTACCTATACTTTACTACATATATGATAGGTACACTTGTCCTTTTGTGTATGTTTTAATGTTAAGGTATAAATCATTTTTATAAATATTAAAACAGAGTTCGTATCTAAAATTCATTGTAAAATTATGTATATATACGCCCACGTGCCTCGCTTTTAGAGCGGGTATCACATAAATGAGCCGCCTATGATTGCTCATAAAGTGTTGGAGATATATACCCGTGCATGTTCGAGTCTTATATTGTAGTTGTTTTAATACTTTTTTCTTTTTATGTTTTACCCTATTTTATTTTTTTCTTTTTGTTTCTTTTTATTGTTTTTTTGGGGGAGATATATTCATACTGTTTTTTAGAGGGAGAAATATTCATACCGTTTTGTTTTTGTCTTTGGATTGCCCATTTTTAAGTTTTCTTTTTCTAATTTGGGTTATATGATTTTAATAATCCAAAGTTTTACATGTTTCCCGATAATAATTTTAACTTTAAAAATTCCATCCAACGATCCCAACTTGTAAGAATTTGGTCCACATCAATCCTTTTATAACATATAAGAAATTTGGTCTACTCAATAGATTCATGTGAACATGCAGCCTCTTAATTGAATTAAGTGCACCTGCAGTTTTAAAATGATCAATGTGAGCCAAATTATTACAAGTTGGGATCGTTTGAGGGAATTTTCAAAGTTGGGATTATTATCGACCAACAGGTGAAACTTAGTATTATTAAAATCCAACAACTCTTGTAATTTAAAGTGTAATTTTGGTTATTTATTGTTTTTTTTTGTGTTTGTTTATTATCTACGTTAAATTAAATTTAAAATGGTATTTTTCTTTTCTTTCTATTATACAAAAACTAATGAAGCAAACACATTTTGAATTAGGAATGAGCATTTGGTATCAGGTATAGGTATCGAACTGTACCGGGTATATTTGGTACTGGTACCTGTATTTATGGGTAAAACACCAACAAGTACCGGTACCAAACCGGTGTATTCGGTACCGGTACCACTTTTCCCCGTTTTTCGGTACCGTGCTCATCCATAGTACCCGTTCGGTACCGAAAAACGGGAAAAATGGGTACCGGTATCGAGTATACCGGTGTTTTACCCGTAAATACCGGTATCGAAAAACAAGAAAAGTGGGTACCGATACCGAATATACCCGGTACGGTTCGGTACTGGTACTCGGTACCAAATGTTCATCCCTATTTTGAACATCTCACGACTATATTTTTGAGGTTTTTTCTTTGGTTTGTTATATTAAGTGTATCAAAATAGACAAAGTTTCCATCGTATGAAACGTGCGGGTTTGATCCCACTAGTTTATGTATATATTTTTAATTTTTTTTGTATATTTTTAAAAATATTTATATTTTAGGGCCAATTTTTTCTAATATATTTATCTCTTCTTTTCAAAATTGTATTACAGTGGTCTGTTTAATCTACCGTCCCAGACTCAAAATTTTTCAAGGATTCTCGAGGACGGCCTTGCTACAGACTCACCCTCTAAGAGGATTGTTGTGTGTCGAATCTTTGAACCTCTTTGGGGTTTCTTCGATTGTTTAACACCGATTTTAGTTGTTGAACGTCGGTTGAAATTATTTTTTTTTGTAACACCTCGTAAAATCGTGTCCAATAATGCATTGACTCGTGTCCCTATTCCTAATTATGCCTAATGTTGGCTAGGAGGGACTATTTTTGCCAAATAATGAAAACTATGAATGTGGAGGGACTAAAAGTGTCAATATGCTGAAACTATACCTCTGAGTGACCTTATACGGTGTCCGTATGTTTTGTGTGAAACCTACAATCCGAATCCCGGGTGGAAGTTGCTTTTTTTTTTTTTTTCAAATATGATAACTTTTAAACATATAATAATTGCTTTCTTTCAAACCAACATATTTTAATTCAATAATTAGATAATTAAAAGAAAACGTGATTAACCACCAGTTCCCTTCCCTGTGGAGACGACTCGACTTCCATCTAATACAAAATTACTTTTTTCTATTAGCCTGCGACAGCTACGTCAACCTATCTCGATGTCGTAGTGTTATAGTAGATTTACGTTACTATTTCCATTGCTCTCTTAAATATATTGTAAGTAGCACAATAATCAGGAATTGAGTAACATTTATCAACAAATTGCCAAGTGTTGAAAGAAAGTTTTCCAGAGCCACTTGATGGACGAGAGGAACCATTTGTGAAATTACATGGAAGTTCGATAGTTGGAGGTTAAAGGCGTCAACATGTTAATTTATACCTTTGAGTGACCCTTTAACGAACCGGGAGCTTTATGATATTCGGTCATACTCTCGGGTGTGCCTAATATTGGCCAAGAAGGGATTTATCTTCTATTTTTAACATTACATGCAAGTATGGAAGTCAAGGGGCCTGAAGTGTTAAAGTGTGAAAGTTATGTTGTTACTGACCAGACCACAGTATAAGTTACGGCCTCTGCACCGTAGCTTACGGTCAGGCATGTGCCAGCTCTTTTATTTGCTTGTTCCCCACATAAACAGCCAAAAATCGTTCCACTCGATACCATGGGCTTGTTTCTGATATGGGACATGTATAAGGACATGTGTAAGCACCTCAAGACCCCCCATTACACCTGGTAACACCTCCATACTCCTTCCTCAACTATAAATAGGTGCCATTTTCACTTCTTTGAACTTGCACCTTCTTCATACACTTTCCTCTCATCTCCTGGAGATTCCCAGCTAAAGGGATCCTCCTCTTGTTCATTTTTGTGCTAGGACCACTTGTAAGTGCTCCTACCTCCTGCATTTTCATTTTGTAGGCTTTTAAAGCCGAAAGTAAAAGATTTTCGATAAATGCTTTAACTTTTGTTTTAGACCTTAATGTTCCAGCCATTGTTCGAGGCGAACATGGCTACATGATCATAATTAGGTAGATGTTAATCCCTCAAAAGGGCACCTCCTGAAAATCACGTGTGCTTGGTCAATTGACAGGTTAAAGTTATTGATATTAAAAAGTCAAACGGGGCAGTTTTTGAAATAATCATAATCTGAGTTTATGGGTGTTCTAAAATATGTTTTAACAATTAAACAACTTGGTAATAATTATTAGAACATGTGTAAACATGTTCGGCTCGTCGATTCCAGTCTTAGGGTCGGTTCGCAACTGAAAGTCGCAAAGTTTGACTTCTGCTTTGACTTTCGATTCTGACCCGATTTAGAATAGTTTGCTACCAATTTAAGGTTCCATTATGATCGTCATATAATGTAGCATAACCCTCTAAGGTTATATTACATGATCATAATAGTAATCTGAGTTTAATGCAAGTTTCCGTTATTACGTCATACTTTGACTAATTTGCCCTTTTAATTTAAAAAAACAAAGGTTTTAATCACTAATGAATTTGCAAATGACTTATGTACTGATATGTTAGATTAATTAACTTATAATGATGTTATTAAACTGATCATAAACTGAGTTTTCATATATTGTCGTAAATTATGCTTTAAAGTGACCGAAATGCCCTTTTGGCACATAGAACGGTTTTAAACATAATTTCTCATATAAAACTCATTACCTACTAATATAATATCATAACTAGAATTATTTGGGATATAAAGTCAGTTTATAATCTGAGTTTATGTACAAGTTCTTGTATTATGTCCTTAAATGACGAAAATGCCATTTTGGCACTTAACATGGTTTTAAATCATAATTTTTATAAAAAACCATTTACCTACTGATATGTTATATTAAATAACATATTTCAATAGTATAAACCTAGTCATCACTTCTATTTTGACATAAGATCGCAAATATCATCATTTAACGACTTAAACGCCCTTTTGGCACATAATATGGTTTTAAACCATATCTACCAACCAAGACTTGTTACCTACTGATTTTATAACTTATTTAAAATATTCTTACAGTAGGTACATGTTATAAACTCAGATTCCCAAATAAGCTTTAAACTATGTGTGAAATGACTAAAGTGTCCCTACGGTGCATAGTTTGGTCTTAAACTATAAAACACACATATGTTTGATATCCAACTGATATTAAATCACAAATTAAATATTTTTCCAGAATGTTTATGGTCATAACATCAATTTATATGCAAGTTCCTTTTATACGTCGCTAAATAACCAAAACGCCCTTTTGAGGCATAATTTGATTTTAAAACCTTAATGGGCATACAATGTGACAACTGTCAATTTTTCATGTATCCGTACAATGTTAAACAGTAATTTGTATCTTAATGACTGTGCCTGATTTGGATTAAAGACATGAATGATTTTCTGATTACTGTCATATAGATACAAGTGTATTACATGTTGCAAGATTATTTATCATTATTGCATGCAACACAACGTGGTTCACTTAGAGCACATAACAAAGTTAGCACATTTATCAAACAAACTAGAAGTACTGACAACAGTTCAGTACTCAGACATACATGATGTTAAAACACAGAATGAGCCCGAAACCAAGAGTTACACTAGTATAGTGTGTAGGAAAGCAGGGATCATAAAACTGCCTCCCTAGTGATAGTTTAAGTGCCGGAAAGTGCCTAAAACTCACAAAAACTGCAGAATTATGCATATTTCAGCAAAAATCAGCATTTTAACAACAAAATATAATGCGAAATTATGGTTTAATGGTCCAGAATACCTTCCTAAGTGTCGGGAATCAAAACTGTCATAAAAGGGAACATAAAGCACACTAAACTGCGTAATTTAGCACCTTAACGAACCGGTAACCAACCGGTAACCTACCGAACAACCGGACACTACCCGAAACACCAAATTTTCACTAGAAGCACTGTTTTAGCGTTACGAAGCTAGTTATGGTCACCGAACATCATAATTGTTGGTGCATCCGTCTGTTGACTTCGTCTTGTATCGAGTCTTGCAAATAGAATGTTAGATCAGGGCACGTTATTCGAGATAATGTAATTTCGCTTGAAAGGATGTAATTCCGTTTGAAAGTGTCAAGCCCATTTCAAACGAGATTACTAATTCCGTTTGAAATGTAATCTCGCTTGAAGCATCTTCAAACGGAATCAGAACACTATAAATAGGTGTTCAAGCGAAATCATTTGATAGAGTTCCGGTTTGTGCAACGAAGTGCTGCCGAAGTGTCGTCTCGCTGTAATTTGCTATCAAATCAATAATACGACAGTTTAAAGTGATATTCTAGCTGAATTGAACTCAATACGTCTGTTTCCGCCTTTCGTATTGAGAAAAACTCTTCTGATTGACTCGTTCGGGTCTGAAAACGATCCTACAAGTGGTATCAGAGCTCAGGAGGAAGAGTTCATACCAATTCAGCTGAAATTTCTGATTTCTACACCTTCTTTTTCAAAATTTACAACTTTTCACGGTCAAAATGTTCTGATTTTTACACATCATACTCGGAATAGTGTTTTAACTAATCCTTGTGAATATTGGACCTTAATTCGATCTAAAACTGATAAAAATTGTAATTTCGCTTGAAAAACCAGTGCGAGATGATGATGTCAGCAGCTCTTCAAACGGAATTAGCTCTTAATTCTGCTTGAAACCAGTATTTCGCTTGAGAAATTGTGTTGATTCCGCTTGAAATCAGTATTCCACTTGAAAAGTTCTGTTGATTCCGTTTGAAACGTGCTATTCCGCTTGAAAGGAGATTTCGCTTAAAAGGTGTTAGTTCAAGCAAAATTAGGTATTCTGCTTGAAAGGAGATTTCGCTTGAACGTACTGATTTCGTTTGAACAGGGTAATCCCGTTTGAAAAGGGATTTCGTTTGAACAGGGTAATCCCGTTTGAAAAGGGATTTCATTTGAACAGAACTGTTTTTGTGAATTTTAAAAAAACTGATAATGGAAGAGGAATTTTTCAACGCATTTGCTACCCCGGTTCCCCGATTACTCTTGCACAGAACACGATGTTAGAAAATGAAACGGGGACTATGCAAAAACCACCTAAGCTCATGAACATTGAGGAATATAAAGGGTGGGAAGGACGATTTGAAAACTGGGTTCAAGCCAATTATCTAGATGCTTGGGAATATGTTGAAACGAAATATATTTGACCGACGAATGATGACGAAGAGGAGGTTGAAATTAAAGATCTAAGTGCAGAAGATAGAAAGAAATACAAAGATGAAAAAATGATGCTAAGTCTACTACAACAAGCTGTGAAGGAAGATATCTTGGTTCTATTGCAACACAATGGAACTTCTTATTCAATCTGGAAAGCATTAAGATCAAAGTTTCATGGAAGCCAAGAAATGGTTAAAAACAAGAAATCACTTTTGAAAAAGGAATTTGATCTGTTTTGTGGGTTGAAAAATGAAAGCACAAAGCAAATTATTGAACGATATTGCAATTTGTTAGCCAACATGAAGAGATTGAGCATCAACAAAGATAATGAAGAGTTGATCGAAAAATTGGCTGATGCATTGTCATATGAGACTTGGGGTACATATCTCATGATGTTGAGGAACAAGAAAGGTTTTAGCAGTCTGACATTGAGCAAATTCATTGAAAAGATTGAGGCTCAGGAGATGGAACAGAGAAAGATTTCAAGAATGAAAGATTTCGATGGTGAACAAGATATTGGGCTGTATTACAAAGCAGGGTTAAATGATAATTCCACCAACATGTCACCTAAGGTTGAAACTGCATTCAATGCAAAGAGTTCATCGGGAGGTTCATCCAAAGGATCAAGTAGCAAAATAAGCTTTTCATCATATCCATCTTTTGATCCGAACATTTCAGCAACCAAGAATGGCAGAAAGCTACAATGCAACATTGTATTGAATCTTGAAAATGATCAGGATTATTGTGAAGAAGTTGCAAAAAGCCATATGTCTTTGTTGGGAACCGTGTTGGAATCATATGGTAGTTTTGTTGCAAGTCGGATCGGGAATCCAATGCTTACAAAAGAGGATTACGATCAGATTGATGCTGAAGAGATGGAATTGATGGACATAAAGTGGTGTTTGGCAAGTGTGTTAAGACGAGCTGAGAAATTTAAGCAGATCACAGGAAGAAATGACTTACGTGATGCTAATGTTTCTACTTTGGGTTTTGATAAATCTAAAGTCACTTGTTTTCGTTGTAGGGAAAAAGGACACTTCAAGAGGGAGTGCAAAAACCGCGAAGCAAGTGGAGCTCAAAATCCGTTCAACAACAACAATGATTACTATCGAAAATCGATCTATCATCAAGTTGCACAACAACAACAAGAACCACAAGTGGCACATGGAAGAAAAGTTATTGAAGAATCTTCAAAGATAGCTTGTATGGTGAATCAGGATGACAAAAAGCCAACGGAAGGTTTCAGTTGGGACAAATATATCTCAGCTGATAATAAAGCATGCCTGATTAGCCGAGATGATGAAAAGTTACCGGAAGGATTTAACCGGGAAGGTTTTAGTTGGGATGATTATGATCAAAACAAAACTTCACATCAAAAAGCTTTTGTCGCTCGAGTGGAAGAAGATAGTGATGATGATAGAGAATATTATGCAAGGAGAATGGCAGCTCATTTGAAAATGATGGCAGAAAGTGATAGTGAAGATGAAAAAGCTAAAAAGAAAAAAAGTCAAAACACCAGTTAGCAGTGATGATGAAGAAGTACCAGTGATAAGGAAAAATGTAGAAGTTCCAAAGTTTAAAGTTGATGAAGAAGTTGATGCAAGAAAGATTCCTGTGAATTGTGAAACCTGTGAGATCATAAAGAAGAAAAACAGTGAGTTGATTAACAACATGAACAGGTTGAAGGAGTCTTACGATATTTTGAACAAAACAATGAATCAATACAACCAAACAAGTGAAGAACAAGCAACAGCAATGAAGACACTTCAAGGAGCTTTCATGATAAATGTAACAACCATGTTATTATTTAGCGATTTCCGTAAATATAATTAGAAACTAAATGAGTATTTAGTTTAAACATTCATGCTTAAATACGGGTTTATTAAAACTTTTCTAAACTTGAAAGCAAAACAACCTAGTGTAATTAAATTCGTCGTTTGAATTGAAAAATGGCGACAACTGAATAAAACATTCTAATATATTGTAATTTAATTCGCCGTTTAAAACGTGAAGACGAAACTATTCGCGGAAGCTTTGATCTCGTGTGTTCGGTTCTTCATCAGGCTCAGTCGACATCCGGTACTGCTAGGCAACCTACATTCCATAAACATGAAATGATTTTAGTCATACGCGGTTTAAAACGTGTTCAACAGGTTCGCGAAACACAACTCAACAAGATTGACTGGGCTCTACCGTAACTTACGGTAGCCACCGTAAGTTACGGTAGACACTGGGTAGCACTGGTCTGCCGTAAGGCAGTAGAGAACTGCCGTAATAAAATATTCGCTACCGTAAGTTACGGTAGCTACCGTAACTTACGGTAGTTGCTGCATATTCTTCATATTTGCTGTTTTGACCCGTTCATGATTTATCAAACAAACTTGTTTATTACCTTTTTAAAATATCATGCATATCACGTTATATCAATTTACTAATGTGCAAGGTTCAAATTACGGGTTTCTTATGAATTCTTAACCCGTTTTACCTATCAACTCCTTTTGACCCGTTAAGGGAAGTTAAACACTTTTAACTATAAATCTATATATAAGCGTACCTGGCTCGAGTCAACGTATAGACCCGTTTATACCTTGCTATTATTAATTCAATATTCTATGATGACGCAATTATCCAAATTGCTATTCGTTCCTGTAACATGTGACTTAACAACCAACATTAGTCGATATGGTCATATGATGTTATCACCATCATTTGACCCATTTGGTCTATACGACCAAACAATTATATTTATTACAAATCATGGTTTCTAATTACTCAATCACGCATCTGACCCATTACGGATTTTACCACAAAATTTTCCCATTTTTTTTTTACATATTTGGGGTTCGGCTTACGCCGTGGGTATCCTTTTAATCTCGATTACAATTAGTCATCACGTGACTAAATTACCATTTTGCCCCTTTTCCATTATTAGTTAAGCTATGAGGTAACTTTAAGAAAACTCATAAATTCTTAGTCAATTTATGACTAAATTAGCATTTTACCTCTTTCACCATTAATCGTGATTTTAAACGTTTTTATTCGTTCCAACCCATTTCGTTTTGTGTCGGAACCCATAATTCGAACATGATCTATTATTGTATTTATCACCTATAGAATAAATTCGTAGGCTAAAAAAAAATAGGTGTAAGCTTTACTTACCTTTCATTCAAGCAAGTCTTACTCATGCCTTTATACCGTTTGATCATCTCCTCCAAGCTTCACATAGCTCGTCAAGAGTCAAACTATCATATTACCCATAAAATGGTTAGTTTAGTCATTTCATATTATGGCTACCATTTACTATGGGGTTTCTTGCATATAATTTACTTAACTAAATCATAGGTCAGTTTTACTTTCTTAGTAGTCAAACTACCCATATGTATTATATGCTTTAATCATTCTTTTTTCTCATTTTCACAACTTCGTTGACAAGCTTATTTGTAGGTATTTTAAATACTTGCAATAAGCAAAATAACATGCTTAATATTCATGAAACCATTGTTTTATAAACAAGGCAAAGTATGAACAAAATACAACTTTTCTTGGATTAAGTTTATCAATAAAATGTGCAGCAACTTTACAATGTAGCTGCTGAATCGACTCTTTTGACCACTTTGCGGTCTTATTTAGCCCTTCGTGATCAAAGATGAAATGAAGAATACTAAAATATCTTTCCATCCCAAAAAGAATCAGCTCAATCCGAGCATCCTAGAATTAATTATGATTTTTGTAAAATCAGCTCCGAAGTCAAAATGCTTCCAATCAGCTTGTTGTCAAAACAGTTCAGCCGACTTCGGACACTGTTTTGACCCGTTTAACATCAGAATTTAACAAACATGTTCAAACATAAAACGTAGTATGTTTCAATATCTTTCTGAGCATATAAGGCTCAACCTCACAGGTCGTTCCAGTGATTTTATATGATTTTTTAAAAACTGCAGCCCAATAATTTTTAATCCCAATCAGCTTTGTTATATTTTCTTGTTCAAGCATTTCATCAAGCACCTTGTGTGAAACACGAAACATCTAATTTCTCCAGCCCATTTAAGTGTTCTAAATCCTTAAATTCTAGCATAATTAACAAGTACTAACATCAAACTTCAAATCTAACTTCAGGGAGTTCTATTAACATAATTTAACCATTATGATTCTAGGGTTCATCATGTTTCTACAAAACTCATTAAACACCTAGTTAGAGATCATGAGTTTTACTAACATGCACTCAAATTCCTTAGTTTATTAACTAGGGTTTGATTCTAATCATGCATACATCCTATTTCCACCTAAATATCCATCATTCAAGATCAAATTTCGAATTCCTAGAGTTCATCAAGAATTTGAGATGGAACAAAATAGTGAAATTTGACATACCTTATGATCATTTCACTGAGGTGATCACTAATCCGTGCTTGGATTTCAATTTGGGTGTGATTTGTCCTTCCAATTTGCTTGAATTTATGCTAGTTAGGGTTTGAACAAGGGAGTTCTTTGGCTCCTGTTGAAAGTGTCGACCAGAACACACACTCAAGGTGTGTGTTTTGGTGTTTGATATTTTATTTATTAAAAACTAGTTTCTAGTTTATCACTTTCGGCCCCTCTACTTTCCCCAAGTTGCATATAGTGTGTTTTAACCAATTCCTTTATTACTACAAGACTTGTGACTAACTAGGTTATTTATTCCTAGTTATTTTATCTTGTTCATAACCTGTTTTATTTTAAGTCCCGTTAACTCGGACCTTTTATATACTTTGTTTTCTCAAAGTATAGTTATTATTATTTTTTTCATCCTTTTAATATATATTAGATTTATTATTTAAATCCTAATATTCACCGGGTTTACTTTTACCACCTATAGTATTTTACCCGTTCATTTTTGGTTAATCTAGTATAATTAACAAACCCATTTTTGGGGTGTTACAAGTCTACCCCCCTTAAAGAGGTTTCGTCCCCGAAACCTTTCTTACGTGTTTCCTTAGGTTTATCCCCCATGGACTTAGTCTCGGTAATTACTTGAGCATTGCTCGAATTCAATAATCTTATCAGAAGAGTATGGTAATGTCTTTTTGGTTCCGAAGTGTCACGGCCCCCGACCCGGTTTGACCCGTTTCAGGAGCCGCGGGACAGAAATCCCGTGGTATTTAATTAATTGAGTTTAACAGCGGAAGTTTTATCATCAGGATCTTTTTAAAACTGAAATATTTCCCGATTATTTTATTTCACAACTCGGGATATAACCCGATAATTTACAATCTTGAGATTTCACAGAGAAATCTTTTATTTTACAAAACATGTTTCTTTATTTTATCCTGAGCCACTTTCTCAAGCTTGTAATGTGCTTCACGGCACTTTTCCTGGATCATAATAGATCACCTGAAACATGTTTGAAAAAGGTTTTGTCAGCGGGAAATACTGAGTGAATCATTCTATTTATATAAAATGATGCTTAGTTATCAATTACAGCATAAGAGCGATTACAATGGCTTCTATCTTATTTTTATCTGGCGCTGTGTCACAATGGTGACATGTCACAATGGTGACGATGGTCATACCACTATTAGATCAATGAACCTAAATAGTGATGATTATCCCTAGTAGGTCAATGAACCTAACTGGGAGAAAATTAGTAATGTGCACAATACCCCACTAGCCAGTGATTCAAGATATCCACGACTTAGTCCCTGTAATTATAACTTTTGAAAATAATTTGAGGTATTGTAAAATAGTTGATAAAAAGAGAATGACTCACATTGCAGATTTAATTTGAGCAGAGTATAGCCTACTGATTAGCCTTTTAACCTAAATTAATAACAGGCACACAATTCTGGGTTAATAATCAATACAGCATTTACGATAACTCACGAGATCAAACCCTCACAACGAATGACAAAGTGCGATACTTAAACATCCATCGAATTAACGACGAATGACAAAGCATAACCCTAATGTGGGCAGCACTTAAACATCCATTGGATATTTTGATCAATCGGTCATTGAATCGTAGCATCGATCGAGTTATTACCCTGTTTGCGGCGTCGATTAGTGATCCGTGTGTGTTAATTGTGGTAAACAGAGCATAACTCGGTGTATATTTCGAATTTCTTCGTCGAACGAACAACAGAATGTAAGTGCCAGGCCCTTCTATTTATACCCAAAATTTGCACCTCCCGCTAGTCGCGGAAGAATCCGTGTCACGTGCCGCGTGTCGCCTGGGGTGACATTTCTAGAATAGAGTAGGCACGTGTCCAACTAGCTCAGGTGAGTCGACGTTGCGTGAATTTTCTAATTTGACAGCATTTTATAAAGATAATCGTAACTAGGGTTTTACCCCCCCTGAGTTTTAGGGGCCCTAATCCTGATTCCAACTATTCTGAAAATTTTAGGGATTATGCAGAATCACTTGGGTTTCTCAATTAGGGTTTCCTATTGGTCAATTAAAGTAATAATTAGTACTTTTTAATGAGAGTTGTTACATTCTCCCTACCTTAATAAAAATCTCGTCCTCGAGATTTAGTGGAATAATTGAGGATATTTTTGCTTCTTTTCTGATTCCAGTTCCCAAGTGTATTAGGGTCCTATCTTTGAATCCCTCTTTACTTGAATTAACACTAATCATTTGTGTTTTGAGAAATTTGATCTATCTATCTTCTATCTGAAGAGGTTTCTCTATAAATTTTAATTTTTCGTTTACCTCTATATCTTGGAGAGGTACTACCAAAGATTCGTCAGATAGACATTTCTTGAGATTGGATACATAAAATATATCATGTACTCCAACTAACTCTCCTGGTAATTGTAAATGATAAGCAACTGGTCCTATATGTTGGATTACTGGAAATGGTCCTACGTATCTTGGACTTAGCTTTCCTTTCTTACCGAATCTAACAACTCCTTTCCAAGGAGATACTTTCAATAGCATTTTGTCTCCAACTTGAAACTCCAACGACTTTTGTCTATTATCTGTATAACTCTTCTGGCGATCTCTAGCCGTCTTCAGCCTTTCCTTCATGATACTAAATATCACAATCGTAGTCACTTAGGATTTTCATCCATCTCCTTTGCCTCATGTTTAATTCTTTTTGCCCAAATATATATCTTAAATTCTTAGGATCCGTATAGACAGTAAACTTACTTCCATACAGATAATGTCTCCAAATCTTAAGGGCAAAAATTATGGCTCCTAATTCTAAGTCATGAGTGATATAGTTTTCTTCGTGCTTTTTCAATTGCCTTGATGCTTACGCAATTACCTTTTTGCGTTGCATTAACACACATCCAAATCCTAGCTTTGAAGCATCATCGTATACTTTAAAAATCTTCTGTTCCTTCTGGTAAGGCTAGGATTGGGCATTTGTTAATTTATGCTTTAAAATCCTAAAGGCTTCTTTTTGTTTAAATCCCCATTCAAACTTAACTGTTTTACAGATTAACTTAATTAATGGTATAGCTATCTTGGAAAAATCCTTAATAAACCGTCTATAGTATCCGGCTAAACCTACAAAACTCATAATTTCCATTGCGGATTGCGGAACCTTTCATTGGTTAATTGCTGCTATCTTAGCAGAATCTATATGAATACCTTCATGATTTATCATGTGACCTAGAAATTTCACTTCTGGTATCCAAAATTCATACTTCGAGAATTTGGCGTAAAGCTTCTCTTTTCTTAACAAAGTTAAGAGTGCATGTAAGTGCTGACAATGTTCTTCCTGTCTTTTGGAATAAATAAGTATATCGTCGATGAAGACAATTACAAATTTATTCAAATATGATTTACAGGTCCTATTCATCATGTCCATGAATGCTGCAGGTGCATTTGTTAATTCGAAAGTCATGATTGTAAACTTGTAATGACCATACCTAGTTCTGAAAGCAGTTTTAGGTATGTCTTCCTCTTGTATTTTCAATTGATGATATCCGGAACATAAGTTGATCTTAGAAAAATATCTATCTCCCTGGAATTGATCGAATAGATCGTAAATTCTAGTTAATGGGTATCGATTCTTAATTGTAACTTTATTCAATTCCCTATAATCAATTTCTCATCGAACCATCCTTTTTCTTAACAAACAACATTGGTGCTCCCCAAGGGGATGAACTAGGTTGTATGAAACCTTTACTTAGTAATTCATCTAATTGCTTTTTCAGTTTTAATATTTCTGTGGGTGCTAACCGATAAGGTGCCTTGGCTATCGGAATAGTTCCTGGAATTTAGACGAATCCTAAATTCTACCTCCCTATCTGGTAGTAACCCTGGTAACTTTTCTGGGAATACATCTGGGTATTCTGGAACTACAGAAATTTCCTTAAGTTCTTTATCTTTAGTATTAATGATTACTGAAATCATATATACTATTCCTTGCTTTCGTTCATATTTAGCAACTTTCATTACTGATATGAATTTTTATGGGTTTACATGGCTTATCTCCTGTAATCATTATTACTTCTCCAGTGGGTGCACAAATTTCTATGGAATTCTTATCACTGATAATTTGAGCATGGTTGTTTACTAACCAATTCATTCCTAACACAACATCGAATTCAACTAATTTTATAGATAATAGGGTTACAGAAAATTTATGACTTAAAAGTTCTATTTCTATGTTTTGCAGAACCTTATTTCTTTTAACTAAATTTCCATCTGCCGTTTCTACTGTAAAAATTTGCCTAATGCTGGTTAAAGGTAAGTTAAGAGTTTGGCAGAATGAAGTATTTCTAAAACTTTGGTTTACACCAGAGTCAAATAATACTTTTGTGTAAACGTTGTGAACTAAGAACGTACCAGCTACCACATCTGGAATGAGCTCTGCTTCCTGAGCAGTCAGTTGGAAGGCTCTTACATTCCTTTTTGCTCCTTCTGCAGGTTTGGCTTTATTGTCAGATTGTTTGTTCAGTTTTGGACAATCTGGCCTAAGATGTCCAGCTTCTCCACAGTTGTAGCAGACTGAAAATTTCTTCCTCCTGCAGTCTTCTTCTTGATGCCCCGGAATTTTGCAAAAATTGCAATATCCTTTGCATCTTCCAAAATGCTTCCTTTTGCAAAAATTGCAAAATGGGCTAGTGGAAGATTGCCCATTCCCTGCTTTCTTGAAATTGTTATGGTTACCCGGACGGAATCCTTGGGTAATCTTTTGGGCTACTTCCTTCCTTCTATTTTCTTCTCTTGTCCGTACTAGTTCGTCAGTCAGAGTATTGGCTAATTCCACCGCATCATCAATTGTGCGAGGTTTCGCAGCCTTGACGATATTACGAATTTCGGAAATCAATCCCCAAATATAACGAGAAATAAGTACCGGCTCTGGCGAAGCCAGGGTTGGTACCACTCGAGCATACTCAAAGAATGTCGTAGTATACCCTCGACAATCTACTTCCACCATCCGGTGGGTTAGAAACTTATTTGTCATTTGTTCCTTTTCATACTCGGGACAGAATTTTCTTTCTACAAAGCTCTTAAATTCTTTCCAGTTCATAGCATACGCCATCCTTCTTCCTTTTGCTTGTAACACCGTATTCCACCATTCTAGCGCCCCTTCTTTGAAAAGGTTTGACGCATACTTGACCTGATCATCCTGAGCACAATTACTTATGGCAATTACTGCCTCGGTTTTCTCTAACCAACACAGTGCTGCAGTCGCTCCTTCATTGCCTGCAAACTCAGTGGGTTTACAAGCAAGAAATTCTTTGTAAGTGCAACCAGGCGTTGCAGCTTTCATTTTCTTAGGGAGCGGAGCTTGCCGTGGTTCATTATCATGATTACATGATCATTGCCTCCGTTTATACTATTACTGAAGTTATCTTCAGAAATACGTTTGCTAGGAACGATTTGTTGTGGTTCAGTAGGCTTCTGGACAGCAGCGACTATTGCCGGAATAACATTGGCTATCCCTTGAGCAACTATTGCTGGAATAGCATTGGCTATCCCTTGAGCAACGATATTTTCTATATCCTGCCTAGTCATATATTGGTCCCCCGGTTGTTGCTCAGATTGATTAACCTCATTAACTGGTTCATTATTAGCGTTTTCCATCTGATATCTAATTTATAGTTAAATAATTAGTATAAAAGAAATAATCCAATGTCACAATTAATTGCACATAATCACATAAACGAATATACAAACAAAATTTGTAAATTTTCTAAAATTTTATTTGTTTTATAGATTATAGCATGCTTCTATATACAACCATTGTATTATTTATTTTACAAATACTGATTTTACTATCACTATTACACCACCATAGTTCCATAAATCCCCTATCCTTTGTCAGATGATATTCTAGTAACGACATTCACTCTCATCGTATTTCCAGGAGATCTGTCCCCCAATCTCTTGGATCCTATTCCCAGTATCCATTAGTTCTTCACCAAAGTGGCGGAGTTCAGCCATATTCTCGTTACTCATTGGTGAATTTGGTAAAGATTCTGGATTGAATTGAGGAAAAAGTTTATAGGGATTGTTTTGTAACTGTATTTCATTAGTCAACCATTCGTCTATTTGCGAGTGGATTGAAGGGTTTGGAATAGCTGGTTCTAAGTTCATAGATAGTTGTGTTTCAAGAGAATGAATAAAATCATTTTCATTAATAGGCTTAATAGTATTATAGCTTGCCATTATAAAATCTAGCTCTTCCTGAGATGGTAACCCCTCAATTTGTCTAGAGCTTTCCCCAATTTCCATTTTCTTAGGCTTGGGTTTCTCGAGAGGTAAAGCGTTGAATTCTATAGGTTCTTCTATGTTTGGAATATACCTATTGAAATCTCTGGAAACCTCTATTCTTACCGGATAGAGATTTAAATTCTGAAGGGCGTCAGACAAGTCACTCATGCTGTTTAGCAAAATACACACAATTATTAAGTTAAAAAAATTACATCAAATTTCATAGAAAACCTTTAAATATTATTTCATATTGGGTAACTATGAAACAACCGAATATGAAAACATACTAGGTTTTATTTGTAACTTTATTTATTTACTGAATCAGGTTTCTGATTTATATTTAATAAGGATGCTAAAACTTGACTCAAAATATTTAAAAATTTATATTTACTGCTACAGTGGTTAGCATATAAAGATCTGCCCATACTGTACAAAATTAGTCAGATAATAAAACACAAAATCACAAAATAGCAATTAATAAAAATTAAGTATTTTCTAAATACTTAATTGGCTTAAATCAGTGGCTCGATCAGTGGCTCTGATACCACCTTTTTCTGTCACGGCCCCCGACCCGGTTTGACCCGTTTCAGGAGCCGCGGGACAGAAATCCCGTGGTATTTAATTAATTGAGTTTAACAGCGGAAGTTTTATCATCAGGATCTTTTTAAAACTGAAATGTTTCCCGATTATTTTATTTCACAACTCGGGATATAACCCGATAATTTACAATCTTGAGATTTCACAGAGAAATCTTTTATTTTACAAAACATGTTTCTTTATTTTATCCTGAGCCACTTTCTCAAGCTTGTAGTGCTTCACGGCACTTTTCCTGGATCATAATAGATCACCTGAAACATGTTTGAAAGAGGTTTTGTCAGCGGGAAATACTGAGTGAATCATTCTATTTACATAAAATGATGCTTAGTTATCAATTACAGCATAAGAGCGATTACAATGGCTTCTATCTTATTTTTATCTGGCGCTGTGTCACAATGGTGACATGTCACAATGGTGACGATGGTCATACCACTATTAGATCAATGAACCTAAATAGTGATGATTATCCCTAGTAGGTCAATGAACCTAACTGGGAGAAAATTAGTAATGTGCACAATACCCCACTAGCCAGTGATTCAAGATATCCACGACTTAGTCCCTGTAATTATAACTTTTGAAAATAATTTGAGGTATTGTAAAATAGTTGATAAAAAGAGAATGACTCACATTGCAGATTTAATTTGAGCAGAGTATAGCCTACTGATTAGCCTTTTAACCTAAATTAATAACAGGCACACAATTCTGGGTTAATAATCAATACAGCATTTACGATAACTCGCGAGATCAAACCCTCACAACGAATGACAAAGTGCGATACTTAAACATCCATCGAATTAACGACGAATGACAAAGCATAACCCTAATGTGGGCAGCACTTAAACATCCATTGGATATTTTGATCAATCGGTCATTGAATCGTAGCATCGATCGAGTTATTACCCTGTTTGCGGCGTCGATTAGTGATCCGTGTGTGTTAATTGTGGTAAACAGAGCATAACTCGGTGTATATTTCGAATTTCTTCGTCGAACGAACAACAGAATGTAAGTGCCAGGCCCTTCTATTTATACCCAAAATTTGCACCTCCCGCTAGTCGCGGAAGAATCCGTGTCACGTGCCGCGTGTCGCCTGGGGTGACATTTCTAGAATAGAGTAGGCACGTGTCCAACTAGCTCAGGTGAGTCGACGTTGCGTGAATTTTCTAATTTGACAGCATTTTATAAAGATAATCGTAACTAGGGTTTTACCCCCCCTGAGTTTTAGGGGCCCTAATCCTGATTCCAACTATTCTGAAAATTTTAGGGATTATGCAGAATCACTTGGGTTTCTCAATTAGGGTTTCCTATTGGTCAATTAAAGTAATAATTAGTACTTTTTAATGAGAGTTGTTACACGAAGCGTATGCGCTTTTCCTGTTTAAGGCCCTGTTAGCCGTTACTTTCATCTTATGTCCCTTATCTCTATTAATTACTTATCTTGGCTGTTAGACTTATTAACCTTATACCCCTTCGCTCGGGTATATCCATTTTGCCTTCTCCAGGCTTATGAACTTTTATTATTTTCATTTCATAGTTCACACTATAACGTGGTTATATTTCATATTACTTTTCCTTGACTGTACCCTTTTTATTTATTTGACCCATTTAGTTTTGCATCATACCTTCTTACTACTTACAATTTATGACTTCTAGACATACCTACCCATTCCTTGGGTTTGTGGTCTTTGGCGTATCATTACCATTCCTTGGTTTTACGCCCTTATGATCCATAATCATCAAGTGACGTTCAAGTCACTTCTATATTACCAAAACAACCTTTGTTTGACCCATTTGGTTATCTAATAGTATCCACCATTTCAACGACAACCAAACATGCCTTAACGAATCTTTTGACCCATTTTGATTATCTAGTGAACTTCGTCACTTCTACAACACACTACATTTTCTCATAACATTATTTCGAGTTACTAACTACATTCAATATCTAAGTATAATGTATCAAAACCAAAGTTACGTACTTGCATAATTCATCAACATTGGTTTCAATCCATAATTACCCATTCCCAGGCTTGTCAATTTTAGCGTATCACTCCCATCTCATGTTTTACGCTTTTTATAACTCAAGTTTAACGAGTGACTTTCATGTCACGTCATGTTTAAGTTTATATATCCTTTCATTATCGAGAATCTTCTTTTCGAACGTTTCGTTTTTACACCTATCAGTGTTAAGACCGAAATCCTTTAATATTAATCCTAATCTAATTTTTCTCATAATACCCATATTTGCTAAAACGTTGTTTCCTACTAAAACTGAATTTTAGTTTAACGTTTCCTTTTCACCTTATCTTACATCCTCTTTTTTTTTTCTAGGAATTTTAAGTCTGAGGATTTATTCCTTTCCGCCATTATTTAATGTGTGGAATTATAAATATTTCCCACACTTAACCCAAATGACCCGTAGGTTCTACCACTTAGCCTCATAGACTATTTATCTAGATTTTCACATTTTTATCTTTTTAAAGCGAGACCCCAACAGTTCGTTTCTTTCTATCTGCGACCCAAAGGTCTTTTTGGGTCTCGTAGACCTTATCATTACTTATAATTTCTGAAGGTTGTGATGATCCCGTAGATTCATCTTTTACTCATGTCGTTCTAAAATATACTTTCGGTGTCAAGGCACCCTTTTTAAGTTTAGAAATCATTCGTTTTCGTTCTTGAATTCTATGGACCTTGACCGTAGTCTAAGGCCACATCCGCTTCCATATTAAACTAATCCTCCGACTCTATGACTGCTTACGTCATTTACACGTCGGTCTTTTTTCCGCTTATTGTTATCCGATTTATTCCCACATTTATTCACAACCCATTACCCGGGTTCTTTTATCTCAATATTTTGTGCTTATATTTATTTGGTTCGCGCTTACTTTTATTAACAAACGTTATTCTTTATTTAACTCGTTTGACTTGTTCGTGTGAAATTTCATCATTTATGACAGTCAAACTTTATCCCTTATGCC
Source organism: Helianthus tuberosus (assembly GCA_030545235.1). Lineage (NCBI taxonomy): Eukaryota > Viridiplantae > Streptophyta > Magnoliopsida > Asterales > Asteraceae > Helianthus > Helianthus tuberosus. The sequence continues at coordinate 120,289,102 of CM060403.1, forward strand.
TTAGCATTCTCATTAGTTGGTTTGTATTTTTATTTACTTTAATCTTTGTCCCTTCTCTCGAGCTCGTTATTCTAGCGTAATACGCTTCCGTCATCCGACTTGCGTTTATGTTTACCATCAAACGTCTTACTTATTTGATTAATTTGGGTATCTTTTTAATTCGTTCAATTCACCCCGTCCTTACTACATCGGATGTAAGCATGTCCATCATAAAAAGTTCATGGTACCACGTGCTCACCACTTACTTGGCCAGAGTAAGCGATCAATACCTGGTATACATGACCTTTTATAATTTTCACATTACACCCCATGTAAGTAATGCCTCTATTTGTTTCTCTTGGAAACAATATCCCGGATAGATTTTCTATTCGGGGTTTTCCAAGTTTTTAATTTACATATGCAACTTTCAATCTCTACGTACTTGTTGCATATTACTATTTGTGCAATTAAATTTAAAATGTGCACCTGGTAATGCTTGCCCTAACGGGCTTCTCTTACCATTAGCCTTGTTCGCGATCGCTACGCGATTTAGGTCCTTGATGAGCATACTCTTTGGACCGTTCCTCTGTCAAATCCGCGATTTGTTAAACTCTCACTGTCTTCATATGCAAGTGTCCTTCAACTAAAACATTTACAACTGTTGATGCAACAAATACAAGACCAACGGTAGTAGCTGGGCTGGTTAGGCAAAAGGGTTGAAGGGTTCAACTTTGCCTAACGCAGGTCGTGGGGTCCCCCCACGTTTGCAAAACGCGGAAGGAGGTTCACTAGTTAGTTTTTGTTATTTGCTGGAGATCCTTCTCTGAATTGTATCCAGATCCGGATGTGGGAGCAAATAGAATGTGTGTAGTGTGTGTGAAAAGGAGTGACTCGCATGTAAGCAAGTACTCAATGTGAATGACTAGAGATTAGAGAATCAGAGCTGGCCAGGAGATGTTTCTTGAAGTAAATGAAGTGTCAATTTATAGGAGAAGACATCTCCCGAAGTAGAATTCATTTGACTAGTGATCCTTCTTGCAGTGAGGGGCTTACCCTTTCGGGGGTGATAATAGCGTGCATTCCTGTAGACCTGCATTGCTTTTGCGGCTGTGGGTTGGTGAAGCAATCCCTGGATGTGACTGGCTACTATTCCCGTATTGCTTTTCCCTTCCTCACAGCTTTTTAAGCCTTGAACCCTTTATCCCTTTAAGCATTTACGCAATTAGCCATTTTATTCAATCTTGGGCTACCCCCGTCATCAGCCCCCCAAGTCAGAGGTTTTTGGTGAGTGAGCTCAAAGACTTCTGACTTTTACACGTGTATTTTATTGCCTAAAGGTTTCAAGGGTTCGATGCTTGAAGGCTTGAAGGGTTGTGAGCAGTTAATATTTGAATTTTAAATAACTGACAATTGATGTGATTGATGTATGGCGGTTCATAGGGTGGCAGTTACTGTTTGCCATTATTACCCCTATTGTAGGTTATTTTATATTTTCATATCTTATTTATTTACACAATTTGCTTTGGATAAACATCACTTTCCTTCCTTTTTTCTCTCAAGTTTTCCCCCTTTTCATTCGAAAATCAGGTCAGTTCCATTTCTCTTATTCTCTCTTTGATTGTTCATAGTTATGGGTGCTCGGAAGGATATGGCAAAATCCTTCTCTCGACTGACCCAGGAGGAAGTCGATTTATTTTGTTTGGAATGGGGAATAGGGACAAAGTATAGACCGGTTGCACCGGCTTGTGATAAATCTGTCAATGCTTGTCCTTCTGGTATGATTGCCTTGTATTGTCGTCATTTTGAGTTCTCAAATCTCCGTTATCCGTTTTCAAACTTTGTGTTGAATGTATTGGAATATTATCGAGTGTCGTTTGGTCAAGTTCATCCTTTAGGCATGGCTAGGGTTTTGCATTTTGAGATTCTGTGTCGGGCTTGTGGGTATGATCCATCTTTGTTGTCCTTTTGTCGCTTTTTCCGGCTTGCTAAGAATGGTGATTGGTTCACCTTTGAAACCAGCCAAGTTGACACTTGCTTAATCTCGTCCATGGTTTCTACACTTGGGGTGTGGAAAGATCGGTTTTTCTGGGTGTCGGAGGAAATCCTCCCTTTTAAACCTGTTTGGAGACACCCAGATGCTGTTCTGAACGAGCCGGAGCCCTCTGATTCCGAGATAAACGCTCGCTTCTTAGAAACTCTTAGGGAGTGTCCTTCTAGGCTTCGCCCTTTCCCTGAGCATTTGTTGGTGTTGTTGGGTTTAAGTAAGTTGTGGGAAAATGCTAACCGGGACCCGGTGCTTTTTAGAGATGGGAAGGGTATGCCTTTATTCCTTTCCTTGCTTTTTATTTCTTTTTATTTGTCTGTTTATGTCCTTTTATATTTTGTATTGTAGTTATGTCTGCCTTGGATTTTATTAAGAGTGATGATACCTCTGACGTTGTTTTTGATGATGCTGCTGCTACCCCTGGTGAGAATGCGGTTGTTAAGGGTGCTGGCTATAGGTTTGAGGGTTCTGGTTATGTTAATGTTCCGAATGTCAAAGGGTTCACCAAGGTTACTGTGTCCAAAGGTTCTACTCGCCGTTCTCAACGTCATCTGAAGGGTGTTGAGCAACCTTCTGGCTCAGAGCCTATTGACGTTAGTGATGATATCGAGGCATCAGAGGGTCAAGCTGTGGATGTTGGTAAAGGCAAGGAAAAGGAGTTGATTGTTTCGAGCAAGAAGAAGAAATTGGTTAAAAGGGGTACTATTTCTGCTATTGAAGGTTCATCGGCCAAAAGTGTTGAAAGCTTCGAGGGTTCAGAGGACATTTATGTGCCCAATTGAAAGGTTAAGGTTGGTGACAATTTTAAGGATCCTACTGTGTGTGCTGAAGCTTTGCCATATCTGAAATGGAGGGTGATCATCTTATTTCTAGGATGATGCTCAGTTCCTGCAACCTTTCTGCCTTTTTGGCTGAAGGTGTCACCCGCTTTGCTAAAGGGATGCGGGAATATGAAGAGACTTCCAAGAAGAAGGAGAAGATGAAGGCTTCCATTGTTGCCATGAAGAAGGAAATTGAGAGCTTTTCTGAGAAGGAGTTGGCTTGGAACAAGAAGATTGAGGAGTTGACTAAGAGGCACGATATTGAAATGGGTGATCTTAGGAAAAGCTTTGAGGCTAACTTATTGAAACTGAAGGCTGACCGGGAGACCTTGGCTGTGCAAAAGAAAGCCTTTGATAAGGAGAAGGATGGTTTGAAAGCTTTGGTTGCCCAAACTACCGGGGATAACCAATGGCTCATTGAACATGGTTTTCATCAGGTGGTTACCTATCTCTTGCACTCTAAGGAATTTAACTCCGCTCTTGGTGATGTCTACACTAAGCTGCTCAATCTAGGGAAACACCAAGGCCTTATTGTGGGTTATAAGCTTCACGAGTCTGGCAACCCTTTGGAGAAATCTCCTCTGTACCATCCCGAAGTTTCTGATGTCTTTAAGAATTCCGTGGAGCAAATGGAGAGGTTATCCTACCCGTATGTAAGTCAAGTTGCCTCTTGTTATGGTAAGCCTCTCTCTGCTTTACAGGAACTGAAGCCGGATGGTTTGAATGAAAAGTTATGCGCTGAACTGCTTGGCTCCCCTTCGAGGAAACGTTCCTTTTCGGGGGATAGTGAGGATACTTTTCCTGGGGAGGCCGATGCTCCGAAGGATGCTAGTTTGGAAGTTTCAGCTGTTGATGATCAAGGTCCGAAGTCTAAGAAGGTTAAGAAGACTAAAAAGGCCAAGGGTAGCATTTCTGGGGCTACTAAGCCTTCTGTTGATGCCTAAAATTCGTAGCTTTCTTAGAACTTTTCTAAAACAATTCATGGTTTGTAACCCTTAAACAATATTAGGTTTTTAGGGACCCTTAAGGTTCCTTTTGGTTATGTTGAAGGCCTGTACGGCCGTTTGGACAATGATTAGACTTGCAAGTTACTAGGACTTGCCTTAACTTATGTTTGGAAGTCCTTTAGGACTTTCTTTGACATGGTATGATGTTTTAACTTTCTACTTTATGTTATGTTTTTAGGCTTGTGCCTGCTTTTGTTAAGGTAGTCTGTTTGGCTTTAACTTTCCAAGCCTTTTGGCTGTTTATTAATAGATTGAAGCCTTTAGGGTTTCGAGTTGTTATTCGGGTGGCTTGAAGCCTTGAAGGCTTCTTGGTCTTGTGCCCTGACTTGGTTTGTATCTTTGTGATTTTTGTCCAAGTGACTTTGTTCTTTTAAATTTGCTTTGTTCTTTTGTAACTATGTCTTTGTCGAGTTTGTGCTATCCTTATGCTTTTTATACCTAAAAGGGTTCAGTGCTGCAGACACTTAGCCTTGGTATTTTTAACAAGAAGATATAGCACCTATCCTTTTTATTATTCCTTTGTTTTTTAGCCTCTTTGTAGATTATATTTTTAAGGCTTAGGGAACATTTGGTGTAGGCTGCTCACACCCGTCTATGAGACAATTTTATGTTTTCTTAAAAAGTCTCATGGAGTTGTATTGATTTAGGAACTCACCCCTTATATAGGTTCTTTTTAACCCTTGAACCTATTGAGCGATGTGGCCTGGGAGCTCATCCCCTTACATGGCCCTTGCCATGGAGTTTTTTGCTAGGTTCTCAACCTGGTCTTAGGATAGAAAGACAAGTTTGATAAAACAACTTCATTCATTCAAGCAATACTTGCTTTTTACAAAAGGTGTTCATAGTGTTGTTCAAAATACATTTTGCTACAAACCAAACTTTTTTAAACATGGAACCTTTTTAGGGTTTTGCCGTTCCAATGCCTTGGAAGCTTTTTGCCTTCTGAATCTGCCAACTTGTAGGATCCACCCTTGTGTGCTTCAAGGATGGTGTATGGACCCTCCCATTTTGGGCCAAGCTTTCCTTGATTTTCTTTCTTGCTGGCTTCGTTGTTTCTGAGGACCAGGTCCCCTGGCTTGAAACGTTCGTTCTTGACTTTTTTGTTGTAGTAAGCCTCCATTTGTTGTTTGTTTTTGCCTCTTGAATTGCGGCTTGATCTCTTGCTTCCTCTAGGAGTTGTAAATTCAACATGGTCTCTTTTTGGTTTGTTTCGGGATCCATGTTGACAATTCTTTGGGTTACAACTCCTATCTCAGCGGGGATCACAGCTTCAGATCCGAATACCAGGCTATAAGGTGTTTTCTTATGGCTTGTTTTTTCGGTTGTTCTAATTGCCCATAGAACACTAGGCAATTCTTCAAGCCAATTGCTTTCGTATCTTCCCAATCTTGTCTTGATGCCTTCTACTATGCTTCTATTTGTTCTTTCAACCAGACCGTTTGATTGCGGATAAGCCACTGAGCTAAAAACCTGATCGATTTTGTATTCCTTGCACCAAATGCTGAAAGGCTTCTCAGCAAATTGCCTTCCGTTGTCGGTGACAAGTACTCCCGGCAATCCATAACGGCAAATGATGTTCTCCCAAACAAAGTCGATGACTTGCTTTCCTATGATCTTAGCAAGTGGTTTGACCTCGGGCCACTTAGTGAAGTAATGTACTGCCACCAACAAGAATTTGACCCCTCCTTTGCTTGGGGGAAATGGACCAACAATGTCCATTCCCCATTTATGGAATGGCCATGCCGCGGTTATCGGGACTAAATCATGCTTGGGACTTTTTGGGATTGGTGCATGGATCTGGCAAGCATCACATTTCTTCAATTCTTCGGCTGTATCGCGATGCATTGAAGGCCAGAAATATCCGAGGTTCATGAGCATTGCAACTACCGACCTAGCTCCAAAGTGAGCTCCGCATACACCTTCATGAATTTCCTTGATCAAGTACTTACTTTGCTCGGGACCGACACATCTTAGCAAGGGAGCAAGGTAACCCTTTTTGTAAAGGGTTTCTCCTTGTAGTATGTATTGCCTTGCCTTGATTTCAACCCTTTTAGCTTCCACTTGATCATTGGGTAATTCACCATTTTTGAGGAACTTTCTTATGGGAGTCATCCAGTTTGGATCTTCTTCGGTAACCACGTCTTGAACCTCCAATTCATTAATGGATGGGGCCTTCAACACTTCTACCAGCACCTTCTTGGTGAGGTGGGCAAAAGTGAGAGATGCAAGCCTACTTAGGGCATCGGCCTTTTTGTTTTGAGATCTGGGGATCTGTTTGATGTTACACGCTTGGAAGGTACTCATCAGTTCCTTGGATTTTTCTCTATATTTTTTCATGTTGGGCTCTTTAGCTATGTAGCTGTCATTCACTTGGCTTGAGACCAGCAACGAATCCGTGAACACTTCAAGCTTTTCAACCTTCATTTCTTTGGCCAGCCTTAGGCCGGCTATTAGTGCTTCGTATTCAGCCTCGTTATTGGTGGTCTGAAAATCAAAACGGAGAGCATATGTGAATTCCAAACCTTTTGGGTTGATGAAAATTAACCCAGCCCCTGACCCTTCAACGCTTGAAGCCCCGTCGGTAAAAAGCTTCCAGGCTTCAGGGTTGGAAGGTTCAGTGGTGGTAGTGTTTACTTCAGTGGCTGTTTGGTTTGGGACTTCCACAATGAAATCAGCCAAGACTTGGGCCTTGATAGCTTTTCTTGGGACATAGGTGATATTATGTTCACCCAGTTCTATGGCCCATTTGGCTAATCGCCCTGAGTTTTCAGGTTTTTCAAGCACACTCTTAATAGGTTGGTCGGTGACCACTTGTATGGGGTGTGCTTGGAAGTACCTTCGAAGCCTCCTAGCTGTTTGAACTAGGGCTAGGGCAAGTTTTTTGAGGGGAGGATATTTCGTTTCAGCTAATTTTAAAGTTTTGCTGAAAAAATAAACGGGCACCTGGGCCTTGTCTCGCTCAATGGTGAGGACTGCACTGATGGCTTCGTCCGTGATTGAGAGGTATACCGATATTAACTCCCCGGTTTTTGGTGCCGCAATGTCTGGTAGGGAAGCTAGATGTTGCTTCATCTGATTGAAAGCTTCTTCAGTCCATTTGAAATCCTTCTTATCTGAGCAGTTCTTGAGCGTTTTGTAGAAGGGTAGAGATCTTTCGGCCAACTTTGAGGTAAAACGCTTCAAGGCTGCAAGCTTCCCGTTCAAGCTTTCAACCTCTTTCTTGGTCTTCGGTGGCTTAGTTTCAAGGACGGCTTTCACTTTGTTAGGGTTGGCCTTGATGCTTTGTTTTCCAACAATGTGACCCAAGAATTTTCCCTCCTCGAATCCAAATGAACATTTTTCAGGATTGAGCTTCATGTTGACTTTTCTGAGGTTCTTGAAAGTTTCTTGAATGTCATCGAGCATTTGATACTCCATTTTGCTTTTGATTACCAAGTCGTCAACATATGCCTCCATGTTTTTACCTATTTGGCCTGCAAAGGCTTTGTCAACGAGTCGTTGGTAGGTTGCTCCGGCATTTTTGAGACCAAAAGGCATCTTTTGATAACAAAAGATCCCCCTGTCCGTGTGGAAGGCTGTTTTTTCCTCATCCTCTTTCTTCATGAGGATTTGGTGGTAACCTTTGTATGCATCCAGAAAGCATTTGAACGAGTATCCGGTGAGGGAGTCGACTTTGAGATCAATTTCCGGTAGTGGATAGCAATCCTTAGGACAAGCTTTGTTAAGATCCTTAAAGTCTATGCACATCCTCCAAGAGTTGTCTGGTTTCTTGACCATAACCGGGTTTGCAACCCATGACTGGTACTTGACTTCTCGGAGAATACCGGCCGACACAAGCTTTTCAACCTCTTGGCAAGCTGCCAGACTTCTCTCAGGTGCCAAGCTTCTTTTCTTTTGGACCACAGGCTTGACATCCGGTGGCATTCTTAACTCATGCTCGGCAATGTCCCGGGGGATCCCGGTCATATCTTCTGGACACCAAGCGAATACATCGCTGTAGTGTGTTAGCAATTTTTCAAGGTATGAAAGGGTCTCTTGAGAAAGGTCCGGATTGACCCTTATTCTTTGTTCAGGGTACTTAGGGTTTGTGACCAACCTTTGCCTGTTTTCTTCACTGTTGGAGCTTTCACCTTCAACCATGTAGGCTTCTTGAGAGGGTTGAAGGGTTGCTATGCCCCTCTCGGTAGGAAATTTGACTGTGACATGGCCAACAGACATGGCCATGTAAAATGCACACTGTCCTGGTCTTCCAATGATCACATCATAGCTTGAGGGGATGTTGATAACCACAAAGGTAAGTGGTTGGGTTCTTTCTTTTAAACCTTCACTGAAACGAACATTAAGTGTTAGTTGCCCTAAAGGCTTGAGGGGTATGTCAGCGATACCTTTTATAGAGGTTCCAGAGGGTTGAAGCTTTGAACGCTCTTCATGGCTCAAACGGTTGAAGAATTTTTCGAACATGATTTCAGTGGCTGCCCCCGTGTCTATGTATGCCCTATATGTTTGCAATGTTCCTACGGTAGCTTCTACCACAAGAGGGTTAGAGAGAGGGTCTTTCTCCGTTGGGGGGAAGCAAACACACTGAAGCTCCCAAGCTTCCAACCGCTGCCTTTTATGAGGAACCCTTCCATCGAAATCTACCATATTGACTTCCTTACCCTTTCCTTCAGCCATTTTGTCCCGGACTCCCTTTACCAAATGAGCGAGTTCTCCGGACTTAACAGCCTCTTCTATTCTTTTCTTGAGTTGGAAGCAATCATTGGTGTGGTGACCTTTTTCTTCGTGAAACTCGCAGTATTGGGTGGAGTTCTCGTTCTTCCTGCTCTTGGGGAGAGGCCTAGGAGGCCGAAAGTTTTGTTTAACTTCTTCTGTTGCAAGGATTTCTTGTGGGGTCTTTGTGAGGGGTGTGAAACTTATGCCTTTCTCCCTGCTTGGAGGGTTTCGGCCTTCAGACCTTCGAGGGTCTGAACCCTTTGACCGCCTGTCATAGGAGTTGAAGTTCCCCCTTTTTCTAGCTGGACTGTTGCTTCTCCAGCCGGACCCTCTTTTTCTTTGTTCCTTAATGTCTACTGCCTCCTCTCCCCGGATGTGGGCTTCAGCCCTTTCGAGAGCTTCTTCTAAGGTCTTGGGTAGAGATTTTTTGAAATCTCTTGTGAGGTACTTAGAGGTGATGGCATTCATGAAGCCAGCCACCCTCATTTTCTCATCGGCCCCTACGTAAGTCAGACCTTCCTTCTTGTATCGTTCAATGAAAGCACGAAGGCTTTCATCATCACGTTGTTTTATCTGAAAGATCACTGTTGCGTCTTTGACATATCGCCTTTGTTGGGAGAAATTGGCTAAGAAACCTTTGCTAAGATCATCAAAGCTTCGAACGCTTTGAGCAGGTAAGTCGTTGAACCAGATTCTGGCAGATCCCACAAGGGTTTGCATGAACATTAAGCAACATTCAGCGTTTGACCATTTCTCTATCCGGGCTGCACCGGTGAAGATCTAAAGATGGTCCTCAGGATCTTCAGTCCCATCATACGTCCTGATGTGGGAAGGCATCTTAATCTTCGATTGGAAATCATAATCGGCTATCTGCCTTGAAAAGCATGATAGGTTACTTGGTTTGTACGGTTTAGCCAAGTCTTCTTCAGCCCTTGCGTCCACATTATTCCCGTTGCCGTTATTTCCCTGGGAGGCTAGCACCTGGTTGATGAAGTGTTGCCACGGGAAGTTGGCCATCATCTGGGTCATCATGTTGGGCATGAGGTTGAAGCCTTGAAGGCTTCCTGGGCCAACTGAGCAGTTTATTCCGAGGGGAGCGCTCATAACAGCACTTCGTGCTAAAGGGAGCACGGATAAAGCTTGCTCCCACGTGGTTGTTATAGATGCCGGATAGCTTGTTACTGGGGACTGTAGGAGCTGGTCAAGGGTCAACTCATGCCCCAAAGGAGCACCACTAGCAATTGGTTGGGAAGAGAAGATAGGATGCACCGTAGGATTTGTCATAGTGGACAGATAAGGGTGAGGGTTTGAAGGATTACTGGGACCAGCCTCACTTCTTGTTGTAAAAGGAAGGGGATGTGGTCCGGGATACAACGTCGGTTCAGGTTCATCATAGTCTAAACGAATCCTCACCCCTTTTTCTCTTTCTCTACTCACGTGTTGGTTGAGAAGGGACCTCAACTCAAGGAAGTTGTTGGCAACCCCTTCAGGGGTGAGTTCAACACGTGCTGGGGCGTCAGTGACACCGATATTGGGAGATGGAACCCCGGATCTGGACGGGGTTGGTGTGTTGAAGGTGAGGAACTCGGGTGTGCTCCCCGGAGTTGAGAAAGAAGTTGGTATAGCCACGTGAGCTTGGCTACTACCCGGAGTAGAAGTGTTTGGAATCTGATTTACTTCTTCTGGGGATCCACTTTCAGACATGGTGATTTTAACTGAAGAGAGCTACACTACTAGGTCTTTTTGAGAAGAAATAGCGGCGTAGCCCCACGGTGGGCGCCAACTTGTTGATGCAACAAATACAAGACCAACGGTAGTAGCTGGGCTGGTTAGGCAAAAGGGTTGAAGGGTTCAACTTTGCCTAACGCAGGTCGTGGGGTCCCCCCACGTTTGCAAAACGCGGAAGGAGGTTCAATAGTTAGTTTTTGTTATTTGCTGGAGATCCTTCTCTGAATTGTATCCAGATCCGGATGTGGGAGCAAATAGAATGTGTGTAGTGTGTGTGAAAAGGAGTGACTCGCATGTAAGCAAGTACTCAATGTGAATGACCAGAGATTAGAGAATCAGAGCTGGCCAGGAGATGTTTCTTGAAGTAAATGAAGTGTCAATTTATAGGAGAAGACATCTCCCGAAGTAGAATTCATTTGACTAGTGATCCTTCTTGCAGTGAGGGGCTTACCCTTTCGGGGGTTGAAGCCTTTTGTCCCCCGGATAATAGCGTGCATTCCTGTAGACCTGCATTGCTTTTGCGGCTGTGGGTTGGTGAAGCAATCCCTGGATGTGACTGGCTACTGTTCCCGTGTTGCTTTTCCCTTCCTCACAGCTTTTTAAGCCTTGAACCCTTTATCCCTTTAAGCATTTACGCAATTAGCCATTTTATTCAATCTTGGGCTACCCCCGTCATCAACAACAATTAGTAATTTCGACATTAATGGATGCCCGTATTATAATACAAGGCTTTTCTACTATACGCATCAACGCGTGTAATTCCGTTGACTATATCTATTCTATATCGTTTTTATTGGTGTAACGTGTATTACACGATAACCATATGTGTTGTTCTCTGTGACAACCCGTAACTTTGAGGTAACAACCCGTTTGTTTTACTTTTATAAACCAAATCATGCGCCTCTATTAATTGATGAATTGATTATATTTGATGTATATCGTGCCAAACCGACCCGAACCGTTGAACCATAACTCGATTGATATATGTATGTATATATATATTATTATAATTATATTGGTGGGTGATTTATTAGTTCCTAATATTTGTTGGATTAGTAAAAAAAATAAATAAATAATTAAATGAGTATATAATAGTAATAATAATATTACGTAAGTGCTAGAATTGGTTAAGTATTTGGTTGTGAGAAACCTCTATGTAATCCAAAACCTCAGCCCACCTTAACCATAACCCTTATCTCGGCCCACACACACACAGAATTCCCACCGCCAATGTTCAGCCATAAAGTCACGGGTATACGTATATATATTCGCGTAATGTTCACCCTCACGCATAACACACGAACCCTACGACAGTTGGCAGCGGTCTCCTCCACCACCACGTACACCACCTCTCGTTCCTCTCCCTCCCTCGACAACCGGAGAACACCACCGCTCCTCCGTCACCGATCGCCGTTACGCGGTATACTCAAACTCTAAAGTCTTTTCCTTTAAGGCGACAACCCATCTTTTCTGTTCGGAGTATTCATCTCTCGAAGCCTGTCACTCGTGTCTAACGGCAACCACATCGCGGTTAGTTCGAACTAATGTTTAGTCGCGCATGATTCTTTAGTAGATCAATATATGTCTGCATAAGTGGATCTGATTGATGAAGTCTTGTGAACTTTTGGAATACATGTTCGTAGATAGAATGGATCTTGTAGTAGATATATGAATTATTTCGTTAATTGGTTTTAATGGACATTGGTTGCAATAGGTTAGTCGATGTATGTTAGCATGATGAATTTCTTAATGACTAGAGTTGGCATTCTGTGGTTAATTGGTTTGACACTTGACATGTATATGCTTGATATCTGCTAGAGATATGTTGATGTTCACGTTAAATATTAAAGTGTATGTGTCAACCTTCATGCATATTTGAATAATGATAACTAAGGAACAAATCTTTGCTTGTTTCTCTAAGTAGTTCCTGTTAAATGGATTACAAACTATAAGAAATAATGGTGCCCTCCTATTAATGGAGATAGCAATAAACGGTTGTTTTATAGTCAAATATAATGGCTGAATAGGTGATGAATTGAATCGGCTTCTGTTGTAATGATGATGATGCGAATGTTTTACCTATTTTGAATTGATTGTTTAATACACTGTGAACCTATAAATGATAAATAAGAATTGTGGATTGGTGATGGGCCGCACACTGCCATTAATACCGTAGTGGGCTGCCAAGATGTTGTTAGCCTAGTATGCTTGTGACATGAAATTACTTGTGACCCAAATTGCTCATTGTGTATTTTGTGAACTTGCTTGCATACTTGTATGAGAACCGAACTGTGGTAAATGCTATTGTGAGATACGAACTTGTGATGTGAATATACTTATGGCCCGAACGCAAGCTGTAACATGAGTGATGATGTGTGCCATATTTGCTTACTACTTGTGGAATTTATACAAAGAATATATGATTTACGTGTAAACGGAACTGATTGTCATTGAAACCATATTAGGATTTGGGTGTCCAACGGTAAACAAGTAACTAATCATACCGAGCAAACCAAGGTGAGTTCACACTTTCCACAAGGCATGGGATTCCCAAGGGTTGGGAATGGGCAAAGGATTTAAATTGAAACTGCGTGATCTCCTGGTTTGGAACACGTACACACCCTCTTTATTGAAGGGTGACAACACGTACTAAGAACTTAATCGGAACCTGCGTGATATCCTGGTTTGGGGATTACGTACACACCCTCTTTATTGAAGGGTGACAACACGGATACTAGACCAAAACTCTCTATCATGAAGTCCCTCATTTTATATCGACTTAATCGCCGGGCCAATGGCGAGCGGGTCATTAGTTAGATAGCGCTATTTAGGTTTGACAAGCCTCACACCGTGCCGCAGAGGACGGGCGTGAACTAATGGATCTGGGCACTAGTCAATGATGATAGACATTGACGTCAGGGCACCAACTTACTTTAGTCAGTGGTCGATATGGTAAACAGGTCTAGTGGTTAACATGGGAAAGCCCCCACCAACTATGGATATGTTTGGGAAACAGGGTAAACTGATTAACTTACAAATGAATTCCTGGTTTTTGAAACAACTTTAAAATGAACACCAACTGTGAACTCGCTCAACTTTGTTGTTGACTCGTTGTTACATGCCTTGCAGGTCGTTAGGTACTTATGGAGCTTGCACGAGGAGGCGTGGTCGTTGTGGGACATGCATAGTCTTATGCCATGATAAACATTTGATATATTTGAACTTATACTTTGGTTTTTAAACATTATGCTTCCGCTTACAACTTAAACTATGTTTTGTTTGGACACCAATTATATTGTGTTGGGTTTTATTTTTATTTACGTACTATGTTCAATATGATTGGTGGCTTGATCCTGGTCAGTCACGCCTCCATGCGGTGATACTCCGCATGTGGATTTTGGGGTGTGACATTCTCAACCCTTTAATCATACTAAACCATTGATATACCTGTACTTACCGGATTTCCGATCAAGCCTCGAACCGAACACCAATCTTCATCAAGAGCATAAGGTTTAAGTCCTAGCATAGTTTTTCCCACCATACTTGAATCTCTTAAACCAAGGCTCTGATACCAACTTGTAACAACCATGTTATTATTTAGCGATTTCCGTAAATATAATTAGAAACTAAATGAGTATTTAGTTTAAACATTCATGCTTAAATACGGGTTTATTAAAACTTTTCTAAACTTGAAAGCAAAACAACCTAGTGTAATTAAATTCGTCGTTTGAATTGAAAAATGGCGACAACTAAATAAAACATTCTAATATATTGTAATTTAATTCGCCGTTTAAAACGTGAAGACGAAACTATTCGCGGAAGCTTTGATCTCGTGTGTTCGGTTCTTCACCAGGCTCAGTCGACATCCGGTACTGCTAGGCAACCTACATTCCATAAACATGAAATGATTTTAGTCATACGCGGTTTAAAACGTGTTCAACAGGTTCGCGAAACAAAACTCAACAAGGTTGACTGGGCTCTACCGTAACTTACGGTAGCCACCGTAAGTTACGGTAGACACTGGGCAGCACTGGTCTGCCGTAAGGCAGTAGAGAACTGCCGTAATAAAATATTAGCTACCGTAAGTTACGGTAGCTACCGTAACTTACGGTAGTTGCTGCATATTCTTCATATTTGCTGTTTTGACCCGTTCATGATTTATCAAACAAACTTGTTTATTACATTTTTAAAATATCATGCATATCACGTTATATCAATTTACTAATGTGCAAGGTTCAAATTACGGGTTTCTTATGAATTCTTAGCCCGTTTTACCTATCAACTCCTTTTGACCCGTTAAGGGAAGTTAAACACTTTTAACTATAAATCTACATATAAGCGTACCTGGCTCGAGTCAACGTATAGACCCGTTTATACCTTGCTATTATTAATTCAATATTCTATAATGACGCAATTATCCAAATTGCTATTCGTTCCTGTAACATGTGACTTAACAACCAACATTAGTCGATATGGTCATATGATGTTATCACCATCATTTGACCCATTTGGTCTATACGACCAAACAATTATATTTATTACAAATCATGGTTTCTAATTACTCAATCACGCATCTGACCCATTACGGATTTTACCACAAAATTTCCCCCTTTTTTTTACATATTTGACCCAGTTCGGCTTACGCCGTGGGTATCCTTTTAATCTCGATTACAATTAGTCATCACGTGACTAAATTACCATTTTGCCCCTTTTCCATTATTAGTTAAGCTATGAGGTAACTTTAAGAAAACTCATAAATTCTTAGTCGATTTATGACTAAATTACCATTTTACCTCTTTCACCATTAATCGTGATTTTAAACGTTTTTATTCGTTCCGACCCATTTCGTTTCGTGTCGGAACCCATAATTCGAACATGATCTATTATTGTATTTATCACCTATAGAATAAATACGTAGGCTAAAAAAATAGGTGTAAGCTTTACTTACCTTTCATCCAAGCAAGTTTTACTCATGCCTTTATACCGTTTGATCATCTCCTCCAAGCTTCACCTAGCTCGTCAAGAGTCAAACTATCATATTACCCATAAAATGGTTAGTTTAGTCATTTCATATTATGGCTACCATTTCCTATGGGGTTTCTTGCATATAATTTACTTAACTAAATCATAGGTCAGTTTTACTTTCTTAGTAGTCAAACTACCCATATGTATTATATGCTTTAATCATTCTTTTTTCTCATTTTCACAACTTCGTTGACAAGCTTATTTGTAGGTATTTTAAATACTTGCAATAAGCAAAATAACATGCTTAATATTCATGAAACCTTTGTTTTATAAACAAGGCAAAGTATGAACAAAATACAACTTTCCTTGGATTAAGTTTATCAATAAAATGTGCAGCAACTTTACAATGTAGCTGCTGAATCGACTCTTTTGACCACTTTGCGGTCTTATTTAGCCCTTCGTGATCAAAGATGAAATGAAGAATACTAAAATATCTTTCCATCCCAAAAAGAATCAGCTCAATCCGAGCATCCTAGAATTAATTATGATTTTTGTAAAATCAGCTCCGAAGTCAAAATGCTTCCAATCAGCTTGTTGTCAAAACAGTTCAGCCGACTTCGGACACTGTTTTGACCCGTTTAACATCAGAATTTAACAAACATGTTCAAACATAAAACGTAGTATGTTTCAATATCTTTCTGAGCATATAAGGCTCAACCTCACAGGTCGTTCCAGTGATTTTATATGATTTTTTTAAAAACTGCAGCCCAATAATTTTTAATCCCAATCAGCTTTGTTATATTTTCTTGTTCAAGCATTTCATCAAGCACCTTGTGTGAAACACGAAACATCTAATTTCTCCAGCCCATTTAAGTGTTCTAAATCCTTAAATTATAGCATAATTAACAAGTACTAACATCAAACTTCAAATCTAACTTCAGGGAGTTCTATTAACACAATTTAACCATTATGATTCTAGGGTTCATCATGTTTCTACAAAACTCATTAAACACCTAGTTAGAGATCATGAGTTTTATTAACATGCACTCAAATTCCTTAGTTTATTAACTAGGGTTTGATTCTAATCATGCATACATCCTATTTCCACCCAAATATCCATCATTCAAGATCAAATTTCGAATTCCTAGAGTTCATCAAGAATTTGAGATGGAACAAAATAGTGAAATTTGACATACCTTATGTTCACTTCACTGAGGTGATCACTAATCCGTGCTTGGATTTCAATTTGGGTGTGATTTGTCCTTCCGATTTGCTTGAATTTATGCTAGTTAGGGTTTGAACAAGGGAGTTCTTTGGCTCCTGTTGAAAGTGTCGACCAGAACACACACACAAGGTGTGTGTTTTGGTGTTTGATATTTTATTTATTAAAAACTAGTTTCTAGTTTATCACTTTCGGCCCCTCTACTTTCCCCAAGTTGCATATAGTGTGTTTTAACCAATTCCTTTATTACTACAAGACTTGTGACTAACTAGGTTATTTATTCCTAGTTATTTTATCTTGTTCATAACCTGTTTTATTTTAAGTCCCGTTAACTCGGACCTTTTATATACTTTGTTTTCTCAAAGTATATTTATTATTATTTTTTTCATCCTTTTAATATATATTAGATTTATTTATTTAAATCCTAATATTCACCGGGTTTACTTTTACCACCTATAGTATTTTACCCGTTCATTTTTGGTTAATCTAGTATAATTAACAAACCCATTTTTGGGGTGTTACAATAAAGCAGAAAGTGGTGAACAATTACATTGAGAAGTGTGTTGTGCTTGAACAAAAACTGGAGACACAAAGGATTGAGACAGAAAGAGTTAATCGTTTGTTGAAAAGTTACTCATGTACTTCTTATGTTATTGAAAAGATTTATCCTACTGTGGAAGGCATGAAGGTTTTTGAAGATGATGAAGTAACTGAAGAAAAAACTTCTGAAAAGAAGAAAGAAAAGAAGAAGGATACTAAAGAAAAGACATCTGGTAAGAAACAAGGTGTCAGTTACAACAAGTGTCCACCTCCGCTTGAAAATGGATATTCTCCGAGAAATCCAAATTCAGAAAGAGTCGAAAAGGCAACAAATTTAAAGTGGGAGTCGGAGTTTTCAGTTAATCTGCCAGAAAATATTGATGTTACGTTTACATCGTCTGACACTGATCAACAATCTCAATTGATGAAGAAAGTGGTGGATCATGTGTTAGATAACGATGAAACTGAGGAGTCAAAGTCGGAGTCTATGTCAGAGTCAAAGTCTGAGTCCAACACTCCGAGTCAAACCGTCAAACAGGGCAAAAGGATTTACAATAAATAATTCATGTTATCAAAATCTAATTTGGATGATGAAACGTTTAAAGTTGCATATACTTTGAATGATTCTGACAAATTATATTTTGATGAGGAATTTCCAATAAGAGGTGTCAAACCTGACATGATCAAAAAGGTTTTCAAACTAACAGAAATTAATATTTCTAAAATAAAAGATGTAAATCTTTCTGAAAAACCTAAAAAATACACCTCAAGAGTTCAACAAAGAGAAAACAAGAAAAAGGGTTATAGTTCTGGTTCTGGTTATCGAAAGAAACCAAACATAACGGTAATTTCAAAAAGAAAGGTCTTGGATTTATTCCACCAGAAAATTATAAAAATGAAAAATATGTTCGAGATTTTAAGTCAAAAATGATATTTGTTTCAGGTACATCTTCTGAAGAAGAGAAAGAAAATTTATTCAGAAATCAGTCGAACAAAGAATTCCTTGCGAAGAAGCAAGAAGAGATAAAGATTACTGATCAGATGAAAGAAACGAGAACTTGTTTCCAATGCAACATTGTTGGTCATATTGCCAAAAATTGTTCCAAGGCAATATAATCAAAACAGGGAGTTTCTCGTAACCTGAAAGATAAAGAGGTTGAGTTTGAACCACCAATTGAGAGAACTAAACTTTTCAAAAATTCAACTTTTGAGATTGGTGAATGTTCAAACAGATTTTATAAGAAAAGGGCAAATCTTGACAACCAAAAATGGGTTGTTAAGAAATCAGAGGACAGTTCTAGCAATCATTCTGATTTGTCAAAATCAGAGGAGCTATTGTCTGGCGATGAATCTGATTCCACAAAGTCAGAGGAGCCACAATTTGAGGTTAAACGTGAGAATTCAGTTTCTCCAATGGATGATGTTAATTTTCCACCATTGAAGTCTGAAAATTTTAAACAAAAAGTTGGTAAAGTTGATATTTCAAATCAATTTTTTTTCTGAAAAGAAAGAATTTGATATTGAAAAGGCATTTAACTCCCAGGTTTGTGAATGGGATGGTACATATTATGAACAGTAAAAATCTGGACTTGCCGGAGCTCCCAGGTTGGTAAGAGTGGAGCAGGAATCGGCATTTTTCTTGAGAAATTCATGAAAGTGATTTCGTCTTACAAGTGGTAAATCAGGGACATTAAGTTGTACTTGATTTTCTTACAAGTGGTATTTTGAAAAACAAAGTGATGAGTTTATCCCCTAACCTGCAAGTGGTAAATTCAATCAACAAAACTTATTTTCCGGAAAAACCATTTTATTAAAACAAACTTAAGTGTTTTGAAATCACAATGGGAAAATAGTTTGTTGTGAGGGGAGTTCTGATTGTTTATGCCAAGTGAATGGCGATTTGAAGCGATTCGAAATCGGTTGTCAATATTACTTGTATAGTTTGTTTTCAAATTTCTTTAAATGTGTTTGCATTTTAGGGGGATGAAGAAACACTAGATAAATGGTCGGAACCGAGATATCTAGGGGGTTTGAATCCGCATAAAAAGGTTAGTTTCCTCTCGATTGATTCAGTTGTCACCGATCTTCTTCTCCGAGAACTCTGCAAAAAAGAGCACCGTGAGCCTCGCCAAGGGGAGAAGAGGGTTCTCTCCTTGACCCGACTCCGGTGTGAGAATAAGTATGGGTAATGAAGAAGAAGAAGTATTTGAGAAGTGTGTGTGTAACTTGAATTAATACCTGGTTTTTTCTCATATTTATAGCCGGGAGTCGTTTGGGCGGGAAAACCCGTTAGTGAAAAGTTGACGGAAGATGCTAACCCCTTAAACGGTTACATTTCCTTCCGTTAAGTTCTTTGATCCGACGTGAGAGCACACGGATCGTGGTTTAGATCGAAGGCTGGGGATTGGCCACGTGTAAAGTGATCAAGTGGAGATTACTCTCCAATTACATGCCTTCGTTGTGACTTCAGGGACGACTGAGATGGTGACACGTGTCCAGACGGTTATAACCGTTTTGGTGGTGCACGATGATATTTCTTCTAGAATATTACTGCTGTAATCTGGTGTGGCACCTTATCGTGTGGAGACCACTGAATAAATAAATCCCAAGTCTGGGTAAAATAATATCCAAGTCTGGATATTTAGGCGGAAGTATTTATCTCATGATTTTTATCCTTTGCCACTGGGAGAAGGCGCAAGGATTTATGATCTCCTTTGGGCGCGCGACTATAGACTGCTGATTACTTTCTTCCTTTTGTAAGACCAGTGCGCGGCCGCGTAAGGTTAAAAGGTTAAAAGGCAAGGTTGTGGTATGGTCCCAAATACTTATTATGAGGTTTTTGGGACCTCACCCCTTCAAGTCCCCCCAGTCTAGTGTTGTACTTATGCAAGTAAGTGGAGCACTGGACTTATAAGAGGGAAATGCTTTTGGGCGCGAAAAAACAAAGAATCTTCTATGAGAAGATTTAATTTTAGGAGAAAAATGTGACTTTTGTAATCATGCCTTGACGTGTAATGACGTCTGTTGGCAGTAAAAGTTGGTATTTTTCGAGAGTTTGTCTTCTTATATTGGGATGTGTAATGGCGCTTTTGTCAGACTTCATTTATGAGGATATGATGCTTCCTCCTGTAGCGCCGTTTGGAAAAGACACTTGACAGGTAATTATGCCCTTCCCATTCCCGGAGTTACTTGCCTTTATATATATATACATGTGGGTGTTACTTTCCTTGTTTTTGTTTGTGTATGTGTATGAAGATGAGGATTAGCCGTTCCTCTCGTACTCGACGCCTTTTGGATGTTTTGAACATGTTTGAGGCTGCTGAAGGTCTCTTGCTTCTTGCTAACTCACCATCGCCGACGATTACCGGAACCGGTAAGCCGATGTCTCCTGTTTATCCTCTCTCAGGGGTTAGTTCTGAGCCTCGTCTATCAGAGATTAAGGAAGAAGCTGTTGTGTTGTCTGTTGAAGCTTTGATGGCTCGATTCCCAACTCTTCAACCTAGTCGATGTGAGTTGGTGTACCATCGTCGCCGGAAACGTCAGGTTGGTGATGCTCTGGTTGTTGATGAAGATGCTATGGTTGAATAGGGTAGGTTCCGGGAAACGTGTATTCTTCCCCTTTTGTTGATGTTTTCTTGTAAATCTGAACAATTTCTTTTTTGAAGATCATTGCCATGATCTTGCTAAGTGTTTATGTTACACTTTTGATGATATGTATATTGTGATATATGCTACTACTCCCGTAGGGTTTGTTTCTTGCATGTTTGGATTACAATATGTTGCATGTGTTTAATTGCTTTTGGATAGGTAGGGCGAATGAGAAATGGTATTGTACTCATGTGTGAACGTTTGTCCAAAAGGCGTGACAGCTTGCCTGGTTTAGACTGTTCATGAGGTGTACAATGTTTGACCATATTGTTTTCGCGCGAACCAAAGAAATTATATGCAATTTGTAATAAACATTGATACAAGTAAAGATGATGTTTGTATTGATAAGAGCGCAAGGCTCGTAATACAAGGGATAATAAAGAAATACATTGCCTGTATGTTCTTCCGCTTTTGTAGACTGGTTTATATGTAACACCTGCGCAACTGTTGCGCGTTCCAGGTGCGCGGGACTAGTGTCCCATCAAGTCTTTTTAAAGTGTACGCTCCTTTACCTAAGACTTCGTTGATAATGTATGGTCCTTCCCATTTGGGCGCTAATTTGCCCGGTTTTTCAGCGTTTGAAGATTCATTGTCGCGCAAGACGAAGTCACCGGGGACAAAGGTACATATGCGGACGCGCGCATTGTAATATTTTTCGAGTTTGGATTTGTACCTGGCCTCTGTGATGGCTGCATTCTCGTGCCGTTCTTCAAGGAGGTCTAGATCCAGTCTTCGTTCTTGCTCGTTGTTCTGTTTTTCCATAGCTATCATGCGCGGTGATGGTAGGCCAATCTCGGCTGGAATGACGGCTTCAGACCCGTAGACTAGACTGAATGGAGTTTCGCCTGTGCTAGTCTTTGGCATTGTTCGATGTGCCCACAGGATGCTAGGGAGTTCGTCGACCCACCCCCTGCGTGCTGTTCCAAGTCGCGCTTTTATGCCGTCGACGATTTGTTTGTTTATACTTTCTACCTGACCGTTCGCTTGTGGATGCGCTACGGAGGCAAAGTTATGTTCGATCTTCATCTCTTTGAACCATTTTTGAAGGTCTTCTGAGGCGAAGTTTGTGCCATTATCTGAGATAATGCGCAATGGTAATACAAACCTGCAAATGATATGTTCCCATATAAATTTGTGGATTACCATTGCTGTGGTTGAGGCCAAGGCTTTAGCTTCCACCCATTTGGTGAAGTAATCGACCACTACAATGATGAATTTTACTGTGCCTGGCGCGTCAGGAAATGGGCCAACAAGATCGATGCCCCATTGTTGGAATGGCCAGGCGGACGTGACGGGCACTAGCGGATTTTTTGGTCGGAGCGTTTTTGGTGCGTGGCATTGACAAGCTACGCATCTTCTTAACAAATCAACTGCGTCCATATGCATTCCTGGCCAGTAGTATCCGGCGTTCATTATTTTTGCCACGACCATGCGCGGTCCCGCGTGTATTCCGCATAATCCCTCGTGGATTTCTCTGACCAGATATTGGGCACCTGCTTTATCAACACAGCGTAATAATGGTCCCATAAATGACTTCCGGTACAGGACACCATCCGCCATTTCATAATTTATCGCTTTGTGTTGTATTTTTCGAGCTTCTGCCTTTCCTTCCGGAAGTTTTCCGTGTTGGAGGTACAAGATAATTGGGGACATCCAGGATGGATTTCCCATTTCTATGACGTTTACTTATTTGAGATGAATGGAAGGGTTAGACAGTACCTCTATGCGTACTTCCTTTGCTAGGTGCTTGAACTGGTAGCGGCTAACTTGCTCAGCGCATCTGCGTGCTTGTTCTCGCTTCTGTTTATGTGGTTAACTTTGAACGTTTGGAATTGGTTGATCAGCATCCGCGCTTGTTCAAGGTATAATGCCATAGCTTCCCCTTTTGCATCATAGTGGCCATTAACTTGCTCAGCCACCAGTTTTGAATCGACGTTAGCTTCAAGATTCCTTGCCCCCATTTTTAATGCTAAACGGAGACCTGCCAAAAACGCTTCGTATTCTGCTTCGTTGTTGGTGCTTCGAAAGTCTAAGCGTATAGCATATGTGAGTTCGTGATTGTCTGGGCTGACTAGTCGGAGACCTGCCCCTGCTCCGTCGTCATTGGAAGCGCCATCTGTGTGTAAGGTCCAGACTCTATCGTCGAAAACGGGTATAGGGTTCTGGATTGCTTCGCACTCTTGAACTTTGTCAATGGGAACTTCGGTGGCAAAATCTGCTAGAACTTGCCCTTTGATTGCTGGTCTTGGCCTGTAGAAGATATTGTATCCTCCCAGCTCAATGGCCCATTTAGCCAACCTTCCCGCTACGTCAGGTTTGGATAAGATTTGGCCCAAATGATAATTGGTGAGAACTGTGATGACGTGGCCCGAAAAATATCTGCGCAGGCGCCGTGATGCGTGTACTAGTACGAGGACTAGCTTTTCTATCATTGAGTAACGAGTTTCTGGGCGGTGAGCATTTTGCTTATATAGTAGATTGGAGTCTGAATGTTTTCGCGTTCTACCATCAATACAGCACCAACCGCTACTTCCACAGCAGATAGGTATAAAATCAGTGGTTCTTTTTCTTTTGGCGCGGTCAGCGTTGGCAGCTGGATTAAACATTCTTTCATTTGCTTGAATGCTGCTTCTGCTTCAGATGTCCATTGAAAGTCAGTTTTCTTTGCGCAGTTTCGCAGCGTGCTGATGAATGGATAAGACTTTGCTGCGTGATTAGCCAAGAATCTGTTCAAGGCTGCTAAACGCCCGGCGAGCCTTTGCATTTCTTTAACTGTTGCAGGTGATGGCATTAGCTGGATGGCCTGCACTTTTTCTGGATTAACTTTAAACCCGTCTCTTGTGACTATAAAACCCAAAAATTTTCCTTCTTCCATGCCGAAGGAGCATTTTGTCGGGTTAAGTTTTAAGTTAACGTTGCGCAAAGAGTCGAACGTGCGCTGAATATTGTTGAGCATTGTGTCTTCCTCATGGCTCATGATGACGAGGTCATCCATGTATACTTCGACAGTCTTGCCAATATCCCCGCTGAAGACTGTGTCCATTAAGCGTTGGTAAGTTGCGTCTGCGTTGCGCAGGCCGAAAGGCATTTTGGTGTAGCAGAAGATGCCTTTATCTGTGCGGAATGCGGTTTTGTCTTCGTCTTCTTCCTTCATCTGGACCTGATGATAACCCTTATAACAGTCGAGAAAGCACTTCCATCTGAATGATGCTAGGGAGTCGACTTTCTTGTCTATCTCCGGAAGCGCGTAGCAATCTTTTGGGCATGCTTTATTCAGGTCTTTGAAGTCGACGCACATTCTCCATCCCCCACTATGTTTTTGTACCATTACTGGATTGGCAACCCATGTATGGTATTTTACTTCGCGCAAGATTCCCGCATTGAGTAGCTCAGTCACTTGCTCGTCCATAGCTTTTGCTTTTTCTTCGCTAAAACTGCTCCTTCCCTGAGCAATAGGTTCTGCTGTTGGCTTGATATTCAAGCAATGTTGCGCTATGTCGCGTGGAACCCCAGTCATGTCTGCTGGGCACCATGCAAATATATCTTTGTTGTTGGTCAACAATTCTTTTAGTTGTATCCGTGTTGCTGGTGAAATGGCATGTCCTAGTAGGATAGTTTGCTCTGGGTATTCGTTGTTCAAGACCCATTTCTCCGGTTCGTTTGATGCCGAAGGTTTGACTACTTTTGCCGGTGGCTCGTCATCTACGTACATGACTTCTTTGCTCGAGTATAGAATTGCAACTCCGGTTTCCGTTGGAAATCCGCATGCAGCATGTGGAGTAGAAGTGATCATGCTAAATTCTCTTTGTGACCTTCTTCCGAGCAAGACATCATGGCGTGATGTTGCCGGCATGACCATGAAATTGACTGTGACTGTTCGTGAATGCTCGCCATCCGATAAAGTCACAGGAAAAGCTATTTGCCCCAATGGGAATACGGCTTCATTGCAGAATCTGGTGAGGGGAAAATCGACCGATTCTAGACGTGCCTTGTCTTCTGGGTCCAGCTGTTTGAAACATTGCTCGTATATGATGTCCATCGAGCTTCCCGGATCTATAAACATATAGTCCGTCCGGTAATGTCCGAAGATGCCAGTAATAATCACTGGTCGTTCTTCCTGAGGGCCCCCAGGAACAACAGGAAACACAACTTGTTGTTCCCTCCAATGTTGATCATAGTTTCGTTTATTTGGCCTTCGTGACGGACCTCCTTGAACCATGTTTATTTGTTTAGTTTTCTGATAGCTGCTATTTCTGGATTGTATTTCAATGGTACAACTAGATTGGATGTCCCCCCGACATGGTGTTGGTGGGTCCAATACTGTAGTGTTGATTTCTTCTCCAGATCTGATGTTTGGGAACTCAGATCTGGCGATTTGCATAACGATGGTGTTTAAAGCAGCTTGGCATCTGTTGAACCAATGTTTTGGAGATCTTTCTATGGTTAGATCTGAGAATTCCTCCCTATCTGAATGACCGTTGTTTCT
Source organism: Helianthus tuberosus (assembly GCA_030545235.1). Taxonomy (NCBI): domain Eukaryota; kingdom Viridiplantae; phylum Streptophyta; class Magnoliopsida; order Asterales; family Asteraceae; genus Helianthus; species Helianthus tuberosus. Next base: position 120,314,255 of record CM060403.1, read on the forward strand.
GTTTTCTCCCATGATTTCATTGATCTGAGTGTTTTGGGTTGTAGAACCTTTGAATTTAGATCGAGGATCTGATAGGTGGGATAATGAATTCTCTGCCATGTACAGAACAGAGGATGAAAATAACTGAATCGAAATGAAATAAACACTAGAAAAACATAGGAATCGGTGGGCGCTAATGAAGAAACACTAGATAAATGGTCGGAACCGAGATATCTAGGGGGTTTGAATCCGCATAAAAAGGTTAGTTTCCTCTCGATTGATTCAGTTGTCACCGATCTTCTTCTCCGAGAACTCTGTAAAAAAGAGCACCGTTAGCCTCGCCAAGGGGAGAAGAGGGTTCTCTCCTTGACCCGACTCCGGTGTGAGAATAAGTATGGGTAATGAAGAAGAAGTATTTGAGAAGTGTGTGTGTAACTTGAATTCATACCTGGGTTTTTCTCTTATTTATAGCCGGGAGTCGTTTGGGCGGGAAAACCCGTTAGTGAAAAGTTGACGGAAGATGCTAACCCCGTAAACGGTTACATTTCCTTCCGTTAAGTTCTTTGATCCGACGTGAGAGCACACGGATCGTGGTTTAGATCGAAGGCTGGGGATTGGCCACGTGTAAAGTGATCAAGTGGAGATTACTCTCCAATTACATGCCTTCGTTGTGACTTCAGGGACAACTGAGATGGTGACACGTGTCCAGACGGTTATAACCATTTTGGTGGTGCACGATGATATTTCTTCTAGAATATTACTGCTGTAATCTGGTGTGGCACCTTATCGTGTGGAGACCACTGAATTAATAAATCCCAAGTCTGGGTAAAATAATATCCAAGTCTGGATATTTAGGCGGAAGTATTTATCTCGGGATTTTTATCCTTTGCCACTGGGAGAAGGCGCAAGGATTTATGATCTCCTTTAGGCGCGCGACTATAGACTGCTGATTACTTTCTTCCTTTTGTAAGACCAGTGCGCGGTCGCGCAAGGTTAAAAGGTTAAAAGGCAAGGTTTTGGTATGGTCCCAAATACTTATTATGAGGTTTTTGGGACCTCACCCCTTCAAGGGAGTAGAATTTTCAGAAAATCAAAAAACATTTGAAAATTTGAAAAAGTAAAAAACATGATAAAATATAAAATGAGTTTTTGTGTCAAAGAAGAGGAAATGATAGTACATCAGTAGACAGTTACAGTATGCTAAACGGTCTCACTGATGATATGCCGATAGGTTTTTACACATTTAGTAAGCTTTTTCGGGATATAAACTTAAATTCAAAGTTGCTTATTTCGTGGGGAACACTACTTGGATATATAGGTAACCCCTGAAATTTCGTTTGAAAGGTCCCTCTTTCTGAGATACTAGGTCTTTATGCTCAGTGATATCTGGGGTATTATCCCGGGACTTCTGATAATGCGGAAGCAATGGCCTAGTCCCCGGAGAATACTTTACGCTTGCTTGAAATAAAGCCTACCCTCAGCATAAAAAATGATGAAACATTGAAAAAATATGCTAATCATGTGCTGTTGTAAAAAAGATCCTCTAAAGGGGACCCACCAAAAGTCGAGCCGTCATCTTTCTGCTGAACGGAAGTTCTGACCTGAGCTCTCACGGTTTCGCAATTTAACCCCTTACAGATATCATCTGTGGTATACTCACCTGTAAGACTGAATATTGGGATCTGGATACGGGAGTATATTCAAGAGGTGGGACACATGAATGAGTTTAAGTTCTTAATACACCTAATTCATATCCTGGATCAGTTGAAATTTGTGTGAGAATTTAAGTGGATCAGTATATCGGCAATCTAAGTGAATTGTTTAATTCTTAATATGTAACTAAGCTCAATGGTACTTGTGACTTGTCAAAAACTGATATGATCCTCTTACACAAACTCACAAAAATATTGTCTGTAAATATTTCTTTATTGCATTTTCATTTCATTCAAAAATCCAAAAAGTTTTTTAGTGTGTTTTAGCATAAATTTTGAAAAATTCAAAAAGATTTTCGACAACTGATGTTGGAGAGCAGATTTTCAAAATTCCAAGTGCTAAACATGATGACAATTGGGTTGGGAGAGTGTGTTTTAAAAAAAATGATAATTTCTTCAAGTGGTTCATCAGAGATTAACATTGTAAAATCATTTATTGATTGAATATATCCACAAGTGGTCATCAGAAACATTTTAAATGATAAATCATTTTGAGTACTGATTTTACAAGTGGTTAGAAGAGTATAAATTTGTGAAATTTATTGTTGGGTAGAGACTTGTGCAGGTAATGGTAGAGCCAGCAATTGATCTTGAACCTGTGGAAGCCAGACTACTAGGGCTGTAAACGAACCGAACGAACACGAACAAGGCTATGTTCGTGTTCGTTCGTTAAGGAAATTTGGATGTTCGTGAACTGTTCGCGAACAAATGACGAACAGAAGTTTGTGTTCGTGTTCGTTCGTTAAGGACTTTTGGTTGTTCGCGAACAGTTCGTGAACACTTACCACGAACGAACACAAATAAACTTTAATTTTGAAAATTAAAAAAGGCACCTTTAATCTTAAACATTGTACACAATGAAAGTAGTTTAATATAACCATTTAAAGATTGAAGGGATGGATAATATTGGGTTCAATCGATTGGAGATAAACTGAATGAAGGAGCGTGATATCAAAAGTGGGAGAGGGCCAGAGAGAGGGAAATAATACATATGGGGAAAGTAAAAAATTAATAAAACATTAAAAACTTTTATAAAAATAAACGTAAAAAACCGAACACGAACGGACGTAAACGAACGAACACGAATGAACATAAACGAACATATTACTGAACGTTCACGAACGCAGTCGAACGAATGAGACTTTTATTCGTGTTCGTTCGTTAAGCTTATCGAACAAAATTTTTTGTTCGTGTTCGTTTGTTAAGCTTATCGAACGAACATAAACAAACTTCCCGCCGAACGGTTCACAAACTGTTCGCTGAACGTTCGGTTCGTTTACAGCCCTACAGACTACGATCCAAGTTCACTGAGAGGGGGAGTCTGAATGACAAATAGCCAGGTTCTGATTCTGAGATTGCTGATGCTGATGAACTTAAGGAATCAAGAGATCTGATCAAGAGAAAAAAAGAGCCAGATTGTGATTCTGGAATTGAAGATTAGATCAACATCGAGGAAAGATTATTTGTTCGAGGGAAGTCTGTTGGTGATAAGAAGAAAGAGAAGATTTGAGGATACTTTACAGTGTCAGATACTTCAAAGAGAAGCCCGAATACTGATAAAGACTGAAGATGCGGAGACTCGACACACTGAAGACTTCATCAACATCCGAGGGGGAGTCTGTTGGTGCATCCGTCTGTCGACTTCGTCTTGTTTCGAGTCTTGCAAATAGAATGTTAGATCAGGGCACGTTATTCGAGATAATGTAATTTCGCTTGAAAGGATGTAATTCCGTTTGAAAGTGTCAAGCCCATTTCAAACGAGATTACTAATTCCGTTTGAAATGTAATCTCGCTTGAAGCATCTTCAAACGGAATCAGAACACTATAAATAGGTGTTCAAGCGAAATCATTTGATAGAGTTCCGGTTTGTGCAACGAAGTGCTGCCGAAGTGTCGTCTCGCTGTAATTTGCTATCAAATCAATAATACGACAGTTTAAAGTGATATTCTAGCTGAATTGAACTCAATACATCTGTTTCCGCCTTTCGTATTGAGAAAAACTCTTCTGATCGACTCGTTCGGGTCTGAAAACGATCCTACAGTAATATATCCTATAAACACTAAATACTTATAACACTAACTAATATACTTGAAATCTAACCCTAATCTCTAACTTACCATTACATTACAACCAAGATCCCCCCCCCCCCCACCCACCCCAATGTTGACGGTCACAAGTGGGGACCCACTTGTGATTTCTTTTAATTGTTTATTTGATTTGTTATTTGATCTTGAAACACATTAACCAAAGGGTCTACACATGTTGGGAGAACTTGTTTTAAAACCATAAGACCTTCACCATTTTCATTTTCAACTTTCAACTCACAAACTCACCTCCCATTTCCCCTCTTGTTCTCGGCCCCAAACCCACACTCTCATACATCCATTTTCATTCCATTATCAAGCAATCTAAGGTGATCTAGAGGTGCAAGAAGAAAAGTTAAGAAGCTTGGAAGCATTGGAGATTGAAGGACCTTCACCAAGAGCTTTTATCCACCTCCTACATCATCATCTTCATCATAACTTCTTCCCTAACCCTTGTGCTAGTAGTAAGCTCCTCACAACTTGATTTTACTTCTAATTTTAGTGGTTAAAAGATTATGTAACTTGTTAATCTTATGAATCTCAAAGAAACATGAAGATGATCACTAACATAAAGCTTAATAACATGAAAATCTAAGTTGATTTAGTGTATGTGTGAAACTTGATTGTTGATTTCTTGTGTTTATGATGTTGATCATCATAAGGACCTTGCTAGATAATGATTAAACACATGATCTAGCAAGTATAAGGATGGATCTTGAGAAAATCATAATGATCATCCTTTATGTTAAACATGAACTTGAACATAAGCTTGTTTTAGTGTATGATGATTTTTGATACATGTTATAAGTCTTGAAAATGGATGATTTCAAAAATAATCCTTTCAAGAAACCAAAGTTATCTACAAGATTTAACATGATCATGGTTTTAAAGAAGCTAATCATGTTTTAAGGGCTAAACCAAAGTTAGAAATGTGTTGGTAACAAGAAGAATACAAGAAGAAATATTTTTAGAAAATCATCATGTAAGTTGTAAAGAACTAAAAATTACAAGAATGAGTTTTATAAAATATAAACCATGTTTTTAGAGGTAACTAAACCTACTAAATAACATGTGAAGTTACTACAAATTTTTACAAACTTTCAAGTTCATGACATAGTGTAAATTTCATATTTTTGGCTCATGGTAAGTCTTGTTTATGTTGTTGATGATTGATGATGATTTTAAAAAGAAAATGATATGCTTTAAAGCATGGAAACCTCCATTTTTAAGGGGAAACTATGGCAAAATTTTTGTAAGAATTAAACACTTATAAAAATATTTTTAAACAAGTGTTTACAAATAAATTTTGATCATGGTTTTCATATAAAAACTTGCCATAATTTTTGTTACAAAAATTACAAATATTGGAGGTTGATTTTTGATAAATAAAAGTGACTAAGTATATATTTAGGAAAATATATATTTAGATGTCACAATTGTGTGCTACTTGTATATAACACACTAAAATACCAAAATTGTAATACAAAATATTACCAAAAATTCCAAGAAAATAAATATATAAATTATACCCGAATATTGGACAAACCGGACAAGGACTATGGCCTATGAATATATATAAATTCCGGAATTAAATTCATATTTCGACAAATAGGTTAAACGGTATTTTGGAAACCAAAGAAACGGAAAATATGATTTTTACAAGTATTACAAAATATATCATATTTTGTTAAATAGAAAATATATTATTTTTGAAAGGAGAAAATATATATTTTCTTAAACAAGTTAAAAATCTATTATTTTGGGTGAAAAATGGAAATATATATATTTTCTAAAGTTAATCTTAAAAATATAGATTATTTTTTAGGTTTATATGAAAAATGGACCTAGCCGTCTAATAAAACATAACACGTGTGTAGGTAGTTGCACGACACCAGGACAAGGTCTTTGAGTCTACCCCGGACAGCAAGACGCAAAACCATGAGTTCATGTCCCCCTTTTTCTTTTAACTGTTTTCGGTTTATAACTTCGGGGGTGAAATGCATGTTACAAATGTTTCGAACGTTTACAAATGGTATGGTTAGCTACGGAATGAATTGTTAGATCATGTGAGTGGTGGGTACAACACTTAAGACCATTAATCCTTGTATAAGGACTGAGGGGCATGCGTGATAAATCTATTTGGGTGTTGCGAGCCCCACCCATGGGACCGGGAGTTGGCCCATGTGGTGACCATGTCGTCCCCGCCGGGTGGCCCGGTACGATATCCGCAAAGGTTTGAGCCTTCCTGCACCATTGCACACATATTAATGACCTTGCAAATCATTAATTGATCTGTTCATAGACGCTTTCATACCAGTTTACAAAGACATGCTTACATATGTTTACAAGGTTGTTCGTGCACACATACAAAAACACATGAACTCGCTCAACTTTTGTTGATGTTTTCAAACTACATGTATTTCAGGAAACTAATATGGATCTGGCAAACATTTCAAAGATTTCAAGATGTGTTTACAAGTAATGATGTCATCCTTTTTGGAAGGGTTTGAATCTTGTGTCTTATCCTTGATAAGATACATGAATCCAAGCCTTGGTTTATCTATGTCTATTGTTAAAGTCCTTTATGGAACTTGTTTAATTTAAATGGTTTGTAAGTTAAACTTGAAGTTGATGTTGGTACTAAACAATATAGTTTGTATTTATTTTGAAACATATTAATGGATGAACATCATGGTTTTAATCATATAGTTGTTTGTTATAATTGAATGCAATGATATTAAGCAAATCACACATCATACGCTTTCGCAAAAGTCAGGATGTGACATACAAGTTGATATCCTACTAATATTATAACTAGTTTTAAGTATATTGGCTTATAGAACTTGTTCATGACTCATCCGGTTATCCGTTATCGCTTATACGCATACGGTTAGGCTTATGTAACTAGTTTGCATAAGTTTACCGAAACGGGTTTAACCTTATCATTTTTATCTCATTTTTTAGAATGTTAACAGTTTACCCATATTATAAAAGTCTTAGTACTTGTTGAGTTTAAACTACATTCTATTTCGGTCATCGCTTAATCAAGCGTATCGTACCGTTTTTGAGACTTTAAGCTAGCCGGTCTAAGTCTACGACTTGAATAAGACCCGTTAGCATTCTAATTGGTTATTTATACCATCATTCTAGACTAGAGCCTTTCAGTAAATTGTTATCTACGCTTGTCCTTTGATTAAACGGCTGAGCTATTATAAAACCTTGCATTTTTAAGACAAGTCTTAGCTCAGGTAAATACTCTTAACCTATTTTCTCTATACGGACTTGGGATACGGTAAATTATTACCGCTTGGTCGGGTATGAGATCATATGCCGGATTGTGGCTACAAAATCTTCATAACCCGTTTTAATATGTTTTATCTGATAACTTAAATATTGGGGGTTAACGCGACCGTGTCCTGGATATCCATGGATCATTTAAGTTACTTATGGCCACGATTGTGCACGGGGTGTAGGCATACACTCGTCAGATGCCAATGCTTATTAAAAATGTTTTCTTACCCGTTGATCATGGGATACCCCTTTGTGGGTTTAAGTAGTGTGTCGGTTAATCATGTCTCGGTGTTTATTACTGGGCCCCATATGTGTTGACAAATATGTAAAACTATATACTAGATCACTTTGAATTGTCCCAAGTTATTAAAAGATTTGCATGTGCCTTGTGCACTTAAATCAATTTTGAAATGTTTTCAAAATGTGTCGGTTGATTGTATTTACCAGTGAAAACTGACGTATTTTCAAAAGAGTAAGTTACAGGTACAAATACGTAAATAGGCTTGAAGCTGCTCGGTAATGCTAAAAGAGGAATTTGCAACTCCTTTGCATAAGCCTATTAGTCTGTTGAACTCACTTTTGTACATTTTATGATCCACCTGTGGATCTTTACTTTACAAGTCGTTTTGTATTATTATTTCGAACTTTGAACATTTGGTTTGTAATAGTAATTTTACTCCAAGACTTCCGCTGTGTTATGTATGATTATTTGACTATGTTGATACCAATCTTACGTCACGATACTCCCCACTCGGCCCACCAAGATTTGTGGTAAATATCGGGGTGTGACATTTTTGAACGGTGAACTTCATGTATAAGGTTACCACACTCTCCAAATCGAACAGCCCCCTATTGCCCCATTTTGGCCAGAATATGTTGTCTTAACCGAGCCCACGCTGGCTTCAAAGTTTGGCTTTTTTGGGCGTTCTGACGTGTGCGCGTATACACATATTTTTATAATGAATAAACACACTATTCGGTTTTAAATTTATAAAAGTGATTTATACTTCAACATCAAAACACACACGAAAGAGGCAAGTGTACCGTGTCATATATGCAGTAAAGTATCGGTAAGAACCAAGTATCGATCCAAGGAAATGGGCGGAGGAATAATACTAGACCTTTGTCATTAAATTAACGGAAGAAAGATAAGTTGTTTGATTTTATAAAAACTAAAGTAAGCATAAACAAATACTTATAAAAACATAATAGACTCCAAATAAGAAAATAGATAAAAAGCCTTGCTTAATACACAACCAAAGCATATAAACTAAGTCGGTTTTGTCACTAGAAACATTTGATCAATTCTCCATTTTCAAGACAATTAGTATCCCTTTCGGGAATCCTAACATGACAATCATTCGGAAAGCTAAAACGATAAACACACTTTAACCACCTAAAATTGTTCTTTAACGTGCAATTGATAAATGTCTATGAAAATCTCTTAAAAATAAGTTAGTCATCCGTTAGGAGTTTTCTAACCTCACTTAAACAAGGAAAGTGACACCGATAAACACAATGCAACCACCGAGACAAGCATAAACTAGATTAAATCACAACCGAGTTCATTTTACAAATCTTGCACACAAATTCATAAGATAGCAATTTTGGCCTAAACTACTAACTAAGCTAACAATTCAAGGCAATAATTCATAACAACACCATTTAACCCGTTAAGGTCCTTACGTGACGGAAAGCTTTCTTAATTAACAATAATTACATTTTATTAAACCACTAACCATTTCTAGTATCATGGTGCACACATTTTAAACAAGTTAAACAAGTTAAGCATGTTCAAAGTCTACTAATACATGATTAATTAAGCTTCATCTTTCAACTATCTCAACTAACCAATATACTAATCATCCAACATAATTACTTATAATCAAGAAATCAATATCAATAACAAGGTTGCAAACTAATCATCAAAGATTAACATAGAAAATACTTCCAAGTGTCATTACAAACAAAATTAACATACTAATGGTTATAATTAAGCAAGGGATTGTTGTGTTTTTGCCCAAAGGCTACAATAATACATAAACATTAATCTAAAATGCTTGAAACATTAACAAAATTATGGAAAGATTAGAAAACCAAACCATAATCAAGCACTAGATTAAGAATCCGGAAGATAACGGAGCTAATCGGCACAATGTGGCTTGAATCCGGGTGAAAGCTAACGCTTCCGGAGCCTGAAAATCGCCTGAATTGCTCCCAAAATATCCAGAGTTACGAGCAGAATGTTTCTGCATGTTTTTTATAACATTTTGCAATTGCACGGTCGTGCCACTAAAGTGCACGACCGTTCACTTTTTGAATTATTGGAGTTACTGTTCACCATACCGCATGACATCATCAGATCTTGACCAGATTTCGTAGCCGCACGACCGTTCGAATGGTGGCACGATCGTGCATCTCCGGGTAAGGGTGGCACGTGCAGCTGCACAGGGGGTGCATCTCCGAGTTGGTGCTAGTCATCGGATACGCACGGTCGTTCGTTCAGTGGCAGGGTCGTGCATTGCCGAGAAGGATTGCACGTTGGCTCGCACTGGCTGTGCATCACCGAGAAAATCTTGGTTGCCGGATCCGCATGGTCGTTCCATGAGACGCACGACCGTGCCAAATGCCCAGGTCAGAATCTTCACAGAATGTTCGCTGCTTTGTCGTTTTGTCCGGAAAGTCCTCGTTTTCACTATCATCTTGTTTGGTATGTTGTTTTAGGCTTGTAAACAAAAGTATACATGATTAAGTATCCGAATGACGGTTTTACGGCCGAAAACGCATAAAATGGGGATAAAATGGGGGACTAAAATATGTGTAAATTGGTGAATATCACGTTCTCTCGGGAAACCATACCGTCGGCTGCCACTTGACAGCGTGCCACCACAACAGCAGAACTCTCTGATATAACACATGGTGGGACGAAAACCCGGTTGGGCTCGGGAATCGAACTGACAACCTCACACAAGGCCTGGTCCAAAATCCTTTATTGTCTATATCCACCCCATTATGACACACCTTGGAATTGAACTTGAGTCTCCATTGGAAAACCCAAATCTCCTACCACTAGGCCACAAGTAGAGGGATATGTCGGTTGAAATTATTAAATTCCAATCAAGCACCAATGAGAATCCTGAAACTCTAACAACAATGTTAGCTTGAATTTGAATTAGAGAAACTAGAGGGAAAGAAGAATTTGATTCATGTCCGATCTAGTTTGTTCTTAGGCTATAGGGAATGGTTATGACCCTCGTGATCACTATTATCCTCCATGTTAGTGCCATGTAACACCCATCTAATCCATCATTCAAAACCACTACCCTAAGGGTGTGGTCATGACCCAAACCACTAGCCCCTTATTTGTTTTAATTTATCTTTGTCAAAAGAAAAAGGAATTGATTTCTTGAAAAATGGAAAGGAGGACCATGGTTGCCATGGTTTAATCTATGCAAAACAGTGGCGGAATTAGCCTATTAAATTATGGGTATCCCAATTTTTTTTCCCCGTGCAATCATACAATACTAGAAAAATGACAATAATACCAAATAGATTTGTCCTCTTTTTTTTCATAGTTTGAAATCACTTCATCACATTATCGTCTTTTACATCTACATATGGTGTTCATCGACCTTGAAAAGGCATATGACACTGTCCCACGGCAACTGATTTGGGATAGTTTGGAGGGACGAGGGCTACCTGGGAAGTATATAGATATAATTAAGGATACATACGATAGAACGGAAACTAGTGTCCGCGCGCCTGTAGGGGATACAAACTTCTTTCCTGTGGAGGTAGGACTCCACCAAGGGTCTGCGTTGAGCCCTTTTCTTTTTGCGGTGGTCTTGGATGAGTTGTCCAAGTTGATCCAGGAGACAGTTCCGTGGTGCATGCTTTTTGCAGACGATATTGTGTTGATTGCAGAAACTAAACAGTGCCTGAACGCGAGGGTAGAGGAGTGGCGAGTCGCTCTAGAGGGCAAGGGCCTAAGGATTAGTCGATCTAAGACCGAGTATCTACACTGTGATTTCAGTGGTGTAGCCGATGACGATGACACCCAAATCACCATTGAGGACCAATTGGTCCCGCAGGCAACTAAATTTAAATATTTGGGGTCGTTTGTACAAAGGGATGGTGACATAGATAGTGATGTAACCCATCGCATACAGGCTGGCTGGTGTAGATGGAGGGCAGCAAGTGGAGTATTGTGCGATAGGAGGTTTCCAACTAAACTAAAGGGGAAATTTTACAGGGTAGCAGTTAGGCCAGCTATGCTTTATGGAACAGACTGTTGGGCTATCAAGAAGACACAAGCGCGCAAGATGGAGGTAGCAGAGATGAGGATACTGAGGTGGATGTGTGGACACACGAGGTTAGATCGGATAAGAAATGAGGTTTTTAGGGAGAGATTAGGAGTGGCTAGTATATCAGATAAGATTAAGGAGGGGAGATTGAGATGGTTTGGGCATGTGAAGCGGAGGCAAACGACAGCACCAGTTAGAGTAGTGGAAACTCTTACTGTGGAGGGGAGGAGAGGAAGAGGCCGGCCCAAACTGACATGGGAAGAGCAGATTAGGCATGATTTACTAGAGTTGCATCTTTCCGAGGACATGGTCCAAGATAGGACTTCGTGGAGGCGTAGGATTAGGGTTAAGGACTTCTAGAGGATATTGCAGGAAGGTCTTAGGTGTATTTTAGGGACGTAAGTTTTTCTTATTCTTTAAGTGACTTAACCGGTGATTGACTTCTTGTGTACATGCCCGAATGATGTTCTATGCTATTATACATGATTTACATTATACTGTGTCAATCTGATCACTAGCTTGGTGTAGGTGACTTCTTTTTTCTATGTTCTTTGACTTGATGTGTTGGTTTGCTGTTTGTTTTGGAGCCGGGGGTCTCTTCTGGAAGCAGCCTCTCTATCCTCAGGGATAGAGGCAAGGTCTGTCTACATCCCACCCTCCCCAGACCCTATGAGTAGCATTGCTATTTGTGGGATTTACTGGGTACGGTTGTTGTTGTTTGTTGTTGTACTTTATGAAAAAATCATTTTCCATTACACAAACCATGACATTGTTCAAATAGATTATTTTATTATTTGGGCTTTGTTAATTAGTACAATTTGGGCTCATTTATCATAAAACTAATTATTTGAGCTTAGTTACTAAAGGTTTTTGGCTTAACGAATAATATCAAGTTTAATAATCTTCTATTAGGGGTATCCAGTATCCTCGTATATGTTTAGGGGTATCTTATGTATAAAACCGAAAAAATTTACACTTTGAATACGAATACGGTGGAGCCGTAGCCCGTGCTACGGCTAAGTCTACATTGGATCCGCCCCTAATGCAAACCATGGTGAATCAAGCAAGGGAGTGGTGTAGCCTTCCATTCATGTTCATATGTGACGAATCATGTCCCAACCATAACCCTCACACCCTTTAGCCTTAGCAACGTTACCAACTTTAATACAGGTAAACTAACTACTTTTGACAATTACAAACATAGGCTAAAATATGATTTAAACATCGTGAATTCAAAATTAGATGCATTATTAATTAACGAAATAATATATTCTAATATTGTTAACAGCAAATAATCATGATTATTGTTATTTAAAGAAACAATGATATTTGAAATATTTTATGTAATACTACTATATACCCGTATATTACATGGACAGAAATATTAAAGAGTTAGTAATAAAGATTTATGAATTATAAAATGATATTTTGAGATAAGAATACTAACAATAATAAGAGATAGAGATAGAATATGTATGGGTGAAATAAGAGAAACGAGAAAAAGAATATTATGCTTACATAATTGTGACACGTGGCGTAAGCAGTTATTTATTAGGTATAGATACGTGTGTGTGTGTGTGTTAAAAAGAAAAGTATAACTAAAGAGAGTATAAAACCACCGGGAGACTTTACGTGTCCATGAGGTAGCAACACGCTAACGCATCGTTGAACACTCAATGACACACCATTGAAAAAAGAACGTACGAACAAACCGTATGATATTTTTAACGCGCCATTATAATTTACTTCATACACTTTTTAGATAAAATCTCTTTAGCATAACCATTATATGTGTGTATTCTGAAGTACTTTATTTATTAAAAAAAAGGCATCCAAGTTCCAAACTACACTACAGTGGTATGTCTAACCCATTTATAAATCACATTAATTACAATGTTGTGTCAAAGTTTTATTGGAGTGAAAAATCAACACTTTATAAAATACAGTCAAAGATAAAAATACTGAAGGAATCCTCCTCAAAACGAAATATTCAAATGTAAAACATAATCAAAAGTTAGTTTAATCAAATAGGTAACTGACCTACAAGGCTACAATTCAAGAAGAAAACAAGTGTTACCTTGTTTGTTGTATGGAAAGGTCCTCATCTCACTTTTTCAAGTAAGAGCAACTATTTTTATTTAATGATTTAGCTATGTGAAAAAGGAAGAAATCGAATTTTACTTATTGCAACAAATGTAAAATTCATAAGAGAACAAGTTCACCGACCTACCACAGTTGATGCTCCGCATTATACATCTTGTGTCATCGCTTTCCTCTTATATTTACTTGCAAATCTCATAAAATTTATAAGAGCTAAACAAAAGTTAATGAAAAATTAAAAAAAAAAGTAACATATAAAGTTATTTACAATTAGACTAAAGGGTATGGTGAGGTTCATCCCCACGAGGATGGGCCGCCACGTAGGCGCCACATCACCGGCTCGTGGGGGATGAGCCTCCTTCACATTTGAGGGGGATGGAGGATGGGGCTCCACATAATTTATAAAAACAATTAAAAGTTTAATTTATTTAATTATTTAGAGAGAGAAAGAGATAGAGAGGAGAGAGAAAGAGAGAGAGAGGACAGAGAAAGAAGAGAGAGAGAGAGAAAGAGGACCGTCTCACCCGGCTGTGGGGAGCCGTTTGGGCCGAGCCGAGCCTCAGGGGGGCGGTGTGGGGGACCGGCGCCGGTCCTAGCCGGGCCTAGCCGGCCCCCATACCCTTTAGTCTTAGTAGTATGCTTTAAAGTTTTGTTAAGGAAACTTTGAAAAAGTTAAATATGTCATGTTTCTAGAGGAGGTGAATATATTAATGGAATTTTGTCGACCCAGTGCTCGTTCAATGCAGGACCAAAAGTACAACATAAATATAAAATATGCCATGTTTATAGCAGCATTCAAAAGTTAAGAATCAACGTTTATATATTGAAACAATAGGCTTTGTTTGGTCAACTGAAATTAATTCAATAAAAGATTCTATTTCATTGTTTTATTTTTGCACGACGGGATAAATCACACGGTATGCATTGGTGCATTTGTGTGTAGGTGTCATTTTGTTTATTGCTTTCATGACTTCACATTAGTGTGTTGTACATTCAGCATCCAGAGTTGTACAAGCATAAAGTACAATATAGTTGCGTCAAAAACGGGTGCCAACCACTTAAACGGCTTTAAATTTCCGTCACAAAGTCTAACTCATTTAAAATGTCTCTAACTCGCCTTTAATATAAGAGTAGATCCTGGACTGACTTGCACACCGCCATTTCACCATTTACTTGTTCCGATCTCCAACATGAACACGGACACACTGTTGACAACCGGAAACCGAGATACCAAAGAAGAAAAAACAACTCAAGATGGTGTAACCGACAAGAAAGAGATGGCGGTTGAAGTTGAACGAAAAACGGGTATTTCCTTTCCACTTAAGCTAAGTGATGGGAAGGAGTTGAAAGCTGTTGGTGTAAGGAAGAAAAACGTGCTCGGGTTTTCGGTCAAAATCTATAGCTTTGGTACTTGTACAATGTAATGTTTTGTTTTGTATGGTAGTCGGATGCATGAGCAACCCACCAACTACATCCGACTACCAATCCTGTATGGACCACTTCTGATAACGTATTTTTTTGGCAGGTTTATATGTGGATAACGAAACATTGACTGGTGTTTTGAAGTCAAAGATTGTGAAAGCCGAAGCAAAGACTACAAAAGAGATGTATAGAATTGTGATTGATAATCCAGTGGGGATCACAGTGAAAATGGTGATTGTGTTTGCTAATCTAACTACGAGCATGGTAAGGAACAACTTTAATGAAACTGTAGGAGCAGCTGTTAAGAAGCTCGGTGGTGAAAAAAACGATCTCACAAAGAGGTAAGTAACCATACGAACCAAACCAAGGCTTATTCTTTTGGCAAGCTGAGCCAAGATGGCACCAAGCTAACTCTTTTTTTTGGCTTTGAAGGATCATGGGGGAAGCGAAAGATGGCATCAAGCTAACTCTTGGTTCTGAAATCGAGATCACATGCCTACCAGGATACGTTCTAGAGACAAAGGGTATGTGTTGAGACGTTAACTTTGACCAGTTCATTTATAAACAGATAGGTTTGGATGCTGTTTTATTTCAAATGCATACAACTTCTGTACTTGATAAATCGTTTTATTCAAAATTTAGTCGAGTATTGTAGCAATATTGTATCTGCAATCAAAACCTAATACACAAACAACTTAAAATTGACCCGTTACCCAAGCTACCTGGCCTGACGCCAAGTCTATTATGTATTTACAGGTGCAGAATTTTAATTAAAATGTATTCTTTTACGGTGCAGTGCATGGCAAGGTGGTAAATAAATTTGAAAGTGAAATGCTGTGCAGGGCCTGTGTCTATTTGTATCTGGGAGATGACCCATTAGACAAGGAAGCCAAAGAAAAATTCGGGATGTCCCTGCTTTCACTCATCTAAATGCTACTCTAAGCAGTTTACAAATT
Source organism: Helianthus tuberosus (assembly GCA_030545235.1). Classification (NCBI taxonomy): domain Eukaryota; kingdom Viridiplantae; phylum Streptophyta; class Magnoliopsida; order Asterales; family Asteraceae; genus Helianthus; species Helianthus tuberosus. The sequence goes on from CM060403.1 coordinate 120,330,103, forward strand.
GTTGCAATCACACATTTATGAGATTCTTAAGGTGTTTTCATACGCGAAACAATACCAATAAAAATACTGAATAGATACATATAGTCTCTGTGTGTATATTATATATGTTGCTCAAGAACCAGATAACAAAAATTGATAACAGTGGTTCATAACTATAAAAGAGAGGCTATTTGTTGATCTAATTATACCAGGTGTACTTGGTGGATCAGATCATAGCGAAGTCCAACATTCTCACTGATCAACTTGAATAATATGGTTATATATAACAAGGAGATTCTTTTGCAAATATCTAAAGAACCCTAAACACCAAATCAATGTAATAAGCAGGCAGCAGCAACATTAATATTGCAGATCAAGTAAGAAACCAGGAATATTTCCGGAGATCAACGTAATCCGTTAATAACCTTAGAAGGGTCCAACTGCCCACTGAAATAACTTGAGGAAACTATAGACAGCTCTTGACGACCTTTCCATTCTTCACAAGGTTTTAAGCTGATCGGGTTTTCAACAGCTGCAGCATCAAGGCATAGCATGGTTTTATAATCTTCATCACCCAAATCGGGAATTGCTTTCGCCTTTTTGTCCCAAGGATTCCATAAAACTGCAAAGTGTGAACATGATGGTTAAAAATAGTTAATAAACAATGTAGGGGTGTTAATTTCTGGCACGGCCCGAAACACGACACGAACCTAACACGAAATTCGTGGGTTTGGCTTTAGTCTAAATGGGTTCGAGTCAGTTTCAGGTTGAACCCGCGAAATGGTTTAGCTAAACGGGTTGGGTTCGTGTCAACCCGGCCGAGTTGGCGGGTTGACCCGTTCAACCCATTTATATTATATTTTATTTTTTTACTATATGTTTCATGTCATAAATTAATTTGGGTTGGTATTTTATGCCATGAGTATAGCTTAAAAGAGAAATTGACATAAGATTTTGTAATTAAAATGTAATCATATTATATACCTTTGCGTTTTTTGTAGTAAATTTTAATTTATTAATTTGCGAGAAAATAAAAAATTCGGGCTGAACGGGTCGTTTTCGGGTCAACCCGCGAATATTCGGGTCGTGTTCAGGTTCATATGTATGACACGATTTTCGTGTCCAGGTCCGGGTCGTGTTCATCTAAAATTTTAAGGTTTGGGTCGGGTCGAACCCGCCAATCCACGAACACGAACCGTTTAGCACCCTAAAACAATGTGCATAATTTGGGGTATAACTTTAAAAAAACAATTTCAAAAGTAAAGACAGGAAAAGAAACCTGCATCCACCATGCCTTCTTTACGTAAGACAATTGTTCTCTTCTTCTCATGGTCAATTATGGCGATCTTAGTAGGTGTACTCAAATATACACGATCAATCTAATAATAAGATAAACTATCAGACCTTTATATACAGAAAAAAACAAACTTCGAATGTAATACATTTGGAGGTAAAAATTAAACCATGTCTTACCTCACCATCAAAAGTAATGGCGTCTGCCTGCTCTGTGTACCTTTCTCTCTTGGACAGATTATCAAAATAGTCCAGCGTCTCTAAGCCCTCAACACGCACTTCACTGCAAAATTATATTTCCTATCTTTTAGAAAAAAAAGAAATATGAAAAGTATTACAAAGGAACCTAATATCAAGTGATGATAAGTCAGATAATGTCTAGCAGCTATGATAGATGGTCCAACTTTTGGATAAGCAGAGTGGAACACTGAAATAATAAGATGGAGTAGGCAAACCTGACATCAGATACAGAAAAATAATTACGCAGCGCAAGGGTAAATGTGAAGGCCTTGTTATCTACATTTCTCACACGAGGGATCATAGTAAGCTTGCCAGCACTGACAGTAATGCGGAGCCGCAACTCAAATCTGCAAAGTCATTTGCAAACAGACATGTAGCTCCACATTGCATTTAAAAGATATAAACAAACTATCAAAGTACCTGTATGGCCATGTTTTCAGATCCTCTTCTGTTGATTTCAGTAAAAGATCTGCAGTCGATTGATTGTTAGCTGGGGTTAAAGGAGAAGGGTCATCGTCTAGCGACCATAGCCTGTTCCTGGCAAATCCATGTTGCTCCAGTGTTCCAAAATTTGCAAACTGCAATATGCACAGATGACAGTTGATGAGTACATTATTGAGACGGAGAAGGTAATGAGAGAAGGTTGTTCAGTTCAAACCTGTGGGAAACAAATGGGTATGCCACCTCTGACGGGTTTAGGTGGTTTCCAAACTGCCTGCATACATACCATGTCCCCATGTCAATACAATGTGGTATATGTATAGAAGAACGGGGTGTACAAAAATTTATGCCGTGACTTATTATTAGAAGAACAAGTTTTTCAATTCAAATAAAAAGAGTCCTTTAAATTACGATCCGGAATTTAAATGTACTTATTTATTTTAGATAAAGTATAAAATAATCTACAAAGGAGAGTTAAATAGAAAGTGAAATATCCAAGCATCCACATCATAGTTGTCAATAGCAAACGAAGCGATCGCTATAGCACGCTACGTAGAGTATAGGTCTAGGCTCGCTATTAGGGTTGTAGCGGTAGATAGCGATAATAGTGACAGTTTATTTATTTTTTTGTTTTTTTTAATATAAATAGCAATTAATATAGCTATAAAATAGCTGGATTTTAGGTTTTTGTTTAAATATACATGTAAAATAGCATATATACCAGGGTATTTTGATATAAGATACATATAAAAAAAATTCTAGTGTATCGCTATTTATAAAATAGCCACCCGCTGTTTATCGCTATTCGCTATGTGGCATACAGGTACCTTATCGCTATTTGTCGCTATTCGCTATTAACAACTATGATCCACATCATTTATGGTAAGCCCGCCCAGAATATTGGTGACACAAAATTATGAGAATCTAACTCAATTGTTGTCAAAAGTTGAGTAAAATCCTGTTTGCATTGCAGCAGGAACAATGATCGCTAGACTAAAACAGTAGTAGAGTACTCCTTGTTGTTGAGATCTTTCGACAGGTAGAAGCTAAAATACATATACAATACCACAATCTCGTTTCTCCAACATTTTGACGCCTTTATGATCAATATTTCACATGCCATAATTGAATACACATCAAACACATGTTTCATTAAAGCTAGTTGAAACTACTTCTCCAAGCATGGGGAACTATTGCAGTTGAAAAAAAGAAAGTAAACAGTTTCAAATACAATTTTAAAACCATATAGCTATTTGACACGTTTTAATTATTAACTCATCTCGTATGGTAACAATAAACACTCCATATACATGCACATATGCAGTAAATGATCTAATCATGTAATTTTGACATTCAGGTAAAGTATTGTAGACACAAATCAAATACATGACCACCATACATGCATGAATAACCCACTTCTGTATATAAACAAGTTAACAATCTTGCATACAAGTGAATAACAACAGCAGAACGGTAAGCTTTTGGGAATTGTATTTTTCAAACATTTATAACAAAAAAGTGCAGCAGTTTTACCTTGTTGCTCATGAAAAGTATTTCTTCTCGACGTTCATTCTTCCAAGAAATAACCTGAGCCCCATACAAGAGCACCTAAACAATATAGAAAAGAAAAATACACAAATCAAATGGTAAGAATCCTGGCATAAAGTAAAGGATTACCAATTCAAGATATAAAACAATTCTTCAGCATAAATGCAACAGAAACATGTAAATTAAAAGTAAACAAATGCAGCATTAAAAGTTATAATCAGTGCCTTAGATTTCTAAGCTGATATAGTAACATCAAAAATGCGGCATTAAAAGTTATAATCAGTGCCCTAGATTCCTAAGCTGCTATAGTAACATCAAAATTTCAGTACAATCAAATCCGATACGCGCTATTCCATTTCAAAGCATTACTCTACACAGTTTCTAATTACGACCGTCAAAATGCAATGATCAATTCCATCTATCTCACCGCATAACAAATTACAGATCTGTCATTGAGAAATCACAATATGTCAATATTTTTAATCATTATGTCACAGAACCACAAATTGTGCCCTAAGGTCATCAACCGCTTATCCAAAAATGTAACCTAACAGCAAATCAACCACTCGTTTACAGAACAATTTCAGCACCAAAACTCCATTCATCCAACACTATTCTCAAATACCAATTCAAACACAAACAGCCACATAATACGGCGAACCGGATCAAAACCGCACAAATTGTGCCCTAACAGCATCAATCAACCACTCCTTTACAAAACGATTCCAGCAGCAAAACTCTATTCATCTAACAGTATTCTCTAATACTAATCCAAACACAAACAAACACATACAGCCACATAATACCGGATCAAAACCACACAAAGTGTGCCCTAACGCCATGAACCAGTCATCCTAAAAATGTAACCTAACAATAGCATCAATCAACCACTCGTTCACCTAACAATATTCTGTAATACTAATTCAAACACAAACACATAATATGTCAAAACCGCATAATGCTAACAATTGGAAGGAATCTCGTTACAAAATGACAATTAGGAAATGAAATAAAAGAGAAATTGAGGAACCTCAACGGTTGATCCAGTAGGTTCATGCAGTATGATTCTCGGCGATCGATCGCCTTCTTTGATGATATTAATCGCCATAGATTCGATCAGAGTGAGAGCATTACGATTAGGAAGGAAGAATTGAAAAGGAAAGGAAGAGAGATTTCGAAATATGAGGAGGAAAAGAGAGAGAATGAGAAAAAGCGTAAAAATAGAATCAATCAGCGAGAGAGAACAACACCGCTATAGCTTATGTCATCCATCCAATAAACACAAAACAAAAGTCAAGTTACTAAATCAGTTTTTTATTATTTTAGAAAAACAAAAAAACTATTTTATTTTTGGATATTTTTATTGATAATTTAAATTTTTTATTTTGGAAATGGACAACTGGTCCATTTAGTTTTAGCCGATGCTTTACTTTTTATTCGTTTTAGAAAAGACTAGAAGAAGCGTATCGGTTTGTTACTATATAAATACGATATCGGCCTTTGGTATGGCAACCAATAAAGAAAGTTTAAAAAATAAAATTGAAATATACCCAAAAGGATATCGACGCGTGTTTTACATTGATAAAAACTTTAATAATGAATGTCAATTCGGTTCCTGTAAGACTAATACCGGTAACGATGTCAGTATTGGTACGGTACAGACTGGCTACTCCCTACGAATTATTTATATACTTTTTTTTATTAAAAGATCAACAAATTTCTGGTTCAAATAGTATTACATCATTATTATTTCATTACACGAAAATACTCGGTGTCCTAAATGTAGAAATATTTAAAAATTTAAAAGTCTATGTATTTGGTAGTACTATATTTTTATAGAGTAAATATGAGAAGAATGTATTTATGTATACGTTGCCATTTTTTCTGTTCGATCATAAATTTTCATTTATCTAAAAGGTTAAATCATGTAAAGCATGGGTATAGACTATAGAAGGGATGAGGCATGACCCTTGCAAAGATATAAACTTTCCCAATAATATGGCATGCAAAGTTTCACCATCTTGCATAGATATAAACTTTATTAATTTATTGAGTCTTATATAACCTAAATCTTTCGTTTCAAATCCATTGTTCTGCAACGGTGAATGTTTTATACGATGCATCAATAGCGATGGGCATATCATTAACATAGGACAACATATAAATAAAGATACATTATCTAAATTTTGATAGAAAACGCATTGATCTATAATATAGACTTATCGTGAATCATGACCCAATGCGAATGAATCAAATCCCTATTATACTAGTTATTTGGTGACTACTTCAATGCATACAAGGACCTATTCGACAAGCAAACGTGATCGATCTTTCTTTTTTTTTCAACTTCAAAACCGTTAGATTGTTCTAAGTAAGCATGTTTATCCTTTCCAAAAAATCGTGCCTTAAATATCACATGCTCAACACCTAAAATGCCATCTTTCTTATAAATACCCATTTACAATCATTAATCAACTACTCGTGGCTACCACTCACTTCTTGTTTCAATAGACACTCAATCTTCTTATTAAGTGCAAAGTTCATTAAAACCAATTTGTTACTTATTCCACTACATTTGCATATATTTGTCATCTTCTTCAAGATACACACCACAATAATTTAAAACTATAGTAACAAAAAAGAGCAATTGGACCAAACTTTCTCTTGAGTCTTGAAATCAATAAAAGACGAAGAAGATAGCTTGGAATTGAAACAAGTTATGGAAATCGCTCATGCCTAGAAATTGATTTTCAACCCAACATATAAAATCAAACGTCCTTTTTGTCTAAAAGGAAGAAGTGCATGTTATAAGGGGGGTTAGTGTCACGGGCGGGTGATACGAAGATCCTCGCTCATAGACATCACCAGAGCCGTCTCCGAGAACTCTCAAAATAATTTAGGCTTCGGACGAAATAAAAAACTGGGCCCAAAATTGTGGCAAGAGGAAATGAGTTAAAAAAAAAAGACTTTGGTGGTGGAGCCAAGCCATGAACTTGAAACCGCTACGTTATTTTGAGGTGATTTTTTCCACTATACCACCAACACTTTTACATATAATAAATGAACGCGTATATTAAATATATAATTTACATATAAAAGCTTATAAAAACCTTTTGGACCCTTTAAAATTTTGGGCCTCGAGCGACGGCACGGGTTGGTCGGCCCAAGAGCCGGCCCTGGACATCACTAAGACAACCCTGCAACAACATGACAAATAAGTTTTTAATAAGTCCACTAGTTCGTCTAAAGTTAGAACAAATAGCTGGATGGAGAGGACCTGAAGGGGTAACTTAAAGGGTAACACCGGATTGGCCCGGAAAACATAGCACTTATATGATCTTGTATGGATAACATAACATCAATCCAAAGCAAGGTGAAACATCGATTCTGTGAGGGGGTTAGCATCTCATCACTTTCACTCAAACTATTTACGTTCTCCCAAGGTTAGAAACTTATTCTCACTCCAAAGTCGAGTCACAGAAACTTCCCTATCTGTGGCAAGGTTAACGGGTGTTCTAGTGTTGCAATGAATGGTCCATTCTCCATTTACTAGTGCAAATGGAGGTGATCAAGCTCATTTTTGAAAAAAGTTTTGAGTCATACACACTTGACCATACCTTTTTCATAACACTTATGAGTTTGTAGTTTTTATTTACTTGTTTTTCTTTCTTCTTTTCAATAAAATGACTTTCAAGCTTTCATTAGTACAAGAGTGCTCTTTGAACTTTTCAAGAGTTCTTTAGTTGAATCCCCACATCTAATAGCCTTAATTAATGAGATTTCGTTTAGATCGTAGACATGACTAACATTAGCGGGTGTCAATGACGCCATCATGTATCTTGAATCAAATTACGCATTTATCCATAAAAACAATCAATTATTCATATGATGAAAAATAATCCCTGTCTAGACACCAAGATTGGAATTCACTCATTATTAGAGAAATGGCTTTATGCTTTGTGGCTATAATGATGGTTCCATTGTTTCCATCTTTGGCTACACTAGCTTTACCCTGGTCATCTAGCTGTTTCTATTTGCTCTTGTTTAACATGTGATCCATTCATATTAATCTTACATTGTTTACTTGACTACTTGTCATGACATGGCATGGTTAGTATCATGCCTTTGTCCATCAATTCTTATTTTCTTCAAGTATGTACTCTTTAAAACATTTGTTGTACTTCAATCTTTTCTTATCTCTTTACTCTTTTATTTTCTCGTTTTTATTTTCTTAATTTTCTCACTACCTTTTGTTAAGGTAGTTCACTACTATTGTTATTAATACGTTTTGTTTTGTTTTGTTTTGTTTTGTGTTGATTTGTGTTGATTCATTTTACCACACTTTATATCATCTAGATTATTATATTTTACATGTAAAAAGATGAAGTTTGGAGTTGGAGTCTTTAAGTGGAACAACCACTCTATAGCTTATCTATAAGTGAAACTAGTATATTTGTTTCTTTTGTGTCCTCAAGGAACATGTAGTAAGGTGTTCCCCTATATCCAAGAGGCAGAGTGTTCAAATCATGCATGGTGCACGTATAAGAGTATTTAGGAGTAGGTTAGTTTGTCATTCAAAAAAAAAATATTTGTTTCGGTGTATTTTAAAACTTATGATATAAACAAAGAGTGCTTCTAATTAGTCTTTGTATCACATCTTAATGTTTTTATTATCACCAAAATAAGGATTACATCTTACAATATCAAACTAGTAGGATTACCCCGCGCTTCGCTGCGGGAATTCACTCGGTATTGGTTGATTCATTATGAAAACGACACTTGCTATAACAATCGAGGAAAAAGAGTCTAAATGCTCAAAAGAATATTGAGAAATCGAGTAAAAATCAAGTGTGAATCGATTATAATTATGCAATTGAGATTGTTGTTGCAACGGAAGTGAATATTATGAGTGATTTAGTGTAACAAAATTGTTAGTAGTGATTATCATCTACCAATATGTTATAGCTTAGAATATTATAATTCAAAGTTAAGCATAACTAAAATTATTTAAACAAAATACTAATAAAATTTGATTATATGCGCTAATATGCAATTTAAGTTTAACTAAAAAAATGAATATACTTATTTTGCAATTTTGCGAATTATATACCAACATAATCTCTCCACGTGGTGACCTTGTATAATCTACATCATCCCTTGCACAGCTCTTGGTCCCAAAATAAATATCAACCCATTTTGTTGGCTTTGAAAATAATATAAAGAAATCCACCACCCACGTAGCATAATTATAGGTTATATAATATAAAGATTATTGAAAGAAAATAATTATATGAATTACTGCCACTTGTAAGTTAAAACAACCTAGAAACAGGAACTATTGATACGCTCCTTCAAGAATTGTTACGCAGCGGGAGCTCGTTCAGTATCGATTCGGTTTGGTTCGTTATGATACCGGTACTTGCTACAACAACCGAGAGAGAAAACCCGAAAAATAAAGTCATGATATGTCCTTGACACGTGTCTCATATTAATCGAAACCATAAATACTCTATTTAGAATACAACTCCTTAAAAACTATATTATACCTAATGTGAAAGAAAAAAATCAAACACAAGATGAAGCTTGTCTGTTTTTATACTTTTTAAATTGTAAATTAAAACAATCAGATAATTATATAAGGATCTTATATTCTTAGTAACTTGTATGCTAATCCACTTATTTATGTACTTTTGATGTTGGACTCAAGTGGTTAAAACATCAAAATACAGGGACTCAAAACGTTATAAAATGAGCGGTTAAAAATTCAGGGCGTTAAACTTTTTGATTTTGAATTCAGGTAGTTAAAACCACTAAAACACAGTTATTTAAAAAGTAATTTACTCTATTTTTTTGGTTGCTTAAAACCTCAAACCAACCCCAACATTTTTTTTCTTTAATAAATATACGTAATGAGAAGTAAAGTACCAAACCCAAGCCCAGCCAGACACTAGTGAGGTGGTGTGGTTCATTGAAAAGATAAAACCGTTATACACGTTGAAAAAAAAAAAAGGAGGTTTTTGGGTTAAGTCCCAAAGACGAAACAAAAGAAATTTGGCATTAGAAAAAAAAGCAAAAAGCCCACTCAGATGGACGTTGGTAGATCAAAGGCAAAAGAGAAGCAGATACAAAACTTGATATTTAACATATTTAAAAATATAAAAGCTGCAAACAATTTTATTACTTTTGAGTTTGCTTCGTTCCAATGCCTTTTACATCTCTACAAACACACTTTTCAAACCTCACTCTTTTCAACTCCTTCAACCTCAAGAGTTCTCACCGAAAAAAAATTCCGTTTAGCCGATGGCTACCCACTCAACCACCGACTACCACCAAACGCTGCTCCTCTCGCATGGCACAAAAAACCAAGGTACATACATGAGGGTCAGGGAGAGAGGTTGAAAGTATCTAGAGAGAGAAAGGGAGAGCAGGTCGGCTGTTGGTATTTTTAGCGGACGGTGGATTCTAAACCTAGATCAGCGGTTGTGATTTGGTTGTGGATTCGGGCTGCATGTTTATTTTGCGGTGGATTTAGGTGGTCTATTGCTCAATCGCACAAACGACCATCGGCGACGTTGGGTTCAGATCTGGTTGAATATAGATGAGAGAGAGAGACAATGGCCGGAGGTGGCTGGCGGTAACTATAGATCATAGCCCGGCGCCCCAGCAGCCGGCTGAGGTGTTAACGCCCGACTGTGATTTCCAAAACTACCGGCAACTTTGGTTTCTTTCATTTTTTTGGCCAAAAGTGGGAGCTCTGTTACTGCTCCGGCTGAGGTGTTAACAGAGCAGTAACGCTCTGTTACTACTCCGGTCGCCACGCCGCTACCTAACTTTGACAACGCCTTCCTTTTACGGAATGCTGATCTATTGCGTCAGTTACAGCAGCAACAACAGCGAGAGGAGATGTTGCAGAGCCTCCGAACGAACCTGTTTAACAATGTCTATCCAGGGAGTAACCCCGTCTCCGTTGGAGCCTTCACTTCCGGATTTCTGGTAAGTCCTATAATCTTCACTCCCATAGCATGTGTTACACAATTTTCCTCAATTACGAGTGCTCCGATGAATAACGGTCTAAACGACCTGTTTCGCCAGGGATCTATGGGTTTAAACCCTCAAGATCAGGAGCTAATCATGCCATATCACCCCACGTCTATGACTTCCCAATCCAAGTTTACGTTACGGATCGCCAATGCCCCACTCCCAGCGAAGCTTAAGATGCCACCTACGCTGAAGTTTTATGACGGTACGTCCGATCCGGATGACCACATGTTCGCATTCGCCGGAGCGGCTAAGGTCGAACAGTGGCCTATGCCGGCTTGGTGTCATATGTTCGCTCAAACTCTCACCGGATCGGCAAGGGTTTGGTTTGATGGGTTGCCAGAGGGGTCGATAGATCACTTCGAAGATTTCCGGCGTATATTCCTGCAAAATTTCTGTCAGCAGCGACGTTGCAAGAAAGACATTACCGAGGTTCACCATATAAAGCGCCGCGACGGAGAGTCCGTAGAAGATTTTATCGATCGCTTCAATCGAGAAAGCATGCAGATAAGTGGAGCGGTTGATCAGCTCCGAGTCTCTGGATTTTGTCACGGAGTTCGGAACAACCAGCTTGTGGAAAAGCTCCACGAAGATCTCCCAAAAACCATGGAGATACTTATGGAGCGAGCTCGAGCCTTCGTTCGGGGAAAGAGTGCCTGCGGCCAACCGAATGAAACCACAGCAAGAAATACCAAGGCTCGAACCACATCTTGGAGACGGAACGCGTCACCAACAAAAGATAGAGGCAACAATTGGAATAGAAGTCGTGGTCCGTATCAGAAGTCAGATCGAAGCAATTTCCGAACCAGAAACGTGCGTTTTAACACCTTCTCCGAGCTCACAAAATCGCCAAGTGAAATTCTTAGTACGGAAACTACCCAGTTCCCTACGCCGTCGAAGCAACGACCTACCTCGGATAAGCACTCCCAGAAATATTGTGAATATCACTGAGACAAGGGCCATACGACTGATGAATGTTGGGCTCTGAAGCAAGAAATCGAAAAGGTCGTACGATCCGGTAAACTCTCTCATCTTGTGAAAGAAGTAAAAGATGGGAAGAAATCTGCAGCAGCGATCGATAATCCGAACACCGAGCCCGGAATCAATATGATCCGGTCGATCGAATCAAGAGGGGTAAAGCGGTCGAACCAACATATGGCAGCGTGGATGCATCAACCAGCATACTTCCCTCCGATCGATCCAGACGATGCTCGAGACGGACCAATTACAATTTCGGCCGTCATCGCCGGACATCTGGTCCGACGAATCTATGTGGATGGAGGGAGCGCCTTTGAAATCATGTATCTGCAGTGTTTCCAGCAGCTGAACCCCCAAGTAAAGAAGAGGTTGATTGAAGTCTCCACCCCTCTAATCAGTTTTTCGGGAGAGGTGGTTCGTCCGATAGGACAGATTACCCTTCCGACAACATTCAAAGATGGTGACAAAAGCAGAACCGTCCAGTTAACTTTTCTGGTTGTTGGCACTCATTCATCGCATAACATAATACTCGGACGACCCGGGTTGCGAGCTCTTGGAGCGATTAGCTCGACGATACACGGTGCCATTAAATTCCCCACCGAAGCCGGGGTCACCACTATTCTTTCGGAAGCAAACTCATTCGTAGCCGAGGTAAGACATGCCGCGGAAACAAGCTCCAAAAAGTCCGAAGTGCCTACGGAGCTCTGGGCGATCAATCCGGACTTCCCCGAACAGCAAGTAGCTATCGGCGCTCAACTCCCAAAACGAACCAAGAAGCTCCTATGGGAATTATTGAGCAACTCGATCGATGTCTTCGCATGGAAGCACTCCGATATGCAAGGGGTTCCAAGGTCAATGGCACAGCATCATTTGAATGTAAAAGAATCAATCAAACCAATAGCACAAAGAAAAAGGCATATGGCCCCGGATCGAGCCAAGGCAATTGCAAAAGATGTAAAGAGTCTCCTAGATGTCGGGATCATTCGAGAAGTCCGGTATCAAACATGGGTATCAAATCCCGTTATGGTGCGAAAAAAGGATAACTCGTGGAGAATGTGCATTGATTTCACTGATCTAAACGATGCGTGCCCGAAAGATTGTTTTCCATTACCGGAGATCGATGAGAAGATTGACTCCGTCGCCACGTTCAGATTGAAGTGTTTTCTAGACGCATACAAAGGGTACCACCAGATACAAATGGTGGTTGAAGACGAGGATAAGACAGCCTTTGTCACCAACGAAGGAGTTTACTGCTTCACCAAGATGCCTTTTGGGCTGAAAAACGCTGGTGCTACGTATCAGCGTCTAATGAGCAAAGCCTTCAAAAACCAGATCGAACGAAACATCGAGGTATATGTAGATGATATCGTAATCAAAAGTCACAATGAAACCGCCATGCTGAAAGACATATTGGAAACATTCACACGACTCCGAAGCATCAACATGAAATTAAACCCCAAGAAGTGTACATTCGGGGTAGAAGAAGGAAAGTTCCTGGGAGTCATAGTCGGGTCGAAAGGCCTGCGATCCAACCCAGACAAGATTGATGTTGTTCTTACAATGAAGCCTCCAACGTCGGTAAAAGAGATTCAGTCCTTAAATGGACGACTGGCTGCTCTCCATCGCTTTTTGTCAAAAGCAGCAGACAGGTCGCTCCCATTCATGGATGTGCTCAGAAAAAGCTTCAGATCGGAGTTCAAATGGACGGAAGAAGCCGCACGAGCTTTCGAAGAACTTAAAGTTTATCTCGGTACTTTACCGACCCTCACCGTACCAGAAAAGGATGAGGTGCTGACAGTCTATCTAGCTGCATCAATTGGTGCCATCAGTGCAGTACTAGTCGCTCACAGAACCGAAGCCCAAATCCCCATCTACTACGTAAGCCGAACATTAAAATATTATGAAACAAGATACTCAAACTTGGAGAAGCTAGCCTTGGCATTAGTCCATGCTTTGAGAAGACTTCGCCGATATTTTCAAGCTCACCCAATCGAGGTACGAACGAATCAAAGAATCCAACATGTTCTCCGACGGCCTGAAGTTTCAGGCCGCATGGCAAAATGGGCGATCGAGCTTGGTGCGTTCAATATCACCTTCAGAACCAAAGGTCCGCTAAAAGGACATGTGATAGTTGATTTTCTAGTTGAGATGCCAGAGGAAAAAGAAATGAAAGAAATCGAGAAAGCTCCAGTTAAACCCTGGTCTTTGTATACAGATGGGGCTTCGAGCTCCGAAGGGTCAGGAGCCGGCTTGATTCTCACCGATCCGGATGGCACGGACATGACGTACGCGCTCCGACTAGAATTCAAGAGCTCTAACAACGAAGCTGAATACGAGGCCCTGCTAGCTGGCTTACGTCTGGCAGTAAAAGTCGGAGCCAGAAATGTTGTAGCCCATGTAGATTCGTTGCTTGTAGCAAATCAAGTGAACGGGGAGTATGAGGCAAGAGAAGCCAACATGATCGAATACCTTGAGCAGGTAAAGCAAGCTATGGCATCGTTCGATTCATGTAAAGTTGAACATGTCCCCCGCAGCAAGAACAAAAAGGCCGATGCGTTGAGCAAGCTGGCGTCCGTTTTGTTCAGTCATCTTGCCAAAGAGGTGAGGGTAGAAGTGTTAACCGCACCGTCAATTGTGACTCCTCACGTTATACAAGTAGAAGCTCCGACGCAAACATGGATGACACCCATAGTCAACTACTTGGTTCACGACGTCTTGCCAGTCGATAAAGCAGAAGCAAGAAAGATCCAAATCAATTCGCTCCAATATCAGATGCAGGAAGGAGGTTTGTACCGGAAGACTTTTCTCGGACCTCTGCTAAAATGTCTTGATCCGGAGCAGGCCAGTTATATCATCAGAGAAATACATTACGGCATTTGTGGTATTCACGCCGGGCCAAAAATGATCGTAACAAAAATGAAAAATGCGGGATATTATTGGCCCGGGATGCACGAGAGTGCAGTCAAAGAACTCCAGCAATGTGACGAATGCCAAAAGCACGCACCAGTGAGCCTCCGAGCAAAGAATGAAATGATTCCGGTGACCGCTGCATGGCCCTTCCAAAAGTGGGGCGTTGATATAGTTGGTCCTTTTCCACGATCGAGCGGAAGCGCCCAATATTTGCTAGTCGCAGTGGATTATTTCACTAAATGGGTGGAAGCCAGACCATTTACAATCATCTCCGGCTATAATGTAACGAGGTTCTTTTGGGAACAAATCGTATGCCGCTTCGGTCTTCCACTCTACATCGTAAGCGACAATGCAAAGCAATTCGCGGAGAACCCGTTCAAACGGTGGTGTGAAAACTTGAAAATTAACCAAGTATTTTCCTCGGTCGCCCATCCCAGGGGAACGGGCAGGTCGAACAGATAAACCGCCGAATTGTTGATGGGATAAAGAGGAGACTTGGTTATGAAGGCAAAGGCTGGGCGGACTGTAAGACCCTAATACGCTTTAACTGAAAAGACGCAGCGGAAATACGTGCCATAAAATTTCTTTCATTACAAACGTCTTGACTTACTTGAAAGTTTGTTTTAATATGAATCTTTTACATAAATAAGGTATAAGTCATGTTTACTAAAGTACATACTCAATTATCCCCGTACAATCTACTTTGTGACCCGATCTTCGATCTCTATTCCTCGTGATAACCGCCTGCGAATCGTACAACCTGCACTCACCACATGCATTCATAACATTAGTATACAATACATTAACAAGATTCAATCTCGTACACTTCCCATTTCCTTATCTTTCTAACTTTAAGCATTTCATCTGCATATCCATGTCCTGGTGAGTCTTCAATAATGTACCTGCATTACCTTTCATTCTCAAGGCACACTATTAATAACGTATTACTCAACGTACTTAAATCACGCGTACATACATTCTTACATGCATACATACACATCTGCATACGTACATGCCTTCCTATATCTCTACAAACATGCATAAACTCATACGTACCTTCATATATACCAAACACACATCTACATACGCACATACATTACTACGTCTCTACATACGTACATATACACATACGTATCTTCACATATACATAAATGCATATCTACATTCGTACATACATCACTACGTCTCTACTTACTTGCATACTCACATTTACACATTCAAGATCTTACCGAACCCTTGTATACTCATACATACCTTTATGCTTACATACGTAGACATCCACATGCATACACACCTTCCCATATCTTCACATGCATACATACACTCAGACGTACCTTCACACATACATATATATACACATCTACAGATGTACATACCCATATATACACGTACAAGCTCTCACATACTTCTTACATAATCATACATTAGTTACATGGGACTTAGACTTAGATTTATAGCCCATGGACATCTAAGGAACCATCAAAATCATGTTTGGAAAGTCCGCCGTAGTCCACGGATAACAAACCGAAGCCTACGATACATAAATCAACTTAAATAACAAATTTTTAGGTTTTTGAACTTGGGGAGGGCGTCGGCGACGGCCCTAGGGTCGTCGGCGACGGCCCTTGCAATTACCCGTAGCCAAAAATCCCCGTAGACAGTCAAATAACCCGTCAGCCAAAAACTCACTTTCTGGAGCCCGTCGGCGACGCCCTCTAGAATTTGCAGTTTTCTGCAGTTCCGTTTCGTTGTCCGTACGCACTAAAACGCGCATAACTTTTGAACCGTTTACCCGTTTAACCTCCCGTTTCTTCCTACATGCTTGTAAATTCACATTCTATCATATGAACTTGAAATCCAACATCCGGTTAAGGAAAATATTCACTTAAAGCTCTCGGCTTTATATACCCGCTTTCACTTATTCGACCCGTTCATGCATTCATCAACATAACTTGATTGTTTGACCTAAATTCCCCATGAACCTTATAATTTCGACGTCGTCTATCATATAAGGTTCCAAACACGGGTTTCTTACAACATCCCAACCCATTTCCGCTTAAATGTTATTTTGACCCGTTAAGGGTATTTACGCATTTTTAAGGACTTTGACTCGCAAAAATCATACTTTTCGCTTTCATACATGTCCAAAGTAATCATTTAATCTAATGGCTTGTTTCTAAACAACCTTTTAAAGTCATTCGCCCGATATACCTATCAAGGGCATTTTTGTCAACTTCGTTCCATCCTTTACAACAAAGGACTTCATTTCATATTTAGCCAATCTCACTACTTAACTATAACTCTAATTACACATACCTGGCTCGGATCAACGCTATGACCCGTTTTAATTCTTCATCCGCTAAATTGCTCGTTAATAGCAACGAATTTCCTTTCGCTATTCATTTTGTGAATTCACAACGCTTGACAAAACAATTCATTAATCGATATTGTCAAATGGTGATATCTTCACCATTTGACCCGTTAAATCTAAATATCCATTTTATCCTTGTGGGATTTTAATTATCTATCATCCCATCCATGTAACTTATTCCTTCGTTAATTCGCAACCAAAATTACCATAATACCATTTATCCCTTTTTAACCATCAAACCTAGTTTCTTGTCATGAACACATGTTCCGACCCGTATCAAAACTTGTCGGAACTTCATACCTCATTTATAAAACTTATCATAATTCATAATCTATACAATGAAGAGGTATTCTACAAGGAGGGTGTAAGCTTAACTTACCTTGCATCCGAGTACGCTTCCCGTGTACATAAGTTCCATTTGACCCGCTTCTTTCCCAAGCTTCCATGTTGCTTATCAAGCATCAACTATCATATATCATTCTCAAGATAGTTAGCTTATTCATCATTCATCACAACCTTTTCATTACACGGATCTTATATGGAATTAATCATTCAACCTTATAACATGCTAATCTATCATTTCTTATCCGATTTCTTTAAACATTCACACACATGTTTGATTCCAAACATCATTAACATAAGTAAATCATCAATTTACATCACATCATCTAAAACCCACTTCATAACTACATTATTAATCACTTACTAGTGATCTACTTAAGTTCTTCATAATATCATCATACCCTTGGTGTATGTACTACCTTCTAAACATAAAGTACAACTAGTTCATGCACAATCTCCTAATCTCATACATAATTCATCCAAATCCTTCTACTAATCAACATAAATCATCCATGCATGAACATCAAACATATTAGCATCACATTTCTTTCAATTCCTCTAGCAAGAATCCATCATACACATCATAATACATCAATCTTAAGCAAGAAGTTGGACTTGGGTGATCTTTCAAGTCGTCATCATCACCATAATCAACGGGTTTCACTTAAAAACATCAAATTAACCCAACCATGCACAATCCATGTTCCAAATGATGAATCTAACACATACTCATGCTCAATTTCATACAAATTCGTGATTTACAACATAACCCACTTCGTGCATAATCACCAATCTAACTTTTAAGACATACCTTGCGATCCCCTTGTGAAGGTGATCATTAATCTATGCTCGGTTATGAGTTTAAGCTTCATCTTGCCTTTCAATTTGAAGATTTTGAAGAAACTAGGGTTTGAACCCTCTTTCTCCTTCCTGATCATCGACACACACACACACATACTATGTGTGTGTGGTGTTTTAATTTTTTATTTTATAAAATCATGTTTCCCACTTAGCGGTTTTGGTCCCTCTAGTTTCATTTTGGTTAAATAAGAGATTAAAACTCATTTCTTTATATCAACCGGGTTTTAATTTACCAAACCCGTTTTTGGGGTGTTACACGGACGAGTTACCGAACGTTTCATGGGCTCACCGAACATTGCACAAGACCAGTAACGGAGAAACTCCGTTCAGTCTTACTTATGGTACCGAGGCCGTAATTCCCGCAGAAATCGGGTTCCCAAACCAAAGATGCAAAAATTGGGAAGAAAACGAACATGAGCTCCGATCCAACCTTGACCTATTAGAAGAACGTCGGAACATCGTGGCAATTAAAGAGGCCCGATACAAAAAGAAGATCGAAAAGTATTATAACGCCCGTGCCAAGCTTTACAAATTCAAGGTTGGAGATTTTTGTGCTCCGAAGCAATGATGCAAGCCGCGTGGAAGCTCCAGGAAAGTTAACCCCAAAATGGGAAGGACCGTACCGAGTCAAAGAAGCTAGTGAAAAGGGCTCGTACGTGTTGGAAAAAATCGATGGAACTCCCGTACCCCGGACATGGAACGGGGTGCATCTAAAGAAATGTTTCATGTAAATAGCCTGCTACGGCTAAAAAAGATCGCTATTTCTTATTTTATTTCCAATTTCCATGTATGAGTTGGGAGGGTAGTGCCCCGAACAAATTTCCATTTTCTTTGTAACCGGGAGGGTTTTCCCCGGACCTATGATTAACGAATCAATGAATAAAGCGATATGTACTTTTATAAGTATAAAGAATAGCATGTGTATAAGTTCGAACAATGTCATAATGTGCACAAACGGGCCTCGACCCATGCCTCGCGCCGATCGAGAAGGCTTAAATAGTTCCAAAAATGATTTGAATCTATTAAGCAAATGATCCGTATTTAATGCGATCCGATTGTAAAACAATCTGATAAATATAAGAAGTCAACTTATGGGGAAACTTCTTTTCTATAACTCGGTCACCTAAGATGACCGAACAAAAAACCTGGTCGAACAGTAAAAATTTGGACGCAAATTAAAAACTAAGTAGCCAGGCCCAAATAGCTTCACTAGAAAACGTTACTTCATATAAAACTACGATGATATGAAACTATACGCAGGAAGTTAAACTGTATAATTACATGCCATAACAAAAAATATGGTAATAAAATGTCGTACGCCAACAGAATCAAACATCAAGCTTCATAATCTTCCTTTACAATGGGAAGCTCACTCCTTTGCTTGATAAAAGACAAAGGTTTGTCAACTAGGTCGGCAACCTTATCAAGCACAGAGATATGAAAATCATCAAAAGCTTTCACTGCAGCGTTCAGTGCATCTTGAGCACTCTCGTCGTTACCAGGGACTTCATCAAAAGAACGAACAGAACCTTTGGCAGCCTCGAAGCCGTGTTTAATACCCTCGTTCGCTCCAACTGCATTTACACTGTTCACCAAATCGGAAACCACCTTCTCTAGCTCCGGGCTTTGGTGAACCAACTTAACCACCCAGGCAATCCCGTCTGTGAGAAACCATTGTTTGGTGAGCATGAGTTCCGACACCTGGGCATACAACTCAACCATTTCACCATCAGTACGAGTCAACATGCCCTTCGCCTCATCAATCGTCGCCGTATGAGATTCGATCGCCCTGTCACGAGCTCTTTTGAGTTCTTCATTATCTAAAGAAAGATAAGACTTAATTAGTAAAAAAAAAAAAAAAACAAGCATTTTAAAGTAAATCACGAACGTACCGCTCATTAAACGGTGATGATCAGCTAGAAGCTGGTCATAAGATTTTTGCATTTCCTTCAGCTCAGCCGCATGCCTTTTCTCCGCATCGGATAACTTCTTCTCCAGACCACTAAACTTCAACTTGAGAGTTTCTAAGTCTTGAAGGGTTTTGTCCTGAGCTTCATAAGCAGCCGCAGCCGAAGCCTGAGAAGACTTGCTAACTTCTTTTGCCTCCAAGGCCTGCTCTTTCAAATGATCAATTTGAGATCGGAGAGAAGTTAGTTCTTGCTTTGTCTTCGATCAGACATTGTCTTCATTCTTCAAATTGGCAACTTCATGTTCAAGCCTTCAACAGTTTGACTCCGACTCAATCCAACGTTTATACGTCTCCACCACCAAAGAATTCGACTGAGCTTGATTCAGCATTAGGGCGTTTCCAGGGCAGCTCATCTTCCGGTAATAAGAATGTTCGGCCGGAGTACCCAGGTGAAATAGAGCCATCTTTTACCGATAAGGCATCCACAATTCTATCTTTATTCACCAACGACCACTCGGGTATATATTTCTCCAAAGCTCGAGCCGAATCCATATTCTCGACGTCGCCCGAACCTAGCTCCCGGGACAAGAAAGCAGCTTCAGTTTTAAACCACAAAGGGGAAGAAGAGGCATTGTCCCCACCATCAATTGGTTTGGGGCTCGGCCTTGACACATTAGAAGCAACCCCCGTCGTAGGCTTACCGGAGGGAGATGGTACAATTTTCTTGAAGGACAAGGGCTCGGGCATAGGAATGCTTGCAAAAATTTTTGTAGATGGCCCCCCAAAAGATAATGGGCTCGTTGAGACATTGACCGGACGATCCCTTGGGGTACGACCACCGTGGAGATGGGCGTCCAAATTCGCCAACAAACCCCCAGCAGTAGAGAAGTCGGTGGCTTGATCTTCTTCATCATCATCCAAGGTGATGGTTTTCAATTCCATATTCGTCTTCATCTGTTTTACTTTCGGACCGGATTTAGAAGTAGCCCGTTTTCTTTTCAAACTGACTTGAGGGAGCTCTTCATCATCACCATCATCACCTTCTTCGCCCCCTTCGGCATGAACTCCTTCATCTTCTACAGAAACATGTACTCCTTCATCTTCGATAACAAACTTGGAGCCGGACCCTTTCGTTCCGATCGAGCTGGTCCCTTTGCCTTTATCACTACCAGCTACCGCCGCTCCCTGGACCGAAGAAATATTTAACACTTGTGCTTCAGGAGCTGAGCCCGAACCACCTTGATCGACCGAACCTCCTTGGCCGGTCGAACCCCCTGGGCGTCCGGAGCTACCGGCTCCCGAATTGGATATAGGTTCGCTTGTACGACGCTCAGGTATGAAGGGTCTCCCTTCGGCGTTTTGGTGGCCCTTACATCAAGCTCTTTGGAATCAAAAGATTTCAATCTCAAAGCATCCTTTAAACCCATAGCTGCACAAAAAGCAAACAACAAGTAATATCTGCAGTCCGTTGCATACAAAAAAAAAAAAAAAAAACGAAAGACTCATAGTAAGACAAGCTATGAATGCAAGGAGCGCCGTAGCAAGTTTTAAAAACACAACTAACCCTTTTTATTCCACCGAAGGGTGGGATACCACTCCGGTTCGCTCCACATCGTGCTGATCCGTCCCATGACAAGAATGTGTTCCGGTAGCTTCTGAACACGTCCTGCTTCCTTGATCAGATTCGCATATAGATCTCTATTATACTCAAAATCTTCAAGAAGAGGAGGTGGGAGGCGCGATCTTTTTAATCTCCATGTCATCTCCGACGGAATGCATCGGTCATCAACCCAGAAGAAGCGGTCTTTCCAATCCTTTAAGCTGGTAGTAATCCACGAGTAACAACAAGAATTCTTGTCCCTAACCTCGAAGGTGTACCAACTACCGGACCGATTCAACTTGTAGAAAGCCCGGAACACATCCAAATCCGGGTCGGATCCCAGACCACGACAGGAAAACTCAAAATGACACACCTTGGCAAGGCCGAAGGGGTTCATTTGAGAAATATGAACCTCGTGAAACGACAGTACGTCGATCAGAAACCTCGTCAAAGGAAGACGGTAATTACAGTAGTCGAACAAACGTGTATAAATCCCTATTTTCCCCGGAGGAAAAGGATAGATTGGCGTATCCTTTTCGGGGAGAACGGGGTGTAATGACGCAGGAATTGCGTATTTATCTATGTACCACTGTAAACCATTTCTATTCAAAATATTGAAACAACCAGAAAGATTGCTCTTGTTCGCCATGCTAAAAAGAAAGGTGCTAACCTGTTTATGAACAGGTTCGTCTCAGAGGAAAGGATGGGGAAGATGAAGTAAAAAGTGAAAACAAAAGTTACTTCTTCGCCCCCTTTTATAAGGATATACACCGCCTCACAGTGGCCAATAAGAAGGCGACACGTCATGATAACTGACGCACATCAAACGTCACGTCAGAGAAAAAGATAAAGCAACCGCCGGTTACCCAGCAAATGTCACCGCCCAAAAATTTAAAATTCAAAAAAATCAACAAAACGACAAATCAGGGGATCAGCCCGCCAAAATTGCGCCGTTATAGTTCGAAGCTTTTACCTAAGAAACGCTACGAACTAGGGGGACTTGATGAGGATACGTCCTTAGTCGGACCGAATCATTGCCAACATAGAACCAAGCTGTAGCACATCAAGGTCGGATCGCACCTCATGCTATAAACGGAACGATCAAATACACTGGTACGCCATAACTAACTGGGCCCTACAGCCATAACTGCCATGACAGTGACTGGTCCGACCCTAACTAACTCGTCACGTCAGCATACCCAAAGACTATAAATATCACACTTAGGCCTCCAAAAAGGGGTAATCGATGTTCTCTCTCTCTAAACTCTCCTCTCTCTCTTCCTGACCTATTTTCCTCCTCACAAATACTTATTCTCACGTTCGAGCTTGGTCACAGAAAGGCCCCCTCCCTATGACGAGGCTAACGGTGTGTTTGTTTCCTTGTGATCTTGCAGGTTCTTGCTAGGTCATCTGAAGCTCTGCTCTAACCCGGCCGGACCAACTGGTTTTGAGTCTTCATCTCGCATGGCACAAAAAACCAAGGCACATACATGAGGGTCAGGGAGAGAGGTTGAAAGTATCTAGAGAGAGAAAGGGAGAACAGGTCGGCTGTTGGTATTTTTAGCGGACGGTGGATTCTAAACCTAGATCAGCGGTTGTGATTTGGTTGTGGATTCGGGCTGCATGTTTATTTTGCGGTGGATTTAGGTGGTCTATTGCTCAATCGCACAAACGACCATCGGCGACGTTGGGTTCAGATCTGGTTGAATATAGATGAGAGAGAGAGAGACAATGGCCGGAGGTGGCTGGCGGTAACTATAGATCGTAGCCCGGCGCCCCAGCAGCCGGCTGAGGTGTTAACGCCCGACTGTGATTTCCAAAACTACCGGCAACTTTGGTTTCTTTCAATTTTTTTGGCCAAAAGTGGAAACCCAGCACCCGATAACAATGTGGGTAGAAAAACTGTGCAAGGGAAAAGAAAAAAAAACTATTTCACTGCTGTATGGCAGTATTGTAAATAACATTATAAATATGTCTAATTTATATACTGTTCATAAGAACCCACGAAAATTGTTATATAGAGTAATGTTCTAATAAGTCACAAGTTAAATTTGTTATTTATAATTGTCAATAATAAATAAATAAACCAGACTCAGTTTAGGTCATAGAAATTTGTCTACTTCTATTTCCTCAAGTTTGGTCAAGTTCTATTTAGAGCGTCCATGAAAGAACGGTTTTGGACGTTTTTGTAAAAAAATGGTACAGATCTATGAATAACTACTGAAAATCAAACAATCAACACAAGAAAATAGCGACAAAAAACGTGACGAAAATCTTATTAACCAACCCAAAAGAAATTACCCCCCAGAAACCCTAGATCTCACAACAGTGAGATCTAAATCAATACAAAGTACAACGATAACACCTGATGATCAATCAACAGAAATACAACAATTTCTCAGTGATACAGCTGAGAAATCGAAACAAGAACACCAACAATCTCTAACTGCAAATACAGAGAAGATAACAGAGGTTCGAACAACTTTTTTGGGGAGAATGAATGACCTAATCAGACCATTACCCTTTTATATCACCGAACACAGCAAGTTTCACTCAGAACCCCAGAGAAAGCACAAAGAGCATCGCAGCCCTTAGAATATTTCACAGCACCCCCTGAACTTGATAAACTGCGCACAAAGAACCAGAAATATCAAATAAATAAAAACACACAATGAATATAGAAATGCACCTTTATACTTGGGACAAAATGAATGATAAACATATATCTTTTTTTACAGTTTTTTTTTTATTAAGAGAGAGTGGATAATATGGACTAGAGTAGTAGAGTGTGAGGATTGATGTTCTTGTGCAAGAGTGTCCGAAAACAGACTATGTAAGGGAGGGAGGAAAGAGAGAGCATGTTTTTGGAGCCAACTTCGGCTATAAGAGTGATAGAGCCCAATTAAGATGGGCGTTGTTGACCATTATTGTAGGTGCTCTTATAATGAAACAAATTAGCAACAACCTATAAATTTAAAAAAAAAAAATAAGAAGATTTCGAAAAATCCTACATGGCAATAAAATGATTTATTTGGAAAACGGGCGATGCAAATTTATTATTATTGTTATATATGTTGTGTGAAAAAAAATAAGCATTATAAATACTATCTTTATTCACAAGGGAATATCACGGTCTGATTTTTGTATCTATCCTTTATAAGTATTGTCATCGTTTCGTTGGTAAATTAAGCGAATACTTAAAGATGAACGTAACCTGTTGGACGAACCAACTTGATATCACCATATGGCACCATTCAGATTGATTTTCATATTTGATTCACTAAACGGATTTTGATTTGATCATGTTTGTTTTTGGTGAGAGAAATCACGAGACAGATTTGCATGGTGCAAAAGTTGGTCAAAAGGAATCACGAGATTGCTTTGGATATGTTTGTTTGTTGGGTCTACTATTTATTGACTTGTATTGAAAGCATCACACATTAGTCAAAGCTTAATTTTTAGAGTTTCTTTTCACTCATATCTTCACTGGGTGGGTTCTAATCATCACCTGCATTCTTCTTCTTGTTGGTGTCATAGTTCAAAGGTTAGTTCTATTGATTCTACACTTTAATTTGCCAAAATATGTGTGTGTGTTTATTGGTGTGATTTTTGTCGTTGAATTGAACTTCATGCTTGTTTCCCTTGATTTTTGCCTTAATGATTATGTACCAAATGACCTGAGTTTGATCAAATATGATCAAGTTCGATTACCGAAACGAGGTTACAAATCTAACGAGTCAAGTATAAGTGTATAAAATCACAACTTGTCGAGCTTTTTCAAGCTCTATTTATGTGCTAATATACATTGGTTGAGTTTATTAGAACGAGTTCTCAAAGCTATCTTTGAGATATATATATACATCTGGCCCGGACCAAAAACGAATTCGGTTTTTGGTTTTTCCATTCGGATTAGATAATTGTTTGGATTAGGGATGAGCTTGGTACCAACCGGTACCAAAAATCCCAAAAAAATGGGTACTGGTACCGAAAATACCCGGTACGGTATGGTTCGATACCAGTACGGACTATAGGTGTTCAAAATTCGATTCGAATTCGAAATTCGACTTGATTCGAATTCGATTATCAAGGTTCGAATTCGATTTGATTCGTATTCAAATTCAGTAATCGAATTCGAATCGAATACGAATTTATGATTTTCAATTCGATTCGATTCGATTCGAATTCGACATATATATATTTTTAAATATCCACAAACATATATATACACACATATAACTTCTAAATTTGGGCAAAGTATGAATTACATTCATAAGTTCACAAGTTAATTATTGATAACATTACCAAACCTAATAACAAATTGGCCATATTACTTATTTCTAAATTTTTACATAACTTAAATCGCTATCAGTAACCACTTATCTTCTAATATTTTGTGTTTTGACATTTTGATAGTTAATTAATTTTGCAAATTATTATATTTTATGTTAAATATAACTAGTTTGTAGTAGTTTTAAAATGAAAGTAAAATAATTTATTTTTTAGGGTGAATATTTATTTGAATTCGGTTCGAATTCGAGTTTCAAATATTAATCGAATGGAATACGAATTAATTTGATGAACACGCCTAGTACGGACCAGTATTTGAAGGTAAAAACCGGTACCATACCGGTACCGAAAATGCTAAATATTTACATATTTTTTTCTTTTACAATACAGGAACTTTAAAAAAGTGCAGCGTAAAACCCTTGCTTTATTTCAATCTCCGTCATGTTCCCTTAAAGTGTATGTAAGAAGAAAAAAGTAAAAAAATAAATAATATATGAATCATACTTTGGTTTGTTTGAATCTAGCTTGAAATAGAATCAATTCCTTTAAGCTTTTTTCTAATTTGGATTCGGATTCAGTCAGTAAAAATCTCAATTCGAGGAATCCTATTCGAATAACCTCAAAATGAATTCGATGAACACCCGTAGATAAGACATCTAAGTATTGGAGCAAATTGAGATTAGGAGGTCGACTAGTTGGTTTCTTAATCAGGAGACTTAAAATATGAATCTTAAAACTGAAGATTGATTTAAATATTAGCCAAAGTAGGTACGTGAACAAACAAATGGCAGATATTTCACCCAAATTTATTGGGTTTCCTCCTAAATTGGTGTATAGGCATTATTGCCTAGTGGAGATGGATATGATCGGGTGGTTCTGCTGGTGGCACGATGGTACTCCAGTGGTCCGTCAGTGATCCAAATTTGCCGTTCAAAAAAAAAAAAAAAAAAAAAAAGATATTTCACCCAAATTGGAATAAAGAATGCCTCAACTTCACTTAATACCATAAAGAAAGGGAAAAAGCCGAAATAGGTCTTTATATGGGTGGGTGGGTGGGGTGCATTGAATCCGATCCCTTTCACCTGCAACTGGAATTTCGGAAAAGAATATTACCGCCGTATAACGGCAAACATGTATTATATTAGTGGGGTGTGCTAAACAAACATATGTTTTTTAATAATACAAAAAATTAGAAGATGTCCCTCTTAGTAGAACCCGATACGGTTGGTCGGGTGGTTTTTTGGTTTAAACCGCAACCAAACCGGATCGAAAATTTTAGAATTTTGTGATCTTTGTTTTTGTTTTTTTTTTTTTTAATCAATAGTAGTTAATCTTAGTACGATAAAATAGGCTAAGAGGGGCCTAACGTATTAGGGCCATCTCAAACTTTATGAGGCCCAATCCATTTGATTTGTATATGCGTAATTCTAGGTTATAAAGCCCAAATTATCTAAATATAACTTTTTTAGAATTCAAAGCCGTTTTCACATGCATAGATAAATGAGAAGGGCAAGCTTTTATGTTCCTTCAATTAATTAAATGAACCAAAAAGTCCGCTAATTTTCATATAAACGAACTTTCTATCGAACGGTTCACTAAACATTTAATTCGTTAAATGTCTACTCGTATAGTTAGGTATAACAAACATAGAATTAATCGAGTAATACAGAACGGTATTGGCTATAGCGAATGCTATATTAGCAACATAGTATAAGTCATTGAATAAGAGAAAAAAAAGAAGCCGTACGTCATAAATTCAAGAGAAAAAGGGTGCACCTTGAATTTTGGAGGCATTTACAATAGTCAGAGATCACACCGAGAATAATGAGGGTTTGGATAGATACTCACGTGCTCCTCCAAAACCCTTGTATGTGAAAGTGTGTCTACATATTATTATATGTGTGTATCTAGTGGTACACTATATTAGTGGTGGTTTGATGAATCTATAGCCGTTAGATTGGCTCACACTTTTTTTCTAGGGAATAATCTAATTATGAAGTTATATCAATTATCTTAAAAAGGAGTACGAACATGTTATATTTACATTTCTCATTTTTTAGTATGTTTTATAGGATCATACTAGTATCATATTATTAGGTATAATCTGTCACACCCCAACCGATGGCGGAAATATCGGGATGAGACGAAGTGCGTAGATTGCAAGAGACTTCATAACACTGTGTGACAATATTAATTTAATTCAAATTTCATTTCAAGACTAATTGTCATACAAGATTCAAATAAAAATAACAACATTGTTTCAAGTTGTAACATAACAAAAGATAGATTAATCTAGGTGTGTATCTAGTCCACCCTAAATCTTGTTTCATCTTGTAACATCACTTCATCAATTAACCTGCAACATGTATTAAAATAGAATTCAATGCAAAAGCAAAGGCGAGTATACAAGTTTTGTTACATAGCATAAATAGAATAAAAAGTGCTCATATCCAACATGATCCATAATATGTGAGTACTAGTATGCAAATATGGCGTACAATATGTTCAAACCCGAGTATACAACGCGTTAAAATAGCCTAATCCCAATAGAGTAGCGGGAGGTAACATGTTTAACTTAACAATACCCCAAGTCTAACGGGCGGTGCGTTAATCCTATAGCGCTATAATTGTTAAGGGAGGCTAGCAAAGTTAATGAGCATATATCGACCAAGTAGTTTACATAGCATACGAGAATAACAAGTACCACACATAGTTTCATGTTAAGCATGGATAGAGTATGTTAAAAATAGTTTGAGTTTCATTTTGTATAATATACATGTTGCATCCCAAAATGGTAAAAGGGAAAAGGGATCGAGTATACTCACGGTTTTTGCAAGCTTTCCTACTTGAAATCCCGCGAGTGTTTTTGATGGATGGATTAGTTTGGAGCACCTAGTCCTTCTACACGAGGAAAACATAGATAGATTCGGAGTCTAAAAGGTATGGAAAATAACATAAGTGAAAATAATCATCTTGTACACATAACTCTTGTTCTTGACACTATTAAAACTCAAAAAAGTTTGTATGATTTCATGGATTCAAAGGTCCATTAGAGTCATAGCAAGGGCATGGTCATAGATGATGTAACATATTCTTGACAAGTAACTATCAAGTTATTATCAAGTTTAGTTACTTAGGTATACATATGGAATAATTAGATAATATATAGATTACAAGGTCCTATGGTTCAAGCATGAGGTAGGAGATTAATGTCTCCATTTAGGTACCTCTAAGTATCATGGAAATCATGTAGGAGGTAGGAAGAACAAGCTTCCATTTTGGCACCTCTTAAGTGTTCACCACTACACTTGATGTAAAAACAACCAAGGAGGGTCAGGAACTTACAAAGATAATGAAATACAACTACTAATCTATGAGAAAACATCAAGAAGTGAGTGGATTTTTATGAAAGATAGCCTAAGCTAGTCTAACAATCATACTTACATCAAGCTTCAAGCTTGAACACTTCTTGTGGGTAAAACCCTAACTAAAACATAATGTTTGTGAGGTTTTAACCTCTGATTTAACATGTCTCAACCTTGTTTTTAAGCCTAACTAACCATAGATGAGGTTATAAGAATTAGGACATATGTTTGAGATGAGAAAACTCAAGTTTGGTTAAGTTTAACAAAGATTACATGAAAACAAAAACAATCAGCGGACTTTGGAGCCTTTTTGCCAGAGTTCCAGGGACTTATTTACTGTGAAAACCCCATGGAATCGAAGCTAAGGTCAAACCAAGCACATAGGAAAAAGAATGGACTAAATCGGATAAGAAATGAGTGAGTTATGCTCACTTTTGTGAAATAGGATGAATCTGCTCGAACACCAATTTGCAGCTGCGTTTTTGATGATTTGAGGGTGATTTGGATGAGTTTCTAAAGTGATTAGAGCTTGGGAATGGCTTGGTATTTATAGGAGAAGGTTAGGGTAGGTTGTGGTTGTGTAATAAATGTTAAAACATGTTTTAAAACTAAAAAAAAAAAAGACCAAAATCGTGCTAAAAACATGTTGAAAAGGGGCCAGGTCGCGGCTGTTGGGCTGGGCCATCGCAGCAAGTCCTTAAATATGTTTTTGTCCGTGTTTTGTTCAATAAAAGGCTGAAGCGCAGCTGGTTAAGTGAGTGCAAGATGGGGCTGTTGGCCCGGGTTCGAATCCTGTCCGATCCCATTCTTTTTGATTTAATTTTCTTTTCTTTTTCTCTTTCTTTCATAACCTCACACTTTCAACTAATTACACAACAGCCCTTGGGCTTAAATAAACTCATGTGATGTTATAAAAATAAGGAAACTAGCTCTACTAACTAAGTTATATCATTTTAAAAGGAGACTAATTTTATAATTTAACTAAGTTAGTTTACTAACTTTAATATTTAACGAGACTAACTAGGTATTATAAAAATAAACTTTTTAAATTACAAGATTAATTAATTTAATTAGTTTAAATTTGAATAATGACCATATTTATAACAATAAAAATCTTTAAACGTTTATTCGTTCCATAAAGCTTTCGAGTTTCGAGATTTAGGATCCGAATCTCATCATTTTAATAGTTTCAATTGGTTTAACGTGTAACAAGTGTCGATAAATAAAGAATCAAGAATCCTTGAAAAGTATTTCGTTCAAACGAGAATTTCGTTGTGATTTAAGTCTCGGATTCTACAAAGATTATATCGAAACGACGATTACAAGAACACAAAAATTTCCAAAGATAGAATTTCAAGCAAGGGTTTCCAAATATAGAAAGTACGAAAACGCAGGGCGTTACATAATCTCACAAGAACCAAATTATTATTGTTTACAATTACAAGAGCACTCATGCATGTTTGATGTCAATCTTTCATGGTCTCCTTTTGGTTAGGATCATGTAGATTGTAGAGGGTGGATATAATATTTTGGAATATGAGAAGCTTGAAAATTTTGCTTAGGTTTAAGAGATTGGGTAGTCACTACCAACACCACCAAGCATTGACAATGGTGACTGAACCAATTTTGTTTTGTTTTGTTTAATTAAGTGTAAAAACGACACTAATAGTACATGGATTGACATAGCTTGAATGTCGGATCTTTGGAGTGTAAGACGGTTGTCATGGGGTTGGACATGTTAGGCTAAGGGGTGTGCTCCCCCTTCCTCCATCCTTCACATCACCTTTACCTCACTACCTTTCCCTCCATCCCTATCAAGGGGGATGGTTCCCCTTCATCCCCTTCCATAAATCGAGAGAGAGAGATAGATGGGGAGAAACAAGAGAGAGCTAAGAGTCATGTTTGTTCGAGGAAATGGGGAAAAGCCCTCGAATTCACTGAAGCCGAATGGGTGGGGGTGGGGGTTATGTTCCCCTTCAGCGCCAATGCCACATGGGACTCCCCTTTCCTCCATCGCACCCCACACCCCCTTAGCCTTATGGTGGTAGGTGAAACATAATAACCATTTTAAAAACTAGATTAGAATCTAGGTCTAGGTATGATTTGATACCATATTAGTTAGTCAAAACCACTAAGGTAACATGTTTCATTTTTTTTCAATATCTATTGCACATAATGTATAAACTTTTGAAAACCTTGGTGTGAACTCCCTCAAATATAAAAGAAGTTATACTACAATTACCAAAATACAAAGATAAGCATCTTAAACCTAGATCTAAACTTTGGATAAGGTTTAAGTAATCACAATAGAAACCCTTTTACTTTAAATTAAATATCTTTTTTATTTGTAATACTTTAAATTACAAAACTAAAAATAGAACTTTTAACTTAAATATAAAACATAAACAGGACAAAACTTGCATATGGCACTTTTCTATCCAACTTTCAAAATGAACCTATATTATTCAATACTAAATACTAATATATATTTTCCTAATGGAACAACCTAAAAGATTATAAGCATTTGAACTAAATTTTATTAACTTTCTACCTATCTCACATTTATCAAGATCTATTATTATTTGAGTGATGTTATATGATTGTTTTGTACTTGTGTGAACTTTTAGCTAGAATGTAATAACATATACTTATATAACTAGATTTGGAAAAGATAATATTAAATAAAAAATGGCAAGTGAAGAAAGATTGTGCACAATACACATGGGTGATTGTTTTTTAATATTGCAGGAAGTTATAAAACTTAAAGATCCCAATCCCCAACTCCAAACAGTCACCGGAAAAAGCTGTTGGTCCCTAGAGAATAAATAGTACACTTTGCTTCTCATCCAAATTTACTCTCAAAAGAGCATCAAGTAATCTACTTGCAATATCAACTATCAAAGATTCAAGGCAAACAAATCACCTATAAATTGCTTCATTTGCAATAGGAATTTAATAACATATCGGATTCGATGGCGGAAGTGCAGGTGGTTGAAGCGCTTTTGTTCGGCGATCATGAAGCCAAGGCTGCAGCCGCAGAGGCCGTTACTCATTTAACCAATAAGCAGAGACACAAAGTGGCTGAAAATGGAGCCATTCCTGCTATTGTATCCATGCTTCATGCTCCTCCAGATTTCAAATCGCTTGAATCCGCCATTTTCGCTCTCCTCAGTCTTGCCTATGGCAGCGAAAGGTTCGTTTTGTTTATTATATCAACCTCAGGGTTGTAAATGAGCCGAGCCAGGTTGTACTAGGGCCCTGCTTGTTTACAAACCGAGCCAGCTTGTGACTCGTCAAACCATTTCGTTTATTTTCTAAAAGGTTTATATTTTATATTTATTACACATATTAATAAAAACAAAAAACAAAAACATATTTTTACACATTAATATTAACAATAACAAAAAAAAATATTTTTAACATACACATGATACCGCTTTTTATAAACTACAGAATTTATAACTTATATATAAAAATTTGGGATATAATTTATATATTAAAATTTTGGCTAGCCAATGAGCTAGCTTGCTTCGATTGGGCTTGGGTCATTTACAAACGAACATTTTTCGAGCGAGCCTCTGAGCTGCAAGCTTTTTGAACAGCCCTGTCAGCCTGCATACACTTTCTGGCTCAACGAATATACCAACCTGATTCTTTGTGTTAATTTTACAGAAACAAGACCAGGATTGCGAAAGCTGGAGCGATTCCTCTACTTTTAAACGTAATTCAATCACAAATCCATCCATTGATTGATCATGCAATAGCAGCACTTCTAATCTTATCATCATGCTCAGCAAACAAATCATCAATGGCTGCTTGTGGTGCCATTGAAATCCTAATTCAAACCCTTCATGAAAACAATAGTACCCAAGCAAAACTTGACATCATAGTCACTCTCCATAACCTATCACAATGGATTCCCACCATTCTTTTATCATGCACATCATCTTCCTTAATCCACCTCGTAAACCAGTCCGAAAAGTCATCAAAACTAGTCGAAAAATCAATGGGGTTGCTCGAAAATATAGTTTCCTCATCGGAAATCGCCCTGCAAGAGATTGCGTCAACCACATTTGGGATCCGGGCACTTGTGGAGACCGTAGAAGAAGGTTCAAAGCATTGTAAAGAATACGCGGTGGGGATATTGTTGATGATATGTAAAAGTAGTAGAGAAACATATAGAGGGATGATCTTAAGAGAAGGAGCGATCCCGGGGTTAATGCAGGTTAGCATCGATGGGACCAAACGCGCTAAAGCAAGCGCGAAATCACTGCTTCGTCTTTTGAGGGATTGTTCGAGCGATTTCAGAAGTGAAAGATCGAAGAATGTGGTTTTGGAACAGGTTATGGGTGAGATTGATAGAGGTGAAATGAGGGGAATTGAAGTTGGAATGGTGGAGGAGATGATTGCCAGGCTTAACATGTGAATCTTTCAATAGAAACAGAGGTTTTTTTTTTTTAACTTTGTGATTGTAAATAATCAACATTCATGTTCATATATGGGTTTAATCAGGTTTATGGAGTTGTATTTAATATATGTAAACTGTTTATTAAAAACTAATGATAGGAAATATTGACGGATCAACCCGACTTGATGTATAAACTTACTTGTTTCATCGTGTAACGTCACCATTTCCATTTTGGTACAAATGCTAGAATCAAGTTAACAATTGTTAGAAGTAAAGAATCATAAGAATTTGCAAAACTTAAGGCAAACTATGATGCTGAATGGGAAGGATATTGTATGGAATCGAATTAAATCCGGTAACGGTTATAGCAAAATTTCGTTTATTGGTCTAGTCTGATTTGTAACTGTCTAGTTCGATACTTGTTCATTTCAATACAAAATCGGGTGTTTTTTGTTTAAGGAAACATCAGCTTAAGAGCATTCGCAATAGAGTCCGAACCCCGGGTACGCTGATATGGAGGGGAGAGGGCTGAGGTGGAAGAGAGAGTTCTTCGTCGCTGGTTAACTATTTACTAAACATAAAAGCAAGTGTAATTTATTAGAATGGATGGTGATCTCTAGTAGTACGGTGTTTATCACCCATAAAAGCATATTGAATTCAAATCTTTGCAAGTGCAAATAGAGATGGGTATATTCGGTTCTTTTTAATAACCGGAACTGGTTCCAAACCGTACCCGGTTCTTGAATGAGTGTCAATGGAACCGGTTCTTGGTGTAACCGGTTCCAGTTCCTACCCGGGTTTTAACCATTAAAACTAGAACCGAGTGTAACCGGTTCCAGTTCCTACCCGGGTTTTAACCATTAAAAATACTGTAGGAACCAGTTCCTACACGGGTTTTGAACCGGAAAACTCACATTAAACCCGAACCGAACCGATCCGAGAAAAGATTCGCGAAGGGTTTGAGAATTGATTTTCGTTTTCTTTTATTTGATTTTGATAACTCATTTCGTTCATCTTTTATGTGTTATCAAATTACGAATCTGATTAACTCATCAAATGGCTTTCTTCTTAGTTTTAGTTTTCTTGTGTTCTTCCATGACGTCTGGTATATGAAAAAAAAAAAAAAAAAACCCTAGCAGTGTATGGATTATATATGGGGAGTGGTTAAAAGCTGAGGGTTACAAGATACAACTCATGTAGAATAAAGTACAAATTGTTAAAGCTATTTGCTTTGGATGTTGATTATTTTGATATGGGAAAGTACATTTACATTATATATTTAATAGAATATATGATAACGTAATCTAAAGGCAGAAAATATTAAAAAAAAACAAAGATAAAGCTCTGCCACAAGTACTAAAGTTTTATCTTTTATGTATGAATTGTCATTGTGTAAATAGCTATTACCCTAGCCTAGGCTAGTAAACTAATCTCAGGGGTTGTTTGGTAGCCTCTTAATGACCATTCAGATGCTATCTCTTAATGGTTTAAAACCTCTGAATGAATAAGAGGTAACCTCAAGTCTGAATGGTTAAGAGGTAACCTCTGAATGGTAAATCATCACATGTCACATTCTTCTATCTTCTCATTGGTAAAATTCTTAATTGTTCCATTAAGAGGTAGCCTCTTAATGACTATTCAGAGGCTACCAAACAGCCCCGTCTTGAAAACGCTGTAATAAACCATCTCTTTTATTTTGCTCTGCATCGCCATATCTCGCCTCAAACACAACTTGCGACGTCAACTCCGACTACCGGAAAAAGCTACAACCTATGTAATTTCACTCTTTTGTATTCATCCCAACGTCTCTGCCGTCACGCTGATGCTGGTTTTGGTCCGAGTACGAACCTACGGGTAGGAACCGGGTCCGGGTAGGAACCAGGTAACCGATTTTATTTATAAAATGTGGAACCGGGTTGGAACCAACGGGTTTTTGAATCCGGAACCGGTTCTCCTATAAGACGGGTAGGAACTTGAACAGGTTTCAGGTCAGTTCTATCGGTTCGGATTTGAAACCGGTTATTATGCCCATCTCTGATTGCAATGATTAGATAACTATAAAGCCAAATACTTGCTTGGTTTTTAGAATAGAAAAATTAAATTTTAAAACTGATTATTTTGTCGGCTGTGGGCTTTGATTGGCCAACATGGGCGGCTGGAAATTTTGGTTTTCTTTTTTTCCTTTTTTTTTTTTTTTTTTTTTCTGTTTTGCCCCTACCTCAATCTAAAATTACGGTTTTGTCTCCAGCTCAAAATTACGATTTTGCTCTCAAGTGAAAATTACGATTTCGTCTGCCACACTCCCATTGGACCAACCAGTTTATTATTTTATATCCATTTTAAAATGACGGTTTTGCCCCCCAGCTCAAAATAATATAACGCTTTTGTCCCAAATAAATATATGTTTTTTCCCCCAGCTAAAAATTACGATTTTGCCCTCAGTTAAAAAATGGTATTTTTCCCCGTTAAAAAAATTACGATTTCGCACTCACTTGAAAATTACGTTTTTCCCCCCTTCAAAATAAAATGATGCTTTTGCCCCAAACTAAAAAATACGATTTTGCCCTCGGTTTAAAATAAAAATGTGCTTTTGCCTCCAGCATAAAATTACGATTGTGCCCGTAGTTCAAATTTATATTACGCTGTTAACCTAGGTGCAAAATTATGAATTTCTCCCTATTAAAATTCCAAATTTTCCCCCCCTTCAAATTTACAGTACTGCCATCACTTTAGCTTTTGGCAATTTACGATTTTACCCCAGTAAAAAAATACAACTTTCCCTCAGTTAAAAATTACAATGTTGCTATCGT
Organism: Helianthus tuberosus; assembly: GCA_030545235.1. NCBI lineage: Eukaryota > Viridiplantae > Streptophyta > Magnoliopsida > Asterales > Asteraceae > Helianthus > Helianthus tuberosus. The sequence continues at coordinate 120,366,483 of CM060403.1, forward strand.
TTTAGTTTTTTTTATCAAAAATATAAAAGTGTTTTTTTTTATTTGGTTGACTCGATTTAGTTGTTTTTCGTGTCAATGAGCTGCTGCCTAACACTCGCTCATTATTCGTGCACCGCCCCGCAACGCGGGCGGGGCATCTAACTAGTTTTCTACAAAAATAGAAACACCGTCATGAAAATAGAAAATAACCATACGTGCTGCTAAGCACTTCTTAGTTCTTACATGTTTTTCCATATTTTTTGTAACCTTTCTACATATCTCCATTAATGCCACCATTATCCATTTATCTAGATCATAAAAAAGTATAATTACTTTTGTATTTCATTTAAACTCGATCTCATTCTGTTTATGAAGATTTCAGTTATGATCCTTACGGCTTGAAACCATGCTAATGTTAACGGCTAAAACTCGCTCCTTGAACGCTAGAGAAAAGCAACATGAGTTACGATGCGTCAATTAAGATCATCACATCTCAAAATGGACCCATATATCGATAAGAAGAATTTCACACGTATGGATCCATATAATGGACAACGATTATTTTACAAAATAAGGGGTAGCGGCGCAGCTTGTTGCCCGTTTACCAACTATCTCGATGTAAATTATATCATATTATGTTAACTAGGATTGCGACCCGCCGCAATGCGGCGTGATTCTTTAGTTATAACTAAGTCGATCTAGGACTCACACGTTATGTTAAACCTGACAAACGGGGAAAAATACACGATGTAAAAACGTTCACCCACACACGCACGTTGCGTCGTGTTAACTCGCAAAATTTAGAACGAAACGTAAAAACTTTAAACCAAAGACACACGTTGCGATGTGTTAAGTCATAAAATTTAGAACCAAGCATAAAGCGAAAAAGTTGCGGAAAATGAAAACTATAAAGGACCAAAGTTGAAAGTAAAAAAAGTTATGAGGATAGATTGCCAAAGATAAAAAGTTTTGGGTTAAAAGTAAAAAAACAAATAATTTTGGGTTAAAAGTAATTTATAGACTACCTTTGGGTGGAATGTAAAAAAAATCAATTTTTTTTAAACCCCCCAAAGCCAAGGTTACAACAACCATATGCATAACCATTTTTTCTTCGAAAAAACCCAAAGCACACCCCGCGTTGTGGCCGGATGTAAAACGGTGTCAAATAGTACTAATGCCACACAACCGTCATCGACCACCAACACTGACTCGACCTAAGATCTGCATGTTGCGACGAACCTGTCAAACATGAAAAAATAGAGGTAAAAATGTTCAACCACACATGCACGTTGCGCCGTGTTAACTTGCAAAATTTGAAACAAAACATAAAAAAGTTGAACCACAGTCGTACGTTGCGTCGCATTAACTCGAAAAATTTAGAACTATACGTAAAACGAAAATTTCCGAAAGATGAAAACTATAAGCGACAAAAGTTGTGAAGTTAAATTGCAAATAATGAAAAGTTTTGTGTTAAAGTTAAAAAAAACAAATTATGTAGGGTTAAATTTGCAAAAGGTAAAAACCTTTGGATTAAAAGTATAAAAATCAAGTTTTTTTTTTTTTTGAAAAACTCATAAAGCACAATGTACAAGTACTATTGCATGTTTTTGTTGCTTATTTATAGTAATAAAATGAAAATGAGACAATAATACATGTTAAAAAACACAACACTATCATAGAAATTACAATATTATAACATGCATCAACATCTTGTAAACCAAACCCCCTTTGAACTCAAGTACCATTTATTCAGCTCACTTGTAACATGGTACCAGGAGGTTCAAAATAAAACCAACAAATCAGATCATCAAAATACCAGTCATGCTAACTTGTACCCTTACAAACAGGGCGATATAACGAATACTAGGTTTGTATACCTACAAAATCTAAGTAGGTTCGTGTATAGTGATAACGTTACTTAACAATATCCTTGCCACATGAAACATTTCGTTTTAAGTTTGTAATAATATCCGTCCCGAGTGACCACGAGAGCAAAACTCACCGTGTCCTTTTATAAAGGCTATATGTCACAGCTACAGTTGCCACAGCTCCAACTACAGCAGCAGCTGTGTAGATCTCGTGTTGCTCCCACTTTCTAGTGAAGAAGTCAAACTTGTAGGTTGACTTTTTCCCATCCTTTTTCGCTTCTGAGTTATCAACTCTGCAGCATGAGAATCCATTGGCACCTTGACAACAGCCTCCAGTGTTTTCCTTCTCGTCTTTCGCGTTTTCCTTCAGATCATTTCCGTTCGGGAGTGTCTGTTCAACTACCTTCTCGGCTTTCTCAACAGGAGGAACACCCATTTCACCCCTGCAGTTGATTAAATACGTTAAACACTAATGCAAAACCTTGTAGGGATCGATTTCAACCCATATGTGTAATAAATAATCGATTTGAAATAAATCAGTAAACAACCAATTGAGCAAAGCACATAGGAAGGGAAAATGGTACCTCCAAATCCTTTCGATGATCTCGCCCTTCTTAATATGCTGGTCAAGCAAATCAGCCACATCATTTGGAGTAACATAACCATACCTACAATACAACAATAGCACAGGAACATACATATGTCACAGTGACTGGTGTAAACAAAATTAAGGACAAATAGTAAAACACGGTAGCAAGTTCTCTTACCAGTGTCCAGATACTTTCTCGTCCTGAACCTTGCTATATATAATCAGGTTCCCTGCATACTTGTGGCCCCCGACGTGTGAGCAAGCACCCACGAACACCTCATCCTTCAATCCCCTCACTCCAATCTCCTCGTTGAACTTCTCAATTAAAACCGGTCCACAAACACCACACCTTTTATCTCGACTGTTATGAGCACAGACAAATACATATGAACCTGTCACTGGTTCCCCTGTTCCTGCAGACCATGGTTTGCCGTTCACAAGCACATCCTCCACAAAACTATCGATGTTTGACTCTTCCAAACCCCTTTAATCAACAAAAGTAGTAAGTAACCATCCTAACAATAAAATTATCACATGCTATAGTGCATTTTGGTAATGCTCTATAAGATTATACTACAACACTGTCCCTAATCATTGGGAAAAAATCCAGCAAAAAATAGTAAGCAGGTATCTTTAAAAAAAGACTAATGCTAGAAACTTTGACTATTGTTATTCCTGATATCTAAACACACTAGTACGTATCCGCTAAAGATATACACAGCTTGAACAAAAAACAAAACACAACAAAATTCCAAACTCAAATAAACAAATAATATGCTACCAAAAGTATCACTTCATCAAAACTATATAAATATATATCTGACCCAACATTTCATTGTTTTAAATCCTTCATATACTCATAATCATTCGTACATGACATCAAGTATTATTTCGCTTTAAAACTTAATTAAAACAACAGAACAGGTCATAGATCTAATCAAACAGTAAAAAACAATACAAAACAGAGCAAAATTCTACAGACACTTACGATTACACATATACAATAAATCTAAAACCCTAGCGTAAACAAATACGAAACATAGAGCAAGACTCTACAGACACTTACGATTACACATATACACTAAATCTAAAACCCTAGCGAAATTTTCGAATCAAACAGTAAACAAATACGAAACATAAAGCGAAATTCTACACACGCTTACAATTACACGTACACACTAAATCTAAAACCCTAAAGAAACTCACAATACCTGTACTTAATCAGATCAGGAAAAATAAAAACATCTCCATCAGATAAACCAGTACCATCACCGCTCTCGCATATCGTCAACATCGTCTACAAAAACCAGATCACAAACGAAAACAACTCATCAACACTTACAAAACTTCAAATATCTCATCAGAATCATAAACAGAATCTAACCTAACTAACACAGTTTAGAAACCCTAACCTTAACAGCGATATCGTTCTTACGATCCTTGATAGCTCCAGCGAGACGCTTCGGAAGCGGATCGGAATCGGACGATTCAACACGAGCAGGCCACTCTTCGTGAGACTTGTAGCACAAGAAAACGTGACGACCGTACGGATTAACGGATCCGGTGAGAGTCTCGGTGTACATCTCCGGCCGCTGGAAACCGAACTTGACGTCATCATCTACCACCACGGATTCGGTAGAAATGTCACTGGTGCCGTTTTCCGATGCGGCGGCCATGCCGGAAAAAGTATCGACGGTGATCGGAATGATAGGGGATAGAGAGAGAGTGTGTGAGGTGAGATAAGATTGGACGGCAAGGGAACGGTTGTGATTAATATACTGGGTGACGTATGAGGAAATAATAATAATAATAATAATAATAATAATAATAATAATAATAATAATAATAATAATAATAATAATAATAATAATAAGAGTTAATTGCCCGGATGGTCCCTGTGGTTTTACGTTTTTTCACGTTTAGTCCCCACCTTTCGGAAATAGCAGGTATGCTCCCTATGGTTTGTCATTTTGTTACTCGGATAGTCCCCTGACATTTACTCAGGGACTGTCCGAGTAACAAAATGACAAACCATAGGGAGCATACCTGATATTTCCAAACTATCTGACATCTACTCAGGGGACTATCCGAGTAACAAAATAACAAACCATAGGGAGCATACCTGCTATTTTCAAAAGGTGGGGACTAAACGTGAAAAAACGTGAAACCACAGGGACCATCCAGGCAATTAACTCTAATAATAATAATAATAATAATAATAATAATAATAATAATAATAATAATAATAATAATAATATTGTGGGGTTGGACATTGGGTAGGTTGAATATGTGGTTTTTCTATATCTTTTCGTCATAGCTAAATATCTAATACAACTATCCTTGTTAGGTTATGGGATTTGGGATAAAGCCTCTACGAGCTTTATAAGAGTTTTATCACACCACGTCAGCTATGGGACTTTATCATACATTCTCTTAACTTGTAGGGTGTGTGATACTGCCTCCTATTAAACAAAACTAAAAAAAAAATTATTGGATGAAATGATGTGAGCCCCACCTACAACTCACTTTCTTCCTCGTTACCATGGTGAAGCCACCCATCAATGGCATCCCTCCTTAAACTGGCCGGTGTGGGTGGTGGCGCCCTCCAAACGCTATCGTCGGTGAGGTGGCAGATGTGGCGCCCTCCACACCCTCAGGCCTCATACAAAACATATGAAAGACAAAAAGCTAAAAAACATGATTATATTTTCGTAATTATTTACTCGTAGAGTAATTATCAAAATTACTATTTTTGATTCTATAGGGTAATTTTATAGTGTACCTTAATTACTTTACAAATGATCTTTTAAGGTAATTTTATCTTATAGGGTAATTTATAGAGCACCATAATTAGGATAACTTTGATTTTGTAGGGTGATTTTGATTTTTGTAGGGTAATTGCGAATAAAATAATTACGAAAATGTTACCGTGTTTTTTTTTTCATGCCTTTTGTACGATAAGGCTATTTGTATAGTATCTTTACCCTTTCATAATAGCTTATTTCTTAAATTCAAAATTTATTTTTTTAGGTATATTTGGTATAGCATCTAAAACTGGCCTGGGACGCTTCTTGGTATGTTTGGCATCCTAGAAAATGTTATAATTTAGGTCAAAAGCATTCTAATAACCTAACTTCTCTATAAGCATAGCTCTGATACAAATATGTGACATCCTAATCGATGAAGGAGACGATGCGGAGGACGAGGCAAGGAAATAGATGACGAAAAATTTGCCTTCACATGCGTGAGAGGGCAAGAGAGAATGATCATCCATAAAGCTTTTGGTTCAGTCTGACTTGGAAAAGAGGGGATGGTCTTTTGTTACCATTAGGCCATAGGGTGTGTTCATGACCATTAAGACCACCATGACCCGCCATATCAGCGTCATATCATCAACCTCTAAATCACCATCTAAAAGACTAAAACCACTACACTAAGGATGTGGTCATAACCCACCCAAACCACCACCCTAAATTAATGCACATACTTAAAATATTGGTAAAAGAAAAAGGAGGCTCATGGTTGTTGTGGTTTAATCCACGCTAATCATGTGGATGTTTGACGGGGTGGTGTAGCATTTGATTAATGGTCCTAGGTGACAATTGATGACCTAACCCATACCCCCACACTCATCAGCCTTACATTTTATATTACTAAACTCAAATTAACCACATTGTTAATGTTACATACTTCTCTAAAACGATAAAACCTAATGATCACATATCTAAAAATCAAACTGAAGTACGATTTGATTTTATGGTTTTAGATGCTTTAATATCTAAAAGATGCCAACATGTATGATCATAAGCTTTAATTTCGTTGTACTACATGATCAAATGAGTCTTGTGGACCATGTAACACGTATTTGTATAATCCAAGTGCTTATTGTAGTGTTCATAATTAACATGGCCCTTTAAATTCTAAGAATCTCAAAGAAAAGGCCCATTAACACAGAAGACTATAACCTAGTTACTTAGATAATAATATAGTAATTACAAATATAAATAATAATAACAATAACAATTTTTCTCATTGGTCTTTGTCCCTAATGTTTGAATTTTTTTTTTTTTCATTTCCATCCAGCAACTAAATGATATATACCTTTACAAACTTGAAAATTTTCATATATGCCCAACAAAAAAAATCATATATACCCTTACAAAAACTAAAAATATCATACATGCCATTACAGGTTAAAATATCAAATGCACTCAGTTTATTAAAAACAATATAATAAATAATCATTTACACTTATTTTTTAAATTATAAGTTTTCATATATGTTCATCTTTTAACTTCATATACTTATATAACACATTTTAAGCTTAAATTTATTTATATTCATTTTTGTTTTTATTTTTTTAATTTTTTCCATAAACAATACTATTCTCCATATATATATATATAATATCTAAGCTAAATACATTAAGCTAGAAAATAGTAAATATAATATTTGAAGTTAAAGATCATATATGAGATCTCAAATTTATAGAAAAATAAGGGTAAAAATGTCTTTAACTAAACTGTTTTTAATAAACTAAGTATATATTGATATATTAAAAGTTATATGATACTTCAATTACTTTGTAAGGGTATATGTGATATTTATAATTTTGCAGAGGTATATATGATATTTTCCCGGTGGGCCCGGACTTAGGGTACGTGACTAGATTGATACAGATACACAAACAACACAACAAAAGTCTTTGGAATTAAAATGCTATTACAAATTATAATGTCCGAAAGTTCATAAATAATATATAGACGGATAGTGCATAAAGATCCACATGCGTATCGAAAATAACAAAAGGACTATGTAAGCAGACTACTAGGCTTAAATGCAAGGAGTTGCAAATTACTCTTAAGCATTTACCGGGCAACTTCCAGCCTATTTACGTATCCTTGCAACTTGTGCTTAGTCTTTTGAAGATACGTCAATTTCTAAGTTTTCATATATGTTCATCTTTTAACTTCATATACTTATATAACACATTTTAAGCTTAAATTTATTTTTATTCATATTTGTTTTTATTTTTTTCCATAAACAATAGTATTCTCCATATATATATATATATATATATATATATATACAATATTTAAGCTAAATACATTATGCTAGAAAATAGTAAATATAATATTTGAAGTTAAAGATCATATACGAGATCTCAAAGTTATAGAAAAATAAGGGTAAAAATGTCTTTTACTAAACTGTTTTTAATAAACTAAGTATATATTGATATATTAAAAGTTATATGATACTTTAATTACTTTGTAAGGGTATGTGTGATATTTATAATTTTGCAGAGGTATATATGATATTTTGTCGGTGGGCCCGGACTTGGGGTACGTGACTAGATTGATACAGATACACAAACAACACAACAAAAGTCTTTGGAATTAAAATGCTATTACAAATTATAATGTCCGAATGTTCATAAATAATATACAGACGGATAGTGTTAAAGATCCACAGGCGTATCGAAAATAAGAAAAGGACTATGTAAGCAGACTACTAGGCTTAAATGCAAGGAGTTGCAAATTCCTCTTAAGCATTTACCGGGCAACTTCCAGCCTATTTACGTATCCTTGCAACTTGTGCTTAGTCTTTTGAAGATACGTCAGTTTTTAAATTCTAAGTTTTCATATATGTTCATCTTTTAACTTCATATACTTATATAACACATTTTAAGCTTAAATTTATTTTTATTCATTTTTGTTTTTATTTTTTTCCATAAACAAAAGTATTCTCCATATATATATATATATATATATTATGCGAGAACCATCCTTATTGCGAGAACCAATGTGAACACAACCTAAAATAGCTAAAAAAAACCTAAAAAAACCTAACCCCCACCCCCCCCCCCCCAAAAAAAAACCTAACCCCCCCAAGCTAAATGCTAAAAACTAAAACCCCTAAAAAAAACCTAACCCCCCCACCCCCAAGCTAAAATGCTAAAAACTAAACCCCCAAAAAACCTAAAAAAATCTAAAAAAATAAAAAAAATCTAATTTTTTTTAATATTTTTTATGCTGAAATCGCTACTTTTAGTGGGCAAAAAAAAAATTTTAAATTTTTTTTTATTTTAAATTTTTTTTGGCTTCGAAAAGTAGCGATTTTTATATAAAAAATATTAAAAAAAAATTTTTGTGTGATTTTTAGCTATTTTTAGGCATTTTTGGTTGTGTTCACATTGGTTCTCACAATAAGAGGTGGTTCTCGCCTGATCTTATCCCTATATATATAATATTTAAGCTAAATACATTAAGCTAGAAAATAGTAAATATAATATTTGAAGTTAAAGATCATATATGAGATCTCAAAGTTATAGAAAAATAAGGGTAAAAATATCTTTTACTAAACTGTTTTTATAAACTAAGTATATATTGATATATTAAAAGTTATATGATACTTCAATTACTAGGGTATATGTGATATTTATAATTTTGCAGAGGTATATATGATATTTTCCCGGTGGGCCCGGACTTGGGGTACGTGACTAGATTGATACAGATACACAAACAACACAACAAAAGTCTTTGGAATTAAAATGCTATTACAAATTATAATGTCCGAATGTTCATAAATAATATACAGACGGATAGTGTATAAAGATCCACAGGCGTATCGAAAATAACAAAAGGACTATGTAAGCAGACTACTAGGCTTAAATGCAAGGAGTTGCAAATTCCTCTTAAGCATTTACCGGGCAACTTCTAGCTTATTTACGTATCCTTGCAACTTGTGCTTAGTCTTTTGAAGATACGTCAGTTTTCACTGGTAAATACAAATAACCGACACATTTTGAAAATATTTAAAAATCATTTTCATGTACACAATGGTACATATATTTTCATAAATAACTTGGGATAAACTATTTCTCATGTTATCAGTTTTATATGCTTGTCAATACATATGGGGCCCGGAAACTATGTCGAGAACATGATTAACCGACACACCACTTTAACACCCTTATTGGGCAAACCCGTATTGGGTTATAAAAATATTTAATATAGCATTAGCATCTATCTGGTGTATGCCTACACCCCGTGCTTAGGTCGTAGCCATTTCCAATTAAATGAGCCGAGGATATCCAGGACACGGTCGCATTAACCCCCAATGTTTATGTTATCAAGCAATATGAATTAAAACGGATTATTTAGATTTCTGACACATAGGTCATTGATCCCATACCCGATCATGTGGTAAATATATACCGTATCCCAAACCCGTATAGGGAAAATTGGTTAAGAGTATTTACCTGGCTTAAAAGTCTTACAATCCAAGACAAAATATAAGCACAACCGATATAACAATTAACTTAGCAAGGTTGCAATCTACTGGATGCCCTAGTTTGGAATGAATGGTATAATAACCGATTAGAATGTTAATGGATCCTATTCGTCATAAATTTGGACCGGTTAACTTATAAATAATGAAAACGGTACAGTACGCTAGATTAAGCGGTGACCGGATAGAATGTGGTTTAAACCCTCAGAAGTACTAAGACTTGTATAGTATGGGTAAACATAATTACATTCTAGAATTTGAAAGAAATTGAAAGAGTTTGACCCAATTCGGTTAACTTACGTAAACTAAGTTACATAAGCTAACCGTACACGCATATGCGGTACCGGGTGATCGGATGAGTCGTAAACAAGTTCAATATTCCAAAACATTATAATTATATTACCAAGTCAGTAGGTTATGCAAATTATATGTTCATCGTACTTTAAAATCAAGTTATGCACCAAAAGGGCATTTTCGGCAAGATATGGCGTAATATGTGAACTTGTGTAAAAACCCGACAACTGATTGTGATCAAGTAGTATAACCACAGAGGGTTATCCTACACATAAGTATGATCATAATGCAACTTAGAATTAGTAGCTAAGATGGCTAATTCGGGTCAGAATCGAAAGTCAAAGCAGAAGTCAAACTGCTTGACTTTCGGTTGCGCACCGAGTTATAAACTGGAAGTGACGGGCTGAACATGCTTAGACATGTTCTAATATTATTTACCAACTGATTTGGTTTCAAAAATATGTGTTAAAATGTTTATAAGTTCATTTTATAAGTTTTCTGAAAATATGCGTTTTGACTTTTTGTTGAACATGACTTTGACCCGTCATTTGACCAACTTATCGTGATTTACAGGAGGTGCCCTTTTAAGGGAATAACCCCTACCTTATTATGATCACGTAGCCATGTTCGGTTTGAATAATGGCTGGACCATAATGGTCTTAACCAAAAGTCAAAGCAAAAGTCAATTTGCTTGACTTTCGGCTAAATTCTAGCCTATAAAACGAAATGAGCAGAGTAGGAGCACTTACTTGTGATCCTAGAGAAATATAGAACTTGGTACAGGGGCCTTTATAGATCAGAAGCCACTCCAATAGTGTAGAGAGGATATTGAAAGAGATGAGCAAGGAAATAAGAAAGTGGAGCTTGCTATTTATACTTGGAGATGGTACACAAGATCAAGACAAGTGTCCGGGGGCATTCTAGGATGTTTGCAGGTGTTATTGAGGTGTCAAGGACTGAGCAAGAGTGGCAAGAATGCGAGATAGGTAGCACAAGGGCATAATGCCTTGACCTCCAAACAAAATCTGCCAGATACGAGCCTTACGGACCGTAAGGGCCTTAGTGTCACACCCCGATATTTCCACATATTACCGGTGGGGAGTATCGTGACGTAGTCGATATCATCATAGTCAAACAACACAATATATAAATGCACAGCGGAAGCAAAGATAGATTCATTTCAACTTTAATAAATTGTAATATTAAGTATCATAAAATAGTTGAAACAGATCCACAGGCGGATCAAAATAAAAAGGAGACATTGTTCAACAGTTTTATGACATCCAAGCTTGCGAGACTTATTGTGGACGCTAGGAGAAAGCCAGCCTAGTTCGAGTAGTACCTGCACTTAACCTTTTTGGGAAAATACCTCAGTTTACACTGGTAAATACAATTTAACTGACTCATTTTGAAAAGTTTAATAAAATTGATTTGAATGCACGTGGCACAAAACTTTTTATAACTTGGGATAATTATTTGAATATAATCTTGTAAAAGAATTACATGTTTCTTATGCGTTCAGTAGCCCGGTTCATGTCGGGTTAAAGATCAATAGACACACCACATTATTTAATTAGGCACTGACGGGTGTACGCCTACACCCCGTGCTTAGGTCGTGGCCATTTTGTAAAATGATGCCAAGGATATCCGAGACATGGTCATTAACCCCCCAAAGGATTTAAGCAAACAAAACATTTTCAAACGAGACATTTCAATGATTTAACCTTCATACAATTAAAGATTCAATGCCCGACCAAACGGTATTTTATATACCATACCCCAAGCCCGTATAGGGAAAATAAGTTAAAAGTATTTACCTTTGCAAGTATTAATCACAAATAGTAAGTGCGTGTATCTTTTACTGGGTCTCCTATTCTGGAACAAAGGTTTATAATAACCTATCAGATTTCTAACGGGTCTTTAATTAAGCTCAAACTTAGACCGGTTAATTTTAAAGGAAGGTACGGTTCAAACGCACGAATAAGCGAAGACCAAAATAGAATGTGATTTAGACCCGACAAGTTTGAAGACTTGTATAATATGGGTAAACTAAACACATTCTAGATTTTGAGATTTAAATGATAAGGTTTGACCCGCTTTGGTCAATTTATGCAAACTAGTTACATAAACCGAACCGAATGCGAAGAATGCGTAACGGGTAACCATAAGAGCCATATACAGGTTTCCTAAGTTAATATGCCTTAAATATGTTGTGACAACAGTAAGATATCTTCTATTATGCCCCAAATGAATTTAAACTCAAATTATGCCTTGTAAGGGCATTTTAGTCATTTAAAAGGTTATAAAAGAGTTTAACTAATAATCTGAGTTACAGGTTTGATAAAATCAGTAAAAATACTTATTTTAATAAGTTATAACAGTAGGGTATAGCCTATATGTGAAATTTATTAATTATAACCATACTATGCACCGAAATGGCATTTTGGTAATTTCACTTAAGCCGAAAAGGCCAAAATTGGAATCTGAGTTTAAAAACTTTTGCTCACTATTACAATATAATAATTTACTTACAATATCAGTAGGCATCCAACCTTATATGTTTAAAATAGTTTTGATGCATACTATGCGTTAAAAATGCTTAAAAAGGCGATTTGGAGTCATTTCCGGGTTCTATATAGAAAGTTGATATTTTTATTATTTCAGAAGGTTTAAAATAATTTATTCATCATACAAAATTAGTAGCAAAAGGTTTGGGGTCAAAAAGATTTGTAAAACTCATTTTATAGCCCAAAAGGGCAAAACCGGCAATAACCGAATTAAAGCTACAACCCTATGTTATGCTCAGCCTAAAATTAATTAAAAATCTTCAAAAATCCCAAAATATTATATTATATCAGTGGGTAAAAAGTTTGATATCAAAAAGTGGGTTAAACTAGGCTATATGCTAATTATGCCGTTTAATTAACAAAAAGCTTTCTAATTACGCTATTGAGCATAACTCTTAATCTAGACCTCAAACTGATGTCAAATTTTAGGTGCAAGTTTATAAATCAGTAACTAAGGTTTCTACTCTTTTACATTTTCAAAAATCACGTTTTAAGGTCATATGGGCATAATAGTCAACATATAAGCAATTAACGGGAACATGCATATGAATCGGATAACTATTGAGCCAAGTTGTATAATCACAGAGGGTTATACTAACATGAAACCTGGTCCAAATAAAGCTCTAAGGCATTTCTAAATCATGCTTAAACGGGTCAGAACTGAAAGTCAAAGCAAAAGTCAAATTATGCGACTTTCGGTTCCGATCCGAGTCTCAACTGAAAATTGTCGGGTGGAACATGTTTAGACATGTTCTTACATTGATTACCAAGTTATATTAGTGATAAAACGGGTTGCATGTCTTCTACATTGCTAATTATGCATTAATTTGAAAATAAGCTTCCTGTTGACTTTTTAAGATTAGCTTTGACCCGACAATTGACCTAGTTAGAGTGGGAATCAGAGGTTACCCTTTTAAGGGTTTATTACTCACATAATTACCAACCTATAGGTACTTTTAATTCGAGATTTGATTGAACAATTAATGATTAATCTCGAAGTCAAACTTTAATTACGACGGTTTGACTTTTAGCTAATTAACTAAGCTAAACTGAATTAGGAAGGGTTAAGGACACTTACAAGAGTCCTCAGCACGACTAGGGATCTTAAGAAAGCTTGTTGCTGACCAGAGGAGCTCCAGAAAGTGAACTTGTGAACTTTGCAAATGAATGAGCATCAATGTTGCAATAATGCTCCTCTTATATAGTCACTTTGATCATCTAAGATCATGCCAAGGAGGTCTATAATTGTTTCCAGATCAAGACAAGTGCCCCCTATGCATGTAATACCATTGGGGCAGCCCCTGGTATATAAAAACAAGGTTTAAAGTCGGTTAACAGGCTGCAACTGGCACCTGTGCGAGTTTTCTGATGCTGGGCAGTCCAGGCGGCCCGCATAAGTCCTCACAGAGGCTTACGCGCCCCATATGGTTATGCAGAACAGGTTAAACAACTTTCATTAATTGCATTTCTGGTCCCTGGTCCTTATATACGTGGTTTCAACTTCCAAAATTGCAATATAAGCCCTTTAAGTTGACTTTTAAGGACCTTAAGACTTATACAAACTTGGTTAAGTCCTTGGTTAACTTTGTGACTACCCGAAAAGTAATAAATTTCAACGTTGACGCTTTTAACCCCTCGTATACGAATATTGTCATAACTTTCTCATACTTTATCTAAACCTTGTGAAAGTTTTATCATATATTCTTGTGAGTATAATTTATCGTTACAAAGCTTCGGGTTTGCTAAAAGGTCACTCAGATGTATACTTTAAACATGTTGACACATTTAACCCCTGTAGTTTGTAATTCCTCACTTTCTTTCACGATTAGGTTCGTATGATCCATGATTTATTCGTTTAAGGATATAAACATCATGTGGGGATATTGTGAAGTATATTTATTCATTGTTGACACTTTAAACCCTTTCATTCATGTATTTTCTCGTTTGTCAACTTTAGTCCCTCTAAATCAATCCTTAATATGTTTAAAGTCCAAGACACGTGTCGATATACTATTGGACATGAATTTTCGAGGTGTTACATCCTCACCCCCTTAAAAGAAATCTTGACCTCGAGATTTACTGAAACAAATGAGGGTACTTTTCTTTCATTGTGGACTCTACCTCCCACGTATACTCGGGACCTCTACTGGCATCCCATTTAACCTTTACAATTGGTACATGCTTCCTCTGAAGCTTCTTGACCCGTCGATCCTCAATCGACAAAGGTTTTTGAACAAACTTTAAGTTCTCGTCAATGTGCACATCCATAGGCGGTATGACTAGCGATTCATCAGCTAGACATTTCTTCAGATTGCAGATGTGGAATACATTATGAATACCACTGAGCTCTTCAGGTAAGTTTAACTTATAAGCCACTGATCCTACACATTCGATGATCTCAAATGGTCCTATATACCTTGGGCTTAACTTACCTTTCTTACCAAACCGCATCACCCCCTTCCAGGGTGATACTTTAAGCAAAACTTTTTCACCAACCTCAAACTTTAGAGGTTTACGCCTTAAGTCTGCGTAGCTTTTCTGCCTATCTCTGGCAGCTTTGAGACGATCTCGTATCTGAACAATCTTATCTATCGTCTCCAGGACTATATCAGGTCCTGTTAGTTGGACATCTCCAACTTCTGCCCAACAAACGGGCGTTCTGCACTTTCTTCCATATAAAGCTTCAAATGGTGCAGCTTGGATACTAGAGTGATAGCTATTATTGTATGAAAACTCAATCAATGGCAGGTGGTTATCCCAACTACCACCTAAGTCAATTACACATGCACGAAGCATGTCTTCCAAAGTTTGGATGGTACGCTCACTCTGCCCGTCCGTCTGAGGATGGTAAGCCGTACTAAAGTTTAAGCGCGTGCCCAAATATTGTTGGAAGCTTTTCCAAAAATGTGATGTGTATCTAGTATCCCTGTCAGAGATAATAGACACTGGTATGCCATACAGAGATACAATCTTATCTACATACAATTAGGCTAACATGTCGGAGCTATAAGTCTCCTTAATGGGTAGGAAATGTGCTGACTTAGTCAGTCTATCTACTGTCACCCAAATAGTATCATTTCCTTTCTTTGTTTTTGGCAGTTTGGTGATAAAATCCATTGTCACCATTTCCCATTTCCAGGTGGGAAGTTCAGGCTGTTGTAGCAAACCTGACGGCTTCTGATGTTCAGCTTTGACTTGCGCGCACGTCAAACATTTGGCTACATAGGTAGCTATAGACTTTTTCAAGCTTATCCACCAATAGTTTGCCTTTAGATCCTGGTACATCTTATCAGCTCCAGGATGAACGAAGTATTTAGAGCTGTGGGCTTCCTGGAGGATAACATCCTGAAGTCCTCCATAAATTGGAACCCATATACGTCCATTTAGTCTCAAAATTCCGTCCTTTCCATAGGATAACTGCTCCTCAGTTACTCCTAACTTTTCATCAGGATAGTTAGCTTCCAACACAGCTTCCTTCTGTGCAGCTAACAACCTTTCATTCAAACTATTCCTTATCTTAATGCTCTTGGCATTGATTCTTATAGGCTTCACTCTTTCCTTTCGACTTAAGGCACCAGCAACTACATTCGCCTTGCCAGGATGGTATCTTATCTCACAATCATAATCATTCAAATTTTCCATCCAACGTCGTTGCCTCATGTTTAAATCCTTCTGATTAAACAAGTGTTGAAGGCTTTTGTGATCTGAATAGATCACACACTTGGTTCCATATAAGTAATGTCTCCACAGTTTTAGTGCAAATACAACGGCACCCAACTCCAAGTCATGGGTGGTATAATTCTTTTCGTGCACTTTTAACTGTCGTGAAGCATAGGCAACGACCTTGCCTTTCTGCATAAGCACACATCCCATACCGGTGTGTGATGCATCACAATATACCACAAATTCATCAATTCCATCAGGCAATGTTAGTACAGGAGCGTTGCTCAACTTCTGCTTCAAAATGTCGAAAGATTCTTGCTGCTTAGGCCCCCAGTCAAACTTGCTATTCTTGCGGGTGAGTAAAGTCAGGGGTGCTGCAATTCTTGAGAAGTTTTCAATAAATCGTCTGTAGTATCCTGCTAGCCCTAGAAAGCTGCGAATCTCAGTAGGCGTCTTCGGCTCTTGCCAGTTCATAACAGCTTCCACCTTAGCGGGATCCAATTGGATACCACGCTCGCTAACCACATGTCCAAGGAATTAGACTTCTCGAAGCCAAAATTCACACTTCGAGAACTTGGCGTAGAGTTTTTCATGATGTAGAAGTTTAAGAATACAGCGAAGGTGTTTCTCATGGTCAGCTTGGTTCTTCGAGTAGATGAGGAGGTCGTCAATGAAGACGATGACAAATTTATCCAAGTAAGGCTTCCAGACGCGATTCATGAGATCCATGAATGCGGCAGGTGCATTGGTGAGCCCAAAAGGCATCACTAGGAACTCGTAATGACCATAACGAGTCCTAAATGCAGTCTTGTGTACATCTTCATCTTTAACCTTCAATTGATGATAGCCTGACCTCAAATCGATCTTAGAGACGTAGCTTGCCCCTTGTAATTGATCGAACAGATCGTCGATCCTGGGCAAAGGATACCTATTCTTGATAGTGACCTTATTAAGCTCACGGTAATCGATGCACTGACGCATCGATCCATCCTTCTTCTTGACAAACAGGATTGGCGCTCCCCATGGAGACAAACTAGGTCTAATGAAACCTTTGGCTAGCAATTCATCTAGTTGTGTCCTCAATTCCTTCATCTCTGTTGGTGCCAACCTATAAGGCGCCCTTGCTACTGGTGCTGCTCCAGGGATGATGTCAATTCTGAATTCTACTTGCCTATCTGGTGGTAAACCAGGTAGTTCTTCAGGGAAAACTTCCGGGTATTCAGAAATGACGGGGATATCCTTAATCTTAGGCTTCGGCTCATCCATAGTCACTTGTGCCATGTAGATGACACAACCCTTCTTCAAACACCTAGAGGCCTTGAGCATAGACACTTGCTCAGGCAGTCCATACTTAGTATCTCCTTGAATGGTAAGTGATTTACCAGACGGAGTCTTGATCATCACTTGCTTCTTATTGCAGACGATCTGGGCCTGGTTATGAGATAACCAGTCCATGCCTAAAACGATGTCGAAACCGGCTAACTTCAAAGGAAGTAGGGACAAAGGAAAAGAGTGGTTCCTAATGGATATGAAACATCCATCTAATACGGTTGAGGTGGTTTCTAAGGTGCCATCTGCTAATTCCACCTCATATTTCACACTTAGTGTTTTAACAGGTAAATTCAGTAACTTACAAAACTTATTATCTACAAATGATTTATCAGCTCCTGAATCAAATAGCACTCTCGCATAAACATCATTTATGAGGAAGGTACCTGTGATGACATTTTCGTCCTGAACAACTTCCTTTGCATCCATCCTGAAGACCCTAGCATTGGTCTTTTTCCCATCCTCAGTCTTCTTTGCGAGTTTTGGGCAGTTGGACCTGATATGCCCTTTTTCATTGCAGCTATAGCACGTAGCATTCTTGATTTTCTTACAGTCTAAGGTCTTGTGCTCAGAAGACTTGCAAATCCCACATACCCTTGGCTGTGAGTGGGATTTTGACTCGAGTCTGCACCTCCTAAAATGGTGCATCTTACGAACCTTACACTTGGGTTTATCACCCGACTGATGAGTCTGCACCTCCCAAAATGGTGCTTCTTACAAACCTTACCCTTATGTCTCTTGTCCGAACGTCGTGAGTTGTCATCCTCACGCTTCCTCTTTTCAGCATCGGTGTTCCTCAGCGATCTCTGCCTGACCGCGTCCAAAGTAAGGGACAATGATATATCAGCTGCATACCGAAAAGTAGCTGGTCTAGAGGCCTTTACACTGTCCTTGATTTCTGGGGCCAAACCCCCGATGAAATGAGCTATCCTCTTGGGTTTAGGTGTCACAAGATAAGGAACCAACCTTGACATTGTATTGAAGCTGGTAAGGTAGGCTTGGCAATCCAGGTTCCTCATAACTAAAGATAAGAAATCAGATTCAATCTTTTCAACCTCATGCTGAGAGCAGTAGTTCTCCTTGATCAACGTCATAAACTGATCCCATGACAGATTGTACAATGGGATTTTCCCTGTAGCTTGGATCAAAGATCTCCACCAAGCTAGTGCCTCACCTTTGAATGACTGAGATACAAACTTTACCACATCTTTATCAGCGCACCCGCTGATATCAACCACGGTATCCATTTCATCCAACCATGTCATGTAGTCAACCGCTCCTTTCTCCCCAGTAAAGTCTCGGGGTTTGCATGAGACGAAGTATTTATACGTACAGGACTTACCACGCGGTTCCTGCTTAAGCTCGATCTTCTTTGACGGGACACTTTGCTGGTTTGAGGAGTGATGATCGTCATCATCTTTCTTTGGTTTATCTAGCTTAGAGGGTGGCTTACTATGAGCCTTAGAGTGAGTTTTTGGCTTAGAATGGGGTGCTGATTGGGTCCTGCTTTGAGTACTACTCGATTCACTATACTGCCTATCTATGGCTTTAGTGACAGCATTGTCAATTAATGCTTGGAGTTCTGCACCAGTTACATTGATCCTGGTGGCGTCATGATTCTCCTTTGGCCGACTGTTGACCTCTTCAGACTCGGCCATGTAGTTGGATTTGCTACATAAGATGATGACAATGATTCATTTAGGGAATCTTAATAGGTTTGTCATCTTGATAATTTATTAACCATGGTAATTGAAGAACCATATTGGTTAAATTGTTAAATAATTTCATTTGGGACTTTTCATTAGTAACCCTTAGTTCTAGAATAAAATATAATAATGGCACAACAGGCCTAGTCGCATGGACATTTCTAAATTTTAGGTCAAGATCTTATAGGATTTAGTTATTAAGGTTTAAATCAAGGTTCATTACCTTTCTTGACAGGGAGTTTATAAGCTACCACTGTCTTTTGCCTTATATGACAATACTTATAGCCCGTAGGCATTACATCGCAATCGGATGTTTAAATAATAATAAAGAATTGGGATAATTCAACACAAAGGTGACATGTGTGATTTTGCGGATCACATTAGCCAAGAATGTTAACATGTTTGCAGATGTTAACAGGGATTTGAATCTTTTAAAACAGGTTTTACCATATTGGCCAGGTCTTATAATGACATACAAGCTAGGTTTTACCTTTTAAGATTCTTATTTAACATTTAACGCAGAACAATCCTAAATTGAGATGTTGATAAGGATCTAAATCTAATTGGGGAACTACCATCTTGGCCCTGTCTTAAAATGACACATGGCTAGGTTTGTCCTTTTAGATTTTACCATTTTATTATAATGGTAGATCTTTTAGTAGGAATGTTATTTTATTTATTTCATATTTTATGTTTATGCATATAATTAATAAAATGAAAAATTAAACTAACCATTCCATCACATAATAAAAAAAATACGAGTCTGCCCTAACGGGACTTCTACCGAAACAACATGCCCACGCAGGGGCTTAAACAAACAAACATACCCACGCATGGGTCAAACAAAAGACTTGCCCACGCAGGGGCTAACAAACAATACATACCCACGCATGGGTTAAAACAGAAAGACAGGTCCACGCAGGGGCTCAACTGAAAACAAGGAAATACAACCAACAATTTGAAGGATTCAATGGTCCTTCTTGCTCTTTCCCTTTATTAAACTTGCTAATCCCTTAAAGAAGCCTTGTCATTCCCTGCGATCTCTGTGCACTTCCTTTTCAACCTGGTCCAATCTTTGGAGAATTTCCTCCCGTTCTGGCGGGGAAAACCGTGGTACCTGCGGCTGCGGCTGCGACTGATGTGGAGGTCGAGGAGACGGCTGTTGTTGGTACCCATAAGCTGGGTATCCAACTCCCCAAGGAGCTCCGTAGGGCCTTTCAGGGTTAAGAGCATTGTAGTTCCACGCCGCCAGGTATGGGTCGATCTCTGCATAGTTGAAACTGGTGTGAGTCGGCTACTCGAAGGGATTATACGTTGCTGGGCCAGTGTACGTAGGAATTGGGTTGCCAAAGCCCAATGGTGGTGGCATGACATGTGCAGAGTTCACTTCCGGGTTGGGGTTTGAAGGTCCCCCCATTTGCTGGTTTTCTTGGAGTGGCGGGTAGTGGCTGCCACTCGATGGTTGTGGGGTGCTGATATGCACTCCTCTTCGTTGCACGGACATCTGTGCATTTGTTCTCCTTCGCCTCGGCGGCTCAGGAGGCTGCTGCTGAACTGGCGGTGGTGGTGGCGGGGTAACTGCCACAAAGCGTGAATCCTCAGAAGGATTCTGCTGCTGCTTCTGGTAGGGCGACGAATGGTGGGAGGGTGTAAAATACCACTCAAACTGATTAAACCTTGCTTGATAGCTATCTGGACCACGGTAAGGTGATCCATGAAAAGATGACCCATCAGAGATTTCAATAGGATGTGTGGGGGTACCAGTCGGTGGTTTGGAAGGGTCGGTGTCCTCGTCCATATCCATGGCGTGATCTCCAGAAAAATGATCTTCAGGTCCCAATGGGTTAACACCCACTGGTTCCTCGAGGTAGTTTGCCGGGTTGAACCGGCTACGGAAGATATGGGACAGGTTATCAAAGGAATGACGTGAGTTGGACCGCTGAAGAGGGATAAATGTAGGCTATAGGTTATCGGGTTCATTTTCGGATTGGGGTCCAAAGGAGTGTAGGTAAGAAAGTGACGAAGCGAATGAGACAGACCGCCTCGCTGGCTGCAGATGCGCCCTCCAGTCTCCCTGTGGACTGGTGCTAATAGGGATAGGTGAGGTTCGTCTTTGAGAAGGCCCGGCCTCCTGGTCGTGGCCTACTACAGGTGACTTTCCTTTTCTTCGAAGGAATCTTAGCGGCATATTTAGACCTGTCAACATAAAAAAGATAACAACAAGGAATGATATAAAAGACAAAATAAAACAAAATCAGAATTTGTCCTATGTTCTTTGTCTAGACTCAAAAATTTGAGGAATGTGCAATTGTGTAACTGAGATTAAACACAAAAGGCTAGTGTTTAATTCACTCAGTGTTGGCTCTGATACCACCCTGTCACACCCTGATATTTCCACGTATTACCGGTGGGCCCGGTGGGGAGTATCGTGACGTAGTCGATATCATCATAGTCAAATAACACAATATATAAATGCACAGCGGAAGCAAAGATAGATTCATTTCAACCTTATAAATTGTAATATTAAGTATCATAAAATAGTTGAAACAGATCCACAGGCGGATCAAAATAAAAAGGAGACATTGTTCAACAGTTTTATGACATCCAAGCTTGCGAGACTTATTGTGGACGCTAGGAGAAAGCCAGCCTAGTTCGAGTTGTACCTGCACTTAACCTTTTTGGGAAAATACCTCAGTTTACACTGGTAAATACAATTTAACTGACTCATTTTGAAAAGTTTAATAAAATTGATTTGAATGCACGTGGCACAAAACTTTTTATAACTTGGGATAATTATTTGAATATAATCTTGTAAAAGAATTACATGTTTCTTATGCATTCAGTAGCCCGGTTCGTGCCGGGTTAAAGATCAATAGACACACCACATTATTTAATTAGGCACTGATGGGTATACGCCTACACCCCGTGCTTAGGTCATGGCCATTTCGTAAAATGATGCCAAGGATATCCGGGACATGGTCATTAACCCCCCCAAAGGCTTTAAGCAAACAAAACATTTTCAAACGGGACATTTCAATGATTTAACCTTCATACAATTGAAGATTCAATGCCCGACCAAACGGTATTTTATATACCGTACCCCAAGCCCGTATAGGGAAAATAAGTTAAAAGTATTTACCTTTGCAAGTATTAATCACAAATAGCAAGTGCGTGTAGCTTTTACTGGGTCTCCTATTCTGGAACAAAGGTTTATAATAACCTATCAGATTTCTAACGGGTCTTTAATTAAGCTCAAAGTTAGACCGGTTAGTTTTAAAGGAAGGTACGGTTTAAACGCACGGATAAGCGAAGACCGAAATAGAATGTGATTTAGACCCGACAAGTTTGAAGACTTGTATAATATGGGTAAACTAAACACATTCTGGATTTTGAGATTTAAATGATAAGGTTTGACCCGCTTTGGTCAATTTATGCAAACTAGTTACATAAACCGAACCGAATGCGAAGAATGCGTAACGGGTAACCATAAGAGCCATATACAAGTTTCCTAAGTTAATATGCCTTAAATATGTTGTGACAACAGTAAGATATCTTCTATTATGCCCCAAATGAATTTAAACTCAAATTATGCCTTGTAAGGGCATTTTGGTCATTTAAAAGGTTATAAAAGAGTTTAACTAATAATATGAGTTACAGGTCTGATAAAATCAGTAA
The DNA here is from genome assembly GCA_030545235.1 of Helianthus tuberosus. Taxonomy (NCBI): domain Eukaryota; kingdom Viridiplantae; phylum Streptophyta; class Magnoliopsida; order Asterales; family Asteraceae; genus Helianthus; species Helianthus tuberosus. Next base: position 120,389,443 of record CM060403.1, read on the forward strand.
AAATACTTATTTTAATAAGTTATAACAGTAGGGTATAGCCTATATGTGAAATTTATTAATTATAACCATACTATGCACGAAAGGGCATTTTGGTAATTTCACTTAAGCCGAAAAGGCCAAAACTGGAATCTGAGTTTAAAAAATTTTGCTCACTGTTACAATATAATAATTTACTTACAATATCAGTAGGCATCCAACCTTATATGTTTCAAATAGTTTTGATGCATACTATGCGTTAAAAATGCTTAAAAAGGCGATTTGGAGCCATTTCCGGGTTCTATATAGAAAGCTGATATTTTTATTATTCCAGAAGGTTTAAAATAATTTATTCATCATACAAAATCAGTAGCAAAAGGTTTGGGGTCAAAAAGATTTGTAAAACTCATTTTATAGCCCAAAAGGGCAAAACCGGTAATAACCGAATTAAAGCTACAACCCTATGTTATGCTCAGTCTAAAATTAATTAAAAATCTTCAAAAATCCCAAAATATTATAATATATCAGTGGGTAAAAAGTTTGATATCAAAAAGTGGGTTAAACTAAGCTATATGCAAATTATGCCGTTTAATTAACAAAAAGCTTTCTAATTACGCTATTGAGCATAACTCTTAATCTAGACCTCAAACTGATGTCAAATTTTAGGTGCAAGTTTATAAATCAGTAACTAAGGTTTCTATTCCTTTACATTTTCAAAAATCACATTTTAAGGTCATATGGGCATAATAGTCAACATATAAGCAATTAACGGGAACATGCATATGAATCGGATAACTATTGAGCCAAGTTGTATAATCATAGAGGGTTATACTAACATGAAACCTGGTCCAAATAAAGCTCTAAGGCATTTCTAAATCATGCTTAAACGGGTCAGAACTGAAAGTCAAAGCAAAAGTCAAATTATGCGACTTTCGGTTCTGATCCGAGTCTCAACTGAAAATTGTTGGGTGGAACATGTTTAGACATGTTCTTACATTGATTACCAAGTTATATTAGTTATAAAATAGGTTGCGTGTCTTCTACATTGCTAATTATGCATTAATTTGAAAATAAGCTTCCTGTTGATTTTTTAAGATTAGCTTTGACCCGACAATTGACCTAGTTAGAGTGGGAATCAGAGGTTACCCTTTTAAGGGTTTATTACTCACATAATTACCAACCTATAGGTACTTTTAATTCGAGATTTGACTGAACAATTAATGATTAATCTCGAAGTCAAACTTTAATTACGACGGTTTGACTTTTAGCTAATTAACTAAGCTAAACTGAATTAGGAAGGGTTAAGGACACTTACAAGAGTCCTAAGCACGACTAGGGATCTTAAGAAAGCTTGTTGCTGACCAGAGGAGCTCCAGAAAGTGAACTTGTGAACTTTGCAAATGAATGAGCATCAATGTTGCAACAATGCTCCTCTTATATAGTCACTTTGATCATCTAAGATCATGCCAAGGAGGTCTATAATTGTTTCCAGATCAAGACAAGTGCCCCCTATGCATGTAATACCATTGGGGCAGCCCCTGGTATATAAAAACAAGGTTTAAAGTCGGTTAACAGGCTGCAACTGGCACCTGTGCGTGTTTTCTGATGCTGGGCAGTCTAGGCGGCCCGCGTAAGTCCTCACAGAGGCTTACGCGCCCCGTATGGTTATGCAGAACAGGTTAAACAACTTTCATTAATTGCATTTCTGGTCCTTGGTCCTTATATACGTGGTTTCAACTTCCAAAATTGCAATTTAAGCCCTCTAACTTGACTTTTAAGGACCTTAAGATTTATACAAACTTGGTTAAGTCCTTGGTTAACTTTGTGACTACCTGAAAAGTCATAAATTTTAACGTTGACACTTTTAACCCCTCGTATACGAATATTGTCATAACTTTCTCATACTTTATCGAAACCTTGTGAAATTTTTATCACATATTCTTGTGAGTATAATTTATCGTTACAAAGCTTCGGGTTTGCTAAAAGGTCACTCAGAGGTATACTTTAAACATGTTGACACATTTTACCCCTGTAGTTTGTAATTCCTCACTTTCTTTCACGATTAGGTTCGTATGATCCATGATTTATTCGTTTAAGGATATAAACATCATGTGGGGCTATTGTGAAGTATATTTATTCATTGTTGACACTTTGAACCCTTTCATTCATGTATTTTCTCTGTTTGTCAACTTTAGTCCCTCAAAATCAATCCTTTATATGTTTAAAGTCCAAGACACGTGTCGATATACTATTGGACATGAATTTTCGAGGTGTTACACTTAGGCTTTACGGTTTGTAAGCCTTATTGCGCGCCCACTGTTTTAAATAGCTTACGACCCGTAAGAAATAATAGCTTACAGTCCCTAAGCCATTTCCAGCAACAAATATTCTTCATATATTACGGTCTGTAAGCACATATGGCTTACGGTCCGTAAGAGTCACTTAGAGGCCAAAATAATTGCATGTTGACATAAATGGTCCCTCCACAACATTCTTCCATAATTTTTACATAATTGGTCCCTCTCGCAATACAACGTGGCATAAAATGAGAGTTATTTGGACACGTGTCATCATATCATTCGACACAAATTTCCGAGATGTTACACTTTTCTCTTTCCATTGACATCTTCTTTCACTTTTTCTCTTTAAATAATGTCAGATTTTCTATCCAAAAAAACAAAAATTAGACTTAATCCAAACTAAACTCGTCCAGGCTTATTCTTGCCTCCGTAAACACAACAACCACCAACACCGACAACATACACCACCACCCATCGTCTTCCACATGCACCATCGCAGCCGCCCTACCCACCTCCTTCTTGTCGCCGCCCTACGTAAGCTCAACCAGAGACAAATCTAGTATAAATTTATACGAATTCCAAACTTCATATTAACTTTCAAATAATTACAAAAGATATTCACCTAACTATATGATGTTTATGTCAAATCCGACTACTTTTTTAACGGCTAAAATCATACCAAATCCATCTTTAGCGGGTCTTGAACCCTTGACCTTAAGGGAAACAACACATTAACTCTAATGTCTTTACCAATTAGACCCAACCCCATACAATAACATAGATATATTTTTATCATTCAGTATTTTTAAAAGTGTTGATTATTACAAAAAATAGTGATTAAAGGTTTCAAAAAAGCCTATAAATGTATAATATTGTTGAATATAGTTAACAGAGGTAGAGTTAACAATTATATCCTTTTAGATTTAAATTTATTTTAATAAAATTATATTTTAAGCTATAGTTGTAATTTAATATCAACAATAATGATCAAGTTATTTGTCACTATTACATAAGACATTTACATATCTTATTTAGTTTACATTTAACCGGTGTAACGTAATCTGATAGGTTTGATATGTTTTAGTTATTAACAATAACAAATAGATAATTTAGAGCAATAGGTACTGGAATCTCTTGAACAATGCGACATGAATTCAATTTCAGTCAGTATCAATTTGGTTTGGTACAGTATCAACATTCATTGTAGCAAGTGAAAGAAAAACCATGGTAATTAAGTTGTTTAGCTTCATAGTATAAAAAATGTTGTCATAAAAAAAGTTTAATCCAACGTGAATACCTTGCTTACTAACGACGTGACCAAGAAATTGCACTTCATTAATCCAAAACTCACACTTAGAAAATTTAGCATACAAACGTTCACCACGTAGGAGTTCAAGCATCAAGCGTAAATGACGAGCATGATCAGCTCTAGTTTTAGAATAAATGAGGATATCATCAATGAAGACTATCACAAAACGATCCAAATAAGGTTTACAAACATGATTCATAAGATCCATGAACACCGCGGGTGCGTTGGTCAATCCGAAAGGCATGACCACGAACTCATAGTGCCCGTAATGAGTGCGAAAAGCGGTCTTGGGTACATCATCCTCGAGTACACTAAGCCGATGATAGCTAGAACGAAGATCGATTTTCGAGAAACAGGACGCGCCTTGTAGTTGGTCAAACAGATCATCGATACGAGGGAGAGGGTAGCGATTCTTAACGGTAACTTATTAAGTTCACGGTAGTCGATACACATACGGAACGAACCGTCTTTCTTCTTGATGAATAACACAGGAGCACCCCACCGGGGGGGGGGGTACTTGGACGAATGAATCCTTTGTGGAGAAGTTCTTGAAGTTGACTGGATAGTTCTTGCATCTCGGAAGGTGCAAGTCGATAAGGAGCCTTGGCGACAGGAGTCGCACCAGGTATGAGATCGATACAAAAGTCAACGGATCTGGGAGGAGGAAGACCGGGTAGATCTTCAGGAAAGACGTCAGGGAAATCACACACTACTGGAACATCACTTATGTTCTTCCCCTTGCCCTTTTGTTCCACCACGTGGGCCAAGAAGGCAAGGTTCGGTTTTCGTAAGCATCTGCTTGCCTGAGTGCATGACATCAACTTCAGTCCTCTAGAAGGTTGGTCTCCATAGACATGCAAAACATCGCCGGACGGAAGAGGCAAACGGACAAACTTCTCGTGACAAGCAATTTCGGCATGATTCTTACGCAACCGATCCATGCCGATAATGATATCAAAGCTGCCCAATTGCATGGGCATTAGATCAATAGTAAACACGTGGTCGTTAAGAGTCAAGGAGCAACCACTTAGAATAGAATCAACTAGAATTGACTTTCCATCGGAAATCTCCACCGAGAACGACTTAGGTAACTTAGAGCGTGCACAGTTTAACAAAGATTCAAATTCTACGAACACAAAGCTTCGGTCGGCACCAGTATCAAATAGTATCAAAGCATAAAGGTTATTCACAAGAAACGTACCATTAATGGCGTCATTGTCGTTACGAGCCTGATTAGCATTAAGATTGAACGCTCGTCCACGAGCGGCTGGCTGTTGATCCTGGTTTAGCTGAGGACACTGGTTGTGAAGGTGGGTAGTATCTCTACATTTATAGCATGCACGAACAGTGTTGACTGGCCTCGGATTCTATGGAGGAGCTGGGAGAGTTGGTAGGGCTGCCTGAGCTGGGGCTTGCTGAGCTTGTTGAGCTGGGTTAGCTTGACGGCAATAGGGGGTTGTGTGACCATAGCGATTGCAGTTGGTACACAAATGACATGCATAGTTAGCAGGATGATGAAAGTTACAAGTTTTACACTTGGGGTGAGGCCCAGTGTACTGCCTCCTTACTTCAGGAGCAGTAGGGTTCTGAATAGCAGCAGCAGGAGCAGGCTTAGCAGTAGGGTTTGCAGCAGGAACAATAGCATTGCATCCTGAACCCTGAGACTTTCGCCTCTTGTTCTTGCTACCACTAGGCTACTGGGTAACTTGATTCATTGTTTTCAAAGGGGCGGAGTTTCCGAACTGTTTATCACGTACGCGATTGTTGTTCAAACTTGCTGCCAGACGATAAACTTCTTCAATTGTTTTGAGCCTAGCTGCTTTAATCGAATCTCTCATAGCAGGAGGTAATCCATTGATGTACTTGGTTATTATGCGCTTAGGGGTAGAAACCAAGTGAGGAACAATCAAGCTGAGCTGCTTGAAACGAGTAGTATAAGCCAGATTATCATCACCAATCTGCTTCAAGTGCCAGAACTCTTCTTCGAGCTTCAGTTGTTCATGGGGATGGCATAATTCAAGCATCATCAATTCTCGCACCTTGGCCCATGGAAGAACATAGGCTTCTTCATTAGAACGGATGTTTCTCTCATTTGACCACCACTCCAGAGCTCTGCCTTGAAACATTCCCGTTGCACTCTTAGTCTTTAGGTGCCGGCACTCGCTGTTAATGAAGGTAACCTCGATGCTGTCAAACCATTCCAGCATAGCAGTCATCCCATCACTGCCCGTGAAAGACTTAGGGTTGCAAGAGACAAAGTGTTTGTAGCTGAACTTTGCAGGTTTCTCTTTCTCTGTCTTTGAGTCAACAGAAAAGGGCGGAGTGTTCGATCCCTGGATCTCAGAAACGATCTTTGGCACGACTCGAGCGATCTGGTCGGCCATGAAGGACATCATCTTTTTCTGAGACTTTTCCATGGATCTCTTGAGAGTGTCGGATAACTTAGGAGAAGACATCCTAAGATCCAACAAGAGGATCGTATAAGTCTAGATCACAAACTCTCACAACATAGATTCACACACGATAGATCAAAGACTCAAGATTCAACAAGATCCATATAGATTACAGATTTAGAATTCCAACAAGTTTCACATAGATTCAGGTAGATTCCGATAGATTCAACACCGCAAACCCACGACCTTCACATTGCATGTTGTACGAAGTTTGGCAACATGCCAGAAACGCTTATATATAGGAAGTACCAGCGGCGTATCCACCACGCTTCAGACACATCGCTTCCGCCTCGTACTCGGTGTCATGTTACGTGTCGCAATTGCCAAACATAACAACACACTCATCATCATCATCATACGCTGGTAGTTTAACCCAGTAGATTCACATAGATTTAACCCAATAGATTCACGTAGATTCCAATAGATTCACATAGATTCCAATAGATTCACATAGATTCCAATAGATTCACATAGATTCCAATAGATTCACGTAGATTAGAGTTAACAACCTCATCACAAAACAACGAAATTCCGCATGGCACGTGCTACGAAAGTTCGGCAACATGACGGAAGTGTCACACCCTGACTATTGCGGAAGCGTGGTTATTGGTGTGACTTCTTAATACCATAGCATTCAATCATAACAAATGCTATATGATAAAACCATAAGATATTCATCCATTGATTAAGTTTAAAAATAACACAACATAATTATCTGAAACGTTGACACCAAATTTAAGTTACAAACCATAACATGTTTTAATGAGTTCACGAAGACTCGACCACATAACTTAAACCAAACCCGAGCTTAGGACCATGTATCTCGTCCAGGAGTAAGATACATCTCCTAAACCCTACGACCTCGGATGACATCTTTTATTTATAACGCAGCTTGAAACACATGCATACACCTGCCAGATCCACTTAGTTTCCTGAAATACATGTAGTTTAAAAATATTAACAAAAGTTGTGCGAGTTCATGTGTTCGTGAGTATGTATAAAACCTTTGTAAATAGTGTAAGTATGAATGTCCCGGTATGATAGCAAACAAGGAAAAGATCACCAATGGTTTGCAAGGCCACTGATATGTGTGACGGTGTAGGAAGACTCAAACCTAGCAAAGTTGCACCGGGCTTCCGGCTGGAAGACATAGTCACCCTATGGGCCACCCTGGTCCTCATGGGTGTGGGCTCGCTACACCCAAATAGATCTATCACTCATGCCCCTCGGTCCTATAAGAGGATTGATGGCCTCAAGTATACGCCTACCCATTCACATGATCTATGGTTCTTTCCTAGGCTAACCATACCAAATGTAATGTATGTAATCCTTTTGTAACATGTATTTCACCCCCGAAGTAAATAAACAAAACAGTTTAAAGAAAAGGGGGACATGAACTCACTGGGTGTCCCGTTCCCCAAACACAGATCAACCCAGTCCCAATATTATAACTAGACGATCCCATCCCTAGTCATGAAAATCATTCACATTTAGATAATACGCATTTGTTTTGTAAAAACCGGTATATTTAGTATAATTCATTTGTAAACCATTTGAGTTCCTCGAAATCCATTCGTAACATGATTTAGAAATATGAGTTTTTGTTCGTTCATAAACTTGGTATGTTCTTGCAAAACGTGCTTTGTCTAAAACATGCAATCTTTGTTCATCGAAAATTTTGTATGTTTCTGCAGAACGTGCATGTCTTTCCACCCCGAAAACATTTACAAAAATGTAAAACCGTAAAAAGGTGGGGTTATGAACTCACAGTATTGCGTCTTCAGTACGGGCAACTCAAATCTCCTCAGCAAATACGACCACCTACAGTGTACTAACGTCTATTAGACGAACGGGTCGTGCCTTTGCTTAGTATTAATTTTTTTTATGTTACGTTTCTTATGTTCCCAATATTATTCCAAGTTATAATTACTTGTCAAAATAATTAATATTTCAACTTAAATTATATTTTGTTTTGGAATAATTGTTAAACAATATTTTTGTAACAATACTTCTCAAGTATTTATTTTCGTATTTCCTTCCCAAGGATGGGGGTATCTCATACATGTGTATTCGTATTTTTGTACTTATAGTTCCAAAATAATATATTTCCTAGTCTCACTTAGAAAATATATTTAAACTGATTTTTATCCAAAAATCATATATCTTCTAAATATTCCAAGAAAATATATTTTAACTTCCCAAAAATAATATTTTCCCTGTTGTCAAAGTATGATATAACTTGTAATAATAATATAAATCATACTTTCATTTCTTGTATCCAAAACATTATTTACCAAAAATATATTTGTAACGGTATTTTCCGAAATATTTTGTAAGTTACGTTCTTGCGTTTGATTTCACAACATTAAGTGTGTAACTCATATCTTTATTCCTTGTGATTTTTGGTAATATTTTGGATAGTAAATTTCATGGTATTTTGTTAAGTTATATTATTTTACCCTAAAATAATATAACCATTTCACAAAGTATACAAATATTCACACAAGTGTATTAATATGTATATATATTCTAAATATATATTTACCCATTTTTATTTATAAAAACCAACCTCCAATGTTTTTATTTTTGTTACAAAAATTATGGCAAAGTTTATATTGAAAACTTATGATCAAAATACACTTGTGAACATTTGTTAGAAAGTATTTCTTTAAGTGTTTATATTTTTAGAAAATTTTGTCATAGTTTCCCCTAAAAATGGAGGTGTCCATGCTATCAAAGCATATCATTTTCTTTTAAAAAATCATCATAAACAAGCAACAATCAATCTACACTTACCAAGTGCTAAAACAAAGCTATCTACATAATGATCATGAACTTGAGTTTTCATAAAAACTTGTAGTAACTTGGTAAAGTGTTTAGTGGGTTTAGTTACCCCTTTAAAGTGTGTCTACTTCCTTAAAAATCCCATTCTTGGAAGATTTAGTTGTTCACAACCTGTACACACATTTTACAAAAACGTTTCTTTATGAAATCTTCTTGCTTCTCTAGTGTTTCTACACTTGTTTTATCACCAAAAAATAGTGTATGCTTAAGTATGAACCAAGGTCTTCTAAAAATCATATTTTGAAGTTGGTTCTTTTAGAAAAACCATTCATAAATCTTAGATCTATAAGTTTATCAACTCACTTGATTATCATTTTTCAAGAAATCATTTTGTTTTCAAGTTCATGCTTACACATGAGGATGATCATCTCTTTTCATCACATAATCATCCTCTCACTTGCTAGATCATGTGTTTAATCACAATCTAGCAAGCTCCTTATGATGATCAACATCATAATCTCAAGAAAATAACAATCAAGTATCATTCATACACTAAACAACATAGTTTCATCCATATTTGATCATATGTTAAGCTTATGTTCAAGATTCAAGATTATGTTCTTTAGTGTTCTTGTGATTTACAACATAATACATCTTTTAATCAACTAAACATGAAGTAAATAAGGATCATGAGAGTCTTACAACTAGCACAAGGCTAGGGAAGAACACAAGAAATGGTGATGACAAAAGTGGAGGTTAATAGCAATTGATGGAGGTCCTTCAAGATCCACAAGCACCAAGCTTTCTTAATCACCTTCTTACACCTTGAAGTGAACTTGGAATGGATGAATGATGGATGAAAATGGTGGTGGTGGTGCTATGTTCGGCCGAGAGGGAGAGGAGGAGAGGGAGAGTTGTGGTGTTGAGAAGTGTTGATGATAATGGTTACTTATAATCCAATTTTTGAGTATTGTCCATTGGGTTATATGTTGGAATAGTACACTACATAATTGATGTGCGTTAGGTGTATATATAGGTTTAAGTATATTTTAAGACATTTTACACTTTTTTAGCCAAGTTTTAAATTTATAAAATACGATATTTACTAACACTAAACACACATATGGGCAAGTGCACCCATTGTGAGCGTAGTATAGTGTTGGTATGATACCGAGGTCGTCCAAGGACACAAGAGCTTTTAGTACCGGTTTATCCTCAACGTCTAATTAAATCAAAAGGTTAGAAAAATGTTTTAAACTAGAAAAATAAAAACTAACTAAAATGCTGAAAATAAAAATAAAAATAAAACAGATAGACAAGATGAATCACTTGGTTCCGACTCGTGTATAGTGTAACCTTTGATTATTTCCGCACTTTTGCACTTTTTAAGAGATTATCTTAGTTATTGTAGTAGGCCCCTCTTTTGAAGGTGACGTTACCCTCAACCCAGTAGTATGAGTCAGCAAGGATACAATCCTAAAGGGGCGGATTATTGAAAGATAATTAATTAAGTTATTAATGCATATTATGGTAGGCCCCTCTTTTGAAGGCGACGTTACCCTCGGCTAAGTAGTCTGAGTCAGCAGGGATACAGTCCTAAATAGCCGGGTTATTGTATTAATAGTAGCTTACATATGAGGGGTCAAAGAGTTTGGACTCCCGCCATCCAATACCGTTAAGTATTGAAGGAGGTCCTACTAAATTTGACCCAGGTCCTTACAGGATCTATACACTGAACAAGGCAAGACTTTTACCAAACCGTTCCCTTAACCCCCGACCAGGTAGCCAACATACCTCCATATAGACCGTGGAGATATGAATGGTGAAAATCTTTTATTTTATATAGACAGTAAAATAATGCCAAGATACCACGGACAAACGATAAGGAAAAATCACCTTCACCATAAGAAACTAGTTATTAAAGTCATTAATACAAAACCAAGTAAAAAGTGCGAAAAGATTAAAAAAAAAAGTATTACACTAGACACTTTGTCTTCACCAAGTGATGTAAGAGACTTAGGCAAACATGGCCTTGATTGTCAAGAACTCTTACGATCAATCTTGGATCCCGAGACGACTCACACACTCTATGATGGACAATGGATGATGGTGGTGGATGATGGTGTTATGGTGGTGGTGGGTGGTGGGTGAAGTGTGAGAGAGGTGGTGTGCCAAGGGATGGTTTGAGCTTGAGCTAAGCACTCCTATTTATAGGATGAACAGAAGCTCGGGCACGACCCCCGTGTACTACATTCCATTCTTCTATCTCTCTTGGGAGAAGGGAGGCGGCTTCATGTTCCTCAACATCTTGTGGAGGGGGAGTGACACCAATCGGAACCCCTTGTGGTATGTCTCGAGGGGGCTCCAGATGTAAGGCGTACCATTCGGCTGGAATGATGACTTCCGGTACTACATTCCATGCCCTTTGGGTGATAATCGGCACCAAAGGAGGAGAGGCGAGAATGTTCAACCTTTGGTGCAAAAGGTTGACTTCCCGGAGACATCCTTCTAGTCCCACCGTTAGATGATTAATACGGTCGACCAATGCTTCTTCCACCCCCGTTATCTCATCAATGGCCTCTCTTAGAGCGTAAACATAGTTTACAAGAGAATCCTCAACCGTTGACGATCTTCTCCCCTGCCGGTTGTTTCTGGAATGCGACGAAGAGTTTCCGCTTGTTCTGTTTGCCATTCTAAGAAAACATACCGAAAAGAGTTCAATTTTATGGGACCAGTACCTCGGACACGGCCCCGTGTTCAACGAACACGGCCCCATGTTCAGATATCTGCAGGATTTAGGAACAAGGAATCTTGGGGTTTTAAATTGTTTTCATGATTTTTAAAGCATTTTTGAACAGAAACAACTTAAAACATTGTTGTAAAATTTATTCTTAACAAGATTCCATTAACAAAAATCTAACAAACATCTCAATAAAGCTTGAAATTATGGAAGTTTCAAGCTTTAATGGAAGTATAAGGAAAGAAAAATTGAAGAAGATGACAGTGGATAAAAGAGGAAAGGATAAGAAGGTAATTGAGAAACTTCTTTTAGAAAATACCTAGGATGGTATGTGAGAATATTCCCCAAATCTCTGTCCCTGGAATGGTTCAAATGTGCAGGATTCTTGGCTGCATTTATAGAAAACGACAGTACGTTGCACACGGCCCCGTGTCGGTTGGACACGGCCCCGTGTGCAGACAGAATCCTGACACAATTTTGTCTGTATTCTGATGAAATCAGAAGGGAATCTTTGGGTGGACACTGGGGCGTGTTGACCTGGACACGGCCCCGTGTCTAGAAGCTGTCTTATGGATTTCGTCTATTTTCAAGGAACTTTTCTGGATCGGGTGGTTCCTTACTAGATGGAACAACCCCAAAGTGCCTAAGATACCTTAATTGATCTAGATTAAGACGAGAATGCAAGAGGTTGTCGGTGAGGGTGATTCCTATGCTATATGTAGGTGGACAAGTCCAACCCTTTTCCGGGCTCTCGTTAAAGAAGGTGTATGTCGAATAGCTCAGGTCTATGTATGCATCAAACGAAGTTGATGGGGAGTCCTTCACGGCACAATCGACACATGGACAACTATCACTCAAGTCCTTACTAGAGTTAGAAGTATCGTTGGAAACAACGAGGTTGTTTGAATGCGAGCCCAACCCTTCCTCTGGTTATCACCTTAAGATAAATTATTGAAATCTATCCTAAGTTCTTTTAACCAATTAAGAATTAGATCTTCTAATTGAAATAATTCCTCAAGAAGCATTTCTCCTAGAAAATCTGATTGAGAGCATTCGAGGGAGAGATAGGGATTATTTTTACTTTCGCCCCTTTTAAGGATACAGGAAAACGATGGGTCTATATAGTGGGGCTTATAATTTAGAAAATAACATTCTAATTCCTTATGGGAACCACCACATATTTGACACCACGTACCATAAGAGTGCCGAAAGTAAAAAGTATCAGTATCACTCATGTTTGTGTCAGAAATTACCAACCGTCGGGATCTTACGGTTTTGTTTTCAGTAACCGAATCTTGGGCACGGGGCGTGTTGAGTGGGCACGGCCCCGTGTTCAGCTTACTGTCTGACTTAAAACAAAATTGCCAGTTCCAATGATTGGGCACGGGGCGTGTTCAGCAGGCACGGCCCGTGCTGAGTTCTGCAGAAGCTGAAAAACTAAGAAAAATCCTAAAGAAAAAAAAATGATTAGGCCGTTGATTCCTAACTTTCTTAAAATCCTTGTGTCCCCGGCAACGGCGCCAAAAACTTGATGTGCGTTAGGTGTATATATAGGTTTAAGTATATTTTAAGCCCTTTTACACTTTTTTAGCCAAGTTTTAAATTTATAAAACACGATATTTACTAACACTAAACACACATATGGGCAAGTGCACCCATCGTGAGCGTAGTATAGTGTTGGTAAGATACCGAGGTCGTCCAAGGACACAAGAGCTTTTAGTACCGGTTTATCCTCAACGTCTAATCAAATAAAAAAGTTAGAAAAAGGTTTTAAACTAGAAAAATAAAAACTAACTAAAATGCTGAAAATAAAAATAAAACAGATAGACAAGATGAATCACTTGGTTCCGACTCGTATATAGTGTAACCTTTGATTATTTCCGCACTTTTGCACTTTTTAAGAGATTATCTTAGTTATTGTAGTAGGCCCCTCTTTTGAAGGTGACGTTACCCTCAACCCAGTAGTTTGAGTCAGCAAGGATACAATCCTAAAGGGTCGGATTATTGAAAGATAATTAATTAAGTTATTAATGCATATTATGGTGGGCCCCTCTTTTGAAGGCGACGTTACCCTCGGCTAAGTAGTCTGAGTCAGCAGGGATATAGTCCTAAATAGCCGGGTTATTGTATTAATAGTAGCTTACATATGAGGGGGTCAAAGAGTTTACCCCCGCCATCCAATACCGTTAAGTATTGAAGGAGGTCCTACTAAATTTGACCCAGGTCCTTACAGGATCTATACACTGAACAAGGCAAGACTTTTACCAAACCGTTCCCTTAACCCCCGACCAGGTAGCCAACATACCTCCATATAGACCATGGAGATATGAATGGTGAAAATCTTTTATTTTATATAGACAGTAAAATAATGCCAAGACACCACGGACAAACGATAAGGAAAAATCACCTTCAACATAAGAAACTAGTTATTAAAGTCATTAATACAAAACCAAGTAAAAAGTGCGAAAAGATTAAAAATAAAAAGTATTACACTAGACACTTTGTCTTCACCAAGTGATGTAAGAGACTTAGGCAAACATGGCCTTGATTGTCAAGAACTCTTACGATCAATCTTGGATCCCGAGACGACTCACACACTCTATGATGGACAATGGATGATGGTGGTGGATGATGGTGTTATAGTGGTGGTGGGTGGTGGGTGAAGTGGGAGAGAGGTGGTGTGCCAAGGGATGGTTTGAGCTTGAGCCAAGCACTCCTATTTATAGGCTGAACAGAAGCTCGGGCACGGCCCCGTGTCCACATCCTTATCTTTCTTCATTTATTGCAACTTGTCTGTATTAGTTGACCACGCCCCCGTGTCCGCTGAGCACGACCCCGTGTGCAAAAGCATATCTGTACTATCAAGATTTGCCTGGATTTTGCGAATCTTATAGTTGACCGCGGCCCCGTGCCCGCTGAGCATGGCCCCATGGTGGGCAATGGAAGCTTCTACCACTTTGTCTTTTCTGCTGACACTTGGGCACGCCCCCGTGCTCACTGAGCACGGGGCGTGTTCAGTCTTCTGTCTTCTTGTTTTGCTTAGGAAGATGCTGTCGTGGGGTCGGGCATGTCACGTTTGTTCCTTTTCTTGTATTTATGTTAGATTTTGCTGTCTTTTTGCTTCTTTTGTTAATTTGAGCTCATATAATCCTGAAAATACAAAAGGAAGACAAAAGCACACTTTTTCCAACATTAGTACTAAAAAAAAGTTAGTTTTATGCCACAATTGATGTAATTTATATGTTTCATTTTGCACACATCAATAATCTACTCCTAAATCCCTTGAGATTATGCAAGCTCCATCAAGATTGTGGAGATCAAGGGTGGGCCACCCTTGATGACCGTAAATATGAAGGGGGGGGGGGGGGTTCTAAGTGTAAGTTTAAATGATAAATTAGATAATTAGTTGAAAACTAAGTGTATTAGTTTAGGTGTTATGCATAAGGTATGCTATATAGTGTGTTAAGGTGTTCGGGGATCATAACTAGCAAAGAAATAATAAAACAATGCTTCTAGTATAATTTTGGTGTTTCGGGTAGTGTCCGGTTGTTTGGTTAGATACCGGTTCGTTAAAGTATCAAACTATTCCGTTTAATGACTTTTAAGTACCCTTTTGTGGCACTTTTAATTCTCGACACTTAAGAAAGCATTCAGGACCATTTTGCCATATTTTTGCATGTTACTAGCATATTAAAATGCTGATTTTTGCTGATTAATGCAGAATTATGCACTTTAAGTGGGTTTTAGGCACTTTCCGGCACTTAAACTATCACCTAGTTAAGCAGTTTTATGATCCTTACTTCCCTACACACCATACTAGTGTAGTACTTGGTCTCTGGCTCATACTGGGCCTTAAAACACTGTCTGTCTATGTACTGAACTCCGTCAGCATTTTTCTGAGTTATCCGCTAACTGTGCTAGCTGTGCTTTGTGCATCGTTTATGTCACTAAGTGTTTGTATGTAGTAATGACGTGACAATATGAAATGTGATGCACATGTAAGTATGATACAGTAATAAAAAAGCAGTCAAGTATAATTCATCACAGTCATTAAGCACTAATCAAAACTAATTAATTGTACGGATACCTGTATTTTTTACGGTTGTCACATTCTCCCCCTGTTAAGAAAATTTCGTCCCGAAATTTTAGTTTTGCTACTAGATGCAGGGGTCTTGGGGAACAAATGTGGGTATTTTGCTTTCTTGCGATCCTCGCGCTCCCAAGTGAATTATGGGCCGTGTCACGCGTTCCAATGAACCTTGACGAGTTTAACACTACTCCTGCGTGTCTTGTTAACCTTCCAATCAGTAACCTCAACAGGTTCTTCAGTAAAGTGGAGTGTGTCATCAATGTGGACTTCGTCGGCAGGAATGACAACTGTTTCTTGAGTTGGACTCTTTTTCAGGTTAGATACATGAAATGTTTCATGAACGCCATTCAGTTCTGTGGTAAATCCAACTTGTAAGCTACAAGACCAATCCTCTCCAGGATTTTGAATGGTCCAATGTATCTTGGGTTCAACTTCCCACGCTTCCCAAAGCATGCTACACCCTTCCAGGGTGAAACCTTTAACAAAACCATATCTCCTACCTCAAACTCTAGAGGTTTCCTCCTTCGGTCCGCGTAACTCTTTTGTCGATCACGATCCGCCTTGATGCGCTCTCGGATCTGTATAATCTTATCGGTCATCTCTTGAACCAATTCAGGACCAACAAGCTGTCTATCACCCGCGTCTGCCCAGCATAACGGTGATCGACACTTGCGTCCATAGAGAGCCTCAAATGGTGCAGCTTGGATGCTCGCATGGTAGCTGTTGTTGTACGAGAATTCTACCAAGGGTAAGTGAGTGTCCCAACTACCACCCAAATCCATTACGCAAGCTCGTAACATATCTTCCAACGTTTGAATCGTTCGCTCGCTCTGGCCATCTGTCTGCGAAAGGAATGCAGTACTCAGATTCAACTGAGAACCAAAGGCTTCTTGGAAGGATTGCCAGATCCTTGACACAAACCTTCCGTATCTATCAGAAATAATCGAGAGAGGCACTCCATGCCATGCAACTATCTCTCTGAGGTATAGCTCAGCAAGCTTGCTAGTGTTGTCTTTCTCCTTGATTGGCAAAAAGTGCGCAGATTTGGTCAGACGGTCCACGATTACCCAAATCGTATCGTGACCTCTGGGTGTCCTTGGTAACTTCGTTATAAAGTCCATTGAGATCTGCTTCCATTTCCACATGGGTATTTCAGATTGTTGCAGAAGACCTTAAGGCTTCTGATATTCGGCCTTTACCTTGGCACAAGTTAAGCATTTGCCAACATACGTTGCAACATCGCCTTTCAATCTCGGCCACCAATAAAAATCCTTTAAATCTTGTTACATTTTATCCGATCCTGGATAGATCGAGTACCGTGCCTTGTGGGCTTCATAAAAAATAACGTCTCGTAGACCACCGAAGAGAGGAACCCAAATTCGTTTCATGAAGCACAACGTTCCTTCATCATTGGGTACTAGCTGCTTCTCCATCCCACGGAGATATTCATTCTCAAGATTCTCTTCCTTAAGAGCTTCTCTCTGTGCGGCACGAATGCGCAATGAGAGGTCCGTTTGAATAATCATTTCCAAAGCTCGAACCCTTATAGGCTTGATTCTTTCTTTCCGACTCAAGGCATCGGCGACCACATTCGCCTTCCCTGGGTGATACTTGATTTCACAATCATAATCATTTAACAACTCTACCCATCGTCTTTGTCTCATGTTAAGCTCTTTCTGATTGAATATATGCTGTAAGCTCTTGTGATCAGTAAAGATTGTGCATCGCGTGCCATACAAGTAATGTCGCCAGATCTTTAATGCAAACACCACCGCGCCTAACTCCAAGTCATGTGTGGTGTAATTATTCTCATGGATCTTCAACTGGCGCGAAGCATAAGCTATAACCTTCTGTCGCTGCATCAGCACGCAGCCTAAACCTTGACGCGAGGTGTCGCAATATACCACGAAGTCGTCAGTGCCTTAGGGTAGGGATAAGATGGGTGCATCGCAAGGCTTGTTTTTCAACAACTGAAATGCTTCTTCTTGCTTGTCTCCCCATTCATACTTCTTATCTTTCTGTGTAAGGGAGGTCAATGGTTGTGCGATCTTCGAGAAATCCTCAATAAATCTGCGGTAATACCCAGCCAAACCTAAGAATTGTCGAATCTCAGTTGGCGTTTTCGGAGTCTCCCAATTTTTGATCACTTCGATCTTTGTGGGATCCACATGAATTCCATTTCCATTAACCACGTGACCAAGGAACTGAACCTCACGCAACCTGAACTCGCACTTCGAGAACTTTGCATACAATTTCTCTCCCTTGTAGTTGATCGAACAGGTTATCAATCCTTGGCAAAGGATACCGATTCTTAGTGGTCAATTTTTTTAGCTCTCGGTAGTCGATAAACATGCGGAAATTACCATCTTTCTTCTTAACGAACAAAACTGGAGCTCCCCAAGGCGAGAAGCTTGGTCTGATAAATCCCTTATCCAATAGCTCCTGAAGTTGCGTTGACAGCTCTTGCATTTCTGAAGGCGCAAGTCGATAAGGTGCTTTAGCCACAGGCGCAGCACCTAGAACTAGGTCAATGTGGAACTCGACTTGTCGCTGTGGCGGCAATCCTGGCAAGTCTCCGGGGAAGACTTCAGGATATTCCTTCACGACTGGAATATCTTCCAACTTTGGCTCAGCGGCTTCTTTATCCACAATGTGTGCCAGGAAGGCAACACATCCTTTCTGCAAACACTTTCGAGCCTTCAAACAACTGATGATTCTTAGGGGCGTATCGTGCTTCTCTCCAAGTACCACAACCATTTCTCCATTCGCCATCGGAATGCGAATGGCCTTCTCGTGACATACAATCTCTGCTCGGTTGCTTGACAACCAATCCATCCCTACCACCACGTCGAAGCTTCCTAACTCAACTGGCAGCTGATCAAGTGTAAACTCGTGCTCCCCAAGCTCTATTACGCAACCCCTGATGACTTCATTTGCTTCTACTAGCTTTCCATTGGCTAGTTCTATCGAATACGGAATGTCTAGCTTACTGGTTACCAACCCAAGTATATTCTTAAATTCTAGCGATACAAAACTATAATCAGCACCGGTATCAAACAGTACAGATGCAAAGCGTTGGTTGATAGGGAACGTACCAGTAACTACATTTGGATCTTGGCGAGCTTCCCTCGCACCGATGTTGAAAACCCTTCCATGAGCTTGATTAAGCTTTGGGCACTCTCTCTTGAAATGCCCCACGTCTCCACAATTAAAACAACCTGGTCCTCGACCATTACCGTTCCCATTACCACCTTGATTGTTATTCGCTCCACGGTTTCCATTACCAGCTTGATTCCCAAAATTACCACGATTTCCGTTACCACCATTTCCTCCTTGAGGGCGGTTTCCATATCCATTTCCACCACGGTTGTTGTTGCCATAACCTCTCTGACCATTGTTACCACACCCAGTACCAACCCAACATATCTCCTTCGAGTGACCAACTCTTCCACAAGACTCGCATCTTCCAGCTTGGCACCGTCCATTGTGATGCAACTGACACGCATAGCATTTGGGCAAAGTGCCCATGTACCCTTTTCCTTTGTTTTCAACACCAGATTTGGCCCTGGCTGGTGCATTTGCCTCTTCCTTCTTGTTAGCACTGCTGGTACCTTTCTTGAAGTTTGAGAACTTCCTTTTGTTCTCACCCGATGACTCAACGTGAGTCTCTTTCTTCTTCTGGTCAGAGATCAAAATAACCTGATTGCTTCTTCAGTTAGTGCCACACTCAGGTCAATAGCCTCGGTGATCGTAGCAGGTTTTGACGTCGTCACCATACTCATAATCTGAGGTGCCAACCCCCAAATGAAACGCTCAATGCGCTTGAATTCCAGACTAACCATGTATGGTACCACGTGAGATAGATCGTGAAATCTCTGCACATACTCCGCAATTTTGGGGCCATCCATCTTGAGGTTCCAAAACTCTGTTTCCAATTTTTGAATTTCGGCCCTAGAGCAATACTTTTTACGCATGAGTTCCTTCATTTCATTCCAAGTTAAAGCGTATGTTGCTGCCTCTCACAGAGTCTGAACTTGGAGATTCCACCATGAAAGCACTTCGTCTAAGAACAATCCGGAGATGTAGGTGACTTGATGTTCCGGTGCACATTTACTAATTCTTATCACTGAATCGGTCTTCTCCGTCCATCTAACAAAGGCCACAGCACCCCCGGTGCCGTCGAAATTTAGCGGTTTACAGTCTAAAAACTGCTTATAGGTACAGCCTGTACAAGTAACGTCATTCACAGAAAGCATTAGCAAACGCACATGGAATATCCAAATGTAACGTAATGTGTCTCAAGCGACTTAAACATTACCATGGGGTGGGTTGTTTCTCGAGGTACCCCCGCTAGTTTCAGCGTGTGAGGCCTCGTGCTCTGCTATCGCTCGTGAAATCCATTCTTGTAACTCGGCCTCAGTAGTGGGCAATCGAGTTTCCCTTCGTGGAGGCATCTTCTAATAGAAGTTTGTATAGGTCAGGTCTTATGCATATAAGTATGTAGTATGCGTATGTAATAACATTTATCAATGCAAGTAAACACATAACATCCCATGTCATAACACAAACAAGTAATTCAACAATGTATGTAATGAGAATGTTGCGATTGAGCTTTCATATATCAATGTTCATAATTACAGTTTTACAAGTTCATCAAATGTATCATATCACAACCAAAAAGGACTACAGGGTCACATCACCCTTGCCTAAACTATCCATCAAACTAAAACAATCAAAAGTCAAAAGAAATGTGGTCTTCAAAAAGCTGTGCAATCTGGGCTCAATAGCTGCACTCTCACCAAAAGTATGCTACCTGCATAAAACCAAAAACTGCTATGCTGATGGTGGAGGAGGATGAGGTGGAGGAACGAATAGCAAATTACGCAGACGCGCTGGCTCCTCCTCGAGGGCATGAACGATACGCAACAGATAGCTAACCTGCTGCTCCATAGTAAGGAAACGAACATCAAAGTCTAGGTATGGCAGGAGAGGAGCGGGTGGTGTCGCGAATGGTGACTGACAAGTGCAAGGTGGAGGACGCGGAATCCTCTCAAGATCCATGACTCTGCGACACAACATCTCCTGCTGGAGCTGTAAGGACAAAAACAGATCATCTCTCGTATATCCAGTGTAATGGAAGGGATGATATGGATCAGAAACAGGCATCGTGTTGGGCGGAAACCAAATCAGTGGCTCGCCCAATGGTGCAGTAGCAGAAGGTGCAGTATGTGTAGCAGGTGCAAATGGAGGCATGAAAGGAAAGGCTGCTGACACAGGTGGTATGTGACTGGGCTGCTGACTCGATGGATCTTCCCCTGGACGGGGAGGAGGGATATCCTGTAGGAACGTGACCGGTAGATCAGTGCGGTGAATGTCAGACACATGTGAGTGAAACGGGGCGATATCAGCTGGTGCATGTGTAGGTGCAGGTGGGGGAGTAACAGGTCTAACAAAAAGAGGCAAGTCATCGTCGTCCTTTATCCACCCATTGCGGGTGAATGCATAACGGGGATCTATCTGGGCTGCAAAAGGAACATGATCAACAGGTGCATGGACCGGGTCAGGTAAAGGGTCAGGTAACAGTGGTGCAATAACTGGAATGTCAACAGGGTCATGCTCTGGTAGAGGATCATGGGCAGGTATGGGCTCGGGTGCAATCAAAGGCTCAGGGTCAGCTGGTGCAAGCTCAAGATCAGCGGGTATATCAAAGAGCTGATCGTCAGGAATGACAGGTGGCTCAAAAGGCTGATCATCAGGGACAAACTCAATCTCATGCTCAGGATCGAAGTCGCGTGGAAAGACAGGATCAAACTCTTCATCAAACTCGAAGTCCTGTGGTGGAACAAGTGCGGCAGACATAGCTGTGTCAGAATCAGAATCTGTGGGATATCGCTGTAATCCCAGTGCGTGTAGAGTAGTAGATGACACAGACTCAAATGAATCAGGACCAGAATGGTCAGAAGGAGCCTCAACATCAAGAATCTCATCATGTGGAACAGCAACGACATCACCGACTGGAACTCCATCATCCTGGCACCCTCATGGGGACCCTCAATAAAAAGATCAATGTCGTCGTCAGACATGGCATTAAGAGGTAGATCCTCAAGAGGAAATGCAGCAAGAGGAAAAGGAGCAGAGATCTGAACAAGAAGTAGATCCTCACCAGGAAGACCTTCAGCTAGCGGTATATCATCACCAAAATTTGGTAAAGCAAACGGCTGGAAATCATCATCATCGCTACTTGTAGTGTCAGATGTAAAAACCTCATCCTCTGGGATGATCTTATCATCAGAAACTATGGCCATAGGGTCTACGGTATCTGATACTCCACTATCAGAAAAGGACATGGTGTCTGTAATAAAATAATCACAACATATGCACATATATCAACAATCCTCAAATGAGCATGTAAGTAGTAACAATGTAAGCATGTATGCATCCTAGTCTTCCCAAGACTATCCCACCCAGC
Organism: Helianthus tuberosus; assembly: GCA_030545235.1. Lineage (NCBI taxonomy): Eukaryota > Viridiplantae > Streptophyta > Magnoliopsida > Asterales > Asteraceae > Helianthus > Helianthus tuberosus. Next base: position 120,411,564 of record CM060403.1, read on the forward strand.
CTCTCAGACTGAACTACTTAGTCTCTCAGACTAAACCTCCCAGTTTCTCAAACTGGACTACCCAGCCTCTCAGGCTAAACCTCCAAGTCTCTCAGACTGCCCCAACTAGTCTCTCAGACTACCCAGTCTCTCAGACTGAACTACCCAGTTAGTCTCTCAGACTAACTCCTCAGTCTCTCAGACTGAATTACCCAGCTAGTCTCTCAGACTAACTCCCCAGTCTCTCAGATTGCACTACCCAGCTAGTCTCTTAGACTAACTCTCCAGTCTTTCAGACTGAAATATAAATGAATTCCTTGAAATGTATTTTGTGTCTTTCATTTGGAAAAATATTTGTTTCATGGATCTGGACATTTTGTGCATGCAATGAAAACATGTTTGTGAAAACGTTTTCGTGAGAGCCCTAATGATCGTAGTCTAGACTCGAGAAAGAATCATAGTTCGCTACGATCGAAGCTCTGATACCAAGCTGTCACACCCTGACTATTGCGGAAGCGTGGTTATTGGTGTGACTTCTTAATACCATAGCATTCAATCATAACAAATGCTATATGATAAAACCATAAGATATTCATCCATTGATTAAGTTTAAAAATAACACAACATAATTGTCTAAACGTTGACACCAAATTTAAGTTACAAACCATAACATGTTTTAATGAGTTCACGAAGACTCAACCACATAACTTAAACCAAAACCGAGCTTAGGACCATGTATCTCGTCCAGGAGTAAGATACATCTCCTAAACCCTACGATCTCGGATGACATCTTTTATTTATAACGCAGCTTGAAACACATGCATACACCAGCCAGATCTACTTAGTTTCCTGAAACACATGTAGTTTAAAAATATCAACAAAAGTTGAGTGATTTCATGTGTTCGTGAGTATGTATAAAACCTTTGTAAACAGTGTAAGTATGAATGTCCCGGTATGATAGCAAACAAGGAAAAGATCACCAATGGTTTGCAAGGCCACTGATATGTGTGACGGTGTAGGAAGACTCAAACCTAGCAAAGTTGCACTGGGCTTCCGGCTGGAAGACATAGTCACCCTATGGGCCACCCTGGTCCTCATGGGTGTGGGCTCACTACACCCAAATAGATTTATCACTCATGCCCCTCGGTCCTACAAGAGGATTGATGGCCTCAAGTATACGCCTACCCATTCACATGATCTATGGTTCTTTCCTAGGCTAACCATACCAAATGTAATGTATGTAATCCTTTTGTAACATGTATTTCACCCCCGAAGTAAATAAACAAAACAGTTTAAAGAAAAGGGGGACATGAACTCACTGGGTGTCCCATTCCCCAAACGCAGATCAACCAAGTCCGAATATTATAACTAGACGATCCCATCCCTAGTCATGAAAATCATTCACATTTCGATAATACGCATTTATTTTGTAAAAACCGGTATATTTAGTATGATTCATTTGTAAACCATTTGAGTTCCTCGAAATCCATTCGTAACATGATTTAGAAATATGAGTTTTCGTTCGTTCATAAACTTGGTATGTTCTTGCAAAACGTGCTTTGTCTAAAACATGCAATCTTTGTTCATCGAAAATTTTGTATGTTTCTGCAAAACGTGCATGTCTTTCCACCCCGAAAACATTTAAAAAAATGTAAAACCATAAAAAGGTGGAGTTATGAACTCACAGTATTGCGTCTTCGGTACGGGCAACTCAAATCTCCTCAGCAAATACGACTACCTATAGTGTACTAACGTCTATTAGACGAACGGGTCATGCCTTTGCTTAGTGTTAATGTTTTTGAGTTACGTTTCTTATGTTCCCAATATTATTCCAAGTTATAATTACTTGTCAAAATAATTAATATTTCAACTTAAATTATATTTAGTTTTGGAATAATTGCTAAACAATATTTTTCTAACAATACTTCTCAAGTATTTATTTTCGTATTTCCTTCCCAAGGATGGGGGTATCTCATACATATGTATTCGTATTTTTGTACTTATAGTTCCAAAATAATATATTTTCTAGTCTCACTTATAAAATATATTTAAACTGATTTTTATCCAAAAATAATGTATTGTCCAGAAAATATATATTTTTCCCAAAAATCATATATCTTCTAAATATTCCAAGAAAATATATTTTAACTTCCCAAAAATAATATTTTCCCTTTTGTCAAAGTATGATATAACTTGTAATAATAATATAAATCATACTTTCATTTCTTGAATCCAAAACATTATTTACCAAAAATATATTTGTAACGGTATTTTCCGGAATATTTTGTAAGTTACGTTCTTGCGTTTGATTTCACAACATTAAGTGTGTAACTCATATCTTTATTCCTTGTGATTTTTGGTAATATTTTGGATAGTAAATTTCATGGTATTTTGTTAAGTTATATTATTTTACCCTAAAATAATATAACCATTTCACAAAGTATACAAATATTCACACAAGTGTCTTAATATGTATATATATTCTAAATATATATTTACCCATTTTTATTTATAAAAATCAACCTCCAATGTTTGTATTTTTGTTACAAAAATTATGGCAAAGTTTATATTGAAAACTTATGATCAAAATACACTTGTGAACATTTGTTAGAAAGTATTTCTTTAAGTGTTTATATTTTTAGAAAATTTTGCCATAGTTTCCCCTAAAAATGGAGGTGTCCATGCTATCAAAGCATATCATTTTCTTTTCAAAAATCATCATAAACAAGCAACAATCAATCTACACTTACCAAGTGCTAAAACAAAGCTATCTACATAATGATCATGAACTTGAGTTTTCATAAAAACTTGTAGTAACTTGGTAAAGTGTTTAGTGGGTTTAGTTACCCCTTTAAAGTGTGTCTACTTCCTTAAAAATCCCATTCTTGGAAGATTTAGGTGTTCAGAACTTGTAAACACATTTTACAAAAATGTTTCTTTATGAAATCTTCTTGCTTCTCTAGTGTTTCTACACTTGTTTTATCACCAAAAATAGTGTATGTTTAAGTATGAACCAAGGTCTTCTAAAAATCATATTTTGAACTTGGTTCTTTTAGAAAAACCATTCATAAATCTTAGATCTATAAGTTTATCAACTCACTTGATTATCATTTTTCAAGAAATCATTTTGTTTTCAAGTTCATGCTTACACATGAGGATGATCATCTCTTTTCATCACATAATCATCCTCTCACTTGCTAGATCATGTGTTTAATCACAATCTAGCAAGCTCTTTATGATGATCAACATCATAATCTCAAGAAAATAACAATCAAGTATCATTCATACACTAAACAACATAGTTTCATCCATATTTGATCATATGTTAAGCTTATGTTCAAGATTCAAGATTATGTTCTTTAGTGTTCTTGTGATTTACAACATAATACATCTTTTAATCAACTAAACATGAAGTAAATAAGGATCATGAGAGTCTTACAACTAGCACAAGGCTAGGGAAGAACACAAGAAATGGTGATGACAAAAGTGGAGGATAATAGCAATTGATGGAGGTCCTTCAAGATCCACAAGCACCAAGCTTTCTTAATCACATTCTTACACCTTGAAGTGAACTTGGAATGGATGAATGATGGATGAAAATGGTGGTGGTGGTGGTGGTGCTATTTTCGGCCGAGAGGGAGAGTTGTGGTGTTGAGAAGTGTTGATGATAATGGTTACTTATAATCAAATTTTGAGTATTGTCCATTGGGTTATATGTTGGAATAGTACACTACATAATCTACTCTTAAATCCCTTGAGATTATGCAAGATCCATCAAGATTGTGGAGATCAAGGGTGGGCCACCCTTGATGACCGTAAATATGAAGGGGGGGGGGGGGTCTAAGTCTAAGTTTAAATGATATATTAGATAATTAGTTGAAAACTAAGTGTATTAGTTTAGGTGTTATGCATAAGGTATGTTATATAGTGTGTTAAGGTGTTCGGGGATTATAACTAGCCAAGAAATAAAAAAAACAATGCTTCTAGTATAATTTTGGTGTTTCGGGTAGTGTCCGGTTGTTTGGTTAGATACCGGTTCGTTAAAGTGTCAAACTATTCCGTTTAATGACTTTTAAGTACCCTTTTGTGACACTTTTAATTCCCGATACTTAGGAAAGCATTCAGGACCATTTTGCCATATTTTTGCATGTTACTAGCATATTAAAATGTTGATTTTTGCTGATTAATGCAGAATTCTGCACTTTAAGTGGGTTTTAGGCACTTTCCGGCACTTAAACTATCACCTAGTGAAGCAGTTTTATGATCCTTACTTCCCTACACACCATACTAGTGTAGTACTTGGTCTCCGGCTCATACTGGGCCTTAAAACACTGTCTGTCTATGTACTGAACTCCGTTAGCATTTTTCTGAGTTATCCGCTAACTGTGCTAGCTATGCTTTGTGCATCGTTTATGTCACTAAGTGTTTGTATGTAGTAATGATGTGACAGTATGAAATGTGATGCACATGTAAGTATGATACAGTAATCAGAAAGCAGTCAAGTATAATTCAGCACAGTCATTAAGCACTAATCAAAATTAATTGATTGTATGGATACCTGTATTTTTTACGGTTGTCACAGGAAGCACTTATATATAGGAAGTACCAGCGGCGTATCCATCATGCTTCAATCATGCCACGTCCGTCTCGTCATCGGTGCCGTGCTTCGTTACCCATAACATTAGATTCCATCACATCTCACATGGATTTCACATAGACTAACCAAGTAGATTCAACAACATAGATTAATCCATTAGATTCAACAACTTCAACCCGAGTCCACAAAACTACGAACTTCACTTAGCGCATGGTACGAAGCTTCGGCAGCATGCCAAAAACACTTATATATAGGAAGTACCAGCGGCGTATCCACCATGTTTCGGATATGCCACGTCCGCATCGTCTTCGACGCTAGGCTACGTTTCGTATTTTGTTTCTCAAAACAACACATACATACTTAGATTACACATGGAATACACATAGATTTCTCATAGATTCCTTGTAGGTTACGCAAGTAGTTTCCCATAGCTTAGATTTCAACCATTTCATCACCGGTCTGCAAAGCACTAAGTTTCGCATGGCACGTGGTACGAAAGTTGGTAACATGCCTGAAACACTTATATATAGGAAGTACCAGCGGCGTATCCACCATGTTTCAGACACGTCACTTTTGTCTCGTATTTCTATGCCATGTTCCGTTTAGTGTTCTACAACCACAATAACACATAGATTCACCAGACAGTTTCACATAGTATCTTAGTCGATCAGGATTCCCACATAGATTAGCATAATGAACAAAGCTTCATAAATTTAGCTTGATTCTGATATTAGAATTAGTGTTTTAGATTGCGGACGTACATGCGAATTGTGTAAAAAGTCTCAAAATAGACGAGGAATCAAAATAGACGAGGAATCAAGTTTAAATCCATACATAAAATTGAGATAGCATAAAAGATAGGCTCATAAAACATAGATTGTTCCAGTAGAGGAACGGTGACTAACCAAAGTGGTTCGAACCCCTTTCGAATTGAGGCAGCGTGTCCTGACTTTCTTAGACAAATAGCCTACAATATTCATCCTTTTGGTCATTTCACGTTCCTAATTGATTGGGAATTCCGAGACTTTGGCGAGACGTAAAAATTCAAGGAGTGGGACTAGTTATCAAGGTCTGAGTTTCACCTCTCTCTTGACAACATCATACCCCAATAGCGTCGGTACTTATCAACAGATAAGACCTACTAGGATAAAATAAGGAAATTTCCCATCAAGGTTCGGATGTCACTCCTGACTTGAGGACAATTTCGTGCAAAATACAAACACTGATTAGCAGTGTTTTTCAAAGTATCAAGTGTATATTGTGTCAGCCTTAGGAAAGGCATGTAAGTTTAACAGGAAAATGTGCTGCTAGGAAGCAGATACGGTATAATGCATAAGTCTTAAACAACAGATAAGAATCAAGATTCATAGACCTATAGACTAGGGCAAGTATTCCTACTTATCCTAATTCCCTATAGTTATGACTCTGATACCAATCTGTCACATCCAACTGATGGCAGAAACATCGGGGTGCGACACTAAGCGTTCAGATTGCTCATGAGATTCCATAACACTAGAATATTCCGATATATATATATATATATATATATATATATATATATATTAGATTGGTACAAACATTTTCTAACAAGATCCACAACTAAACACAATATCAAGTACAATCATCAGACTTGTTTCAAAGTTTCTAGATTTAACTAAGATGTGTTTCTAAGCAGCATCCTAGCAAGTTTCATGAGTCCTAGCATCCTGTTAGCCTGCAACATGTATTAAAATAAAGTCAGTACAAAACGTACTGACGAGTATACAAGTTTGAGTATATAGCATAATAGATTCAAAAGACTCATATCCATAATGTAAATGATAACAAAATAGTTTCAGCCATGCTAGTGTTCACAGTCCAAGTGATAGCCCAAGTGTCCCGATGCTTTGGTGTTTTCCCAAGACTCAAGGAAAACTAGAATCCTCCTAACAATACCCCCGAGAATAATGGGGAGGTGCATCTCCTATAGCGCTACTATTGTTAAGGCGGAACTACACACTCTGGATTAAACGTTCACAAAGCATAAAGAATCAAGAATCACAAGTTTCACATATACATATGATAGAGTTTAGATTCCAAAAGTTTCAAGTATCATAGTTTAATAGAATACATGTTGCATCCCAAAGTTTAAAACAAAAAGGGATCGAGTATACTCACAGTGATTGCTTAACAGATTAACTGTTATTGGATCAAAGGGAGCTCTTTAGGTTTAGCCTGATTAGATTACAACAGATAAGCGTCGGACAAAACAACGAGATTGCGCAAAGTGTCGGATCAGTCATCTTGATCGGATGGCCATCCGATCGAATGGTCATTCGATCTAAGTGTTTGGGATTCAAATAGTTAAGTCAAGTGTTCAACTCTGGTCACTTCGATCGGATGGTCATCCGATCGGACGACAGTTCGATCGGATCGCCATTCGATCATGGAAGTTACCAAAGTTTCAAGGTTTCAAAGTGTTTAAGGTTACGAGGCATGTGTCACCTGATCGAATGGCAGTTCGATCAGATGGCTATCCGATCGGATTGCCATTCGATTGAGTTGTCCTTAGCCACCACACAGAACCTTCATCAAAGCTCACTTACTGTAAGGTCACTACACTTTTCACACAGAGACACAAAACCCCCAAATTCTCGTAATTAGGGTTCCTAATCTCCATGGAAATCCACTCGTAAGGTACAAATCCTCCACTCTCTCTTCATTAACTGTATTGTCAACTGAAATCACTTCGATTTCACCGATTTTGATTTTTTAGTTGATCTGTTGTTTTTAGTGTAGTATCTAGGGTTTATTCAACTGTTTTGTTAACTAAAATCAATTCGATTTTGCCGATTTCTAGTTCTTAGTTGATCTGTTGTTTTGATTGTAGTACCTAGGGTTTTATGGCTTCATTTTGCACTTATTTGATTTATAATTCAACTGTTTTGTTTTGTCGACTAAAATCATTTCAATTTTGTCGGTTGTGAGTTTATAGTTGAACTGTTGTTTTGATTGTAGTACCTAGGGTTTCTGTTATCGATACCTAGTGTTTTCTGCTTAGATCGATGCCTCTGTGTGATAGATTTGCTGATGTTGTTGTTGAATCTGTTCCAGTTGTGTTTTGTATGATTTCGTGAGTAGATGAGTTTGGATTTTGTGAGATTAGTATGTTCGATTTGATTTTGGCTGAATGAATTGTGGAGTTGAACTGGATTTGTTATGATCTATAGGCGTTTAATTCGAAGTGATATGAATTGATACGGGTTGAGATTTGATGGATATTGTATCTAGATGTGGGTTTAAGTTTTGGATTTGATAGTTGTGTTGTGACTGTTTGTAGTGGACACCGTCCATCTACGACGCCAGTGCCGGTGTCGGTTTCTTGCTCTTTATTTCTTGAGGGTTTTTTTATATCCGGCGATGATGGTTGCCTGCTTCATGGCAACTCCGATTACAGCCATGGCGGCACTGAGTCTTGAAGATGATGACGATCTGTTAGATCCGAGTCTATTGGAGGTTAATAATTGGCATATTGTGGATCCACATCAGGTTAATAATTGGCATATTGTAGATCCACATCAGGTCAGTTTTCATTCATTTACTTTCTTCTTTTTTTTTTATTTTCTAAATTATTGATTCTCTGAATGGGAACAACCATTAAGATTTTATTAACTATGTTACATGCAGGAAAAAATGAAGGCACAACAGTCAAAATTTATGGAGAATATAAATTCAACTGCAGAGAGTGGCTTAAATGATTCTAGTGATGCTGAAGAAAGAATTTCTGATGTTGCAAACGGTTCAGATGGACATGAGCAAGTAATCTGTTCTCTTTGTCATGATGCCAATTCCAAGTCACCTGTGTCTTTTCTAATTCTTATCCAGGTTGGTGAACCCTTTCAAATCCTTTAATTTTCATATTTGCAGTTAGTCATATTAATTCTTGACTTTTCCAACTGATAATATGTTATTGATATATACCTGATAAAAGAAATCCAGTGTTGCAAGTTTACTTGATAAAGGTTTCCCATCATGGGAAAAAGAAGTTCAAAGGTCTGGGAAGGAGCAAACTTTAAATAATGATGACACGTTTAATAATCAATCTTCAAGTAGTGTAGAAATGCTAACATCATCGCAGTTGATTGTTTTCGGTTCAGAATGCGATTAATGAATTTGCTTCCACCGGTCTGCCACATGAGGTTGATGCTTTTCCTCAATCATCACATGATAATAGCAGTCAAGCAGCCACGTCTTTGGGTGATGTGTTTGAAGAAAGTAGGTATCCACACCCAACCACGAGATGCCACGTCGCCACCCCAAAACCTTCCACGCTGGTGGACCCCCCCAACTCTACGCCGCCCTCCATGCCGTTCCCGGGGTGGTGTGTCCGGCGTGAAGAGACCACCACGCCCCAAATCCATGCCCACTCCGTGTGGTCTATCAAGAACCATGACTCAAGTGACATTTAACAAATTTGTCTCACAAATGTAAATTTTATATATTGACAAGCATAAGTTCCAAATGTTTTGCACCTGCTGTTTCTAGGTTCTTGCAGTTTCTTTTTTTCTTTCAAATTGGTATACATAAATGACACACATATGACATAACTCTAATTGCTTTATTAGTGTTGAAAGATTGGCCTAATCTTATCATTTGATACACAGGGAAGTTGGTCTCTTTAAATGGAGGGTGTTGAAACAAAATCATTCTTACTAGTTGAAGGTAGTCAGATTGGTTCCAAATTTTCTATCTGCCTTGTCGAAAATGTTGAAGGTGAAGTCCTTATTACATATTTACATATGTTTTATAAACACTTGGTTTTGAATGTTTCGATGTTTATCATATTAGGATAATTTTAGTTATTTGATGTTTTGGTTGACATTTCTATTCGAATGTTTTATATGCTTTTCAAACATGGATGTTCTATATAATTTTGGGTTTTCGTGAACTTATTAGTCTTTTTTTATACAAATTTGTAATTTTATTGATATGTAATTTTTATGAAAAAAAAATCAAGCAATCACAAAATGGTAGCAAATAATGGTAGCAAATAATTCAACAAGTGTGCTAATTGCCACCGATTTTCAATGAAAAATGATGGCAAATGGTTGGTAGCTAAATGGTGGCCATATCAAACGGTGGCAAAAAACGTGGCAAAAAATACGTCACAACTCGGTAGCAAACAAGAAGCGGTAGCAAATAATTTTGACTAATTTTGTTGTGGCAAAAATCTAGTAGCAAAATATAAAAATGGTGGCTATTTGGTGGCATTAGGGCAATTGACACGGGTGTTTTTGTCACCATGTTTTCGGTGGCAAAATGGTGACAACAAGAAAATTGCTACCGTTTTGTGACCAAAAGTTCCATGACAAAAACCCTCTTTTCTAGTAGTGATTATTGGGTAATAGTATCACATAAATAGATTACATCATTAACACCTTAGTTTCCAAGTTTCATAGATTCCGCCAGTGACAAGTCTCCAGTCTCTCGTTCAACCAAGTCTCAAGTTGCACGAGTCTCAAGAGTCAAGCACCAAAGTATCAAGTATCTAGAGTCAAGAATCTAGCTTCCAAGTATCAAGAATCAAGTCTCATAGCGTTAAATACCAAGAATCAAGTTTCTAGAATCAAACATCATAGTATTAAGAATCAATAATCTAGATTTAAGCATCTCACGTATCAAAAGTGTCAAGTATCACATAGATTAGGGACTAATATTGACATTAGCTAAAAGTCGAGGGACACAGGTGTTACAGGAACGCTTTCTTCGCCGCGAGTAACTCCACCACCGTCGGCGGCTGATTTGGTCTAAATTGACACATCCCCCGTTGACCTGAACCAGGTATACATATCTCCTTTTTAGTTAGATCAGGTCTTGCACGTTTCTATATCTAGAGATTCAACATTTACATATTATACGTTTGGGTGTAGCTTGGTGAAGTTTTAAGCGGGTCGGATATGTATATCAATTTCATGGTTTAGATTGTGAAGTTAAAACTCAGATCAAGATTTTGTTGCAGCTTCAAAGTTTGAATTTTCAATACCCTAAATGTTGAATCTGTAAATAATTGTTGCATATGAATTAGGTTGTTTTGAACATCTGATTTTCACTTCAATTTGTGAAACTAAAGGATAGAAGATGGTTACCAGGTTCGGGGTTGAAATCGGTAGTAACTGAAGAACAGTAGGCGTGATCGATCTGAAAGGAGTAGCTCAGATTCACCCTTGTATGTATTCTATAATTTACTATTTATTTTTTATTTTAATCATTATACATATTGTATAGATATATAATGATGTAGCTAGTATTTCATAAACCATAAAGAAATTTGTTTCAGCTGACATATATGCATTTTTATTTCGGATAGAGTAAATATGCAATTGTACACACTCAATCAATAATGGCTGTATATGATGGCTTGCATTGTACACATTCAATCGATAATTCATAGTAAATTTTTTAAACATACCTCATATTAGCGATACTTTTTAAGAAGACAAAACAAAATGACAACTTTTGGTTTATAGACTAAAAAAGACACGTATTTCATAGTATGTATACATATACACAGAAAGAATTCGACGCTATCTGCCGAAACAATACACATACACATACACCAGAATGCACAACATATAGATTACATGGTTCATGAGTAAAACCCGTTAGGATCTTTCAATGATATCAACCTTTAACTTGTGAAGGTGCGGAAAACAATCACAAGCCGATTCAAGAACAAACTATAATAATTAACACAAGAATAACAAATAAATCACAAACCGAAATCTTGCATTCAATGATCAAGCAAAGACTGATACAAGACTTCAACTGAAATCGGTTCCTTGTGTCCCTTGTGTCGCAACCAAACAACTGATCAACAACAACCTCAACCAAGAGGTTGAGGTGTGTTTAAATACAAAACAACTGGGCTACAAACCTAAGCCCATTTCGACACCAAGTAGACTAGCCCAACCCTTACAAAATCGACCCAAAACATGTAAACTAAACAAGTACATAATCAACCCTTAAACTATACTAACCTACATGAATAAACCTTCGGGTTCCAACAATCTCCCCCTAGGTTTATGCATGAAGGTTCTTCTGACTTCAATTGCCTTGATCACCACCACTTGCACTATCTTTATAACCACCAAATCCCTTCTTATGAATATGCAGAACAGACGCTACAGCAGCAGTCCAAGCCTTAGCTATTTTTTCATATTTCTCTGTAGCTCTGATTTGATTGCATGCCAAAACTTCCAGATCTTCAGCAGCAAGATTCAGCAAGTCAATCTGATCGACCAAACAAAAACTCGTCTCTCCATCACAAACAATCACCGCCTGCCCAAGACGTTCATCATATGCCCAAAAGTGTAATGTCTTCAGTGCACCTTTTGGAATCTTTCTCACTAAAGGAATCGTCTTTTCTTTATCAGTAGCTGGCCAATGCACAATCTTCATACGCTTGTTTGTGTAAGGATCTCTAATTCCTTTGGCTGGTTTAACAATGGACTCTGCCGTACGCATTGAAGGAAAACCTTTAAGAACCTCCCTCTTCAACCTCTCGAAAAATATATATCCAGCACCTCCAGGCTTATCATCCACATAAGGTGCATTAGACAAATTTGTCAAATCCACCTTAGTGAAAGACTGAAACTGTCCTGGATGCTTGTACCACTCGACAGGACCAATTTTTCTTTTTATCCACCATCTCTTACGATCATGGTCATATCCCCAGCTAACTACACCAGAACGATTACCAACTTTATCATAGAGAGTTTCACCAACATCCATTAAATGATGAGTTGCATGAGCATCCTCATCATCCGGATTCAAATTCTTGTTCTTCAAAATCACTAACTCTCTTTTCTTTTTAATCCTTTCCGCCTTCTCTTTGTCTGCCACTGGATTTGTAACTCTCTTGAAATATTGTTCCATTGCAGCACTTCTTTCAGCATCATCTTTAGCAAAGGCTTTTCTTCTGTTTTCAACATCAGTTGGATCAGAGAATTCTTGTCCAAATTTCTTCTCCAACTTCCCTCGTAAATCATAAACCATATTGAACAACAAACTAACATCTCCTTGAAGTTGCTCAATTTGTTGATCTTTCTTCACAATAGTATCTTCAAGTTGGATAATCTTTGCATCTTTATGAATTGAATCTTGCTCAAGCACCACCATTCGTTTCTTCATATCTCTCATGCTGATAAACTCATCTTCATCACTTGAATCATCATCAAACGGCATTCTTAATGGTTCTTCAGGTCTTTTACCACTAGAACTGCTAGGTACATCATGAACAATTCCCGAAGGACCAGCATCATTGTGAACTTCAATATCAGAACTACCAATTGGCACAGTATCAACAGTTGTAGTTAGAACTTCAGCAGTAGTAACATCTATATCATCCCTTTGAACTTCAACATTTGCCGTATCCATCTCATCTCTTTGAGAATCAACATCAAACTCAAAGATATTCTCAGCAGTGGTGGTGGTATCACTAACATTTCTTTCAAAATCGAAGTCATATAAACCTTCGTCATCATCAGCAACATTCACGGATTGATCTTTTCCTTGTTCAACAAACATTCCAGGTCTAGGATCCCTCCTTTTCCTTTTTAATGGCAAGTAATCAGAATCCATTGGGCTTTCATCAGGCTCTTCAGTTGATACTGACAGATTGGAAGGAGGATTTCCCATCTTGTCAGTTACTGACTTTAACAGCATCGCCAAGCTTTCAGCAGTAATCACTGGTTCAACAGTAGAAACAACGGTATCAACTTCAGGAGGAAGTTCTTTATCATCATCAGAATCACACATAATCTCGACACCTTCATCGTCAGAATTAATTGTTATACACTCCGTCTCAGGCTCACCTTCAACTCTCCTAGGAATATCATGTTCTTCAGCAACAATGGCACTTGCAGGCACACTATGCACTGGAACGGGTCGTACTAGTACTGGATTTGCATTAACATCTTCCGTCTCTGCAAATTGACCAAACTTCTCCAATGGAATCAAACCTTCAAACTTCTTTTCTGTACCTTTCTTTGTAGTAAGTGCACCAAAACATGATGGACCCATAGGCTTTAATTCCAACGTATCACCAGATCTCTTCAATTCTGGATAATGATCATTCAAAATCATCTGCAAAAACCTCGGGTACATAAGAAACTTATCCTTTCGAAGTCCGATAGCATTTCTCTTCATCGCTTCCAAGATATATCTTGAATAATTGAACGGTTCATTAGTAATCACACATATCAAAGCGGCAGACTGAGTGGTATTCAACTGATCAGTTCCCCCTCTATTTTCTGTCATGCACAAAAGGAACATGTGCAGCAATAGACGCCAGTACGGATGCACAAACTTCTTTGTCAGGGGTGGAAACTTCCCTTCGTAGCTCAAACGAGGTAGAATTGCTTCCACTGTTCCAGCTGGAAGTTCTATTGGATCTGTTTCCTGATCATTAAATCTCAACGCTTCTCTAATCATCTGCTCAGTCACTATAACCTTCTTCTCTTGAATTTCAGCAACTATAGCTCCCTTTCCTTCAACAACTTCAACTTTAGCACTCTTCCAAAAATCTTGAATAAGCTCTTCATAAACAACTGGATTCTCACCAAGAGCATGAGCAATCCGGCAGTTATTTAGACCTTTCATCAGTGACATGTACATCTGCTTGTATTTCTCTGGTGGAGGTGCCAAATATCCTACTTGATTGTGAGAAGATATAAACTTCAAGTCCATTTTCTGCACAAAACACAAGTTAATTAAAATTTCCAACCTTTGTCATAACAGTGTTCAGATATAACAATTAATAAACAACACTATTACTGTTGACTCGAGACTATGAGTCGAAACCGAAAGGTCTCGAGTCGAAACCGATAGGTCTCGAGTCGAAACCACTTGACATTGAGTCGCAACCAATAGACTCTGAGTCGAAACCATGAGTCGCAATCTTGAGATTGCGACTCGCAACCACTGGTCTCGAGTCATTGTGTTGTCTGAGTCGCAACCACACAGTCATATGATATTCATCTTAGTGTTCTTGATCGCGAGTCGGAATCTTCAAATCTTCATCGGAGCTTCTTGATTGTGAGCCGGAATCTTCAAATCTTCATCGGAGTTTCTTCAAATATTCATAATTTCTGCAAAAACTTGAATAATAATATCATAATACCTTGATTATCAACAAGTCGAAATCGCAGATTGCGAGTCGTAACCGGAGACAAGTCGGAATCTTCAAAGATCACCGGAGCTTTTGAGAGAAAATGAGGTTTGGTTTCGAGTGATAAATTAGGTTTCGACTCGAAACCAACCATTTATACCTCAACTTTTGATCATGGGCCCTTGACTTTTGGGCTTGAGACTTAACAATTGGGCTTAACAGATTTATCAATTATACCTCAACATAAACCCATTAATAAGAATTTTAATTTCAGATTTAATTTAAAAAAAAATACCCGTTAAACCTTTTGAGCAATGTTTGCAAAACAAAAACCTAAAAACAAAAATTAAATAATAAAATATTATTTACAAAAATAAATTAGGAAATTTGCATAGATACTCAGGGATCAAATCACAAGGTTTCGGGCTTGACTTCACTTATCAACACTGATCTACTACTGAATGATCTAGACAATTGCCAGTATATTTGTCCCCTTAAACTCGTCTCCCTAGACCTTTTCCATATAACTGCCTGTAACTCATTTTATCATGTTTTGATGTCTTAACAATGAACACCCAAACAAATACTAATCAAATCTCGGAATTATATACAGCACACTCTATCATGCAAGTAGTTTCCCTACCACATATTTCACAAGTCCAATCCAAATCTCTGAAATCTTAACTGGGAATAGATTGAGAAGAGAACAGAATAGATCTTAAGCAGAGATGGTGTAATATACAAATCAAATGAGTTTTTCTCAATTTGATATAGGTTTCTTGGGTTTCTTTTGGGCACTTGAGGGCCTCTTTCGGGTGTTTAATTGATCTACAACGCGACAACGTACAGCTAGGTCAGCATGTATCTGGATGCAGCAGAAGCTGACGTTGCCTAGCACCTCCAGGTCAGCATATATCTGGATGCAGCAAAGGAGATACACGACTTTTTCAGAGAAGATTTCAGAGTCAAACCAAATTGTGTGTATCGGGACAACATACAGACATTCAAATAGACATGAGCTAATTCCAAGTGATTTTCTTTTCTGAGGTCATGTACTATTTTAGTTCTGAACAGAAACAGCCAATGTTTCCAGTCTTAAAGATAGAGCCTACCAACACATCATACTAGAGTCAAACTATTTCGATACTGGTCTTACATGAGTCAGCCGTCGACCATAATGTGAAAATTCATTTCATTTCCCCGTCATGCCACACCTCTTTTTGTATTTTTCTATTTTTTAATGTTTTTGTATTTTTCAAAATTTCTCCCCCTAAATTTGAGCATAAATAAAAACTACCTAAGAATAGAAAACTTTATGAACAAATTTACCTACGAAAAACAAAAACATGCTCAGTCAGTAAAACGGATCATTTTCAGAAAATCCACAAGCACTTTGAATTTTGAGCTGCTGACAGGTTTGGTGAACAAATCGGCAGCATTTGCATCTGTGTCGATTTGCTCAAGTGTAATAAGACCTCTGTCAAAGCAATCTCGAATAAAATGAACTTTGATGTCTATATGCTTGGTTTTGGAGTGAAAAACAGGATTTCTAACAATTTGTATTGCAGCATCATTATCGCAGTAAATTGTAGTATTGAGATAAGTCAAACCGTAGTCCTGCAATTGATGTTGCATCCACACCACTTGAGAGCAAGATGCAGAAGCAGCAACATACTCAGCTTCAGCTGTAGAAATCGCCACCGTTTGTTGTTTCTTGCATTGCCAAGAAATGAGCCTGTCACCCAGAAACTGGCATCCAGCTGATGTAGATTTCCTGTCACTATCAGTACCTCCAAAATTGCTATCAGAAAAAGCAAACAAGTCAAAATTGGAATCCCTCGGATACCACAGACCAAACCTAGGTCGGCCTTTAAGGTACCGAAAGATTCGTTTAACAGCAGTAAGATGAGAAGTTTTAGGATTAGCCTGATATCTTGCACAGTTGCAGACAGCAAACATAATATCCGGACGACTAGCTGTCAGATACATCAACGATCCGATCATAGACCTATACTGACGTTGATCCACAGAAGATCCTTCTTCATCTTCAGTCAATAGCGGTCTCTCTGCCATTGGTGTTTCAGCAGGCTTTGCGTCCGAAAACTTAAATTTAGCTAGCACGTCATCCACATACTTCCCTTGATGAATAAGAATCCCTTGAGAATTCTGCTTGACTTGTAAACCCAAAAACAGTGTCATTTCTCCAAGAGCACTCATTTCAAATTTCTTTTTCATAACTCTCTCAAACTCCTTGCAAAGTTCCTCACTTGTAGATCCGAAAATAATATCATCAACATAGATTTGAACTAAGATCTGATCCTTGCCCACCTTCTTGATAAACAGAGTCTGGTCTATCGTGCCACGTGTATACCCATGAGCCAGAAGATGTTCAGTTAGTGTGGCATACCAAGCACGTGGTGCTTGGTGTAATCCATACAATGCCTTATCTAGCTTGTAGGCATATTCTGGATGATCTGGATGCACGAAACCTGGTGGCTGTTCAACAAAAATTTCTTCCTTCACATCCCCATAGAGAAAAGCTGTCTTGACGTCCATCTGATACACCGTGAACCCCATATATGACGCGTAAGCTAAGAAAATCCGGATAGCTTCAAGTCGGGAAACCGGAGCATATACTTCATCATAATCCAAGCCTTCTATTTGTCGAAATCCCTGAACCACCAGCCTTGCTTTATTTCGAACAATAACCCCTGCAGAATCTTGCTTGTTTCGAAAAACCCATCTAGTTCCAAGTTTTCGCTTTCCCTGTGGCAACTTGACCAGTTTCCATACTCCAAGCTTCTCAAACTGGTTTAGCTCTTCATGCATAGCATCTACCCAGCCTGGTTCCTGCAAAGCTATATCAACAGTTTTAGGTTCGATTTGAGAAATATAGCAAGAATATAAACAAGTATTGATAGTTCCTGATTGGCTCCTGGTTAAGACTCCTGCATTTACAGGACCAATCACATTCTCTATAGGATGATTCCGTTGAACAATTGTGGGTATTGCCAGGTCAGGTACGGTCTCATCTTCAGTGGTGGTGTTGCTGGACTCCCCCTCATTAGATGCTACAGTATTATGAACGAATGGAGTGGTAATAATGCAATCTTCAGGAATTTGTTCAGGAAATAGTGCAGATCCGGAACCATTAGATGCAGAACCACTATTTGAAGCACCTTCAGGGGATTGGTGGGACGTTTGTGGACTATTTGAAGTATGCTGCGTAAACACCATTCCTGGCGGATCAATGGTATGATGTCTGACGCTTCCTTCTGTCTGTTCTTCATCTTCAGTATCCTCAAAAGACAGAGGTTGTTTTTGAATAGACACGCCTGCATCTGAAAAATCACTTGACAAAATGTTAAATGACTTAAACAATTCAGCATAATCATATAATCAATCTGGTCCAACTCTAGCATCCGTAGCATTTTCCTCGAGCCATTCAATGTTGCACGACTCGACGACCTTTTTAGTTACCTTGTTGTATACTCTATAGGCTGACCCTTTAGCATAACCAACAAAGTAACATTCGTCACCTTTGACCTCAAACTTTCCATTAGAGTCCATAAGTAGTAACACACATGGACAACCAAAGATGCGAAAGTGTGAAACCGAAGGTTTACGTCCTTCCAGAATCTCATATGGAGTTTTCATATGTCGTTTGTTTACTAAAGCATGATTCTGGACGTAACAAGCCGTGCTAACAGCTTCGGCCCAAAAGAAGCTAGGAAGCTTCGAGTCAGCCAGCATAGTTCGTGCAGCCTCGATAAGAGTACGATTTCTTCTTTCAGCTACTCCATTCTGTTGAGGAGTCCGTGGTGCACTATACTGACGATCAATTCCCTTATCAGAGCAGAATGTGTCCAAAGTAACGTTCTTGAATTCTGTCCCATTATCAGATCGAATAACCTTCACCTTAGCACTCGCTTGATTTTCAGCCAGAGTGATAAATTGCTTCACCAAGACTGCAGTTTCATTCTTGTGACTGAGAAAATATACCCAGGTGTAGCGAGAATAATCATCAACAATTACAAGACAATAAGCTTTCTTGCCAATACTCAACACATTCACTGGACCAAAAAGATCCATGTGAAGTAGTTCAAGCACGGCCTTCGTCGATGGTGCTGGTTTTGACTTATGAGATTTTCGATGAGCTTTTCCTTTTGCACAAGCAACACACCTTTCAACCAACATGAAATCTTTTATCGGAAGATCGCGTACTAATTGACCTTTTGCTAGTCGATTCAAATTCTTCATGTTCACATGCCCAAGACGACGATGCCACAGTAGACCATCATGTTCTGAAATCTTGGAGAATAGGCAAGTAATTTCCTCACACGGTTTCTTGTTCATATCAATCACATAAGCGTTTCCTTGTCTCTCTGCTGACATTAAGAACCAGTCTTCTGGAATGACAATTCCAGGTTTAAGAACATGACATCCTTTCTTTGTAAAGTGAACTGAATTTCCTCGATCACAAATCTGAGAAATGCTCAACAGATTGTGTTTCAGTTCTGGAACATAATTGACATTTTCGAAGCTTAACACGCCGTTTCGTACAGTTCCTTTTAACGTGATTCTGCCTGAATCTCCTCCCGCAAATGAGACATATCCACCATTAAATTCTTTGACATTTTCCAGTTGGGATAAGTCCCCTGTCATGTGCCTGGAACAGCCACTATCCATGTACCAGAGGCGCACGGTAGTCCTCCACAGCTGTTCCTGCACGATTAGCGGGATTAGTTAGATTTAGGAACCCAGCCCATAGTGGATCTGGGTTTTCCTTGTGCATCAATATAAGTTACTCTCTGCCACACTAAGTTTTCTTTATTTAAAAACTTTGAAGTATTTTGAAAGACAGAGTTTCGATGACATGTATGAGATGGATTGGATTGCTTGGCCTTAGCTTTAGGTTTCCAATGCTTGTTTGACCAGTTAGAATTGTAGTTACCAAAAGCATTATGTTGAGATCTTCGAAAATCATTTTGTTGTTTTTTATTTTTGCGTTTGGCTGCATTCCAATCCTGATCAGAAGGTTTAGTCTTGCGATAGTTGTTTTTCATTGTCTTGGTCTTTTCAGTCGTCATTGACTCAGAACAACGATATCGATTAAACATGACCTTCTGATCTTGCACTGACTTTTTCTTGTACGATGCCCTTGGGAGTTGACCACAATTTCTGGCAATGTGACCAGCGATGCCACAGTTAAAACATGTTTGACGCTTCAATTTGTATGTATTTTGAAAGCTTTTGCACGATTTGCTTGATTTTGAATGATTTGACGTCTTGATTTTCTGAACATGTTGTGCTTGTGGTTGTTCTGAGCATTTTGAAGGTTTTTCTTCTAATGACTTCTCACTAATATCAATATCAATATCCTTTTCTTTGTTATTTAATTTTGGTTCGATATTTCAACAAGAAGAAGTTTCATCAATATGCGTTTCATTAATGCATTTGTCATGTGAAACTAATTCAGGTTCATTATCTGAACGTGCAGAAGTCTCATCAATATGCATTTCCTCAACACATTTATCATGTGAAGACGATTCAGGTTCAATTTCTACTACAGTTTCCAATGGGGTCCCACTAGATTCAACATTAGGGACACCCACTGAGACAGGTTCAGAAGAAAAATCAGGATACTCTTGATTTTCTTGAGAAGTCGTTTCAGTGGTTTCACTGAATGCATCCTGAGGGACCTCACCTGTAACATTTTCATTAACTGAGACGTTAGAAGCATTAGAATCACACACATCAACGGAAAAACAATCATCACCACACTTATTGTTCAAATTATCAACACAAACATCATCAGTTTTGCCCAAAACAACAGGCTCACAAGACGAAACACAAGACGAAACATAAGCAGAAAACGACGCAAATAAAGAACGACTAAAAGCAAGATCAGATTCAGTTGGTTCAGAATAAGGTTCAAAATAAGGTTCAGAAATATTTGTATGGACAACTGGTTCACTCCCATGAACATCTTTACACTTTACTTCAGAAACAACATCTGCACATGAAGATGAAACGTTAGGATCAATTGAGCCTTTGGAAACAAAATTTAATGGAGTAGACTTCTGTTTCTCAACTTGTCTGTCATGAGAAGATGACTTATTGGTTTTAAAACCATAAGTCATGTTATTCTCATTCATCATCTCCTCCTCAGTCATTGGTAGATAAGAGTAATTATCATTATATGGAGGAGGAGTCTGATTATAACCCAAACCACGCCCTTTCTTTTCTTTGTATGCAAGCTGTTGATCGCACAGGTTTTTAACTAGTTTGCTGGAAGAATCAAATTTCTTGATATTAAGTTCATTAATTTGATATTTGTCTCTAATATCTTCCAGTTCCTTAGTTAAAATACACACTTTTTCTTGAGCTTCTAAGAAATGGGCTGTTTTTACACTCACATCATCTTTAAGTTTGATGATGTCTTTTCGCTGAGCCTCAATCTTTTCTTTATAAAGTTTCTCGTTTTTCGATAAGGTAAAATTTTTATTTTTTATGTCTTGATAATCTTGAATGAGCTCAGCGTTGTGTATTCTATAAGCTTCAACCCTTTCCATACACTCAGGAGTACAAAAAACAGAAAGTACCTCTTCTTTGGTGAGACCTTTAACAGGAGCTGAAAGAATTTGAGTCATAAGAGCAAAGTTTTCAGCTGAAGTCTCTTCTTCGGGCTTAGAGTTTTGATCACTTGAGGTCATGAAAGCAATGTTGTTTGAAGCAGATTGATTTTCTGGAGCTGAGATGTTCAGACGCTCAATTTCAGAAGTCCAATCAAAGTTGATGTTTGGCTGAACCACCAGAGCTTGTGCTAATCCCTGCGGTTGAGGGCTTCCAGTAGCAGCAACATCCGATATACCAGTAGTGGTCACAAGAGCTCTTTCTCGATTAGGTGTCACGGGCTGTGCAGGAGTTTGTTCTCTATTTATCAGTGGTTTTGTGCAATTTCGAGCATAATGTCCTTCCTCATGACAGTTGTAACAGCGCAAGTTAAAAGGCACCTTAGCAGCTCCATTCCAAGCAGTGCCCCACCTGTTTTTACCTGTTTTCTTAATAAACTTCTGTGCCCTGAAAGCAGCCATTGCCATTTGCCAGGTGATGTCCATTTCTTCAACGTCATCAGGATGAATTTGATATAGGTCCTCGCTACACCATTTTGGAGGATCAATTTTTCCTGCAACGAAAGCGTTCAAACAATTGATAACAGAAGCTGCGATATCCAAATTTTCCTTTGACTGTTTAGTAAAGAAAGCTATCATCTCATTGTTCGCAATGGAGGCGGAAGCAGCAGTGGAGACATTCCCAGCGTTTGCAGTGGAAGTGGGAGCAGCTGGAGTAGCAACTTGATTAGAGGATCCTGAGCAATAGACATTTGCTGAAGTGGGAGCAGTCTTAGAAGAAGTAGCATTGCGAAACATTTGAAAACCTCCTTGAGACAACAAAGCTGTGTTATTGTTGTTTGATGAAGTGGGAGCAACAGAAAAACCTGCAGCTAACATGCTGTTTTTGTAATTGGTTTCTCTTTGTTTATCATCTAGTTCACAAGCTTTGATATGAGAGATCATCTCTGACAGGCTGCATCTTGCGAGGTCTTTAGTTTTCTTGATCATAGCGACATGATGATCCCAACTCTTTGGTAATGCATTAAGAAGCTGTCTATTTGTAGATGCATTTGATGTATGAATTTCTTCCATTTGCATTTGAGTTACTAACTTTACAAACCTCTGAATTTGATTGTCTACAGTTTCACCATAAATATGATTGAAATTGTTGAAATTTTGTCGCAGCAGATTTCTTCGACTCTCCTTCATATCTTCATTTCCTTCATAGACGTCGATCAATGATTCCCACAGTTCTTTGGCAGATTTGCAAGTGCGAAATCCAATAGCAATGTCGGGACCCAAACCCATGGTTAAGTATGAGAGAGCTCAGTCATCTTCTTCAACGATAAGTAAATCATCTTCGGTATATTGATCTCTAGGTTTCTTTACCTTAACACCTGGTTCAGTGGAACTTTCCATCATAATCTCCCTTGGACCCCTTAATATGCTTCGCCACGGTTTATAATCTTTGACCTTCAAGTGCTGTTCAAAGCGCCACTTCCACTCAGGAAAATCATTTGCATCAGTTAACCTTGGAATGCGTGTTGTGGTTCCAAGCTTTGAATCCAATTCTTGTTGGTGATTAATGGCAGCCAATTCAGTGTTATTTGTAGACATGTTTAATTAATCAGTTAATTAATTAATTAAATTTTAAGTCCAAATAGTCAACAGGTCCAAAGTCCGTGATCAGTGTCGTTGCGAGTCGAAATCAGAAATCAAACAACTCGAAACCGTAATTGGTTGCGAGTCTAAACAGTGGTTGCGAGTGAAGACTTATTGATGATTGCGAGTCGAAACCAAACAGAATGAGTCGAGACTGATGAAGGTTGCGAGTCGAAACCAAACAGGACGAGCCGAAACTGATGAAGGTTGCGAGTCGAAACCAAACAGGACGAGCCGAAACTGATGAAGGTTGCGAGTCGAAACCAAACAGGACGAGCCGAGACCGAGGAAGGTTGCGAGTCGAAACCAAACAGGACGAGCCGAGACCGAGGAAGGTTGCGAGTCGAAACCTGCAAAACAGATAAGAGATAAGATCTGTTGACTCGCAATCCCTATTTTTCAGCACTTTCAAGAATTCAAAGATATCGTAATCTTTGAATCTGTTGAACACCAACTTTCCGAAAATTCAGCAAACACCTTTTCTGAAATCAACAAACCAAAATCAACAGTTTTTTTTTAAAGATTCGATCAAGAACAGATCGAGTATTGTACTAATATTCACTGCAAAATCAAACAACAAAACTGGATCAGTAGCAAAACAGGTTCTTGAATCTGAATGATATCAAAACCGAGCCTTGAAAGACTTCAATGGCTCTGATACCAATTGTAAAACCCGTTAGGATCTTTCAATGATATCAACCTTTAACTTGTGAAGGTGCGGAAAACAATCACAAGCCGATTCAAGAACAAACTATAATAATTAACACAAGAATAACAAATAAATCACAAACCGAAATCTTGCATTCAATGATCAAGCAAAGACTGATACAAGACTTCAACTTAAATCGGTTCCTTGTGTCCCTTGTGTCGCAACCAAACAACTGATCAACAACAACCTCAACCAAGAGGTTGAGGTGTGTTTAAATACAAAACAACTGGGCTACAAACCTAAGCCCATTTCGACACCAAGTAGACTAGCCCAACCCTTACAAAATCGACCCAAAACATGTAAACTAAACAAGTACATAATCAACCCTTAAACTATACTAACCTACATGAATAAACCTTCGGGTTCCAACAATGAACATTCAATATGCACGAGCTAAACTATGGGCAAACTCTTAACCTTGCTTTTATTTTTCATGCAACCAGGTACTTGTAACTTACTGGCGAGTCTCGGTTTGACATTCAGTTTAACCTTGGATCGATCACCAATGTGCTATCAATCACAACCCGAGTCACTAGAACCCTTCTTCGAGCTGATAGAGCATCATTCATTCGATCTATTTGGACCAGAAGTTATTTTTATTTTCTAAAAAATAGATTGGTAAACTCATTAATTGTAAGTTCTTAGGAAGCACATGAAGGAAATTAGAAAACATGTGTATTGATTTCACCAAAAGACACCTGGTAAAGACATCTCCAAACCCTAGATTAGGTGATGCAACTTGGTAAACTTTATGTTATTTTGTTATGCAGCCGTTATTGATTAAATGTATACAATTATTGATTTTTGTTATGCAGTTTCTCAATTGTCAAACTTTATTTTATTTTGCTCTAATTGTCAAAGTTAGAAAATCATATATTGATATTTTTTTGGTTAAAGGGGTTGGCTTTAGGTGCACGATGTCGGAGCTATCAAATGTGTTTACAAAAACATTATGAGCTTTGTGCACATCCGACAACCATTTCATCGGTTGTGGTTTGTGGTTCTAAAGTACCCACTGTTGTTGGTGTGTAGAAGGGAGATTATAAAATGGTTGTTACCGAATGCCTATCGTTGTCTGCTATTTGTCTTATTGCCCTTTTTAAGGATGGTGGGTTGTACACACGGTAACTTCCATTGCCACTTTTTATGCCGGTATGATCAGTTTTCTGTAAATTTTGGCTTTAGATGTTGTATATTCAGCCTTTTCCATTATCATTCATAACCTTCTAGCGTGTTTGTACTTACTTAATGCCCATTGAATTTTTCCAGACACAAGGCTGTGATGAGTGAATAGATTCGACTGAAAATTGCTAAACATCAACCTATGGCGTGGCAAAATTAAAAAAAAAAAAGCGTGGGCTTGGTTTGGTCAAACGATGGGCGTTAGTGTTGATATCGGTGGAAGCAGTCGTCAACTCTGGCAAGTATACTGTTCAGGGAAGGGCGTTGACGATGTGGTGGTCTTATTATATCAGAGCAGCCATGTGGCACTCAGGTGGAAACGTCGCCAGCAGGGCGGCTGGGGTTTCTATGTGATGTCGACGGCGACACGACCCTCTCAATATTTCAGCAGGTTTTGATTTATGCAAAATCGAGTTTTAGTATGACTCTTGATTCAATATGTTTTCCATGTTTAGTTTTTTTTCCGATCAGTTTTAGAATTTGAAATTTAGCTCCACATCCGATATCTGATGTATTCATCTTCAATATTTGGTTCAGGGTACGCACCAGTTAGCTGGGTAGTTTAATTTATGTGTGGTTCTACTCTGTTGACAGTTTGTTATTTAGCATTTCATCTACACGTTAGTACTACGAATGCACATAGCGTGTTACATTGACCCTGATTATTGGATTTGCATCCATTTTATTCATATTTGTATGTAGATAAGATAACTATGCTACAAACAAGCTTATAGTGAGAGGTGCCCCTATTTAGATACATAAACTTTTCTTTTAAAATGCATTAGTTATGACTTAAAGTCCTCAATTTTTTCTTCCTTATTTTTTCATTATTCACCTCTTACGTAAGTTTGGAACTTCAAAGGATTGATAGAATGATTTGCTGCTCATTTCAGTCACATGGTTGGTGTTTTAAGATGTTTATGTTTGGTGCAAGAGTATGTGTGTGTTTGATGAGATTTATTAGTTATGTGTGTGATGAATTAGGCTGACTCCGGCTTTCATAGAGCTAGTGCTAGAGGTTTTTGTGTCAATCGAGGAAGATAGAAAAAAAGGTGGAAA
Source organism: Helianthus tuberosus (assembly GCA_030545235.1). Classification (NCBI taxonomy): domain Eukaryota; kingdom Viridiplantae; phylum Streptophyta; class Magnoliopsida; order Asterales; family Asteraceae; genus Helianthus; species Helianthus tuberosus. Next base: position 120,437,516 of record CM060403.1, read on the forward strand.
ATGGGCTTGAATGCTATTTCAAATGGGAAGTTAGTTGTTCTTCTTTTATCAGGTAGACAAGTATGTCTTATGTTATATTAAGTTCATTTTTAACTATTTTCATCATGATTCACAATTTTTAATGTTGATTTGATCTTAGTTAGTTTAAGTTTGGATATCCCAAACTTTGCTTTGTTAAAGGAATTATTTTGACTGAATGATATATGTAAGAATTGTTTTGACTTCTACCTTCTTCATAATTTTGGAATTGTTTTGTTAGTGTACTAAGACCCGTGAGTTGAATCAAACGTAGGACGAAACCATTCAACCTTGATCGTACTTGGCGGAATGTAACAAACAGTTTGCTTCTACTTTATGTGAAACCGAACGTCGCAATCTGATTTTGTTTGCTGCATATACAAAATTGCAGCATGATAAATTAATGACAAGTCGCTATTAACGTAAGGAATACTTGCACCCGTAACTAAACGAATCCGCGCGACAACAAGTACACCTAGTTATATTTAACAATCGACAATCCTCTTTAAAAAAATAATTTTCTCAGTATTTAAAAGTATAATATTGTATTAAACACTCTTGCTAAAAAATGTTTTTAATATTACATATTGGTCACCATACGCCAACAAATCATACAAAAATGAGATCAAAACGTGCAAGCAATATGATTCTTGAACTAGTATGACATTGGCCTTGCCTCTTTGAATATTCCATAGTCCATACAATCATTCCATTAACCAATTATATTATAGTACATAATATAATATAAAAACAAACCACGTTAATGTTAAAAAAACTTAAATATCATCTAACTTTGTATCTGTAAACTATAATATAAAAATTAACCATTGTTAATGTTAAAAGAACTTAAAGGATTTTAACCCATATCACTTTTGTGAGGACAAACAAACACCATAACACCTAATCACTAGGTAATCAATTAAAATTAAACTGATAGCCCTTGCACTTTAATACTTGTTCTAAGTTGTAACAAAAAGTTTTGTTAATCTATGTAGCGTGCATGACACGTGATTATTTCAACTCAAATAGATAACCATCCCTTTTACCCTTTCCGATCTATCTCTCTCTCTCTATATCTCCAATGCTACCATCGACAACTGTTCCACCTCCACCTGCAACACCACCCACCTCACGCCACCACCAACCTCACACATCCCATCTCACATTAGGGGTGTGCAAAAAAATCAAAAATTGAAAAAATCTGAAAACTGAATCGTATCCATAAAAAAAAAAAAAAAAAAACCCGGATCCGAGTTGTGAGTTTGGTTTTCGGTTCGGTACTTAACCGAACCTGAATTGTGAATTCAGATTTCGAATCGTTTATCGGCTCCAAAAATTTTGCTTATCTGGATCAAATTTAATAGAGTAAACCAAATAATAAGAGAATATGAAATGTGGTCAACAACTAATCCTTAACAGCCATGTCACATTAATGGTCAAGGTTGAAGTCTTCCCAACGAACAAGAACACCATAAGATTCAATGCAAACCATTGTAAAAATGTTACCTTTCATTTCCTTGATTTTTTTTTATGTAACCCGTTGTTTTTTAAGGCATTTCTTGTGAAAACTTGTACATTAAATTTAGAGTTAAATGCCATTTTAGTCCCTGTGGTTTGAGCCATTTTGCCAGTTTAGTCAAAATGTTTCATTTTTAACCTGTGAGTCTAAAAAGGTTTCACAGTTGTCATTTTAGTCCACTGGGTTAACTTCATCCATTTTTTCTGTTAACGAGAAGGCCAATTTGGTCATTTTGTATGTAATTCTGTTAACTAAAAGGGCAATTCAGCCATATAAAATGACCGAATTGGCCTTCTCGTTAACAGAAAAAACGGATGAAGTTAACCCAGTGGACTAAAATGGCAACTGTGAAACCTTTTTGAACCCACATGTTAAAAATGAAACATTTGGACTAAACTGGCAAAATGGCTCAAACCACCGGGACTAAAATGACATTTAACTCTTAAATTTAACTAGTATTAAGGCCCCCGCGTTGCGGCGGGGGACATAAAACCATGCAAAGTGGCACCAATGTCACACAACTACAAGCGATCAACGCCGAAAAACTTATAAAAAAATAAATAGAAAAGGAGAAAATAAAACCGAATAAAAAGCAGATGTAAAATCGTTGAACCAAGCACACCCATTGCGGCGTGTTAATGCGAAAAATTTAGGCTGAAACGTAAAAGATAGAAAAATACCTAAGTCGATCTACGACCCGTACGTTGCGACGAACTTCTTAAATGGGAAAAAATAGACAAAAAATTTGAACTCCACACGCACGTTGCGGCGTGTTAACTCGCAAAATTTTGAACCAAACGTAAAACAAAAAACTTGCGAAACATGAAAACTATGGGGGCCAAAGTCGAAAGTAAAAAAGTATTGAGGTTAAGTTGCAAAAGATGAAAAGCTCTGTGTTAAAAATAAAAAAACCAAAGGGGTTGAATTGCAAAGATAGGATCTTTTGGGTTAGAAATGAAAAATATTAAAAACTTTTTTGAAATTCCCCTAAACATAGGGTACAACAACATGAAGCACATACATGTTAATTTATAATATGGAAATAACCACAGGTACAACACTAAAACAGTAAAATTATAGGGCGTGGAGGAGCCTCATCCTTAAAGGATGGGCCTCCACGTAGGTGTCCACGCCATCGGGTAGCAGTTACATTATTTAATGGGTTGTTTAAGGTCGCTTTCATGGTGACGTCATTAGCAGTTCTCTCCTCTATATATTGTTCATTCTGTAACTTGTAATGGTTAACTCCAAGAGCTAAAAAGGCAGAAGAGAGAGAGAGAGTGAGAGAGAGAACCTGGTGAGGGAGAGTATTTGTATACTAGATTGATTGTATTGAAACATTTGAGTATAATGAAATCTTTCTGCAATCATTCCCAAATCCAGTTGCGTTTATATTGATGTGTTTATTGTAAATGTTTGATTGAATTTCTATGTTGGATTGAACTGTTCTATAAAAAACATACAAACAAAACACACTCTTAGATCCAACAATTGTTATCCAAGTCGGTCACACTATATTGACTTAAATGTTGATTCAAAAGACAAACTAGCTCATATTGATAACTAATTGAGTGATCAAAAAGACTTGAGAAGAATTAGACCAGTCGAAACATTATATTATTTTTATATACTTCTAACCACACATATAAATTAGTTTTAGCCACAGATATATGGTAATGATCTATATCCACAGTCTTGAATCTACACATCATGACACTTAATTTATGTGTGGGTAAAGACCAAAATTTCTTGTAATGTATTGATGTGACAAATATAAACTTTGTTAGGTTTTTATTAAAATATTATTTCTTTCAACTGGGTATTGATGATTGTCGTGAGTGTCAAACAAAAACCTAAATAACTTAGGTAGCTAGGGTAAGTCAGGTATCGAACCAGAGGAGTATGGTGGAAAGTGTTGTTGATTAAGGAATAAGAAATTACTTGCAGAAATATAAAATCGGTTGTTTGAATGTTTGATTAAACTAAGAACTAATTAAAACGAGTTTGTAACAATAAGAGAAAAGGTGATTCCTCCAAGTTTCAGATTCAAAGTGCATTCAAGTGATTAGTTTTACCTGAGAAAATCACATAGACATGATTAAAATAACTAATTAGCTGATTGTGATAAACGAGGACTGAGTACTTTGATTGTAAAACAACGAAAGGTTATCATACGATTACCAATTGAAGATTATCAAACCCAATCACTATCTAATATATCCCAATTGCTAGAATTCTCGGGAATTGAAAGAATCAAGACTAGGTTTGAAATAAAATCAATCGTTTACAATCAAACTAAGAAATCACTAAGCAAAAAGCATCGAATGCTTAAATTGCTAAACTAAATTATAACGAAAAACTAGAAACAATTGTCCACTTACAAGAATCCTCCACTCGGAGGAAACCATGAAGGAATTAGCCGCTCATCTCGATGAATCGATCTTCAAACGCTTGAAAAAAGGTTGATTGCATCTTCAAGATTGTTGATTTGGTGAAAAGTATGATGGAATAGGTGAAAGTATCCTCAATAATGTGTTACCTCCTCCCCAAATTCATCCCAATGATGAATAATATGTTAGGGTTTTCAATTTTCCTTTTAAACCCATAAAAAAATCAACGCATGGAACTGCCCTTAATCCCGCAGTAACCTACGGCTGAGGAGCCGTAGGCTACGGTTCCTAGACTCTGATCCTTTTTCCCTTGACCGTAGGTGTAACAACCAGACTTTTTAAAGTCAAAGTACAAGTCAAAGTCAAAGGAAGAAAAGATTGCTAATCAGATCTGTCATTTCTGACTTAGTTGTTGCTTGTACTCTCCGACCCCGATAATCGATACTTTAATTAACGCTGTTTGTCTAAGATTTGTAATATATGAAGGAACAATGTGATAAACACAATTAAACGCTAATCTACTTAACGTTATCTCATCGCTATCGCACCGCAGCTCGAATCGCAATTATTGGTATTCTATGTGTGTGTGTTATTATGTGTTTACTTGTGCATGTTTATATTTGTTTGAGGTGTTATACGTAAACGCAACCGCAACTCTATCGCAACGCAATCTAATCGCATACGCTAAACGCTGATTTACTTACTTGTATGTTGTTATGTGTTAGTTATGTTATTTGTGTAACTATTGTTTAATACTATCGCATCGCTTACTCGCAACTCGCTAAAACACAACGCAACGCTCCACGCACGAAGCGAAAGTCGGAAACTAACTCACACGCGTCGTCTGATCGAACGACCGTTCGATCGAATGGTCATCCGACCGGATGACCACCCGATCGGATGGCCATCCGATCGAAAGGCCGTCCGACCCGTCAACCTTGCACCGCCTTTCTCCTCTCCACCTATAAATACCTCACCTGTCACATCAACTGTTCATTGATGTGACAGCTCCCTCTGACCCAGTGCACTCTCAGCCTATTTTCTCTCGATTCCTCGCGATTCTTGTAAGTTTTTATCTCAAGTCTTGTACTTTCACAATCAACACACACTTTCTCATCATCTTCTCCATCAAATCACTACTTTTCACCATGAAATCGCCTGGTTTTGGGCTGTTCTAGGATGACGTCATCACGGGTTCACATAAACACCGGAATATGACCTCATCTCAGCAAGAACGGTTCGGATCTAATGGATTTCTACATGTTTAAACAATGATTTCACTTAAATCTAAACATTTAGCAACTAGATTCAAACTTTTCTTCAACATCTTTCATTTTTACTCAAAACCGTTAGAATCTGAACTTGTTCAGGTTCTCCACTCATTTCTCCAGTGGAGAATCAGTCTGAAAAACGGATTACTACAGGAGAGACGACCGATTCACGGGTTGAATATGAACTCCGTCAAGAATAGTTTGTTCTGATCAAACGGGGTGATTCCCGTACGATCGGATGACTTGGATTTGATGTGGGTTCCGTTGTTTAACACGTTGTCATGCCGTCTCGATCAAACCGTAAGCTTTTCAACTTAACAGATTTCACAAAGTTTCAAACGGAAGGTTATCCAATCGAATAGCCGTCCGATCGGACGACCATCCGATCGAACGACTATTCGACCAGGTGACCTGATTTTATAAGTGAACCACTTAAACTTTATAAAATTTTCAAAGATCACTAGTTTCAGACGAATGGCCATCCGATCGAACGGTCATCCGTTCGGATGACCATCCGATCGAATGACTTTACTTATACTACAACGAGAACTTCAAAAGTTCAACATTTCACAAACACACTCTCTCCAACGAATGACCCTCCGACCGAATGGTCATCCGTCCAGATGGCCATCCGACCGAAACACCATCATCAGTCCCTCATCTCACCCGACACTGTTTTACGCTCTGTTCAAACGCTTATACTGTCGTACTGTGATCAGGCTAATCTCTCCAGCGCTCCCTTCAATCCAAGCTTGTGTTTATTTGTTAAACACAATCTATGAGTATACTCGATCCCTTTTTGCTTAACGCACTTTTGTGTGTTACATACGTTACCTATATCAAATCACATCGACATACAACACCAACACTTTTTGTACGCTAACCACTCTGCATGTTATACGTGTTATTCGATGAATGCTTGTATGTTATGTTTACACAGTGATTGTTGCCTGACACCTTAGCAACGATAGTACTATAGTTTGGACTCAGCACCTGTCGTGGACAGTGGTTGTTAAGGGTATTTCTTCACGTATCACATTGGTGATACGTGTTGCACATTCTACAACTTGCAGTCATGTCTGTGCATATTTCATTGTCGATAGCTTACATGCTTCACATTTCTATGTGTTACATGTTGGTTAAGCGTAAATTGCTTTCGCTACTACTATGCTAATAAACTTGTATGCTTACCTTTACACTATGTGTATTGACCTATTTTAACGTATGTGACTGGTGTTTAGGATGCTCTTAATTGCTGGATGTCATGGAATCAAGCTTAGGCAGTCTAGAAACAAACTAAATAAATTTGAGTTATCGGAACAATATTATTGTCTTTGAGAACTATGTCTGTAATAACTGTGTTACTTTATATGTTATGGTATGGGACATGACGTTTAAATATTTGGTAATTATAGTTGTTATGGATTCTCCTGGACAATCTGTTTCGCTCAGTGCCTCACCTCGATGTTGTCACACCCCGAATTTCCACGTGTCACCGGTGGGCCCGGTAGGGGAGTATCGTGACGTGGTTGGCAACATAATAGTCAAACAACACAATATTTAAATGCACAGCGGAAGCAAAGTATAGATTTAATTCAACCAAACGATATTGTAATATTAAGTATCACAAATAGTCGAATATAAATCCACAGGTAGATCAAAAATACAAGGAAACAATTGTTCAACAGTTTATGGCATCCAAGCTGGCGAGACTTAATATGGATGCTAGGAGACAAGCCAGCCTATTTCGCGTAGTACCTGCACTTAACCTTTTTAAGAAAATACGTCAGTTTACACTGGTAAATACAATCAACCGACTCATTTTGAAAGAGTTTAAGAAAATGCATTTAAGGCACAAGGCACAAATAATATTTTATAACTTGGGATAATTATTTAAATATATAATACTTGTATGGATTTACATGTTCCTTATGCGTTCAGTAGCCCGGATCGAGCCGGGTTAAGGATCAATTAACACACCACTTTATTTATGAGACACTAACAGGTGTACGCCTACACCTGAGTGCTAAGGTCGTGGCCATTTCGTAAAATGATGCCAGGGATATCCGGGACACGGTCATTAACCCCCCAAAGGCTTTAAGCAAACAAAACAATGTTAAACGAGACGTCTCAATACTTTCATTATCATTCATTCAATCAAAGATTCAACGCCCCGACCAGGCGGTATTTTTATATACCGTACCCCAAGCCCGTATAGGGAAAATAAGTTAAAAGTATTTACCTGAGTAAGTATAGTTCAAAATCAGCGAGTGCAAGTATCTTTTACTGGTTCTCCTAATCTGGAACGAAGGTTTATAATAACCTATTAGAATCCTAACGGGTCTTTAGTTAAGCTTATGCTTAGACCGATTAGTTTTAAAGATACGGTTCGTACGCACGATTAAGCGAAGACCGGATAGAATGTGATTTAGACCCGACAAGTTTGAAGACTTGCTTAATATGGGTATATGATACACATTCTGGATTTTGAGATAAAACCGATAAGGTTTGACCCGTTTCGGCTAATTTATGTAAACTAGTTACATAAACCGAACCGAACACGCATGAAGCGTAACGGGTATCCGTAAGAGTCCTAAACAGGTTTCCTAAGTTGACATGCCTTAAATAAGTTGTGATATCAGTAGGATATCACCCATGATGCCCAAAACGAGTTTAATCTCATTATAAGCCCCGCAGGGGCATTTTGGTCATTTTAAAGATTATAAAAGGAATTAATTAGGTTTCTGTGAACCGGGTCTGATTACATCAGTAAAATGGCTTATTTTAACAGGTTATAACATTTGGTTATAAGTCTTATGTGTCAAAATAGTTTTAAACCCAAACTATGCGTATAATACGCGTATAAAGCCGTTTTAAGCGACGTACGGGTTAAAATACGATTCTGAGTTTTCTGATCAATTAAACAGGCTCAAAACACTCTATTTAATATTTAAAATCAGTAGCAATTGGATTGGTGTTAAAAGGATTTGTAAAACTCATTTTATGGCCGAAAAGGGTAAATTCGGTATTAACCGAATTAAGGCGCTAATCCAAGCTTAGGATCAGTTTAAAAATAATTAAAAATCTTCAAAAATCCCAAAATATTATATTACATCAGTGGGTAAAAGATTTGGTGTCAAAAATTGGGTTTAGATAGGTTTTATGCTAATGACGCCGTTTAATTAATAAAAGCGTTCTTAATTACGTCATTAAGCATAACTCCTAATCTAGACCTCTGATTAACGTGAAATTTTCGGGACATGCATAATAATCAGTAACTAAGATTTTGGTACTTTCATATTTCCAAAAATCTCGTTTTATGGTCATAAGGGCATTACGGTCAATATTTAGGCGATTAACGGAAACATCGGACGATTAGGGATTCGTGTGGTATAAACGCAGAGGCTTATACACACATGTAACTAGGTCCTAATGGAACCTTAAGGCATGTCTAAACCTATATAAATCGGGTCAGAACTGAGGTCAACGCAAAAGTCAAACTTTTGCGTCTCTCGGTTCCGAATCGGTTCAAAACATAAAGTTGTCGAATCAAACAAGTGTAGACAAGTTATTATACTTATTTTTAAGTTATATGACTAATAAAACAGGTTACACGCCTTCCGTATCATTAAATATGCGATTAAGGTTTCTGTGGACTTTTTCGGATAACCTTTGACTCGACAAACGACATGGTTAAGATAGGAATCAGTGGGTGACCCTTTAGGGGTTTAATACCCATATAAATACCAACTTATAATGACTTTCGATTCGACAAAACTCTGGACCGATTGTGATTTATCACAAAGTCAAACCGTAGTTACGACGGTTTGATTTCTAGGCTTTTAACTAAGTATAACTCAAACAAGAAGGATAAAAGGCACTTACACACGACTAATGGATGATATGGAATGCTTGTATCAGTTCTTGAGCTCTTGTAAATGTCCAGAAGATGAAATGAATGATGAATGATGAATGTGGGTTATTTATGAAATTTCAAACATCACGGATGATCAACACATAGGTCTATGGGTGTTACCAAGTGATCAACATGTGTCCTACATGCTAAATACCACCTTAGACAAGCCCATGGAATGGAAAAATGGCATTTAAGTCGGTTTAAACATCAACACACAGCTGTACATAACATTCTATTTAGACAAGGCAGTCGCGTAGCGCGACTGCCGGGGCCTATCTGCTCGCGCTACGCGAGGGTGAAGAAGACCAGCCCAACAAGTTTCCATTATTTGCATTTCAGTCCCTGGTCCTTCTAAACATCGCTTTCTCATTGTTTCTTGAAATTTGAGGCTTTAATATTTAACATGTGGGGCTTTAAGGCTTATACCCTCTTTGTTAAGTCCTCGGGTAACTTTGTGATCACCCGAAAAGCCCTAAATTTCAATGTTGACGATTCTAACCCTCACACACGAATTTTATCACAACTTGCTCATACGATAACGAAACTTCATGAAATTTTTGTGGTACATCCTAGTGAGCATAATTAATCGTTACAAAGCTTCGGGTTTGTCAAAAGGTCACTCAGAGGTATAACTTAAACATGTTGGCACATTTAACCCCTGTAGTTTGTAATCTCTCACTTTCTTTCACGATTCGCTTCGTATGATCCATGACCTATTCGTTTAAGGTTATAAACATCATGTAGGGTTATTGCAAAGTATATTTATTCATTGTTGACACTTTGAACCCTTCTATTTACATAGTTTCACTGTTTGTCAACTTTAGTCCTTCAAGAACATTCTTTTACACGTTCAAACCTATGACACGTGTCAAAACATTATAGGACGTAAATTTTCGAGGTGTTACATCCTCACCCCCTTAAAATAAATCTCGACCCGAGATTTACTGAAATAAGTAAGGGTATTTTTCTTTCATCGTGGATTCAACCTCCCACGTGAATTCGGGACCTCTACGGGCATCCCATTTGACCTTTACAAAAGGTATATGCTTCCTTCGAAGCTTCCTCACCTGTCGATCTTCGATCAACAAAGGTTTTTCCACAAATTTCAAGCTCTCATCAATATGCACATCTGTATAGGGTATAACCACTGATTCGCTAGCGAAACACTTCTTCAGGTTGCAGATGTGGAACACATTGTGTATACTACTGAGCTCTTCAGGTAAGTTTAACTTGTAGGCAACTGACCCGACACGTTCGATAACCTCGAAGGGTCCTATGTATCTCGGGCTTAGTTTTCCTTTCTTACCAAACCGCATCACTCCTTTCCAGGGTGACACTTTAAGTAGGACTTTTCACCTACTTCGAAGCGGAAATCCTTACGATTTGGATCAGCGTAAATCTTCTGCCTATTCCGGGCAGCTTGGAGATTGTTTCGAATCTGGACAATCTTGTCCGTCGTTTCGAACACGATCTCTGGTCCTGATAACTGGACTTCTCCAACTTCCGCCCAACAAACTGGTGATCTACACTTTCTACCGTATAATGCCTCAAAAGGCGCAGCCTTGATGCTGGTATGGTAGCTATTGTTGTAGGAGAATTCGATTAATGGCAGGTTCTTATCCCAGCTACCTCCCAAATCGATCGCACATGCACGTAGCATGTCTTCTAGCGTTTGAATAGTTCGCTCACTTTGACCGTCTGTCTGTGGATGGTAAGCCGTACTAAAGTTCAAACGTGTGCCCAAAGATTGTTGGAAGCTTTTCCAAAAATGCGACGTGTACCTAGTATCTCGGTCAGAGATAATAGCTACAGGTATGCCATGTAAGGCTACAATCTTATCAACGTACAGTTGGGCTAACATATCGGAGCTGTAGGTCTCCTTAATAGGTAGGAAATGTGCTGACTTAGTCAGTCGGTCAACTATCACCCAGATGGTGTCATTTCCTTTCCTCGTCTTAGGTAACTTGGTGATAAAATCCATAGTTACCATTTCCCACTTCCAAGTAGGAAGTTCAGGTTGTTGTAGTAAACCTGACGGTTTTTGATGTTCTGCCTTGACTTGCGCACACGTCAAGCATTTAGCTACATAGGTAGCTACAGACTTCTTCAAGCCTATCCACCAATAATTTGCCCTAAGATCCTGGTACATCTTATCAGCTCCAGGATGAACAGAATATTTAGAGCTGTGGGCTTCCTGGAGGATAACATCTCGGAGTCCTCCATAAATTGGAACCCATATTCGTCCATTCAATCTAAGAATTCCATCCTTACTAAGAGATAACTGTTCCTCAGTTACTCCTAGCTTTTCATTAGGATAGTTAGCTTCCAACACAGCTTCCTTCTGTGCAGCTAACAACCTTTCCATTAAACTGTTCTTTATTTCCATGCGCTTGGCATTGATTCGGATGGGTTTCACTCTCTCCTTCCGACTCAAGGCATCGGCGACTACATTCGCCTTGCCGGGATGGTATCTTATTTCACAATCGTAATCATTAAGAGTTTCCATCCAACGGCGTTGCCTCATGTTCAAGTCCTTCTGGTTGAACAGATGTTGAAGGCTCTTGTGATCAGAGTAGATCACACATTTGATTCCATATAGGTAGTGCCTCCACAGTTTTAGTGCGAATACAACGGCACCCAACTCCAAGTCGTGGGTGGTGTAATTCTTTTCGTGCACCTTTAACTGACGTGAAGCATAGGCAATGACTTTGCCTTTCTGCATAAGCACACATCCCATCCCGGTGTGTGATGCATCACAGTAAACTACAAACTCCTCTACTCCATCAGGCAATGTTAGTACCGGAGCATTGCTCAACTTTTGTTTCAAAATATCGAAGGATTCCTGCTGCTTAGGACCCCAGTCAAACTTAATCTTCTTACGTGTCAGCGAAGTCAGGGGTGCAGCAATCCTTGAAAAGTTTTCTATGAATCGCCTATAGTATCCTGCCAAACCTAGGAAGCTACGAATTTCTGTAGGCGTCCTTGGCTCATGCCAATTCATGACAGATTCAACTTTAGCGGGATCTACCTGGATACCACGCTCACTAACAACATGTCCAAGAAATTGGACTGCTCGAAGCCAGAATTCACACTTTGAGAACTTGGCATAGAGCTTCTCTTTATGAAGTAGTTCCAGTATGCAGTGAAGATGCTTCTCATGGTCAGCTTGGTTCTTTGAGTAGATGAGAATGTCGTCGATGAAGACGATGACGAATTTGTCTAAGTGCGGCTTGCAAACGCGATTCATGAGATCCATGAATGCGGCTGGTGCATTAGTGAGCCCAAAAGGCATCACTAGGAACTCGTAATGACCATAACGAGTCCTAAATGCTGTTTTGTGCACATCTTCATCTCTAACTTTCAATTGATGGTAGCCTGACCTCAAGTCAATCTTTGAGAAGAAACTTGCCCCTTGAAGTTGATCGAACAGGTCGTCGATTCTGGGCAAAGGATACCTATTCTTGATAGTAACCTTATTAAGCTCACGGTAGTCGATGCACAGACGCATCGATCCATCCTTCTTCTTAACGAATAAAACTGGTGCTCCCCAAGGAGACGAACTAGGTTTGATGAAACCTTTAGCTAGCAAATCATCTAGCTGCGTCCTTAATTCCTTCATCTCTGTTGGTGCCAACCTATAAGGCGCCCTTGCAACTGGTGCTGATCCAGGAATAATGTCGATTCTGAATTCCACTTGTCTATCCGGTGGCAAACCAGGTAGTTCTTCAGGAAATACTTCGGGGTATTCAGAAATGACTGGGATCTCTCCAATCTTGGGTTTCGGTTCATCAATAATCACCTGTGCCATGTAGATGACACAGCCCTTCTTCAAACACTTAGAGTCTTTGAGTATAGACATTTTCTCGGGCAGCCCATACTGGGTATCTCCCTGGATAGTAAGTGATTCACCAGACGAAGTCTTGATCCTCACTTGCTTCTTATTGCAAATAATCTGGGCCTGGTTATGAGATAACCAATCCATACCCAAAACTATGTCGAAACCGGCTAGTTTTAAAGGAAGTAGGGACAAAGGAAAAGAGTGATTCTTAATGGATATGAAACATCTATCTAATAAGGTTGAAGCGGTTTCTAAAGTGCCATCTGCTAGTTCCACCTCATACTTCACACTTAAAGTTCTAACAGGTAGTTTTAACAGTTCACAAAACTTATTATCTACAAACGAATTATCAGCGCCCGAATCAAATAACACTCTCGCATAAACATCATTTACGAGAAAGGTACCTGTTATCACGTTGTCGTCCTTGACGGCTTCCTTAGCATCCATTCTGAAGACCCTCGCATTGGTCTTCTTAGCCTCTTCCGGCTTCTTGGCAGATTTTGGGCAATTGCTCCTGATGTGCCCCTTTTCATTGCAACCATAGCAGGTCGCATCCTTTATCTTCTTGCAATCCACGGTTTTGTGTTCCCTGGATTTGCATAACCCACATGCAAAAGGTTTCGATTGTGATTGTGAGTTGGATTCAAACCTGCACTTCCCAAAGTGCTGTCTCTTGCAGGTTTTACATTTGGGTTTTTCACCCGACTGTTGACCATCCTTCTTAAAACCTGACCCCTTCTTTTGGTCATTGTTTCCCTTCTGCTTCTTGTCTGATCGTCGTGAGTTGTCATCCTCACGCTTCCTCTTTTCGGTATCATTTTTCCTTTGTGACCTCAGCCTGACAGCATCCGAGGTCAGAGATAACGATATGTCCGTTACTGACCGAAAAGTGGTTGGTCTGGAAGCTTTTACACTTGCTTTGATCTCCGGTTCCAAACCCCCGATAAAACGAGCTATACGTTTAGGCTCCGGAGTTACCAAGTAAGGGACCAACCTTGACAAAGTATTGAAAGTAGTAAGGTAGGCCTGACAGTCCAGGTTTTTCATGACCAGCGCCAGGAAATCAGATTCAATTCTCTCAACCTCATGTTGAGGGCAGAAATTTTCTTTGATTAGTGCCATGAACTGTTCCCAGGTCATGTTGTATAACGGGACTTTCCCTGTGGCTTGGATCAAAGATCTCCACCAGGCTAAGGCTTCTCCTTTGAAAGACTGTGAGACAAACTTCACAATATCCCTATTATGACAACCACTGATATCCACCACAGTATCCATTTCGTCCATCCACGTCATGCAATCAACAGCTCCTTTTTCCCCATTGAAGTCTCTGGGTTTGCACGAGACAAAGTACTTATATGTGCAACCCCTATTACGAGGTTCTTGGTTTTGTACGACTCTTTGGGATGGATTACTCCTTTGATTCGAGGAGTGGTGAGAATTACTGTTGTGGGCAGTGTGGGTCCTGGAGGGTGTTCTAGTGTGTGATGCAGAATGGGTCCTCGTATGGGTACCACTTGATCCATGGTGCTGTCTATCCATAGCTCTATTAACTGCATTGTCTATCATAGCTTGCAACTCTGCACCCGCTACGTTTACATGGGCATTATCATTCACTATCCCTGGGTGACTGTTGACCTCGTTTGAGTCTGCCATGTATCTTTAACTGTAACACATCGGTAATAATTTATTGGTGAGTTTATTATAGAATTGTCTTTTATGGCAATTTTATTAACCGTGGTAAACATAGACCATATTTGGTTAATTTATTACTCACATAAATTTAGGATTTCTACTATAATTTATCCTATTTATAAAACAATAACAGTATTTATTAGCACATAAGGCCTAGTCACAGGGACAATATAGATTATAAGCTAGGATTTTAGAGAATCAAAGCATGAAGGTTTGAACAAAGTTCATTACCTTTATCAGACAGGGTCATAGACTAATACTGTCTTTTGTCTCATATGAAAATGAGAAGGGCCCGTAGGCATTCCATTACCAACGGATGGTAAAAAGAACTTATCATATTTATTAATGATTTAACCCATGATGCAGAGATCATTAAGTTGGGTTTAGAATCTTTGAAAAGATCCATATATGATAATAACACGTGTGTTTTTAACGAATCACGTCTGCCAGGAGTGTTAACATGTTTTCAGATGTTAACAGGGATTTGAATCTTTTTAACGAGTTTTACCATCTGGGCCAGGTCTTAAAATGACATATAGGCTAGGTTATACTCTTAAGATCCTTAATAAAAATAACATAGGCAGATAGACTTTAAAAAAAATGATTCTGATTTATTTATTTCATATATAATTTATTTATGCATAACTTAGCAAAGATGAAATTTATAAACTTACATTCCATTAATACTAAAAGTAGTACATTTTTCCCTAAACGGGACTTTTCACAGAAATATTTGCCCACGTAGGAGCTATACTTATAATACATGTCCTCGCAGGGACGGTCTACAAAAGTAAATGTCCACGCAGGGACTACTAGAGACAAGTCCTCGTAGGGACTAAGTACAAGGATAGATGTCCACGCAGGGACTACATACACACATAAATAAATGTCCACGTAGGGACTTGATTTAAACAAGGAAATACAACAATATATATATGGGGATTTAACGATCCCGTTTCTTCTTTCCCTTAAGCAAGTTTGCCAAACCACTCATAAATCCTTCATTCTTCCTACGTTCCTTCTGGAAGTCTCGCTCCACTTTGGCCAGTCTTCGACGGAGTTCCTCCTGCTCAGGAGGAGGAGCCCGTGGTGGCTGGTACTGTGGTGGCGGCTGAACAGGTGCTTGATACCCCCGAGCTGGGTATCCCATTCCCTAAGGGGGTCCGTATGGTCCTTCAGGATTATTATGGGCTTGGTAGCTTGATGCTACGTTGTAAGGGTCATCAGCATAGTTATAGCCATGGTATGCTGGTGGTCCATATGGGTTGTAAGCTGCCGGAGCAGTATAAGCAGGTATTGGGTGGCCAAAACCCGGTGATGGCGGTACAATAGGTGCTGAATTCACCTCCGAAACTGGGACAGAAGGTCCACCCATCTGTGGGACTTCATGAGTAGGCGGGTAATGGCTACCGCTAGAGTGTTGAGGGGTGTTGAGACGAAAGTCAACTTCTCGTGCTGAGATCCGTGCACCAGTCCTCCTACGTCTTGGTGGTTCTGGAGGCTCTAGATGCACTGGCGGCGGTGGAGGCGGTGGCGTGACTGCCTCATAACGTGGATCCCCAGAGGGATTTTGCTGCTGCAGTGGCGGCTGCTGGTGAGGTGATGAGTGTTCAGATGGTGTATAGTACCACTCACACCGTTCGAACCGTGCCATGTGACTATCCGGCCCCTGGTATGGTGTTCCGTGAAAAGACGAACCGTCTGAGATCACGAAAGGATGGTTAAAGGATCCGGTTGATGCCTCGACGGGATCTGTGTCCTCGTCCATATCTTGATCACCCGAAAAGTGATCTTCTGGTCCTAGTGGGTTAAAGCCCACGTGCTCTGGTAGGTACTCTGCTGGGTTAAACTGACCCTGAAAAACAGGAGTAGGGTCGCCAAAGAAACGTTGCGGGTTGTGGGGTTCGTTCTCTGACTGAGGCCCATAAGAGTCATGATATGGAGGTGTTGAGGCGTGTGAAAAAGATCGTCTGGCATCGTCTTCATATGTCCTCCATAGTTATCTCGTTTCGTCATTCCTTGTAGAAGAAGTTCGTCGATATGAAGGCCCTGCCTCATGGTCGTTAGGGGCGCTAGCTGGCTCCTTTCCTCGACCACCTCGTCTAAATCTTGGCGGCATTATTGTACCTGTTAAAATACACAAGGTAATAACAAGGAAAAATAAAGGACAAAAATTTAATTAAATAAAAATTTGAACAATTTGGATTATTCCTAAGTTCTTTGTCTAGACTCGAAGATTTAGGAATGTGCAATTGTGTAACTGAGATTAAACACAAAAGGCTAGTGTTTAATTCACTCAGAGTTGGCTCTGATACCAACCTGTCACACCCCGAATTTCCACGTGTCACCGGTGGGCCCGGTAGGGGAGTATCGTGACGTGGTTGGCAACATAATAGTCAAACAACACAATATTTAAATGCACAGCGGAAGCAAAGTATAGATTTAATTCAACCAAACGATATTGTAATATTAAGTATCACAAATAGTCGAATATAAATCCACAAGTAGATCAAAAATACAAGGAAACAATTGTTCAACAGTTTATGACATCCAAGCTGGCGAGACTTAATATGGATGCTAGGAGACAAGCCAGCCTATTTCGCGTAGTACCTGCACTTAACCTTTTTAAGAAAATACGTCAGTTTACACTGGTAAATACAATCAACCGACTCATTTTGAAAGAGTTTAAGAAAATGCATTTAAGGCACAAGGCACAAATAATATTTTATAACTTGGGATAATTATTTAAATATATAATACTTGTATGGATTTACATGTTCCTTATGCGTTCAGTAGCCCGGATCGAGCCGGGTTAAGGATCAATTAACACACCACTTTATTTATGAGACACTAACAGGTGTACGCCTACACCTGAGTGCTAAGGTCGTGGCCATTTCGTAAAATGATGCCAGGGATATCCGGGACACGGTCATTAACCCCCCAAAGGCTTTAAGCAAACAAAACAAAGATTCAACGCCCCGACCAAGCGGTATTTTTATATACCGTACCCCAAGCCCGTATAGGGAAAATAAGTTAAAAGTATTTACCTGAGTAAGTATAGTTCAAAATCAGCGAGTGCAAGTATCTTTTACTGGTTCTCCTAATCTAGAACGAAGGTTTATAATAACCTATTAGAATCCTAACGGGTCTTTAGTTAAGCTTATGCTTAGACCGATTAGTTTTAAAGATACGGTTCGTACGCACGATTAAGCGAAGACCGGATAGAATGTGATTTAGACCCGACAAGTTTGAAGACTTGCTTAATATGGGTATATGATACACATTCTGGATTTTGAGATAAAACCGATAAGGTTTGACCCGTTTCGGCTAATTTATGTAAACTAGTTACATAAACCGAACCGAACACGCATGAAGCGTAACGGGTATCCGTAAGAGTCCTAAACAGGTTTCCTAAGTTGACATGCCTTAAATAAGTTGTGATATCAGTAGGATATCACCCATGATGCCCAAAACGAGTTTAATCTCATTATAAGCCCCGCAGGGGCATTTTGGTCATTTTAAAGATTATAAAAGGAATTAATTAGGTTTCTGTGAACCGGGTCTGATTACATCAGTAAAATGGCTTATTTTAACAGGTTATAACATTTGGTTATAAGTCTTATGTGTCAAAATAGTTTTAAACCCAAACTATGCGTATAATACGCGTATAAAGCCGTTTTAAGCGACGTACGGGTTAAAATACGATTCTGAGTTTTCTGATCAATTAAACAGGCTCAAAACACTCTATTTAATATTTAAAATCAGTAGCAATTGGATTGGTGTTAAAAGGATTTGTAAAACTCATTTTATGGCCGAAAAGGGTAAATTCGGTATTAACCGAATTAAGGCGCTAATCCAAGCTTAGGATCAGTTTAAAAATAATTAAAAATCTTCAAAAATCCCAAAATATTATATTACATCAGTGGGTAAAAGATTTGGTGTCAAAAATTGGGTTTAGATAGGTTTTATGCTAATGACGCCGTTTAATTAATAAAAGCGTTCTTAATTACGTCATTAAGCATAACTCCTAATCTAGACCTCTGATTAACGTGAAATTTTCGGGACATGCATAATAATCAGTAACTAAGATTTTGGTACTTTCATATTTCCAAAAATCTCGTTTTATGGTCATAAGGGCATTACGGTCAATATTTAGGCGATTAACGGAAACATCGGACGATTAGGGATTCGTGTGGTATAAACGCAGAGGCTTATACACACATGTAACTAGGTCCTAATGGAACCTTAAGGCATGTCTAAACCTATATAAATCGGGTCAGAACTGAGGTCAACGCAAAAGTCAAACTTTTGCGTCTCTCGGTTCCGAATCGGTTCAAAACATAAAGTTGTCGAATCAAACAAGTGTAGACAAGTTATTATACTTATTTTTAAGTTATATGACTAATAAAACAGGTTACACGCCTTCCGTATCATTAAATATGCGATTAAGGTTTCTGTTGACTTTTTCGGATAACCTTTGACTCGACAAACGACATGGTTAAGATAGGAATCAGTGGGTGACCTTTTAGGGGTTTAATACCCATATAAATACCAACTTATAATGACTTTCGATTCGACAAAACTCTGGACCGATTGTGATTTATCACAAAGTCAAACCGTAGTTACGACGGTTTGATTTCTAGGCTTTTAACTAAGTATAACTCAAACAAGAAGGATAAAAGGCACTTACACACGACTAATGGATGATATGGAATGCTTGTATCAGTTCTTGAGCTCTTGTAAATGTCCAGAAGATGAAATGAATGATGAATGATGAATGTGGGTTATTTATGAAATTTCAAACATCACGGATGATCAACACATAGGTCTATGGGTGTTACCAAGTGATCAACATGTGTCCTACATGCTAAATACCACCTTAGACAAGCCCATGGAATGGAAAAATGGCATTTAAGTCGGTTTAAACATCAACACACAGCTGTACATAACATTCTGTTCAGACAAGGCAGTCGCGTAGCGCGACTGCCGGGGCCTATCTGCTCGCGCTACGCGAGGGTGAAGAAGACCAGCCCAACAAGTTTCCATTATTTGCATTTCAGTCCCTGGTCCTTCTAAACATCGCTTTCTCATTGTTTCTTGAAATTTGAGGCTTTAATATTTAACATGTGGGGCTTTAAGGTTTATACCCTCTTTGTTAAGTCCTCGGGTAACTTTGTGATCACCCGAAAAGCCCTAAATTTCAATGTTGACGATTCTAACCCTCACACACGAATTTTATCACAACTTGCTCATACGATAACGAAACTTCATGAAATTTTTGTGGTACATCCTAGTGAGCATAATTAATCGTTACAAAGCTTCGGGTTTGTCAAAAGGTCACTCAGAGGTATAACTTAAACATGTTGGCACATTTAACCCCTGTAGTTTGTAATCTCTCACTTTCTTTCACGATTCGCTTCGTATGATCCATGACCTATTCGTTTAAGGTTATAAACATCATGTAGGGTTATTGCAAAGTATATTTATTCATTGTTGACACTTTGAACCCTTCTATTTACATAGTTTCACTGTTTGTCAACTTTAGTCCTTCAAGAACATTCTTTTACACGTTCAAACCTATGACACGTGTCAAAACATTATAGGACGTAAATTTTCGAGGTGTTACAGATGTTTCCGCCATCGGTTGGGGTGTGACAAATTGGTATCAGAGCCATAACTATAGGGAATTAGGCAAGATTCGACCTAGTCCGGGTCGATGTCTTAGAAATGACCTAGTCTATAGTCTAAGTACCAACAGACCACCTTGTGCGAACCCAATAGGGGTTCTGCATGAGCCTATTTCTGTTACGCTCTCTCGAACTCGTTCTTGCGTGAACACCGCATACTACAACTTCACGCACAACTAGTCTTTCCTAAGACTGGAAACGCACTATCACTTGGCCTTTCCTAAGGCTAACGACACACACGACTTTTGAAAACAAACGAGTGATTGGGTCGAGATTAGGTGTGAAAACCGCAAACTCTCAACTAGATCGCTCGCCCGACGCGCATTTTTACTATAAACACGAGAATTTGCGTTGAGTCAGGAGTGAAATCCATACCTCGACGCAGATCTCCCTATATCTCTCGTGATTCTATCACACAAATTGGAATGCAGTCGTTAAGTTAGGGGTGAAACCCGAATCTTGATGATAGTTTCCGCTCTCTATTTTGGTTTTGCAAAACTCTCACCAAAGTCTCGATGGATTCCAACGACTCGAGTAATGTGAATAACCGAAAGGATGAGTGCCATTCGCCGTAAGGCGGTGAGAGAGCACAGTCTACTAGGCGAAAACATGTACTCGAAGTCCTTGAGAATAGTCGAATCACTTTGGGTAGTCGATGTCTAAACACCCGAGACAGTCTATTTTAGATTTCAAGTCCGCAACCGCTGATTTTATATGTTTATGCGTTTCAATTCTGAGCTCGCAGCCGCTGACTCTGTGATTTATCGCTTTTATGTATGATTTTATGTGTTTTATGTGGTTTTATGTGTTTATATGTTTCGATTTTGGAGACTATACGCTTTTCCCGCCCTTCGCTTGATAAACACGCACAACTCGCACTACACACTTATCTCAACAAGCTAACAAATCGCATGCTATGTTACTCGCTTACGATATGCTACTCGCTGTGTACCCGATACTCGCACTAGCATCTCTCGAATGCGCCCGTGAAACTTGAATGATAGGTGAATACGTGCAATCTATGTAGGTGAATACGTGCAAAATATAGTTGATTATGTGCTTCTGTGCTCTACGTGCTTATGTGCTTATGTGTTTACGTGCCTATGTGGTTTATGTGCCTACTTGTTTATGTGCTTATCTGTAGACGTGTTCCTGATGCTTTATCTAGTAACTATAAGTATGTTTGTGAGGTGAGATTCGATTGTATCACGTCTGAATCCTATGACGATGTCTGTTGCATACAATGTCGTCATTAGGATCTCATACCTCTCGTGCTACCCGCTGCAACCACGCTGACAAATGCATCACCTCGCTAGTTGCCAAGGAAATGGCTAAGGTCATTCCGCAACTCGTCAGCGAAATAAATGAAATCGGTAGCAAGTCCTCTGAGGAATCTAGGACCGACTCTCCACGAGCTACTTTTAGCTTCAAGCAATTTAAGGCCTGCGGCCCCAAAGACTTCACTGGTGAAGACGGGCCCAACGCCATGTTTCAATGGTTCGACTCGATTGAAGTCACTCTTCGCCAAAGCGGATGTCCCGATAACCTCCGCACTGTCAACGCAACTGGGGTTTTCCAGTCCAAGGCTCTGGATTGGTGGACCGCCGAAAGAAACAGGCGAGGTAACGACGCAACCTATGAGCTTTCTTGGGAGGAATTGAAGGAAATCATGATGAAAGAATTCTGTCCCCCACATGAGCTTCAGAATCTGGTGGACGAGTTTTGGAACATGATGTATTGCAAAATACATCCTTTATTCGTGTATAGTTTGTACAATTTTCCGTTATTTCTAGTTTAGTTTTAGTTAGAATTGCGTACTATTGATTAAATTGTGTTTTCCAGGTGTTGGTATTGAATATTGCTGAAAATGGAGTGAAACCGAGCTAAATTGCTTAAACACCAAGTCCCAGAACTATTTGGAAAAAGAGTTAGAATTATTTTGAAGTTTTTGAGAGTTCAAGCTGGAAAATTCACGCAACATTCTGTTGAAATAGTGCTTTCACGTCACGCTAGGAGGAAACAAGATAATGGTGGCGCTACGCCACCATTAAAAGAAGGAATTATTGTTATTTTATTCAGTGGCGCTACGCCATGGCAAAGAGGATTACCCATCGCGCGACACGACGGGCTGTGTTGACGGTCAAAATTTGTTACGAGCTAGGGTTTACAATATATTCCCAAGAAACTTAATGATAAAGGGAAGTTACGAACTCAAGAAACCTAGGCGATTTTCAGAGCTGATTTTACGGTTTTCGGAGTACTTTGGCTTGTGGGAATCATTCGGTTGAAGCTCGGAGCATAGGAAAGAAGATTGTTCGGGTCTTATCTCCCGGTTTTCGTTATTTTCTTGTTTCGATACTTCGATTATGAATTCTTGTTTTGAAACTTGTGTTTTGATTTTAAATACTATGTTTTTAGGCTAAAACCTTCGTTACTACCTAGGTTAGATGATAGTTTAATAAAGTTTGGATTTTTAATGGTTTTCTATTGTTTGGTTATGGATTGATCTTTGAAAGTAAATAATTCTAGAACCTTTAATTTGGTGCATGTGCGTATTTAATTTTGATGGTTGATTATTTACTGTTTCGCATAAATTTTGGTGGATGTCTTTCACATAATGAATTTGTGTTGATTATTCGTATCTTTGCGGGTTCGGGTGATCTTTGAGTAAATCGGCCGATAGCCTTAAAAAAGTAATTAAAATTGAATTAGAATTAAGTATTCTGCTTAACTTGTCGCTGAGAGGCTCGAGTTAGTTAGTAGGTCTCAGTACAATATATAGCTAAGATAGGTTTTGAGAGAAGTCGATCTTAGTTCCCTAATCGCACCTGTGTCTATTAAACCAAGTTAGAATCTAGGATTGCCTTAGACTATCGCGCTGAGAGGTAGATAGTCGTATTAGGGCACTTTTAGAGTCGTTAGAGGACTGAGAGGAAGTCTAACAATCGGTGTTCATAACAGCCTTGTAGGGTTTCCTAGGTTTCTTCCTGAGAAGGGTCGGGAAGTCTTAGTATGAAATACCTTAGGGTTTAGTACTTTACGATCCCGGTTCCATACCACAATAGTACAGTTAGAAATCCATTCCTAGTTAAACTGGATTCAAGCCTAAGTAGTCGTTAATCTAATTTGAATTAAACCTTAGTTCTCGTTCGTGTCATAGTCTAGTTTTATTTCAATTCCAAGTTTAGGATTTTAGTAACCCCCCCCCCCCCCTTTAAAACACAACAATAGTTAAGTTGTGTCAGTAGTAGTCTAAACAAGGTCGTTAACTTAATTAATTAGAGTCCTTGTGGGTTCTTGCTTTTCTTTGCTAGAGTCGACCGGTTCACTTGCCGGTGAGTAGTTTAGTCAAGTTAGAGAGTCTAGATTATTATTACTTGAGTCTAAATTTAGGTTTAATTTAGTTTATTTATTTGAACTACTTCAAGCACATCAAGTTTTTGGCGTCGTTGCCGGGGATTCTTGGCAATTGCATTAATTAGTTTGTTTGGATTTCAACTGATATCTATACGTGCTTTTTGTGTGTTTTTTTAGTCATAGGAGTCCAAGTAATTTTAGTGTCTTTTTATTTTTAGAGTCTTTTGTTGGAGTCGTCTTACTTGTTTGTTCTCGGTTTTGCAGTTCATGCCCCACACGCGTTCTCAGGGACCAGTGAAGCCGCCGATCGACAAGTCTTCCTTCTCCACACCCAGTTTACAGGTTAGAAAATCCTCAACTTCATCTTCAGCCCCTTCTGACTCTACTCTATAATCTAAACCACCGAACTTTGACTTCACCCCGAAGTCGTCACCCCACAACACCCCACCGCCGTCCCGTCCAACTAGTCCACCACCTGTTCACCAAATGGCCGAAAACCAAACTGTCCACCAACGCCCCACCGCGGGTTTTACTGCAAACTCACCCATCACCATCCCTGAAATCACCAATGACAAGTCCTGGAAAATTCCCTCGTACATCATGACCGCCATTAATAACTCTTGTCAGTTTCATGGTCGTGATGATGAGGATGCGCCTGCACATATCAACCGTCTCACCCGTCTTTGCAGCACCTTCGGTATCGAAGGTGTTAATCTTGATGCCCGCTATCTCCAAGTCTTCCCTTTTTCGCTTGCTGGCCGCGCAGCCACATGGCTCGATTCGCAGCCAGCAGGTACTTATACCACTTGGGCCGGACTTAGAGATGCTTTCCTTGCTAAGTATTTCCCACCTGCGAAGGCCTCTCGCCTTTGAGATCAGATCCATTCATTCAGAATGGAGCCTGATGAACCATATCACTTAGCTTGGGAGAGGTTTCAAACTTTACTCTCGCGTTGTTCCCAACATGGGCTTTCGGATTGGGCTTTAGTAGAAAAATTTTACAATGGTCTCACCCCTGAGTGTAAGGCCTGATTCGACACATCTGCAGGAGGCCATCTTATGGGAAAGAAAACTGTGGCCAACTGCAATGATCTCTTTGAGAGCTTCGCTCATGCTGATATAGATCATAGTGCTACCAGCAGGAATTCCAAGCCTGTGACTACTTCCTCATCTTCTCGAGGAGTAAACCAAGTCATTTCGGACTCAAAGGTAGCATCTCAACTTGACTATATCACCAAAGAGTTGCTAGAAATTAAGAAGAAGGTGGATAGGTGCGAAGTTTGTAGAGGTGGACATGACACCGTAGATTGCCCAACACTCACCCTAGAACAGGTAGAGTACATAGCAGGTCAAAATAGGGGTCCAACTAACCCATTCAGCAATAGTAACTCTAATTGGCGTGCTAATAATTATCGCTCTTGAGGTAACCCCTTGGTTTTCCATCAGGTCAATATCAAAGCAGGGGGCCAGGTTTCTATTCTAGTGGGGGTTCGGGTCAAACAGGTCAATTTGCTAGTTCAGGTTCAGGGGGGCAGTTCAGAGGTGAGGGGTCAAACCAAGAGGTTCAACCTAGGAATGAGGGGTCAAATAGTAGTTTATCTAGGATAGAGGACCTTCTTACCCAGCTAGTGGTTAAGGACCAGGCTACCCAACGTACCTTAGAATAACACGCTACATTCCTAAAGAATAACCATTCAAATTTCTTAGACCTTCAAAGGCAAGTTGGGGATATTGCACGCCAGTTGCAAGAATGACCTCCCGGTCAATTTTCGGGAAATACAAAGCCCAACCCGTAGTGGTAGGACCTTAGGAGAGGTAGTGAGACCCGAGAGTGTTGTGATAGAAGTTGAGGAGCCCGTAGATGAAGAGATTGAGATGGAGGCTCCCGGTAAAGTGCAACCTAGGTTAATCCCAGCAAGTACCGCACACACCGGGGGGCCTTCAAGTGAGAAGAGTATAGAGAAACGGCCCATAGAAGTTGTTCCATCACCCACTGTTGATCTTTCCCGTGCTCCATTTCCTTCCCGTCTTAAAAACCAAACTTATTCTAAAGAGTACGGGAAATTTTTAGAAATCTTTAAGCAACTTAGAATTAACCTTCCTTTCATAGAAGCCCTCCAATCGATGCCTAAATATGCAAAATTCTTAAAGGACCTTCTAAAACGTAAGGATAGGTTAGGAGAGGTTTCTAACATTCCCCTTAGTGGAGGGTGTTCCCCCGTAGTCTTGAACAAGGTCTCGGAAAAATTAACGGATCCGGGCCTTTTTACCATCCCGTGCTTGTTTGGGAGTGATACCGAGTGTAGGGCCCTAACCGATTTAGGAGCGGGTATAAACCTCATGCCATATTCCATGTATGAGAGGTTAGGTCTAGGATAGTTGTCCCCTACGCGTATGTCTTTGTCTCTAGCCGATAGATCAGTGAAGTATCCACGTGGCATAATCGAAAACCTTCTAGTTAAAGTGGATAAATTCGTCTTTCCCGTAGACTTTGTCGTTCTTGATATGGAAGCCGATGAGAAGGTTCCAATCATTCTAGGACGCCCATTCCTGTGTACCGCTAAGGCTATCATCGATGTCTTCAATGGTAAAATCACACTCCAAGTCGGTGAGGAGAGAGTCACTTTCGAGATAGCACGCTCCATGGAACACCCTAGTGGTTCCGATGATCTTAGTAGTCCTTGTCATTCGGTCTATTTCATAGAGTCTTTCCTATCATGTGTCGACCATTGCTTTGACTATATTAGTGGAGCCGATTTAGTTGAGGGTAAGTTAGATGAGGTAGTTGAGAAGGTTGAGGAGGTTGTGAGTGAGAGTGAGGAAGTAGAAGAGACCGAGTGGGTCCCTGAAGTGCTAGAGTTGAGTGAGGTAAAAAGTGAGTTTGAGAGTACACCTATAGAGAAACCAACCCAACTAGAACTTAAGGTTCTCCCATCCCACTTAGAGTACGCTTTCTTAGGTGAGGGGTCTGATTTTCCCGTCATTATTTCGTCTAAGTTAGAGAAGGGGGAAAAGGGTAGGTTGTTAGAGGTGTTGAGAGAGAATAGGGAAGCAATTGCATGGAGACTTTCGGATATTAAGGGCATAAGCCCCGCCTATTGTACCCACCGGATACTCATGGAAGATGATTATAAGCCGGTGGTGCAACCTCAACGGCGCCTAAATCCGAACATGCAAGAGGTTGTTAAGAAGGAAGTGCTTAAATTGTTAGATGCCTGGGTGATATACCCTATTTCCGATTCACCATGGGTTAGCCCGACCCAAGTTGTCCCAAAGAAAGGTGGGATGACGGTGATCATGAACGAAAATAACGAATTAATCCCTTCTCGTACCGTTACCGGTTGGCGTGTGTGCATAGACTACCGAAAGTTGAATGACGCCACCCGGAAAGACCATTTCCCCTTGCCATTCATTGACCAAATGTTGGAGCATCTAGCGGGTTAACAATTCTATTGTTTTCTCGATGGATTTTCGGGTTATTTTCAAATCCCAATCGCCCCGGAGGATCAAGATAAAATGACATTAACACGCCCTTACGACACTTATGTGTATCGCCGCATGCCTTTCGGATTATGCAACGCTCCGGCTACTTTCCAAAGATGCATGGTTGCTATTTCCAAGACATGCTTGAGACTTCTATGAAGGTCTTCATGGATGACTTCTCAGTTTATGGTACCACTTTCGATCAATGTCTTCTCAATCTTGATAGGATGCTTAAGAGATATATAGAGACAAACCTTATGTTGAATTGGGTGAAATGTCACTTTATGGTGACGGAGGGGATAGTCTTAGGTCATAAGGTGTCTAGAGAAGGGATAGAGGTGGATAGGGCCAAGATAGATACCATAAGTAGATTGCCTCCACCTACTGGTGTCAAGTCCGTTCGTAGCTTTCTAGGTTATGCGGGCTTTTATAGGAGTTTCATTAAGGATTTTTCTAAGATTACGCGCCCCATGACCCGACTTTTAGAGAAAGATGTACCTTTCGTCTTTGACGAAGAGTGTATCAAGGATTTTGATTTTTTGAAGGAGAAACTCATTAGTGCCCCTATCCTTGTTTGCCCGATTGGAGCTTGCCTTTCGAGCTCATGTGCGATGCAAGAGATTATGCCGTAGGTGCGGTTTTAGGTCAAAGAGTCGATAAACATTTTCATCCAATCTACTACGCGAGCAAAACTTTAAATGATGCTCAAGAGAACTATACCACCATGGAAAAAGAGCTCTTAGTCGTAGTGTTTGCGTTTGATAAGTTTCGCTCATATCTTGTGCTCTCCAAAACCACCGTGTTCACCGACCATGCCACTTTGCGCTTTCTTTTCCAAAAGAAGGACGCAAAGCCACGCCTCATTAGATGGATTCTTTTGCTCTCCGAGTTTGATATCGAAATTAAGGATAAGAAGGGAGCGGAAAACGTAGCCGCCGACCATTTGTCACGCTTAGAGGATCCTAAGAGAGAGGAGGTTCATGAGGATTCAATAGGATACGCTTTTCCTCATGAAACCATAGACTTTGTTAGTGCCGAGGTAGAGGGTTTGCCTTGGTTTTCAGATTTGGCGAATTATTTAGCGACCGGCGATATTGTGAAGGGTATATCCTACCAACAAAAGAAGAAGCTTCTTAGGGATGCTAGGAAGTACATTTGGGATGACCCGTACCTTTTTAGGATAGGTGGTGATTGAGTGCTTAGGAGATGTGTTTCAAAAGAGGATGGGATGGACATCCTTAGACATGTGCACGAGGGTTTAACGGGAGGCCATCACGGGCCAAATGTGACGGCACAAAAGGCTTTTGATAGTGGCTTCTATTGGCCAACGGTAGTTAAAGATGCCATAGAGTTTGTTAGGACATGTGACCGTTGCCAACGTACCGGCAACATCTCATCCAAGGATGAAATGCCCCAAAATCCCATCCAAGTTCTTGAAGTATTTGACGTTTGGGGTATTGATTTCATGGGACCTTTCCCCTCATCGAGTGGGAATAGGTACATCCTCGTGGCCATTGACTATGTCTCAAAGTGGGTGGAAGCTCAAGCTTTGCCCACTAATGATGCCTGAGTGGTGGTGAGATTTCTTAAGAAATTATTCACACGTTTCGGGGTTCCTAAAGCCATCATAAGTGACCGTGGTACGCACTTTTGCAATTCCGCCATGGAAAAGCCACTTGCGCGCTACGGTGTCACTCACCGTCTTTCTACCGCATACCACCCGCAAACTAGTGGCCAAGTAGAGAATGCAAACCGAGAGGTAAAGAGAATCTTAGAAAAAACGGTAGGAAAAAGTAGAAAGGATTGGTCGGAAAAGCTCGACGATGCATTATGGGCATTCCGCACCGCCTACAAAACACCGTTAGGGACCACGCCCTTCATGATTGTGTATGGAAAAGAGTGCCATCTACCGGTAGAGTTAGAACATAGAGCTTTGTGGGCGTTGAAAACTGTCAACCTCGACCTTACCGAAGCCGCAAGAAGGAGGTTCTTCCAAATAAATGAATTAGAGGCTCTAAGGGATGCCGCCTATGAACGATCTTGGAGTATCAAGGAAAAGACTAAGGCGTTGCATGATAGGAGGTTGCGAGGATTGAAGGAGTTTAAGGTAGGTGATAAAGTGCTCTTATTCAATTCAAGATTAAAATTGATAGCGGGGAAATTGAAGTCGAGATGGACCAGACCGTATGTGGTAAAGGAGGTGTTTCCATACGGTACCGTCGAGTTATATGACGAAGTTGATAAAGGTGTGTGGAAGGTTAATGGTCATAGATTGAAGCATTACTTGGGAGGTCCCCTTGATACTACCGAGGAGGAAGAAATTCCTCTAGAGGACCCACCCACCTTCACCGAACAATGAGTTGAGAAGAGCTTCGTTTGTAAATTTCGTTAATTTTTCGTCTTTCTCGTAGTTTTTTTTTCGTGTTTGTGTTTTGTGTGTTTGAGAAATTTTGCAGGGAACGTACCATTGGAGAGCTGAATTTGCAAGAAAAACGACATTCCAGGTAAGTCCCATACTTAGAAAAAAATTTGGGATGGTTTGGGGAAGGTTTGGTAAGACAAAGAAATTTTTCTAAGTCCTAAAACTTGAAAAATTTTGAAACCTTCTATTGAAAAACGTCCGTGGCGTCGCGCCACCATAACACTCTAAAGTCGTGGCGCAGCGCCACCCTTGGGGTCACCAAAAACCATCTTGAACCCCCAATAATCTGAACCCTCTACTTGAACCAAGCCGTAGCGCTACGCCACGGCTAATCCCCTTTCTCCTGGCGTGACGCGACCACATAAAAGGTCGCTTAAATTCCTTTTCCCTACCTGCTTCCCCCAAACGTAACCCAACACCCTTATCTCTTTGCCCCCACCGCCAATAACCCTTCACCTACTATTCTCCACCGATTCCCACCATTTCTCCACCAATTTCAACCATTTTTACATCCTTGGGACCAGTTTTTCACGGCGACCAAAACCCACCGAACAAACTCATCGTTCAACCATTGATTTGGGTCGAATCGGCACACCCCATTAACAAAAGTTCGACTTTTTCTTGCATATTTCAACGATTCAGGTATGATTTCTTGCAATATTCTCAGCTTTAGTGTGTTTCGAATCATTGTCGAGTGTGTTTTCATTGTTAGGTTTTGTGTTCTTTGATGTTGGGTCCGTGAGTAGCAGTCGAGTCAAGTTCGATTTAGGTCTGTAAGCAGTCGAGTTGAGAGGTCAGTTGTGTCAAGTTGTGTCATGTTTTGGGTGGTCCGTTGTTGAAGTTTGGCTGAGTCGATGGTGAGTTCTAGTCGAGTCAGTCTAGTCGGGTCAAGTCATTGTTTTAGGGTATGCTAGGTCAGGTTTGTTTAGTCGGCCATGAATGTAGTCCGAATAAGTTTAGTGTCGAACCGATTCCGTTCGCGTGTAGTTTACTTAGTTTTGTTGGTATATTAAATGGTTGCGGAATGGGATTGGTTTGGGAATTTTATTATTTGCGGATTGCGGATGGCTCGGGTTGGGGTGTGATTTCTATGTTTGTCATATTTTAGGCTAGGGATTGAAAAATTTGAGTGTGGGGATTCATTGGTTTACACTCAAATTTGGTATTGGTTTGTGGTTTAGTTTCGGGGTGGATATGTTTATCGGGTTGTTTATGGAACTTGCTTTGCTTGATAATTGAATGGTTTGGGGGTATTGACGAAATAAAGTTCCAATCTTGCGCTTTAAAACTAAATTTTTGCAACGGCAACAAACCTCCTTTAACTAGGCGAAAGTTTTCGAAACTAAATTTGTTTTAAAACATCTAAAAAAGCAAATGATTTTAAGCAAGTTTGGACTTCAATGTCATTGTTTAGGCACTCGTTTTTAATTGCGGACAATTAAAGTGCCGAGGGGGGTAGTGTACATTGAGTCCAAGTTAGAGTCTTTGAGTCGTTTTAGTGTCGTTTTAGCCTAGTTGTAGTCATACTTAGTTGTGTTTGGGTTTACTTGCACATACAAGTGATTTGAGCTCGCACGTACTCAATCTCCATTCAGGCGAGTTTAACTATCACTTAGCAATTGTAAAAAGTAACCCGTTTGTTTCAGAATTAGCTGCGAATGAAATGCTATACGGCTATTCTTTCTTTTTCGAAAAAAAATTATAAAAATCCAAATAATTATAAAAAATTCAAAAAAAAATTATAAAAATGAAAAATACCAAAAAATAGTTTGTTATGACTGACTGTCTGCCTATTTTGTCTTGATTATATCTGTTTTGCAGACATGGCGAGCAGTTCGCATCGAGGTAGGGCGCGAAAGATAGGAGCGGATCAGTCGGCCCCGCAACAGGACCCACCTCAGCAGGACCCGGTCCCACAGGAGACACCGATCATTCAGATAGCTACCGATGATCCTAAGCTGAGAAAGATTGAATATCAAAGGTCTTATAACTTCATTCCGGATAGGAAAACACATAGAGCTGATCACCCGATTCTGAAATTTGAGCCGAGTACATCAGAATGGAACAAGTATGATAAACTGAAGAAAACTGATTTATTTCTGGACAGGGTTATAGTTTAGCTGTGGTTGAGTGAAATAGGCTCAAAGCAGGAGGTGATTGACCTTTGGGTCAAAGGTTGATTGATGCGTTGAAGTGTATACAACCTCAGTATGAGGAGCTGGTGCTAGAGTTTCATAGCACTTGGATACACAAGGAGGGAAAGTTCGAGCAGGACACAGCTGTGTCGTTCAGTTTAGGTTGGAAGGTGTATGAGATGAAAATGCGAGGTTTGCCATAGTGTCGGGGTTGTATACTGAAGAGGAAGTAAAGAGGTCGGAGTTTGTTACTAGTTTGAGGGGTGCTTATTCTCATCCTAGGGATTATGGTGTTGGTGCGACTGAGCTACGAGAGTTCTAGAGTACGATTTCTGATCACCCGTTCACGACTACGAACCTGATCACTTCAGTTTGTAATCCGGTTTATAGGTATGTGTTGAAGATTTTATCTACTACACTGGTGGGTCGGAAGTCGGGAGAGAACAAAGCAAATTGGATAGAGCTATTCATTCTGATGTGTAGGGTACAGAACAGGGAAATGAATCTGGCTACGATCTTAGCAGATTCTTTTAGTAGAGGTCGTCGAGGTGGTCCTCGTGCTGGTTTGGATATGGGCCCCTATATTACTCAGATTGCAAGAAATTTGGGGGTGTTTACCAAATATCTCCCCGAATTTCTACACGAGGGGCCCAAGACGGTGACATTTGGTTTGAAGGAGTTGCAGCAGGCGGGTATAGTGTCATGGATGGAGCCCTACGGCTGGGAGCCGATCGGGCAGGGTCCACAGCTGTTGTCACACCCCCAAAATACCCCTTGCGGAAACCCCACAGGGCGTGTGACGTACCAGGATCTTAGCCACCAATCACATTGAACTCATAAATATATTTAAATAAAACTTTCATTCATTAACATAAAGTGTTACAAAACGTTACATATAATTCATTGTACACAGCGGAAGCATAACTCATTTGTTAAGTGTTGCATAAGCCACGCGTGCGTAAACCATTAGACTTGTGTTGCGATTCCATGTATCTCGACCCATGACCACTCCAGCCCTCCAGACAGCAAGTTCCATAATATAACCCTACAGACCTGCAAGCATGCAGACAAGTGTGTCAGACGACGCTGGTGAGTTCAAAGTTTGTTAACGTGTTTAGATACCAGTTACCATGTTAAAACATTTCACAGATTTGATGTTGTTAATCACACGCTTACCACCGATGGCTCCAGATTATTTGCCCTAAACCCCAATGCCTCTATCAAAGAAATGGTCAAGATGGGGGTCATTATGTAGGATCGGGATTCGACCTAACGAGTCATTCATAAGAGTTCTTGATCAATACGAAAGGCGGAATCAGACGTATTGATGTTATAGCAGCTAGATTTGCACGTAGAATCACTTTAACTGTCGATTGTATTGATATGATAGTGTTTACAAATCGTTCGACACTTCGGCAGCACTTCGTCTTCGGAATCACAAAGTTACAAATGAAGACATGGACTCACCTATTTATAGGAATGCCAGATCTCACGAGATGCCAGACCCCACGAGATGCCCAGGTCGCACGAACTGGCCAGGTCACATGAACCTGCCAGGTTGCATGAACTTGGTCAGCCACTTCGTGAGGAGTGGCTGGTTCAGGTCTGTTTCCCGTTTCTTTCGTACAACGTGTCCTGGTCTATCTATTCTAGTTACATGACTCGATACAAGACATAAGACGAAGTCAACAGACATATGCACTAACAAACTCCCCATTGGATGTTGACGAGTCTTCAGTGTATTGAGTCTTCAGTCTTGATCGGTCTTCTCGCTCTTTCCAAAGTATCTTTATCTGTAAGCATCCTTCAATCTCTCTCTTACTCTTCCAGAATCTCAATCTAACTCTTCAAACTCTATTGATCAGCTTCAGAAATGTAAACTGGCTCTACAGCTTTCACAGGTTCAGGAATGTCTCCTGGCTTTCCGTAGCAACAGAATCAGGAACCTGGTAACCTGCACAATTCTCTACCCAAAAGTAAATTTCACAATTTTTAAAATTTAACAAATTTAGAAACCACTTGTAGATATCATACAACATCAACAATAGTTATATCAAGTTCAAATTAATGATCTTGATTAACTAACACTGATTTTATTGTTAGTTTCTCAAATTATCTCAAGCTTTAATTTCATTTTTTATTTCAAACACACTCTTCCAATCCACTGTCGTTCATCATATTTAGCACTTGGAATTTTGAAAATTAGCCTTACAACATTAGTTGTCGAAAATAAGATGAAATAAAATCTTTTTGATTTTTCAAAATTTTATGCTAAAACACACTGAAAATCTTTTTGGATTTTGGGAAATAAACTATATACAGAAATATTTTTGTGAGTTTGTGTAAGAGGATCATATCAGTTTATGACAAATCACTAGCACCGTTGAGCTTTAAACACTTTAATTTCTAAACGATTCACTTAGATTGTCAGTATGCTGATCCACTTAAATTTTCACACAAAGTTCAATTGATTCGAGATACGAGATTAGTGTTTTAACGGACTTAAGTTATTCGCGTGTCCCACCTCAGAATATACTCCCGTATCCAAACTCCTATATTCAGTCTTACAAGTGAATATACACTTATGATATCTGTAAAAGGATAATGCGAGGCCATGAGAGCTCAGGTTAGAACTTCCATTCAGACAAAGAGATGATGGCTCGACTTTTAGGTGTGTTCCCTTTAGAGAATCTTTTCTTCAACTGCAATTGATTCGTATCTTTCGATATTTTATCAATTTTTATGCAGAGGGTGGGCTTTATGATTAAAGCAGTGCAGAGTATTATACGAGGACTAGGCTATTGCTCCCACAAAATCAGAAGTCCCGGTATAATACCCCAGATATCATCACGTACAAAGACCTAGTATGTCAGAAATAGAAAGCCCTTCAAACAAGATTTCAGGGGTTACCTATATATCCTAGAGATGTTCCCCACGAGATAAGTAAGTATTTGATATTTAGTTTTATATCTCAAAAACAATCTACTAAGCGTGTAAAAACCTACTGGCATATCATCAGTGAGACCGTTTATCACATTTTAACTTTCCAATTCTTTAGCGTACTGTGATTGTCTACTGATGTACTATCATTTCCTCTTTTTCACAACAAAACTCATTTTGATTTTTTGATGTTTTTGGTTTTTAGATTTTATCATGTTTTTGGATTTTTCAAATTTTCAAAATTTCTAAATTTTTTACTCCCCCTAAAATAAAAAAATATGTTTCAATTTTTGATTTTCCGAGAAAATTTGAAAGTAAAAACAATAAACTGTACAAATAAAATGGCAAACTGATGTGAATTGCTTCAATTCTCCATTCTCTTGGCTTAAACAATCAGAACTCCCCCTGACAACAAACTATTTTCCCATTATGATTTCAAAACATTTAAGTTTGTTTTAATCAAAATGGTTTTTTCTGGAAAATTAGTTTTGTTGATTTCACACATCATGGGGATTCATTCATCACTTTGTTCTTTCAACCACTTGTAAAAACTATTACTTGTAGGTTTTTTCACAAAAACATTTTTCAAGAATTATGCCGATTCATGCTCCACGATTACCAACTTGGGAGCTCCGGCAAGTCAGGATTTTACTTTTTAAAGAACCTCACCCATGCCTGATCAATCATGGGTGAACCATCATCATTTGGTTTAACAATTTTTGATTCATAAAATTCTTTTACTCCCTTCACCTTCCCATCAGCCATCTTACCAAAAATATGTAGCACTCTACCATTAAATGCTTTTTCAGCATCAAATTCTTTCTTATCAGAGAAGAATTGATCTGAAATCTCAATCTTACCAATTTTTGATTTCAAGTTTCCGTTTGACAATGGTGGAAAATTTTCATCATCCATTGTTGGAACAGAATTCTCATCATTTAGCACAACAGATGGCTCCTCTGACTTTGACGAGTCAGATTCATTGCCAGAAACAACCTTTGATTTCTTAACAACCCATTTATGTTTGTCTAAATTGGCTCTTCTTTTGTAAAAATGTTTCGAACTTTCACCAACTTCGAAAGTCGAATTTTTGAACTCCTTAAATTTTTCTATTGGTTGTTCCTTTTTATCAACACATTTTTCTTTCAATTTAGAGTTAGAAGAAACTCCCTGTTTTGTTTTGGTGGGCTTTGAGCAATTCCAAGCAATATGTCCAACCTCTCGACATTTGAAACAGGTTCTTCTTTCAACTCTCGGTTCAGATTCCTTCAACATATTCTTTTGCTTTTAGGCAAGAAACCCCTTGTTTGACTGTTTCCAGAAAGGTTTCTCCTTCTCTTCTTCTGAACTTGCTCCTGAAACAAATTTAGTTTTTAGTTTATAAATTTTCTCATTTTTATGATTTTCGGGTGGAATAAAACCTAATCCTTTCTTTTTGAAATTACTGTTATGGTTTGGTTTCTTTCGATAACCAGAACCAGAACTGTAACCTTTTTTCTTGTTCAATCTTTGGTGAACTCTTGAAGTGTATTTTTTAGGTTTTTCAGTAAGATTTACATCTTTTATTTCAGAAATATTAATTTCTGTTAATTTGAAAACCTTGTTAATCATTTAAGTTTTAACACCTATTATTGGAAATTCTTCATCAGAATATAATTTGTCGGAATCATTCAAAGTATATGCTACTTTGAATGTTTCGTCATTCAAATTATTTTTTGATATCAGAAAATATTTATTGTAAACCCTTTTGACCGGTGAACTCGAGCTTTTGTCTAATGAACTCTAATTTTCAGATTTAGACTCTGACTTTGACTCTTCATCTTTATCCAACACCTGATCGACAACTTTCTTAATTAACTCGGACTCATGACCAGTGTCAGATGCTGTGAAGGTGACATCAATATCATCTGGTAATCCATTGATAGATTCGGATTTCAGATTCAGATTGAGTGTTTCAGCCACCTTTTCAATGTGTCGGGGGGTATAGCCATCCCACATTGGATTTGGTACTCTGTTATAATTCAAACCAATTTTCTTATCAGAATTTTCTTCATCTTCTGCATACTTATGAGCTGCAACGGTAGGATAGATGCGATCAATAACATACTTTGAACTTTGATAACTTCGAAGTAAAGTATTCACTCTTTCTGTTTCGATCGTCATTGCTGCCAATTCTTGTTTTAGCCCTGCAATAATCTCAGTGTATTTATTGATTGCAGTTTGCTTTTGAAGAACTGTTGCTTTCAGAAGATTCTTCATCTGGATATCCTCATCACTAGCTCCTTTGTACAAGTTCACTTTGTTGCTTAGGAGATCATATGATTCCTTTATGCTTCTCACATTATGCAATAAGTTCTCTTTGAGCTTCTCCAATTCAGCATACTTTGTATCTTTCTCGGCACAATCTTTGCAGGATTCTAAACACTTAGCACAAGATTTTTCAACCTCTACAATCTTTTCAATTTCAACAATTTTTTCAACTTCAACTATTTTTTCAACTATTTTCTCCACCACCTTTTCAATCACAATCGGTTCTTTCTCAACTTCTATCTTCACTTCATTCTCTTTAACCTCGACCTTCTCTGTCGGTTTTTCTTCAACTTTTGCCTTATCAGCT
Source organism: Helianthus tuberosus (assembly GCA_030545235.1). Taxonomy (NCBI): domain Eukaryota; kingdom Viridiplantae; phylum Streptophyta; class Magnoliopsida; order Asterales; family Asteraceae; genus Helianthus; species Helianthus tuberosus. Next base: position 120,474,801 of record CM060403.1, read on the forward strand.
TCAGTCTTTTCTTCAGCAACCCTTCTTGCTTCCATTTCTCTCTTCAGTCTAGCAGCCCTTTTCTCTTTCAATATCTCGATTTTATCTGCAAAAAACAAATTAAAACTATAAGGATCCAATTGTTTTCTAGCTTTATTAATATACTCTTCCTCATCATCAGTGTCTTCATCACTTCCTGAAGATTTAAAAATCGGTTGTCTTCTAGGACTGTTCTTAGATTTGATTAAATCTTCTTCCGAGGTTGAATCTTCAAAGATTCGAGCAACAAATGCTTTAGAAACTGAAAGTCTAGAAGGATTATAATCATCCCAATTGAACTCTTTCGGAATCCTTTCATCTTCTTGGTCTACCAGACCAAAACAAGCTCTACCCTTTGATTCTTCAATGGTACGTGAGTGTGAAGATTGTTGTTGATATGGTTGTTGAGCAACCTGATGATAAATTGCTTTTCTATGATAATCATTATTTCCAAAAGGATCTTGTCTTTCGGTTGCTTCTCTGTTTGTACACTCTCGTTTAAAATGCCCTTTTTCTCGGCAACAAAAACAAGTAACCTTCGATTTGTCAAAACCTAGCTGAGATGTTGCAGCTTCACGAAGATCATCTCTTCCGGTGATCTGTTTGAACTTTTCTGCTCTTCTCAAAACGCTAGCTAAACACCACTTGATGTCCATCAATTCAAGTTCTTCAGAATCAATCTGATCATAATCTTCTTTAGTAAGCATCGGATTTCCGATTCGTCCAGCAACTAAGCTTTCATACGACTCTAACACGGTGACAAGAGATGCCATGTGTTGCTTCACAATATCTGGAGAAATTTTTTGACTATTTTGAATATGTAATGTAACATTGCATTGCAATACTTGACCGGTAAAATTTGTTGAACTTTGTTGTTGAGAACTCGGTGTTGAGAAATTTGGTTCAAAACTTGAATAAGACGAAGAATATCCACTGCTCTGATTTGTATTGCTTGCATTTGTTCCAGAAGAATTTTCAGCACTGAACGCAGTTTGAATCTTCGGACTAGGAGTAGTCTCAATCTTGTTTTCTCTGTAGTACAGACTAACATCCTGTTGAGCACCCGGACTTCTCATTGTAGCAGTTTTTCGAATTGATAGCTCATGTTCTTCCAACTTCTGGATAAACATACTCAAATTCATATCTTCAAATTGTCGGTTATGCTTTAAAATAACATATATGTTCCCCATTCATTTTGTGGTAACGCATCGGCTAGCTTATCAACCCATTCTTCATCTTCTTTCTTGATGTCCAATATTTTCATCTCCATGACTAGATGACAATATCTCTTGATAATCTTCCTAGTCGTCTCACCTTCAAAAGTTGTAAACATATCAAACGATTTCTTTAGTAATGCACGTTTATTTTTAATCATATCAGCACTACCCTTAAACTTTTTAATCAACGCTTTCCAAATTGATCTAGCAGTTCCCTCATGTTGAAGTAAAACAAAAATATCTTCTTTTACCGCTTGTTGGAGAATGTTAATCATCATATTTTCACTTGTGTATTTTAATTTTTCATCTGGTAAAAATTGACTTAATTGTTTTTCATTTCCAAGTTCATCTTTCGGTAACGTATAATCTTTCTCTAACGAAACCCATGCATCAAACTTGTTCGCTTGTACCCAGTTTTCAAAACGTTCTTGCCACCCTTTAAAGTCCTCAATGTACATAAGCTTTGGAGGCTTTCGGAAAGTTCCCGTTTCATTCTCGATACCAACAGTTTCAGCAACTGTAACTGGAGTGACCGGGGCAGTAGCAAACGCGTTGTAAAACTCGTTATCCATGTTTTGGTACGAAAAGTTTTCAAGTTCAGAAATTTCAAACAATCTGGAAAGTCACGTGGGCTAGAAATCTACAAACCGTACGAACTCGTGTAGTCTGGTTGCACAAACCTCAAACGATCTGATTCAAACCCTAAGTCACTAAAACCAACGACCTGATCCAAACGGTCTGATAACCCTAGGTCACTTCGTGAGACCTTGTTTGAGCAAATCAAACGATCTGGTGTGATTGATACTTCAAACGAATTGAATTTCGTGCAGTCTGGAGTTCAATTCATACGAGCTGGACCAACTTCATAAATTCAATATGACTAGTACACTTTATCTTGATGTGTCGTCACTTATACCAAATCACGTGAACCTCAATATTGACCTGACAATTCTCATTCAAATCATATTATCATATGCACACTGATCAAAGAATGACATCACATGAGGTATATCAATGGCTGACATACTTTTTAATACTTCACATGCAAAATGATTATCAAATCAGTATATGGCCGACACTCCTTGATATTTATTACTTACTGATTGGACCGTTTTATCATATAGTGGGCTGACACACTGAGTTGTTTCACGTGGACTGTTCACATGCAATCTTGAATGGGCGGTATTAAAGTTCAAATGACCTGAAGGATATATTTTAACCACATCGTACGAACTGAAGATTATATTTCAAACAATCTGACCAACCTCGTGCGAGCTGGAAGTATTTTCAAATGACTTGACCAGGTCGTGCGATCTGAAGCAACAAACTCAAACGACCTGATGAATTCTTACACGATCTGAAGATATTTCGAACGATCTGAGTGTTTCTAAGTCCAATAGTTCATCGTTTTGTCAATTTTTATCAAGTTTTAGGTTGAATTTGGTTCTGATTTGATCACATATTGATTAACACAATGTTTTACGTGTTATATCACAAAATCAGGTCATTTTAGCAGTGAAAACATTCTAATTTTGATGAAAAAGTGTAGAAAAGATGATAGAAAGAAGTTGTTTTTGAAGAAATCAAGCTGTAATGGTAAGAACTCTTCCTCCTGAGCTCTGATACCACTTGTAGGATCGGGATTCGACCTAACGGGTCGTTCAGAAGAGTTCTTGATCAATACGAAAGGCGGAATCAGACGTATTGATGTTATAGCAGCTAGATTTGCATGTAGAATCACTTTAACTGTCGATTGTATTGATTTGATAGTGTTTACAGATCGTTCGACACTTCGGCAGCACTTCGTCTCCGGAATCACAAACTTACAAATGAAGACATGGACTCACCTATTTATAGGAATGCCAGACCTCACGAGATGCCAGACCCCACGAGATGCCCAGGTCGCACGAAGTGGCCAGGTGGCATGAACCTGCCAGGTCGCATGAACTTGGTCAGCCACTTCGTTAGGGGTGGCTGGTTCAGGTCTGTTTCTCATTTCTTTCGTACAACGTGTCCTAGTCTATCTGTTCTAGTTACACGACTCGATACAAGACATAAGACGAAGTCAACAGACATATGCACTAACACATTAGTTCACTCCCGACCTCCTCGGTGCGGTGTGAGGGTGCCAAACCAAAATAGTGCTATTAACTAATACCCCGTTGCCTCTCCGGCAACAATCGATAGGAGGGACTTGAGTGATAGATATACGTGTATTAACCAACAACCCAGGTTTAACATTCCAGTCAAACCCATTACCCAATATTCCTCCCCGGAATATTTACCAGATGTTCCTCCCCGGGACGCATGCTTGAAAAAGAGTAGTGAACTCACCTTAGATTGCTCGGTATGTTACATTACATTACCCGTTCCAAGTTGGCCAACCATACCCTACCGTGGTTACCAAGAATAGTCAGTTTTGTAAACATATATCCCATTCATGTATTCAACACATCACACGTAATACCATTGTCACATAACGCATAACAGGCATTTAGAGTTCACACACGTTTATAACGCAAGTTCATGTTTTCAACAATAGTTGCCAATAACATCAGGTTCATAAAGAAACACATACTATTCCAGATTACATTTATCACAAAGACCATTGTTCAACATGTAGCACATATCCTATTCCCGTACAGCTCCACCTCTCATGAGCAAATCACATAACCTTTACAGTTGTAACGTCTACCCACACAAGTCGAGTCAAGACTAACATTGTCATCATGCAATCAGGTAGAGTTTTACAAGTACAAGTATTTGTCTTCATATAGATCATAATCTATTAGTATGCAACATAGAGTTTACACACATAACTATATCTACCATCATTATCATCAAAGCCTACTGTTTACCCATTCACCTCCTTGGCGAAACACCACTATCTTTCGTCGGCTTGCATATGAAGAAACACTACATGTTTCGTCAAGTTTGCATATGACGAAACATCACATGTTTCGTCGGAGAAGGGAGTTTCGCCGCATGAATAACAGTTACACAATTTCCCTTGTGCATAGAGTTTCAATCATCACCTAGTCATTAACCCTAATCATAATCTCAATCAATCAACACAACTTACGAAAGAACAAAACAGTTTCGTTAGTTATTCATCATCATCATCGTCGCACATTCTGATGCATGATTCCCAACGAGCACGTATCACCTGACCCAAAACCATGTTCACATCAGTTATGCATTAGATTAGGTTTAACCATGATCTATCAGTGATTTTATGAACATATGATCCTAGTCACGATTCAACATGCAAAAGAACAATTTACCAATACATCTCACAATCGAAATAATTAACATAACTGCACATCAAGCTTGTTTATATTATCATTAGTTTATCAAGGCACCAAGCAACACACATAAAAATCAATTTAATGGCGAGCAATACTGACCAGGAGTGTTGAGATCGCACACCTGAACGAGGGAAGGAGATGATGCTTCGATGAGTGTGGGTTGCCGTCGACGCCAAACAGGAAAGAAGAGAAGTCGCCGTCCAGTTAGAGAGGGTTAGGGTTTGCAAAAGATAAAGAGTAGATTGTGTACATCCCTCACGTATACTCGTACATGAGGGGGCTGGATTGGGCTCAGTTTGGGCTCAAGAACAGTTTGGGTTTAAAGCTTTGGGCTCCAAGAAACCCACTTGGCTTGTGCGATCGATAAGAGGGTATGCGATTCCGAAATTATGAGCGACCAAACATATAACACAGATATACATGTCTATAACATTTGTCCAATGTATAAATTCATAACCATTCATTTAAACTCAAATATGTAATATTCAAGTAGTATACATCGCGAGGCAAAAGATAAATACGAATGAAAAGATTCTGAAAATTACGGGTTGTTATATCATCCCCAACTTGAAAGAAATTTCGTCCCGAAATTTGACGAGTAATCCACAACAACAAGATGTTAACTCAGGATGACTGTGGATTTTCCGCGGGTACCACATCATCCCCAACTTGAAAGGGAATTTCGTCCCGAAATTCGCCAATGATATCAGAAGTTGATACGACCGTTTGAACAACTAAGGATACTATAGCTTACTACGATCATTGTGTTCCCACGTGAACTCCCGTCCACATCCTGAGTTCCAACGAACCCTCATAATTGGGTCTTGGACTATGCTAACGAACCTTACTTCATCGTTTATGTCCTTGATTGGCTCCTCGACCACTGCAACTTGGCTAACAAAGGTATTACAAATGTTTTATCAAACACTACTTTAGGTTCGAGACCTAAATGACATTGTGCATGCTACCCAATTCGTCAGGTATCCCGAGTTTGTAGGTCACGTGACCGATTCTTTCCAGAATTCTGAATTATTCAACGTAATGATAATTAAGCTTGCCACGCTTCCCAAGCGTACCACACCTTCCCAGGGTGAGACTTTCAACATGATGCGATCACCTACAGCGACATTCCAGTGTTTCCTGAGCTTGCCAACTTTTTTAACGGTCACGCGTTGCCGCCAAACGATTTCCAATATGAACAATCTTCCCAAGAGGTTTGAGTACAAATCCTGGACCCTTGATTAGGTTGTCATCTACCTCAGTCCAACAAGGAGATTGGCATTAATATCCGAGCAATGCCTCAAACAGAGTTGTCTGAATACTAGAATGGGAATGGATGCAGTAGAACTCGACCAAAGATAAGTGTCCGTCTAACTCTTGGTAAAGTCAATGACACACATGCTCGCAGCATGTCTTCGAGTGTCAGGATGGCTTGTTTACTCTGATCGTTTGTCCTATGGTGATAAGTAATGCCCATGACTAAACGTGAGCCAACGGTATCGTGTATTGTCGGTTATAAATCAGGTATAGATCAAAATCAGAGATAACAGGAGTTGGCACCTCGTGCCTAAGAGCCGCCTCTCTCAGAGGAATATTCACAAGCTGTGAAGACTCATCAGTTTCCTTGATTGCAAGAGGGTGTACTAGTTGTATGAGACAATCAACGATAACCCAGGTGATATTGTTTCCGCTTCGAGTTGTAAGTAGACTGGCGACAAAATCCATGGCAATCTGATCCCATTTTTCCCTATGGGCGTTGCCGGTTGCTGATACTCCACCTTGACTTCCCCACAAGTCGAATGCTATACACATACACTGCTAGGTGGGTCTTCATGCCCGATCGCCAATACAAGATTTATAGATCCTAATATCTCTCATCAAAATCCAGACGACTAAAATATCGAGGCTGGTGTGCTTTGCTCAACACAAGTTCCCTACAGTTGCCATATAATGAGACCCACATTCGTTCCATGAGGTAGCGAATATCATCCGACCTGCCAAAGGTTGCTTCTTCATGCCCTGCATGGGTTCAACTTGAAAGTTCTCCTCCCTCAATTCTCCAGTTTGAACAGAGCGAGTCTGATCAGGTAAGTTAGACTCGACAGGGAGCTGTAAATCTCGCGCATATTCAAGTTTCACAGTCGTAATCATTCAAAAGTTCCATCCAGCGATGCCATTAACTAATTTAGCTCTTTCAAAACCAGGGTACACGGGAGGCCCTTGTGATCGGTCTAAGTAGTGCATTCGGTACCGTCCAAGTAATGCCTCCAACTTAAATCCAAAGACCACGGATTCCACCGCAGTTGTGTGTCATGCAGTTCCTCGTTGTAACTCCATTACGTAGGTCATCACTCTCTCGTGTTGCATCGGTGTGTAACTGGGACTCTGATTCGGACCATTAAGTATACTACTGAATCACCTGCACCCTCGGGTAGAGACGATGCTCAGCGTATGGCAGAGTTGGGATTCGAAAACTGAAAAGGCGTCCTCCTATTTTGTCTTCCGCGAACATAGAACCCTGCTGTGCTAAAGAGATTAAAGTTGCGTGATCCTCGAAATCCTATAATGAATCTACAACAGTGCCTAGCTAGACCAAGAAGTTACTGTATTCTTGAAGGGATCTTTGGTGTCGATCAGTTTCTAACAAAATGGATCTTAGCGAGATCCATGTGTATTCCCACTTCGTTGATTACATGACCGGAAATGTACCTCTCGTATCTAGAAGTCACATTTAACAAGACTTCTCGCGGAATGTCTCCTCCCTCAGGAGCTCTGAAGTAAGATACGAATGTCGTCCATGATTCAAAACATTATAAATAAACACGTTCGATTCATGCGATCCATAAAGCTGCTGGTGTGTTGATTAACCCAAAGGTCATGGAATACATAGTCGCAATGGTCGTACTGCGTTCGATATGCCGTTGTAGGAACATTCTCCCCTTGGTCTTTCACCTGATGTTAGTTCGTTCGTTTGACATCCCTCGAATAGGAGCTTAACCCTCGCAGTTGGTCAACAGGTTGTCAATACACGGTCGAAGCAAACGGTTCTTGACTTTCACCTTCACAAGTTCTCGATTAATACATACGAAAAGGCTTATCTTTACGGATATAACTAAGGCTCCCCAAAGCGAAAAGCTAGGTCCGATAAAACTCCTATCCAACAGTTCCTGAAGTTGATTAAGCGGTTCCTGCAACCTTCCTGATATGAGATAATAAGGAGTACTAGTAATAAGGGCTGCTTCTGACATGATACCGATCTGATATTCCACCTGACGATGTGAAGGTAATCCTGATAGTTCTTCTGGTAGCACATAGGAAGAAATCACAAACAATTGGTGGATCCTCGATCCTCTTTTCCTTAGCCTTAACATCAGTAACGAGTGCTAACATAGCGGGGTAATCCTTCCGTGGACACTTCTGGCCTTCATTGTTGAATTGATGCTAACCTCGGCACCACTCGGATACTTTATGACAGACGACAACTCCCCCCCCCCATAGGGTATATCTACACAATATCTGGTTAACCAATCCATACTGACTACTGCATCAAAACCATCATGGACAGTAGAAGGAAGATCGATGTCGAAAACTTATCCCACACGGTCGAATTTGCATCCCAACAAACATATGAGGTTTCATTTGACTGGCCATCAGCCGATTCCACAACAAGTTCAGTTCCAAGGAATATCAGGGTTAAACAAAACAGAGACGAAGCGATTAGTTACCAAGAACGTGCAGGCCACTGTGTTGCTATATTCCCGGTGTCGCCCACGCCGATCCTAAATGCCCTTCCACGAGCACCATTCCCAGTGTTGTTATTGTCGTCGTTCCCTTGGTTGTTGTCGTCTTGATTCTAACAACGGCCAATCCATGTCGAGGTCACCTTCGTTTCCATATCGTAGGCTACGATTACGAGTACCTTGATGTCGCCATGACTGTTGCCTCTAATGTCACTGCTTGTAACGGTGTCTTGCGGCCTCTCACCAACAGGGTCCATCTTTTCACATCCCGTGTCACGTCCTAAGGCACTACTCACTATGCTGGTAGTCACACATTCCACACTATAATCAATTGTCATCGCTTATGTCTCGATTGATTCGTAAGAGTTTGACTCCCATATGTCACCGTCTAGGGTTAAGGATTCGATTGCAGTCAATTTGCTGGTGTTCGTTACCGGTAATCAGGGTCGTTCTATTACTGAGGTTGGTAAGGCACTACGCTCATCCTCTTGCCCATCGTCCTTGCAAGTTGATTGAGTAATACACGGTATGTTGCGAGAGGGTTACAAAAGTGATCGCACTTCGGGATCTAAGACGTCAATACGTTAAATTCCAGCAAACGAAGAAAGGTGGGAAAGGTATAGACCAATCATTCGACGTTGCGACATCCAATACAGAAACATTCATACTATCACCTAACATCCTACACAGTTTGCTAGATGTCCAGATGTGTGTTCAGGTAATATTCGATAGCTTCGAGATTCGAAAGAATTCAGAGAGGAGTGAAAAGATCACGTTCGAGTAGGAGGAATTTATTGCTAGGACTCCTATGGGTTGGTTACGTTTTTCACCGATTAAATAACAAAACAGAACCCCTTTTTCACTTGTTATACCTCACTGGGACTCACATGCACTCCACATTATTATTATGTGTGCACCCACAATAATATTGTGATTTGCATGCTGTAACACCTCGAAAATTCACGTCCTATAAAGTGTTGACACGTGTCATATGTTTGAACGTGTGAAAGAATGTTTTGAAAGGACTAAAGTTGACAAACATGAAAAGTATATGAAAATACGAGTTCTAAATGTCAACAGTGAATAAATATATGGTACATTAACCCTACATGATGTTTATATCACCAAACGAATAAATCATGGATCATACGAAGCTAAAAGTGAGAGATTACAAACTACAGGGGTTAAATGTGTCAACATGTTTAAGTTATACCTCTGAGTGACCTTTTAAGCAAACCCGAAGCTTTGTAACGATTAATTATGCTCATTAGAATGCACGATAAAAATTTCATAAATTTTCGTTATCGTATGAGAAAGTTATGATCAAATTCGTGTACGAGGGGTTAAAGCGTCAACGTTGAAAGTTTGGACCTTTCGGGTGACAATAAAGTTAACCGGGGACTAAACAAAGTGGGTAAATGTCTTAAAGCCCTTATATGTCAATTTAGAGGGTTCAAAGTGCAAGAAAATAAGTTAATTGACCTTTCGGAGGACCAAGAGCCAAGGATGCAAACTGAAAAAGAGACTTTTGGCCCTGATGACATGCTTGCGCACCTCAACAACCACACCCTTGCGGTGCGCAAGCTATGCCCAGATGTAGAAAGTTGGCCGTTGGCTGTTTTAAACATTACAACTAATCTTTAAACGATTTTCCTCATCTTGCTTGGCCCCTAAACAACCCCTAAACATCTAGGGACACTTGTTGATGAGTTATGGTCAGTTGTAGAGTTGTGTGTCAACATTCTATGGTGGATTAAACACTATAAAAGGCCATGAAGTTGCAACTCATTCTTCACACCTTCATTCTTGCATTCCTGATCATTCTGGAGCTCAAGTCTTCTCTCAAGTGATCACTAATCAAGCTTAGGACTTCAGTAAGTTTGCTAATCCTTTCTTAATTAAGTTTTAGCTTAGTTTTAGCTTAAAAGTCAAACCGTCGTAATTAACGGTTGACTTAACGATTAATCATTGTTAGTCCAGTGATTAGTCAAAGTGAAAGTAGTTATAAGTTGGTAATTATGTGGGTAATAAACCCTTAAAAGGGTTCCCCCTGATTCCCACTCTAACTAGGTCAAATGTCGGGTCAAACTTGTTAATAAAAAGTCAACCGGATACTTAGTTTCTAATTTATGCATGATTAGCAATGTAGAACACATACAACCTGTTTGATCATTAATATAACTTGGTAATTAATGTAAGAACATGTCTAAACATGTTCAACCCGACAAATTCCTGTTTAGACCCGGTTCGGAACCGAAAGTCGCAAAACTTTGACTTTTGCTTTGACTTCAGTTCTGACCCGTTATGGTATGTTTTAGAAATACCTTAGAGCTTCATTTGGACCAGGTTACATGCTAGTATAACCCTCTGTGATTATACACCATGGTTCCTTAGTTAACCGGTTAATACGCATGATTCCGTTAATTGCTCATATGTTGACCATTATGCCCTTTTCACCTTAAAACGTGATTTGTGAAAATGTAAAAGTGTAGAAACCTTAGTTACTGATATATAAACTTGTATGCAAAGTTTGACATCAGTTTGAGGTGTAGATTGAGAGTTATGCTCATTAGCGTAATTAAGAAGCTTTATGTTAATTAAACGACATAATTAGCGTATAGCCTATTTAAACCTACTTTTTGGTATCAAACTTATTACCCACTGATGTAATATATTATTTTGGGATTTTTGAAGATTTTTAATTAATTTTAGGCTGAGCATAACTCATAGTCGTAGGCTTAATCCGGTAATTGTCGGTTTTGCCCTTACGGGCCATAAAATGAGTTTTACTTATCTAAACGACTCCAAACCTTTTGCTACTGATCTTAAATGATAAATAAATTATTTTGAACCCTCTGGAATAATAAAAATATCATATTTCTATATAGAACCCGGAAACGGCTTCTAATCGCCTTTTTAAGCGTTTTTAACGCATAGTATGTACTAAAACTATTTTAAACATACCAAGGGTGATACCTACTGATATTTGAGGCAAATTATAATATTTTAACAGTAAGCAAAAGTTGTTTAACTCAGATTTCAGTTTTGAGCTTTACGGCTTATGTGAAATTACCAAAATGCCCCTACGGTGCATAGTTTGGTTATATTTGATAAATTTCACATATATACTTTACCCTACTGTTATAACTTAGTAAACTAAGTATTTTTGCTGATTATATCAGACCTGTAACTCAGGTAAATACTTAGACTCTTTTATAACCTTGAAAATGACCAAACTACCCTTACGGGGCATAGTTTGTGTTTAAATTCATTTCGGGCATAATACAAGACATCTTACTGATGTCACAACATATTTGGAGCATATTAACTTAGGAAACCTGTATATGGCTCTTACGGATACCCGTTACGCTTATTACGCGTTCGGTTCGGTTTATGTAACAAGTTTACATAAATTAGCCGAAACGGGTCAAACCTTATCGGTTTTATCCCAAAATCCAGAGTGTGTATGAAATACCCATATTAAGCAAGTCTCTAAACTTGTCGGGTCTAAATCACATTCTATCCGGTCTTCGCTTAATAGTGCGTATGAACCGTGTCATTGAAACTAACCGGTCTAAGCTTAAGCTTAATTAAAGACCCGTTAGAAATCTAATAGGTTATTATAAACCTTCGTTCCAGATTAGGAGCCCAGTAAAAGTACTTGCATTTTTTGTATTTGATTGATACTTTGCTCAGGTAAATACTCTTAACTTATTTTCCCTATACGGGCTTGGGATACGGTACTATAAAAGTACCGCTTGGTCGGGTATGTAGTCATTTAAATCGGATTGTGATTAATGTATTTACATAACCCGCTTTGTTCTGTATTATTTGATGTATGGCCCTTGGGGGTTAAATGACCATGTCCCGGATATCCTTGGCATCATTTTACGAAATGGCCACGACCTAAGCACGGGGTGTAGGCGTACACCTGACAGATGCATTATGTAAAAACTGGTAATCCACTAAAGGAATCAACCTTGTGGGCACTATACCTGTGGCGTGTCAGTTAACTTAAACCGGATCTCTAACCGGTGCTAATGGACGGCAAATGAGTAAAACTGTATACAAGATTATTCTAATAATTGTCCCAAGTCATAAAGATATTTTGTGCCGAAGTGCATTCAAATAAATTTACAAACTCTTTTCAAAATGAGTCAGTTGAGTTGTATTTACCAGTGTAAACTGACGTATTTTCCAAAAAGGCTAAGTGCAGGTGCTAGACGAAATAGGCTGGCCACTCCAGGCATCATTACTCAAGTCTCGCAAGCTCTAGATGTCAAAGTCTGTTGAACAATTTTCTTTTTATATTGATCCGCCTGTGGATCCTTTACTTTCTGTTGTAATACTTGGATATTACTTTATATTCGGATTGTAATATATTTATCTTTTTCTTCCGCTGTGCATTTATATAATTGTGTTGTTTGACTATTATGTTGCCAACCACGTCACGATACTCCCCACCGGGCCCACCGGTGACACGTGGAAAGTCAGGGTGTGACACATGCTCATCTCAATTCCTCCTAACTCATGTCGAATGGTTCCTCAAACTCGAATGCCAACCAAAGGTTATTAAAACGATAAGATCACAAGAGTCTATGAACTACGACACACCAACTACGCATCATAAAGTAAACAAGCAATTCCTGTAATTATGCTATAGTGACGAGTGTGTGTCTGTATACTACATCATAAACAAGTGTAGACTAGCCATGCAATGTATACAACAGATGAAAGAGACGAACCTCGCAATCTAGAGCTGAGTGTCATGGTCGTATTCACGTATTCAGAACTGTTCGGTTATAGTCTGGTTTTATAAAAACGTTTTAAAAAAAACCAAGTTCACTATAACCAGTGGCTCTGATACCAAACTGTCACACCCCCAAAATACCCCTTGCGGAAACACCGCAGGGCATGTGACGTACCAGGATCTTAGCCACCAATCACATTGAACACATAAATATATTTAAATAAAACTTTCATTCATTAACATAAAGTGTTACAAAATGTTACATATAATTCATTGTATACAGTGGAAGCATAACTCATTTGTTAAGTGTTGCATAAGCCACGCGTGCGTAAACCATTAGACTTGTGTTGCGATTCCGTGTATCTCAACCCATGACCACTCCAGCCCTCCAGACAGCAAGTTCCATAATATAACCCTACAGACCTGCAAGCATGCAGACAAGTGTGTCAGACGACGCTGGTGAGTTCAAAGTTTGTTAACGTGTTTAGATACCAGTTACCAGATTAAAACGTTTCACAGATTGGATGTTGTTAATCACACGCTTACCGCCGATGGCTCCAGATTATTTGCCCTAAACCCCAATGCCTTTATCAAATCAATGGTCAAGATGGGGGTCATTAGTTCACTCCCGACCTCCTCGGTGTGGTGTGAAGGTGCCAAACCTAAATAGCGCTATTAACTAATACCCCGCTGCCTCTCCGGCAACAATCGGTAGGAGGGACTTGAGTGATAGATATGTGTGTATTAACCAACAACCCAGGTTTAACATTCCAGTCAAACCCATTACCCAATATTCCTCCCTGGAATATTTACCAGATGTCCCTCCCCGGGACGCATGCTTGAAAAAAGAGCAGTGAACTCACCTTAGATTGCTCGGTATGTTACATTACATTACTTGTTCCAAGTTGGCCAACCATACCCTACCGTGGTTACCAAGAATAGTTAGTTTTGTAAACATATATCCCATTCATGTATTCAACACTTCACACGTAATACCATTGTCACATAACGCATAGCAAGCATTTAGAGATCACACACGTTTATAACGCAAGTTCATGTTTTCAACAATAGTTGCCAATAACATCAGGTTCATAAAGAAACACGTACTATTCCGGATTACATTTATCACAAAGACCACTGTTCAACATGTAGCACATATCCTGTTCCCGTACAGCTCCACCTCTCATGAGAAAATCACATAACCTTTACAGTTGTAACGTCTACCCACACAAGTCGAGTCAAGACTAAGATTGTCATCATGCAATCATGTAGAGTTTTACAAGTACACGTATTTATCTTCATATAGATCATAATCTATTAGTATGCAACATAGAGTTTATACACATAACTATATCTACCATCATTATCATCAAAGCCTACTGTTTACCCATTCACCTCCTTGGCGAAACACCACTATCTTTCGTCGGCTTGCAAATGACGAAACACTACATGTTTCGTCGAGTTTGCATATGACGAAACATCACATGTTTCGTTGAGGCCACATGTTTCATCGGAGAAGGGAGTTTCGCCGCATGAATAACAATTACACAATTTCCCTTGTGCACAGAGTTTCAATCATCACCTAGTCATTAACCCTAATCATAATCTCAATCAATCAACACAACTTACATAAGAACAAAACAGTTTCGTTAGTTATTCATCATCATCATCGTCACACATTCCGATGCATGATTCCCAACGAGCACTTATCACCCGACCCAAAACCATGTTTACATCAGTTATGCATTAGATTAGGTTTAACCATGATCTATTAGTGATTCTATGAACATATGATCCTAGTCACGATTCATCATGCAAAAGAACAATTTACCAATACATCTCACAATCGAAATAATTAACATAACTGCACATCAAGCTTGTTTATCATATTATCATTAGTTTATCAAGGCACCAAGCAACACACATATAAATCAATTTAATGGCGAGCAATAATGACCAGGAGTGTTGAGATCGCACACCTGAACGAGGGAAGGAGATGATGCTTCGATGAGTGTGGGCTGCCGTCGACGCCAAACAGGAAAGAAGAGAAGTCACCGTCCCGTTAGAGAGGGTTAGGGTTTGCAAAAAGATGAAGAGAAGATTGTGTACATCCCTCACGTATACTCGTACATGAGGGGGCTAGATTGGGCTCAGTTTGGGCTCAAGAACAGTTGGGGTTTAAAGCTTTGGGCTCCAAGAAACCCACTTGGCTTGTGCAATCGATAAGAGGGTATGCGATTCCGAAATTATGAGCGACCAAACATATAACACAGATATACATGTCTACAACATTTGTCCAATGTATAAATTCATAACCATTCACTTAAACTCAAATATGTAATATTCAAGTAGTATACATCGCGAGGCAAAAGATAAATACGAATGAAAAGATTCTGAAAATTACGGGTTGTCACAGGTGTAGCCGCCAGAGGGACATCCAGCGGAGGATGTGATGCTTCAGATTGATCCTACACATAGACAGTAGCCACCACAGTGACACGAGTTGCCAGCACACCAGTACCCATGCAGACAGCCACCACCTGCACCTCTTACTTTGGAGTCGTTCTCTGTGTATGTGGAGCAGAGGTTCGACAGGGTGGAGCACCTTATTTTGACGGGTCAGGATAGGCAGGAGGATGCCCTCCGATATATTATGAGTAGGAACAGCATGGGGATCCCAGATTTCTTCCAGCTGAGGCAGCAGGGTAGCTCGGCTGGTACTGCTTTGAGGTTTGATCTGATTCCCCCGATTCGTGTATTTGGATAGGGCAGTTCAGGTGCAGGTGGGCGAGAGGAGAGCAGTCACGAGTCTGATAGCGAGCATGATGAGGACTAGTGTGGGGATAGCATGAGGATGCAGGAGCAGCAGCTAACTACTATATCTTTTGATTGATTATTTTTCTTTTATGCTGTTTTTTATCCTCATTAGTTGGTCTGTACTGATATTGTTATACTTTGAACAGGTTGGTTAGGCAGGTTGGGTTGGGTGATGTTGAAACTGATGATCTTTTGATGATATATATGATATGTTTTGGTAGTTTGTGTTGATGATTGATAGGTTGATTTATAGCCGCTTTCGTTCGCGTGTCCGAGGTTAAGAGTTGTTTGCTGAGCGTGTTTCGAATTGGAGGACATATGTGGAAACGACTGGCGCTTTGACAGTCTCACATATCATCTAAGTCGTTTCCCTTTTTGTTGTTGTATTTTATTTATTTATTTCGTTATTTAGTTCGTTATTTATTTAGTTAGTTCGTTAGTAGTTTAGTAGTTGTTTTTAGGTAGTTTGGAGTCGTATTTCCGTTCTTGCATTAGGGACAATGCAATATTTAAGTGTAGGGATGGGATACATGTAAATAATCGAGTCTTATATTGAAAAATACAAAAAAATTAAAAAATCCAAAAAAATCGAAAAATCAGAAAAATGTCTTTTGAAATGAGAAGTTTTCAATAAAAGACGGAAAATGATAGAAAAGATGAATTTTTGCTTGGGTTCAAATAATAATAATAATAAGAGATTAAAATAAATCGAGCTTGCGTCTAGGTAGGGATATGTGGATAGGCCCGGGTTTGGTTTTAAGTCCTTTGAGTTAATATACCTTAATTGTCGGTCTGCTAGTGGGTTTTCGCCTGGGAGATATGGGAAATCAAAACTGCCGATAATAGTATAAGGGACACCGTTATAAGTTAAAACCGTTAGAGTTTGTGATCATGCAAAAATAGGAAAAAATAAAATGATGAGCTAGAAACTGAATGAAAGTAGCGCATTCCTCTGTAGTCTGGGTTGGGGATAGTGACTTTACAACCGGATTACCGCTAGGATGTGTGAAAACGATCTTGCAAAGAAAAGAAAAAAAGTACCAAAGCCTATGTAGTCCGAGTTGAGGATAGCGACTCTACAGCCGGATTGCCTCTAGGTTAGGGAAAGCAACGTCTACGCTCATTGAAAGAAAAAAAAGAAAGAAAAGCGGAAAAGTGATAAAAGAAAAAATTTGATTGTAAACTCTCATGGTTTTGATATAAGAAGGTTGGGAATTGGTCTAGTGATCGTTCCTTTAGTTCTATAAGCTTGAGGTGGGAGTAGGTGGACTGTAGATTCTAGTGTGAGGCCCTAGGTAGATTGACCGCACTTAAATTAAATTCATATGATAAGGGTTTAGGACCGGACTTGGGTTTAAAGGGACAAGTATATTCGCAATCGCGACTAACGCAAGCCTTGGTTTTAATAAGATATAAATAATTTTTGACCCAAGAGATTGTTCATCTCTGATTCCGTTGCATAATTATTTTTCGAGGACGAAAAAAGAGTAAGTGTGGGGATATTTGATGTATTGCAAAATACATCCTTTATTCGTGTATAGTTTGTACAATTTTCCCTTATTTCTAGTTTAGTTTTAGTTAGAATTGTGTACTATTGATTAAATTGTGTTTTCCAGGTCTTGGTATTGAATATTGCTGAAAATGGAGTGAAACCGAGCTAAATTGCTTAAACACCAAGTCCCGTAACTATTTGGAAAAGGAGTTAGAATTATTTTGAAGTTTTTGAGAGTTCAAGCTGGAAAATTCACGCAACATTCTTTTGAAATAGTGCTTTCGGGTCGCGCTAGGAGGAAACAAGATAATGGTGGCGCTACGCCACGGCAAAGAGGATTACCCGTCGCGCGACGCGACGGGCTGTGTTGACGGTCAAAATTTGTTACGAGCTAGGGTTTACTATATATTCCCAAGAAACTTAATGATAAAGGGAAGTTACGAACTCAAGAAACCCAAGGTGATTTTCAGAGCTGATTTTACAGTTTTCGGAGTACTTTGGCTTGCGGGAATCATTCGGTTGAAGCTCGGAGCATTGGAAAGAAGATTGTTCGGGTCTTATCTCCCAGTTTTCGTTATTTTCTTGTTTCGATACTTCGATTATGTATTCTTGTTTTGAAACTTGTGTTTTGATTTTAAATACTATGTTTTCAGGCTAAAACCTTCGTTACTACCTAGGTTAGATGATAGTTTAATAAATTTTGGATTTTTAATGGTTTTCTTTGTTTGGTTATGGATTGATCTTTGAAAGTAAAAAATTCTAGAACCTTTAATTTGGTGCATGTGCGTATTTAATTTTGATTGTTGATTATTTACGGTTTCGCGTAAATTTTGGTGGATGTCTTTCACATAATGAATTTGTGTTGATTATTCGTATCTTTGCGGGTTCGGGTGATCTTTGGGTAAATCGGCCGATAGCCTTAGAAACAGTAATTAAAATTCAATTAGAATTAAGTATTCTGCTTAACTTGTCGCTGAGAGGCTCGAGTTAGTTAGTAGGTCTCAGTACGATATATAGCTAAGATAGGTTTTGAGAGAAGTCGGTCTTAGTTCCCTAATCGCACCTGTGTCTATTAAACCAAGTTAGAATCTAGGATTGCCTTAGACTGTCACGCTGAGAGGTAGATAGTCGTATTAGGGCACTTTTAGAGTCGTTAGAAGACTGAGAGGAAGTCTAACAATCGGTGTTCATAACAGCCTTGTAGGGTTTCCTAGGTTTCTTCCTGAGAAGGGTCGGGAAGTCTTAGTATGAAATACCTTAGGGTTTAGTACTTTACGATCACGGTTCCATACCACAATAGTACAGTTAGAAATCCATTCCTAGTTAAACTGGATTCAAGCCTAGGTAGTCGTTAATCTTATTTGAATTAAACCTTAGTTCTCATTCGTGTCATAGTCTAGTTTTATTTCAATTCCAATTTTAGGATTTTAGTAACCCCCCCCCCCCTTTAAAGCACAACAATAGTTAAGTCGTGTTAGTAGTAGTCTAAACAAGGTCGTTAACGTAATTAATTAGAGTCCTTGTGGGTTCGACATCCGGACTTGCTTTTCTTTGCTAGAGTCGACCGGTTCACTTGCCAGTGAGTAGTTTAGTCAAGTTAGAGAGTCTAGATTATTATTACTTGAGTCTAAATTTAGGTTTAATTTAGTTTATTTATTTGAACTACTTCAAGCACATCAGAACATTAAGCAAGAAGGTGGCGATAATGCCGGTCATGCTGCTCACTTTAAGCAGCTTAACATCATTTGTCCCGGCCAAGTCTCAACTCCTGACATCACAATCAAGAAATTTATTCGCGCTTTACCTGATTATGTTGCTGATTTCGTGCAAGCCGCCAAGACGACTACCATCGTGGAGACTTATCTACTCGCTGCAGAAATCAATGATAAGCGAGTTAGGGCTGGTTACTTCAAGAACACCACCAAGAGTCTCCACCAAGTCACTGCTTCTCCCGCTCCCGAAACCGATGCACCTCAAGCTTCCAATTCTTCACGCCGCAAGCGCAAGAACAACAAAAACAACAAGAACTGTGCTGTAACGGCCGCACCTCTTAATGCTGTCCCTGCTCAACCTCAGAACCAGAACCGCCAAGTAGTTGCACCCGTGACCAATGCACCTCATGCAAAACGTGCATACACTGGTCCGCATCCTCTGTGCCCTAATTGTACTTATCATCATCCTGTTGGGATCGCTTGTCGATTTTGTGTCCACTACAACCTTACGGACACTTTACCGTCAACTGACATACTGGTCCCCATCAAGCTCAAGCTCAAGTTCAAGCTCCTACACTGCCAGCTCCTCTTCCTGCTCCATAGGGTCAACAAGCAGCTCCTGCTCCCGTTGCTCACACAAGAGCCTGCTTCGCATGTGGTGATCCTAACCACTTTGCAAATGTCTACCCGAACCGAGTGGTGAAGCAAGAGCCACAGCAGCAACCAGCACAGCAACAACATCAACAGCAGCAGCAGCAGCCAGCACAACAACAAGCAGCCCATGACAGAGCATTCAACATCAATGTCCGCCAGGCGCAAAATGTCAACAATGTTGTCAATGGTACATTTCTTGTCAACGGTATATATTCTTCGTGTTTATTTGATATTGGAGCCGATAACTATTTTGTATCGTTAGAATTCGAAAAGCTCTAACCTCCCAACGACGTTCAATGTAGAAATTGCCACTGGAAGAACCGTCACTGTTAGTTCCATTCTACATGATTGTACTCTTGAACTCAACAATCACGTCTTCCCGATCGACCTTATTCTGATGCAGCTTGGTAGTTTTGATATCATAGTAGGCATGGATTTTTTTCGTGAAAATCGTGCTGAAGTCGTTTGTTTTGATAAGATGATTTGTTTCTCACTTTCGAATGGTGATCAACTCTGTGTCTATGGCGAAGTCTCATCGAAGGATCTCAAACTGATGTCGTGCATACAAGTGAGCAAGTATCTCTGAAAGGAATACAAAGCTTTCTTGGCGCACATCGTAGTAGCGGAGGAAAAGGAAAAGAAGGCAATGGATAAGGTGCATGTGGTTCATGATTTTCCTGCTGTCTTTCCTGACGATTTACCTGGTTTACCCCCGAGTCGTGATATTAATTTCCGTATCGACCTCATTCCTGGAGCTAATCCTGTTGCTAAAGCTCCTATCGCCTTACTCCGTCTGAAATGCGCGAACTTTCGAGTCAACTCCAGGAATTGCTTGACAAAGGCTTCATTCGCCCTAGCACCTCTCCTTGGGCGCACCTGTCCTTTTCGTCAAAAAGAAGGACGGATCGTTCCGGATGTGCATCGATTATAAGGAACTGAATAAGCTAACTATCAAGAATCGTTATCCCCTGCCCCGAATCGACAATTTGTTTGATCAATTACAAGGCGCTACGTGTTTCTCGAAGATCGATTTACGCTCAGGTTACCACCAGTTACGAATCCACGAGGAAGATATCCCTAAAATCGCTTTCTAAACCCGATACGGCCATTATGAATTCGTCGTAATGCCCTTTGGTTTAACCAACGCACCCGCGGTTTTCATGGATTTGATGAATCGCGTGTGTAAACCCTTTCTTGACTGTTTCGTCATCGTGTTTATCGATGATATCCTTATCTATTTGAAATCAAAAGCCGAACACGCGCAACATCTACGTTTGGTTCTCAAATTACTCCAAGGGGATCGACTCTATGCCAAGTTCTCCAAGTGTGAATTTTGGCTACAGGAGGTCTAATTCCTCGATAACATCGTCAATAGTCAAGGTATACACGTCGATCCCGCGAAGATTGAAGCAGTTAAGAGTTGGGTTACACCAAAATCACCATTCGAAGTTCGTTCATTCCTCGGATTGGCGGGCTATTACCGTCGATTCATCGCTGATTTCTCTAAAATCGTCGTTCCGCTTACCTCTCTGACGCATAAAGACAAGCCTTTTATTTGGGGAACCGAACAAGAGCAAGCCTTTCAAACTCTCAAGTATATGCTTTTCAATGCTCCTCTTCTTGCGTTACACGACGAAAACGATGACTTCGTAGTCTATTGCGATGCCTCTAACCTCGGTCTTGGTTGTGTTCTTATGCAACGGAACAAGGTTATCGCGTATGCCTCTCATCAGCTTAAAGTCCACGAGAAGAACTATACAACCCATGACCTCGAGCTTGGTACAGTTGTTTTTGCGTTAAAGATTTGGCGACACTACCTTTATGGTACCCAGTGTACGGTCTTCACCGACCATAAGAGCCTGCAACATATCTTGAACCAGAAGGAACTGAATATGCGCCAACGCCGATGGGTTGAGGTACTCAACGATTACGATTGTGAGATTCGTTACCACCCTGGCAAAGCAAATGTCGTTGTCGACGCTCTAAGCCGACGAAGCTATTTGCATAGCGTTCGTAATACTCACGCCCAGCACGACCTCGAAGCCTTAATTCGTGATGCTCAGCACGCCTGCTTCATTGAGAATACCTTGGAAGAGGAAATGAAGAAGTGTGGTGCTGAAACACAACTGGTCACCAAATCGAACAGTATCTATTACTATCTCGATCGTATCTGGATTCCAAGTCGCAATAATCTTCGGGAGATATTGTTGACTGAAGCTCACAAGTCTCGATATTCCATTCATCCCGGTGCTGACAAGATGTATCATGACCTTCGTCTTTGGTATTGGTGGCCTGGAATGAAGAAGGATATCGATATCTATGTTTCGAAGTGCCTGACTTGTTCGAAAGTCAAGGCTGAACAGCAAAGACCCTCTGGCTTACTCGTATAACCCGAGATCCCTATGTGGAAATGAGAGAGTATAGCTATGGACTTCATAACGAAACTTCCGCGCACGCCATCAGGTCACGATAGCATTTGGGTTATCGTTGATCGTCTTACTAAATCTGCTCATTTTATGCCGATATGAGAAGACTTTAAGGTAGAATGATTAGCACGGATCTATACCGACGAAGTTATTTATCGACATGGGACACCTCGTGATATCATCTTTGACTGCGATGGTCGGTTTACCTCGCATCTTTGGGAAACATTTCAATCCGCTCTCGGTACTACTCTTAATCTAAGTACCGCTTTACATCCCCAAACCGACGGTCAGACTGAACGCACGATTCACACCCTTGAAGACATGCTTCGCTTGTGTGTGATAGATTTCAGTGGTAGTTGGGATTCGCATTTACCTTTAGTCGAATTCTCGTACAAAAACAGTTATCATTCTAGCATTCAAATGGCACCATTTGAGCCATTATATGGAAGAAAATGTCGATCTCCTATTGTATGGCACGAGATCGGAGATGCGCAAATTAGTAGTCCTGAGTTACTGCAAGAAACGACTGACAAGATCCTCCAGATACGAGACAATCTCCTGAAAGCTCAGAGTCGTCAAAAGAGTTACGCCGATAGACGCCGTAAGCCCCTTGAATTTGACGTTGGCGATCACGTACTCCTAAAGGTTTCACCTTGGAAGGGAGTGATCCGATTCGGCAAGAAAGGAAAGCTCGCGCCTCGATATGTTGGACCCTTTAAAATTCTGGAAAGAATTGGCAAGGTGGCCTACAGACTCGAACTACCGGAGGAACCCAGCAATGTCCACCCGACTTTCCATGTTTCGAACCTCAAAAAGTGTCTAGCCGAGCAGAATTTACTTGTCCCTCTTGAGGATCTACAAGTGGACGAAACATTACACTTCGTGGAAAAGCCAGTCGAGATCATGGACTAAGAAACCAAGAAACTTCGACGCTCACGCATTCCCATAGTGAAGGTTCGCTGGGAAGGCAAACGCGGCGCCGAGTTCACCTAGGAACTCGAAAGTGACATGAAGGCTAAGTATCCACAGCTATTCATTATGCCTGCGCCTTAATTTCGGGACGAAATTACCTAAAGTAGGGGAGGTTGTAACAACCCGACTTTTTAAAGTCAAAGTACAAGTCAAAGGAAGAAAATATTGCTAATTAGATATGTCATTTCTGACTTAATTGTTGCTTATACTCTCCGACCTCGATAATCGGTACTTTAATTAACGTTGTTTGTATACAATTTGTAATATATGAAGTAACAATGCGATAAACACAATTAAACACTAATCTACTTAACGTTATCTCATCGCTATCGCACCGCAGCTCGAATCGCAATTATTGGTATTCTATGTGTGTGTGTTATTATGTGTTTACTTGTGCATGTTTATATTTGTATGAGGTGTTATACGTAAACGCAACCGCAACTCTATCGCAACGCAATCTAATCGCATACGCTAAACACTGATTTACTTACTTGTATGTTGTGATGTGTTAGTTATGTTATTTGTGTAACTATTGTTTAATACTATCGCATCGCTTACTCGCAACTCGCTCAAACGCAACGCTCCACGCACGAAATGGAAGTCGGAAACTAACTCACACGCGCCGTCCGATCGAACGACCGTTCGATCAAATGGTCATCCAACCGGATGACCACTCGATCGGATGGCCATCCGATCGAAAGGTCGTCCAACCCATCAACCTTGCACTGCCTTTCTCCTCTCCACCTATAAATACCTCACCTGTCACATCAACTGTTCATTGATGTGACAGCTCCCTCCGACCCAGTGCACTCTCAGCCTATTTTCTCTCGATTCCTCGCGATTCTTGTAAGTTTTCATCTTAAATCTTGTACTTTCACAATCAGCACACACTTTCTCATCATCTTCTCCATCAAATCACAACTTTCCACCATGAAATC
This sequence comes from Helianthus tuberosus, assembly GCA_030545235.1. Classification (NCBI taxonomy): domain Eukaryota; kingdom Viridiplantae; phylum Streptophyta; class Magnoliopsida; order Asterales; family Asteraceae; genus Helianthus; species Helianthus tuberosus. Next base: position 120,498,845 of record CM060403.1, read on the forward strand.
GCTTGGTTTTGGGCTGTTCTAGGATGACGTCATCACGGGTTCACATGAACACCGGAATATGACCTCATCTCAGCAAGAACGGTTCGGATCTAATGGATTTCTATATGTTTAAACACTGATTTCACCTAAATCTAAACATTTAACAACTAGATTCAAACTTTTCTTCAACATCTTTCATTTTACTCAAAACCGTTAGAATCTGAACTTGTTCGGGTTCTCCACTCATTTCTCCAGTGGAGAATCAGTCTGAAGAATGGATTACTACCGGAGAGACGGCCGAGCATTTCTTGATCTTTTCGATCAAAAAACATTATTCAATTGTTTCATTTTCAATCGAAAATCCTACTAGATTGTTTGAAACAAACATTCAGATTTACTTCGTTGAACTTTCATTTGGTTTCAAGCATGGTGAACTCCTTCAGTCACCACTATTATTATTTCGATTACTACGACACCTTGTGGCGTCGCTATAAACTTGTAGATTGGGCTAATCTATATATATATACCTTTCGCTTGACTCATCCTTGAAAGTGATCTTAATACAAATATGTGTTAAGACAATGATACACTAAACTCTGTTGTATATCGGTGTATCTTTGTAATTCAATAATGTCAACCCATTGATTTTTTTCCTCATATTATGATTTGATAATTGACACATCATCTTTGTACTCCTATTCGATTAAACTTGTTGATTCTAAATCTTTTATAATTGACAACCAAGGTAAATTTCCCTTCGACAGTAAATTCTATTGTTTCTAAAAATAGTTCACATTCGATTTAGACATCTATTGGTTATAAATCTTTCTTTTGGTTTAACCCATGTAAACTTAGTCATTCTGATTATTTGATCGGTGTATTATAGAACACGTTACTGAACATTTATTTTAGTAAAAATACGTTGATATAAGCGTAAAATATATAACTTTAATTAATTTTTGTGTCAAATGGGTTATGAAGAAAATAAGCTTGGAAATATATGATTTGGAAAATAAATTGTAGTCTCTAATTGCATTTAATAATTAAGTTGTAGTTTACGAGTAATGATAGAAGGAAATATTGAATACTACAGATCTCTTAATTGTTAATGTAATTGGTATATTGATTGAATTATTAATGAATTGTTTTGTCACACCCCCAAAATCCACACGCGGAGCATCACCGCTTGGAGGCGTGACTGACCAGGATCAAGCCACCAATCATATTGAACATTTAAGTAATAAGTAAAAGTAGAAGTAATTCAACCAAACCAATATGAAAGGTGTTTCAAAACATAAGTATAATATCAACGTTTAGCGGAAGCATAAAAGTAACCCAACATGAATATAAGTATGTAATGTCATAAACGTTTAACAAAGCATTCACGATCCTTGTCCACAACGACCGCGCCTCCCAGTGCAAGCTCCAAGTGTACCTAACGACCTGCAAGGCATGTAACAGAGAGTCAACAACTAGTTGAGCGAGTTCACAGTGGGTTGTTTAGTAATAATGTTCGTTTCATAAATCGTTTGTTTGTTTAGTAACCCATGTATCGTTATCAATTACATCGCGGCCCTCCAGGCATGTTTGCGAAGATTAGTGGGGGTTTCCCATGTATTGTAAACTAGTTTTATTTGTATCGCGGCCCTCCAGGCATGTGTGCGAAGATTAGTATAAGTATCGCGGCCATTCCAGGCATGTGTGCGAAGATTAGTATAAGTATCGCGGCCATTCCAGGCATGTGTGCGAAGAGTAGTGGGGGCTTCCCCATGTATCACTAGTCTAGCAGTATCTATATGTGACCTTTCCCAACCGAGGCCAGTAATCCATAATTCCCAATAATAACGTAAGTACAGATAATCATCCAGTCCCATTCCCTACCCCGGGAATCCCATGCCTTGGTAAGAGTGTGAACTCACCTTGGTTTGCTCGGTATGCTAGGTTATGTGCTCGCAAATAAGTCAATCGCGTCCTAGAGTATGCACGTATATAAAATCAGTTTGTGTTCAAGTTGTTCACGTATAAGCAGGTAACACGTAATCATAATCATACTAATCATGTTTAGCAGAATAATATACTAACTGAGTTTAGTATAGTTAACAACATAACAGGTTAATACCATAACAGAGTTAATAACATAACAGAATTAATTACTTTAAATCATCAGTTGGGCCGTAGCCAACTTGGGCCGAAATCACTAAGGTGATTTCGTTGAGATGGTGTTTTCATGGGGGTTTGGTTTTCGACGGCACATCATCAGCATCAACAACAGTTACGCATTACATCAACAACCTTAACCATCACTAACAACTACACACTATCGTCAATCAGCATCACACGGTAATTCAGTCTCAACAGAATACTAGGCGACACAATGAGTCAAATATTAACATCATACATCACGATCATCAATCATTATACATCTAGTTTTTAGATCCAACAGTTGAGTACCACAATGATCATCATAAACTCTATTGTTATGCCAACCCCAACATTAAATATTAATAGATCTACCCACCACCTCATCATATCAGAATTTTTCTCTAAAAAGTCATCGGTTCAACATCATCATCATGATAAACAATAATTTAAAATTCAAAACCAACTAACAATCACATGCTAGAAACAGTATGATGGCCGACAATTATAGAGTGAATCCACTTGGCTGCATTTTCGATACAAAGCACATGCAATATCAATCATAACCTAATCGCATATATATATAATTCATGAACAAGATTTCCTACTGTTACTACATAAGATCAAACAATTAATCATAAGTGTTTTTAATCTACAATCCGAACAAGAATCACACTAACCGAGATTAATGATGATCGGCCAAGATAGATTTGGCTTCGGTAGGGAGAAGGGCTGCCGTTCGGTTTCAAGGAGAGCGAGAGAGAAAAAATATGAGAGGTGGTTAGGGTTTGCCGAAGGAACTAATACCTAAAAGTGGAGGATAAAACCTTAAACAGGCTGCTACTGGGCCAAAGGCCCATATGTTGATTTCGTTGGCTCAACATGAAAGAAAACACACTATGGTGCACACCATGTAATTATTAAACAAACATAGCAAATAAGTACGAAGTTAGATCGGATAGAGACTTGAAAACTCGGGTTGTCACATTATCCCCAACTTGAAAGAAATTTCGTCCCGAAATTTAGCATGCGGTTACTGAGGAAGCTAGGTAAGTTGTGTCGTTTACTGGTTTTCCTGGGGTGTCACATCATCCCCCCGTTGGGTTGGAATTTCATCCCGAAATTCTGTAGTAGCTTCAGCCTCAGTAGTAGTTGCATTGTTTTCGAACAACTGGGGATATTTGAGTTTCATTTGATCTTCACGCTCCCAGGTGAACTCTGGGCCGCGACGGGAGTTCCAACGAACTCGTACAGGAGGGATTCTCGTGTTCTTGAGGACCTTAACATCCCGGTCCGTGATTTCAACTGGTTCTTCAACGAAATGCAACCGTTCGTCGATAGTGAGCTCCTTCAGAGGAACTATGTGGGTCTCATCTGACAGACACTTCTTCAGATTCGACACGTGAAAGACGTTGTGAACTGCACTGAGTTCAGCTGGTAAGTTCAGTCTGTAGGCCACTTTACCTATCTTCTCTATGACTTCAAATGGTCCAACGTATCGTGGATTGAGTTTGCCCCTTTTTCCAAAACGAACAACACCCTTCCAGGGTGAAACTTTGAGTAGTGCTCGATCCCCAACCTGGAACTCGAGTAGTTTCCTGTCTTTATCGGCGTATGCTTTCTGACGGTCACGAGCTGCCGCCATGCGTTGTCGTATCTGAGCAATCTTTTCTGTAGTACCAACTACGAGTTCTGGACCTGTGATTTAACTATCTCCCACCTCTACCAACAAAGAGGTGACCGGCATTTACGCCCGTACAATGCCTCAAACGGAGCAGCTTTAATGCTGGTGTGGTAGCTGTTATTGTACGAAAATTCCACAAGTGGCAGATGTTTTTCCCAGCCATTGCCAAAGTCAATTACGCCCGCCCGAAGCATGTCTTCTAGAGTTTGAATAGTGCGCTCAGACTGCCCATCCGTCTGAGGGTGATAAGCTGTGCTCATGTCTAATCGAGAGCCAAAAGATTTGTGCATTGCTTGCCACAGTTCTGAGGTAAAACGTGCATCACGATCGGAGATAATAGAGGTGGGCACCCCGTGCCTCGAGACATTTCCTTAAGGTATACGTCTACTAGAGTGGAGAACTTATCCGTTTCCTTGATAGCCAAGAAGTGAGCAGACTTCGTGAGTCGATCCACGATCACCCAAATAGTATCATTTCCGCGCTGAGATCTAGGTAGGCCAGTAACAAAATCCATGGAAATTTGTTCCCATTTCTATTGTGGTATCTCAGGTTGCTGGAGTGGGCCTGATGGTTTCTGATATTCCGCTTTGACTCTCACACAAGTCAAACACTTGCTAACGTAAGTTGCTATGTGGGCCTTCATGCTAGGCCACCAATATGTAGTTCTGAGGTCGTGGTACATCTTATCCGAACCAGGATGTACTGAGTAGCGGGACTTATGAGCTTCATCCATTACAAGCTCGCGTAAATTACCATAGAGTGGGACCCAGATGCGTCCTGTTACATAGTAGGCTCTGTCTGCCTTTTGTTCGAACCGTTGCCTTGAGCCACGTAGGGCTTCAGCCCTGACGTTTTCTGGTTTCAATGCTTCTACCTGAGCATCTCGTATCTGTGAAGGAAAACTAGACTGAATAGTGAGTTGCAACGCTCGTACACGCCTAGGTGTAGTATCCTTTCGACTGAGGGCGTCAGCCACCACATTGGCTTCGCCCGGATGGTACTTTATAGCACATTCGTAATCGTTCAGGAGTTCAACCCATCTACGTTGTCGCATGTTCAACTCTTTCTGCTTGAAAATATGTTCGAGACTCCTGTGATCAGTGTAGATAGTGCACTTGGTACAGTACAGGTAATGTCGCCATATCTTGAGTGCAAAAACAACGGCTCCCAACTCTAAATCATGTGTAGTGTAATTCCGTTCGTGAATCTTAAGTTGGCGCGAAGCATAAGCAATGACTTTATCCCGTTGCATCAACACACATCCAAGACCTTGAATGGATGCGTCACAGTAGACTACAAAATCGTCCGTGCCTTCAGGCAATGAGAGGATAGGTGCGCTACAAAGTCTATCCTTTAAGTGCTGAAACGCTGTTTCTTGTGTATTACCCCAACGGTAAGCAACACCTTTCTGTGTCAGTAGTGTAAGCGGCTGTGCAATCTTTGAGAAGTCTTTGATGAACCGTCTGTAATAACCCGCCAAACCCAAGAATTGGCGTATTTCGGTTGGTGTGCGAGGTGCAGGCCAGTTCTTGATCGAATCTACCTTGGATGGATCGACATGAATCCCATCCTTGTTTATCACGTGGCCTAGAAAGTGGGCTTCACAAAGCCAGAAGTCGCATTTTGAAAACTTAGCGTATAGCTGTTCCGTTTCGTAGGAGTTCCAAAATAATTCGTAAGTGCTGCTCGTGTTTCCCCCCGACTCTTCGAGTAGATCAGGATGTCGTCAATGAAAACAATAACAAACTTGTCAAGATAAGGTTTGCACACCCTGTTTATAAGATCCATAAATACGGCAGGCGCGTTCGTTAACCCGAATGGCCTAACAAGAAACTCATAGCGACCGTAGCGTGTTCTGAATGCTGTTTTGGAGATGTCCTCATCCCGGACTCTCAGTTGGTGATATCCTGACCTCAGGTCAATCCTTGAGTAATAGCTCAACCCTTGCAACTGGTCGAATAAGTCGTCGATGCGTGGAAGAGGATAACAATTCTTCACGGTCACCTTGTTCAGTTCGCGGTAGCCTATACACATGCGGAAGGCACCGTCCTTCTTCTTCACAAATAATACTGGAGCTCCCCAGGGCGAAGAGCTAGGATGTATGAAACCCTTTTCCAAGAGTTCTTGCAATTGTTTAGACAGTTCTTCCAGTTCAGTTGTAGCTAAGCGATACGGTGCACGAGCTATAGGTGCTGCTTCAGGAGCTAGTTCAATCTGGAATTCGACCTGGCGATGAGGCGGTAGACCAGATAAATCTTCAGGGAACACTTGAGGAAAATCACGTACCACTGGGATATCTTCTAATCTCTTCTCCTTTGCTGATGTATCAGTAACAAGTGCCAAAATGGCAGTGTGACCCTTTCGCAAACACTTCTGGGCCTTCAGAAAGGAGATGATGCCACTCACGACACCACTCTTGTCGCCTAGAACTTCGAGAGGTTCTTTTCCAAAACGGGGAATGCGAATGATCTTCTCCTTGCATAGGATCTCTGCTTGTTGTTGAGATAACTAATCCATACCAATGACGATATCGAAACTACCCAAAGTTGTAGGAATGAGATCAATAGAGAAAGTCTGACCAGCTACCACAAGAAAGCATCCCCTGTTACCTCGCTGTCGCTGCTGGTTCTGTGGAACTGTTGGTTGTTGGTGTTGGTTCTGATTCGCAGGTCGCGAGATCCTGAAATCCTTAGCTTCATGACCCATCTTGAGACACCTCGGGCAACGACCCCTGTTGCACTGACCACTGTGGCGTCTGTTGCATCTATTGCACTTTGGGTGATTTCCTTGATATCGATCTTTCGATGCTGTGCCTGGGACTGAACCGTAGTCGAACCCTTGCTAGAGATTCCATCCCACTTTCGTTTGTTGTCACTGGGAATAGCAGAAGTAGTAGTAGCACCAATGCGCTTAGGCAGCTTGTTTTGTTCCACTTCCTGGTCTGTGAGACGATGAGCAAGACGAGTAACATCTTGAATAGTAATAAGGTTAGCAGCAGTCACATGACTTTGATCTCTGGTACTAAGTCGTTGAGGTACAGCTCAATGCGCTTGATGGGAGGATCCATCTTAGTTGGACATAACACTGCCAGTCCGTTGGATTGTTTCGTGTACGCTTCTATCTCTGACCCCGTCATCTTCAGGTTAAAGAACTCCACTTCCGGCTTGTGGGTGTCATCACGACTACAGTATTCACGTTTGATCAGTTCCTTAAAATCATTCCATGGGGTGGCATTAACAGCTGCCAGCCCCAGCATCTGAACTTGCGCGTTCCACCAAGTTAGCGCAGTGCCTTCGAGAGTACCAGTGGCATACTTCACCCCACGAGCTTCAGGGCATTCACACATTTCGAAGACCGATTCGAGCTTCTCGAACAAGTGGAGGAGTCCATCGGCCCCCATTCAGTGCCACTGAAAGTACTAGAACGATAGTCCATGAAAGTTTGGAACGTGCACACAGGTGGCTGAGCGTGTTGACCTGTCGTGTGCGTAAGAGTAAACACACTTGAGCACGAGTGTTGGTTTACGAGAGTAGGATCTAAAGATCCTAGAGTAAGTGGTGATGGCAGGTTACACCTCCTGCCTGGGCAGGTGCGAGTGCTGCGGTAACTTGTTCAGTGATCGAAGCCGCCAACTGGGCTTGAGTTAGGTTAACGCGTCCACTCATGATCTTTATATCAAGGAGAACATGACTGAGAGAGGTTCGCGAAAGTGCAATGACAGAAGAAAATGAGCACACAAGTATTCTCAAGCAATAGTTGTTACGTTTATCTAAGCATACCATGAGCAAAGTTCTATGTATTTCTAGCAAGTAGGCAATAAAACATATACCATATTACCTAGAATGTTGAGTCTTGCACGTGGAGCGAGGCGTCGTTGTGGATCGTTGAGAGCACTGTTCTGGTTATAGTCTGGTTTTAACAAAATCGTTTTCCCTTTATTAAAACCGAGTTCTCTATAACCAATGGCTCTGATACCAATCTGTCACACCCCCAAAATCCACACGCGGAGCATCACCGCTTGGAGGCGTGACTGACCAGGATCAAGCCACCAATCATATTGAACATTTAAGTAATAAGTAAAAGTAGAAGTAATTCAACCAAACCAATATGAAAGGTGTTTCAAAACATAAGTATAATATCAACGTTTAGCGGAAGCATAAAAGTAACCCAACATGAGTATAAGTATGTAATGTCATAAACGTTTAACAAAGCATTCACGATCCTTGTCCACAACGACCGCGCCTCCCAGTGCAAGCTCCAAGTGTACCTAACGACCTGCAAGGCATGTAACAGAGAGTCAACAACTAGTTGAGCGAGTTCACAGTGGGTTGTTTAGTAATAATGTTCGTTTCATAAATCGTTTGTTTGTTTAGTAACCCATGTATCGTTATCAATTACATCGCGGCCCTCCAGGCATGTTTGCGAAGATTAGTGGGGGTTTCCCATGTATTGTAAACTAGTTTTATTTGTATCGCGGCCCTCCAGGCATGTGTGCGAAGATTAGTATAAGTATCGCGGCCATTCCAGGCATGTGTGCGAAGAGTAGTGGGGGCTTCCCCATGTATCACTAGTCTAGCAGTATCTATATGTGACCTTTCCCAACCGAGGCCAGTAATCCATAATTCCCAATAATAACGTAAGTACAGATAATCATCCAGTCCCATTCCCTACCCCGGGAATCCCATGCCTTGGTAAGAGTGTGAACTCACCTTGGTTTGCTCGGTATGCTAGGTTATGTGCTCGCAAATAAGTCAATCGCGTCCTAGAGTATGCACGTATATAAAATCAGTTTGTGTTCAAGTTGTTCACGTATAAGCAGGTAACACGTAATCATAATCATACTAATCATGTTTAGCAGAATAATATACTAACTGAGTTTAGTATAGTTAACAACATAACAGGTTAATACCATAACAGAGTTAATAACATAACAGAATTAATTACTTTAAATCATCAGTTGGGCCGTAGCCAACTTGGGCCGAAATCACTAAGGTGATTTCGTTGAGATGGTGTTTTCATGGGGGTTTGGTTTTCGACGGCACATCATCAGCATCAACAACAGTTATGCATTACATCAACAACCTTAACCATCACTAACAACTACACACTATCGTCAATCAGCATCACACGGTAATTCAGTCTCAACAGAATACTAGGCGACACAATGAGTCAAATATTAACATCATACATCACGATCATCAATCATTATACATCTAGTTTTTAGATCCAACAGTTGAGTACCACAATGATCATCATAAACTCTATTGTTATGCCAACCCCAACATTAAATATTAATAGATCTACCCACCACCTCATCATATCAGAATTTTTCTCTAAAAAGTCATCGGTTCAACATCATCATCATGATAAACAATAATTTAAAATTCAAAACCAACTAACAATCACATGCTAGAAACAGTATGATGGCCGACAATTATAGAGTGAATCCACTTGGCTGCATTTTCGATACAAAGCACATGCAATATCAATCATAACCTAATCGCATATATATATAATTCATGAACAAGATTTCCTACTGTTACTACATAAGATCAAACAATTAATCATAAGTGTTTTTAATCTACAATCCGAACAAGAATCACACTAACCGAGATTAATGATGATCGGCCAAGATAGATTTGGCTTCGGTAGGGAGAAGGGCTGCCGTTCGGTTTCAAGGAGAGCGAGAGAGAAAAAATATGAGAGGTGGTTAGGGTTTGCCGAAGGAACTAATACCTAAAAGTGGAGGATAAAACCTTAAACAGGCTGCTACTGGGCCAAAGGCCCATATGTTGATTTCGTTGGCTCAACATGAAAGAAAACACACTATGGTGCACACCATGTAATTATTAAACAAACATAGCAAATAAGTACGAAGTTAGATCGGATAGAGACTTGAAAACTCGGGTTGTCACATGTTTCTTCATGTTTTGTACAGAAAGAAATTAACAAGTTCAATATTGAGTTGAGCATTAAACAAATAGGAGAAAGGCTGTCATATTGAAATATTGGAAGGAGTCCATTGACTCGTGTGAACTGAATTGAATTACACATGGGCTGCCATAGTGGTTTAGCCTAGCGAATTAAATAGAAAATCATGATGTTGGGCTTATGAATTATGATAATTCACATGAAAATTGTGGTTTAATGATGGGCTAATAAAGAGTGAAAAGAGAACCGAATGGAGGAGAGGCCCAATAGAAGTTGAAGGTTGCAATTGTGAGGAATAATAACAAGCTATTGGACGGCAATTATTTGAGGGGAGTTACGGTTCGCACAGGGAGTTACGTTTTGGCTGCTTTGCACGCAGACCAAGAAAGAGAAAAGAGGATTTTGGGTTGATGATTTTGAACGCGATGCGCGGCTAATCTCCTAGCGTTTCGCCCCGGTGTAGATATTGGAAGAATTCTAGGGTTTTGACATTTTGTATTTGATTTGATTCTGTGACAATTAGGGTTTTGACATTTTGTATTTGATTTGATTCTGTGACAATTTGTGTTTGACTATTTGAAGTTTATGTTAATTGTCTTACGTTGGTATTGAATTCACGAATTGTCGAGTGAGTAATGAAATTTGACTTCGGGAAACGAATATGCGTAATTATGCCTTATCATAGATAGGATTTATATGTTCTTGGTAAAGAAGTGCACTGCAGTCCGTTTTCTTTGACATTGATAGCTTTTGGCACCTAAGCCACGTGACACTAAATGCGTTAATTATCAAATCAAATGAATCAAGTTAAAACATGTAGGAACCCTAGGTCTTGCAATTGTCGAACCGGGTGCGATCCGTATTCTCATTTCTTGTTTCAACTTTCTAGTTAGTATTTTAGTTAATTACAAGTGTTTTTATAATACCCATTAGCAAACTTCCTAATCACGTTGTACATTGTTTGTAAATAGTCTAACTAATCGAACAGGTCGTGCAATACTGACCACCTGCTCTTCGTGGATTCGATACCCGACTTACCCTAGCTGCCTAGGTTTAATTGGGTTTTTGACTGATCGGGACGACACGGTCACGTCATTATTATATCATTCCACTTCATCCATTTGATACCGATTTCTGGACTTTATTCAGTTAAACCATTAGATTCTATTTCTTATAAACTGTTCTTCTATTCACAAAATTTGAACATATTTTGATTCAATGAGAATGTCATTTACCTTAATCCTATTATTTAAAATAAGACATAACTCGGAAAGAGATACCGTAGCCCAAATCTCGAGGACGAGATTTAAAACAAGGTGGGGAGGATGTAAAGACTCTCCTAGGACCCTTAACGTAACCCTAAAACGCTCCTAAAAACACCCCGAGTGCGAGAAACGGACCCGAAATACCTTCGTGCTTGGTGAAAGCAAGAAAAACAAGATATTTGGTTCGCTCGCGGGCCGCGTAAAGGTTAAGCCAAGCTTACGCGGGCCGCGACAGCAAGGCAAACTACCGGATAAAGATCAAGGCCACGTGTCGTTACACGTGTCAAGACCCTAGATGACTCAGCAACCTCCGATCTAATCCAAACTCCCTCACGGGCCGCGTAAGATACATCAAAGGCTTTACGCGGGCCGCGTAAAACCCAATTTCATGCTATAAATTGCCTGGACCTCGGGCTGTCCTCTGTGCTCGAAATCTCATTCTTAAAATGCTCCTATTATGCTAAAATCGAATTTCCGGATAGTGAAACGCTGCTACGACTACAAGGTATTAGCTCGATCACTGCAACGTTTCAAACTGCTACAATTCTTTTCTTTCCTTCAGCTTTTATTATAGCAAATAGTAGCTCGGGATTATACCTTCTAAATCCCGAAACTCTGCCCGTTATTAGGGTAATAACTCTAATCATTGGTACGATACCCTATCCGATCGATTGAAACCAATCCAATGGATGTTTAAGTGCTGCCCAACTCGGGCTATACTTTGTCATTCGTCGTGAATCCGATGGATGTTTAAGTGTTGCCCAACTCGGGCTATACTTTTGTCACGGCCCCCGACCCGGTTTGACCCGTTTCAGGAGCCGCGGGACAGAAATCCCGTGGTATTTTAATTAACAGCGGAAGTTTCTTCAGGATCTTTTAAAACTGAAATATTTCCCGATTATTTTATTTCACCATTCGGGATAAAACCCGATAATTTACAATCTTGAGATTTCACCAGGAAATCTTTTATTTTACAAAACATGTTTTCTTTATTTTATTTCTGAGCCACTTCCTTAAGCTGATAGTGCTTCACGGCACTTTTCCTGGATCACAATAGATCACCTGAAACATGTTTGAAAAAGGTTTTGTCAGCGGGAAATACTGAGTGAATCATTCTAAGTTCTAAAATGACTCGTTTGTTATAATTTACAGTATTAAGAGCGATTACAATGTTTCTGATATCAAACCAACTACCCACGGTATTTGTCACTCGACCGGATCTGTGACTATGGTCATATCACCATTGGCTGCCCCAATGATGACGTTATATCACTATTGAGTCCTGTCACCCAATAGTGACGTATATCACAAATTTTAGGCTCGCCCACCTAAAGTGATAATACAGCAGTAATGTGCACAATACCCCACATACCGGCTGTAATTTGGTGATTACATAAACTTAATCACTGTAACTATAACTTTGAAAATATTTAAGAATTTATAAAGCATTTTGATAAAAAGAGAATGACTCACATTGCAGATTTAACAGAGCTTATTCTACTGATTAGCCTTGATAACCTAGTTTAAATAATCAGGCACACAAACTAGGTTAGTAACTTAATACAGCATTTACGATAACTCACGAGATTAAAACCTTCACAACGAATGACAAAGTGCGATACTTAAACATCCATCGATTTAACGACGAATGACAAAGCATAAACCCTAATGTGGGCAGCACTTAAACATCCATTGGATAGTTTAATCGATCGGACATTGAATCGTAGCAGCGATCGAGTTATTACCCTGAATTGTGGCAGTACTTCGTGATCAGTGTGTGTTTTTGTAGTGATTATACTATAACTCAGCGTACAATTCGAATTTGAACGTCGAAAGAACACCCAATTGCATGAAACAGGCCGTCCTATTTATACGTGAAATTGAGTTCCCCCGCGTGTCGCGGGAGATGTTGCTGCTCCTGTCGCGACTCGCCTGGGGTGACAACCTACCCTAGGGTAGCCTTGTCACTAGTATAGGTCTGCTGAGTTGCTAGTTCGTTAATTCTCAGTTTGTACAACGCATTTTAGAGATAATCGTTAGTTAGGGTTTACCCCCCTTAAGTTTTAGGGGCCCTAATCCTGATTCCAAATGTTCTGAAAATTTTAGGGATTATACAGAATCACTTGGGTTTCTCAATTAGGGTTTCCTATTGGACAATTTGATTAAATAAATATAACTTTTGATGAGAGTTGTTACAACTTTGTCATTCGTCGTGAATCCAATGGATGTTTAAGTGTGCACTTTGTCATTCGTTGTGAGGGTTTCGATCTCGTGATTATCATTAAAGTTGAATTAAGTTAATACACTAATACGAGTTCCATTGTATCTAGAAATTAGAACTCGTAATCAGGGAGCTGCTAGAATACTTAGCAATTAAGTAAATTTAATAGTTAAGTAAACTTAGTAGTTAAATAAACTTATTAAACTTACTAATTACGTACACTTAGTTGTTAAGGAAATTTAGCAGTTAAACTAGTTGAGTAGATTAATTAATCTGCTAATAAAGTTAAGTATGATTAATTAAGTTAAGTATGATTAATTAAGTTAAGTGTGATTAATTAATCAGTTAAGCAAGATTAATTAAGCTAAGCAAGATTAATTAAGCTAAGCGAGATTAATTAAGCTAAGTAAGATTAATTAAGTAAGTAAATTAAACACCTAAATAGATATACATGAAAATAAATATATATGAGATAGATAATATCAAAGCAAGGTGCAATGAAGGTATAAGAAGATATATATATGGGTAGGAAACTTCCTAGAAAATATATAGGTAGCTTCCTAGAAAAGCTAAAGGAAACTTCCTAGAAATTTAATACTTCTTACCTATAAATCGGAAGCCTATGAATTCATTTTCTTTGTTCATTCCTTCTATTCTTCTCTCTATACGTCGGTGTTCTAACCAATAATCACCGAGGCGATGTTCTGTCCGATCGATTCAGGAACCAACTAACGGATGCCAAAGTGCTTTACTTTGTTAATTTCGTTAAACGGATGCCAAAGTGTCGTACTTTGTGAATTTCGTTAAACGGATGCCAAAGTGCTATACTTTGTGAATTTCGTTAAGGTTCGGATCTCATGACCATCGTTAGGTTTGATGTGGTTTTACACTAATACGTATTCCACTCTGTTAAACTAAATGTTTAACTACACCATACTCTCACAATCAAAATGGATGCTTAATCATCAGAAGGTTCAAAACAATAAAGTATATGCTTAATTATCAGAATGAGTAGAATCAAGGAGCTTGTTAAATCAATATTGCATGCTTATAATGTGAGTCATTCTCTTTTTATCAATAATGTTTTACAATACTCCAAATCATTTTTAAAAGTTATAATTACAGGGATTAAGTCGTGGTTATCTTGAATCACTGGCTAGTGGGGTATTGTGCACATTACTAATTTCTCACGGTTAGGCTAATAAATCCTAACAGTGATAATCATCACTACTTGGGTGAAAGGACCCAATAGTGGTATGACCATCGTCACCAGGAGGTGACACGGCGCCAGATAAAAATAAGATAGAAGCCATTGTAATCGCTCTTATGCTGTAATTCATAACTAAGGTGTCATTTTATAAAACCTGAATGAACTCACCAGTATTTCCTACTGACCAAATGTTTTTAAAAACGCGTTTCAGGTAATTACAGTAGATCGGAACAAGAGTTGGATACGGCACCAAAAGGCTTACAGAAGTGGCTTGATTTATCAATTAAATTAAATTAAGAAAAGTTGATTTATGTATTCGGGTTTATCCCATATTAAAGCTACCTTTCAAAACATGGTTTTATCCCATCTATTTAATAAATAAAATCCGGTGTTTCCTAAACTCTGATATTTTTCCTAATTCACGGTTCTGATGAAATTTCCGCTGCAATGCTTTCAAAATAACCACCGGTACCACTTGGCTGCCCGCGGCTCTCGATTCCATCCAGGGTGGGGTCGGGGGTCGTGACAGAAGGTGGTATCAGAGCCACTGATTTAAGCCAATAGGTGTTGTGATAATAATACCTAAGCTTAAATAAAAGAGTTAGGAAATTGCTATTAACTGGTAGCACACATGATAGCATTTAGACTTGAACTTAAGAAAAGATGCCTTAGTATAAGCTTCGAGATAAGCTAAATACTTGTGTAAATAAAGTGTAATGGGTTTTGATATGCCATAAGGATAATAACTAGAACGTTGCAAGTATAATAAATAAGCAATAACACTTGACCACTGTTATTTCTTATTTAATGGTACTACTTTGTTCTAGAATATAATCCGTCATGTGAATACTAATTTGCTTAGTCTTTGTTGAAAGTCATAATGTACTTTCCAAATCATGATTTAAGAAAGATCTATTTATGGGAAATATAAATTTCTTCTCCGGCAAGACTGGGTATGGTGTAGCAGACTCTACAGCTTGTCCGGATATAATGGGGTTACCTCTCCGGCGAGAACCGGATAAGACGGGGTATATAATATGTCAAACAAGTGACAAGATTTCCCTAAATAGTATCATGACCTGATATCTGACTTGTTTTTGGAAATATGAATCTGTTAAATACATTGACCTTATGAAGGGTATGTATATTACAGCATGTGAAATATATGATTATATAGATATGTATATCTATAAGGAAATCCAAAAACCATAAGGATTGACAATTTGGAATAAAACACAAGCATATGTGTCAATAATAAACCTAGATTTCTTTATCAAGAATCTCTCACATATATCTATAATTCCGATATCAAACATTATTTCGTTTGATCATATGTCTCGTAACTCATGCGACAAAATAAACGACGGGAACCCTTTAAGTTGGTACGCCATCAAAAGTATAAAAATTTTCAATGCATTACCATAAACTATTAACGCAAGTGGAAAACATGTAAAGTTGTGCTAGTGCACAAAAATACACATGAAACTTAAACTATACGCAAGCAGACGTCGAAGTATATCACCCGACTTTCGAGGCAAGGCTTTTTGAAAACATGATTGGGCATGACAACAACAATGCTAATCCCGGCAGTGGGAGAACTACTGATCAAAAAGCGGCACTTTGCCACATGATCTTACCAACGACATGAATCTCGCTGAGGTACGTTGGAACAAGATTTCACAACCATCGGTGCACAGTCTAATCAGAGTCATAATTATTGGCACTGCAAAATAAGTCACATACCTTTGCAATTCCCCTATTTCCTTTATGACAGATATGCCATATTCGACATTCCATGATAATGTCACTTAACAACGGTTATCACACGAAATTCCAGATAAAGTTCTTATATTTCTTTCGTTGAAATTCTGACCTCTGCATATAGTGCATTTCTACTCTCCGTAATGGTCATCATGAGGATTTCTTTCATAATCACGAATATTTATTTGGTTGTTTCATTTCTTGGTAAATCCACACGTTACACATGCATTGTTTGTTGCGCATGTGGTTAGTTTGATTTATGAAGACCATTGGAGGGCTTCATTCCAATTTGTTGTTTTATCCAAACTCCAATATCATTTCGCTATACTTGATTTTTTGCACTGTGAACCGCATTATTGCAAAACGATGATTCTTTGATATCGAGTCAATGAATTTCTTGAAAAACTCAATTTTATTTTTTTAAATGGCATACATGGTTTTTGTTGTGACCATGTCCGAACTTTCTTATTGATACATGAACTCGTTTTGTTTAAACCAAGTTCAATTGTTTGAACTTGCTCGCATTACGTATTCAATTCAAAGTCCCATATGATGAATTGAAGCCATCATCTTCGAAATAATCCCAACAAGCACTTTAATTCTCTTGAACCATAACATGCTTGTTTGGTCTTCGACTTCATTAAATCGTTTCTTTGATCACGGTCACCTTGTGGTGACGTTTTCACAAATTTGAAGCTTGCGCTAATCTTGTTTGCACACATCATATACGGATTTAATTATTTATTTATTTATATTGAATCTGCTTTGTTGGTTTATCCTATAAAAGTAATCTTAACACAATCGTGTGCTAAGATAATGGTACACAAATTCATGTCATATTTCGGTGTATCTCTTAACAGTTCCTACAACATCGATCGAGCATTTCTTGATCTTTTCGATCGAAAAACATTATTCAATTGTTTCATTTTCAATCGAAAATCCTACTAGATTGTTTGAAACAAACATTCGGATTTACTCCGTTGAACTTTCATTTGGTTTCAAGCATGGTGAACTCCTTCAGTCACCGCTATTATTATTTCGATTACTACGACACCTTGTGGCGTCGCTATAAACTTGTAGCTTGAGCTAATCTATATATATATATACCTTTCGCTTGACTCATCCTTGAAAATGATCTTAATACAAATATGTGTTAAGACAATGATACACTAAACTCTGTTGTATATCGGTGTATCTTTGTAATTCAATAATGTCAACCCATTGATTTTTTTTCCTCATATTATGATTTGATAATTGACACATCATCTTCGTACTCCTATTCGATTAAACTTGTTGATTCTAAATCTTTAATAATTGACAACAAAGGTAAATTTCCCTTCGACGGTAAATTCTATTGTTTCTAAAAATAGTTCACATTCGATTTAGACATCTATTGGTCATAAATCTTTCTTTTGGTTTAACCCATGTAAACTTAGTCATTCTGATTATTATATCATTCCACTTCATCCATTTGATACCGATTTCTGGACTTTATTCAGTTAAACCATTAGATTCTATTTCTTATAAACTGTTCTTCTATTCACAAAATTTGAACACATTTTGATTCAATGAGAATGTCATTTACCTTAATCCTATTATTTAAAATATGACATAACTCGGAAAGAGATACCGTAGCCCAAATCTCGAGGATGAGATTTAAAACAAGGTGGGGAGGATGTAACGACTCTCCTAGGACCCTTAACGTAACCCTAAAACGCTCCTAAAAACACCCCGAGTGCGAGAAACGGACCCGAAATACCTTCATGCTTGGTGAAAGCAAGAAAAACAAGATATTTGGTTCGCTCGCGGGCCGCGTAAAGGTTAAGCCAAGCTTACGTGGGCCGCGACAGCAAGGCAAACTACCGGATAAAGATCAAGGCCACGTGTCGTTACACATGTCAAGACCCTAGATGACTCAGCAACCTCCGATCTGATCCAAACTCCCTCGCGGGCCGCGTAAGATACATCAAAGGCTTTACGCGGGCCGCGTAAAACCCAATTTCATGCTATAAATTGCCTGGACCTAGGGCTGTCCTGTGTGCTCGAAATCTCATTCTTAAAACGCCCCTATTCTGCTAAAATCGAATTTCCGGATAGTGAAACGCTGCTACGTCTACAAGGTATTAGCTCGATCACTGCTACGTTTCAAACTGCTACAATTCTTTTCTTTCATTCAGCTTTTATTATAGCAAATAGTAGCTCGGGATTATACCTTCTAAATCCTGAAACTCTGCCCGTTATTAGGGTAATAACTCTAATCACTGGTACGATACCCTATCCGATCGATTGAAACCAATCCAATGGATGTTTAAGTGCTGCCCAACTCGGGCTATACTTTGTCATTCGTCGTGAATCCAATGGATGTTTAAGTGTGCACTTTGTCATTCATTTTGAGGGTTTCGATCTCGTGATTATTGTTAAAGTTGAATTAAGTTAATACACTAATACGAGTTCCATTGTATCTAGAAATTAGAACTCGTAATCAGGGAGCTGCTAGAATACTTAGCAACTAAGTAAATTTAATAGTTATGTAAACTTAGTAGTTAAATAAACTTATTAAACTTACTAATTACGTACACTTAGTTGTTAAGGAAATTTAGCAGTTAAACTAGCTGAGTAGATTAATTAATCTGCTAATTAAGTTAAGTATGATTAATTAAGTTAAGTATGATTAATTAATCAGTTAAGCAAGATTAATTAAGTTAAGCATGATTAATTAAGCTAAGCGAGATTAATTAAGCTAAGTAAGATTAATTAAGTAAGTAAATTAAACACCTAAATAGATATACATGAAAATAAATATATATGAGATAGATAATATCAAAGCAAGGTGCAAGGAAGGTATAAGAAGATATATATATGGGTAGGAAGCTTCCTAGAAAATGTATAGGTAACTTTCTAGAAAAGCTAAAGGAAACTTCCTAGAAATTTCATACTTCTTACCTATAAATAGGAAGCCTAGGAATTCATTTTCTTTGTTCATTCCTTCTATTCTTCTCTCTATACGTCGGTGTTCTAACCAATAATCACCGAGGCGATGTTCTGTCCGATCGATTCAGGAACCAACTAACGGATGCCAAAGTGCTTTACTTTGTGAATTTCGTTAAACGGATGCCAAAGTGCTGTACTTTGTGAATTTCGTTAAATGGATGCCAAAGTGCTATACTTTGTGAATTTCGTTAAGGTTCGGATCTCGTGACCATCGTTAGGTTTGATGTGGTTTTACACTAATATGTATTCCACTCTGTTAAACTAAATGTTTAACTATACCATACTCTCACAATCAAAATGGATGCTTAATCATCAGAAGGTTCAAAACAATAAAGTATATGCTTAATTATCAGAATGAGTAGAATCAAGGAGCTTGTTAAATCAATATTGCATGCTTATAATGTGAGTCATTCTCTTTTTATCAATAATGTTTTACAATACTCCAAATCATTTTTAAAAGTTATAATTACAGGGATTAAGTCGTGGTTATCTTGAATCACTGCTAGTGGGGTATTGTGCACATTACTAATTTCTCACGGTTAGGCTAATAAATCCTAACAGTGATAATCATCACTACTTGGGTGAAAGGACCCAATAGTGGTATGACCATCGTTACCAGGAGGTGACACGGCACCAGATAAAAATAAGATAAAAGCCATTGTAATCGCTCTTATGCTGTAATTCATAACTAAGGTGTCATTTTATAAAACCTGAATGAACTCACCAGTATTTCCTGCTGACCAAATGTTTTTAAAAACGCGTTTCAGGTAATTACAGTAGATCGGAACAAGAGTTGGATACAGCACCAAAAGGCTTACAGAAGTGGCTTGATTTATCAATTAAATTAAATTAAGAAAAGTTGTTTTATGTATTCGGGTTTATCCCATATTAAAGCTAACTTTCAAAACATGGTTTTATCCCATCTATTTAATAAATAAAATCCGGTGTTTCCTAAACTCTGATATTTTTCCTAACTCACGGTCCTGATGAAATTTCCGCTGCAATGCTTTCTAAATAACCACCGGTACCACTTGGCTGCTCGCGACTCTCAATTCCATCCAGGGTGGGGTCGGCGGTCGTGACACTAAAACAACTAAAGACCTTGTCTAGCCACCTGTCCATATGCATGGTCGTGCCTTATTGGGCATGGCCATGCATATCCAAAATTACCCGACATACTCATTGGAAAAGTTCTAACTGTGTTTCCAATGTACTATGCACGGTCATGCATTCCGTACCAGACAACCACTATAAATATAGACCTTGGGTTCGTCATTTCAACTAATCCCTTCACCCCTGGGATCACATGAATTCCACACCCATCGGGGGCTCTCTAGCCCCCAAAATCACCCCTTATAGTTTAGGGATCAATCCACTAAATCACTTGTAATTGCTTAGTTTGAGAGAGGGGAGAGAGGGAGAAAGAGAGAGAGATTACTCATTAGTTTATTTATTAATCTATCGCATATTGACCAATTATATTATATGCTTTCTTTGGTTTCTTCTATCATGCTTCCCCTTTGTTGAAATAACATTCATATATTTTCTTATTCTCTTGTAGTATAGTCTAGAGTACATTACCCGGATAGTCTATGTGGTTTGCCATTTTTTCACCTTTAGCCCCCTCCCCCGTCTTTCCCCTCCCATCCAACACCGTTTTCCGGCAAAACAGTCGCCGATGACCTTTTTTCCAACCTTAGTTTATTAGTTGTCCCAAGCTTTGATCTCCCTTCATTTTCGCACTAGAAAACCAAAACAACCTCTATATTAGAAGATGCTGCTCATCCAAAACCCAAAACGATTTTGAAGCTGCCGATGTTCTTATACGTTCGTTCTAAACCCAAATTGTTCTTGTTGGTCATCGTGTGAGTGTTGACATTGCCGAACGAGAAGCATTAGTATGCATGAGAAATGGGAAATAGTTAGCCCTTCTACTTGGAGTTGTTTGCCGCAAAACCAATAACCCTTCTCCGACCAGGACCATGATTCCAACCACCATCATCAAAAACCTGCAACTCGCTAGTCATTCACTCCGCTACCACCGTTAACCCTGTCGCCACCATTATCCTCGCCTAGTCTATGCAAGAAACTTGAACCCCCAATTAAATCACCTCCACCTCCCACAACTAACTATAATAACCATTCATTTACATTACCCCTTAATTTACATTACCCCTTAACCTTATAAGGTGGTCTGGTGATGAAGAAGAAGAAAAGGAGAGTTAGGTTTAATTTTATATATTTAAATAATGATATGTAAGGACCACTTGTTTTTTAATGAACAATTAGATTTTTTTTTGTTTTATTTATTTATATTAAAAGTGAGTGTAGTTCAATCATTTCACGACATACTTAACTAGACAAACTAACCATCATTCAGCTAAGAGTCTATCTGAGTAACAAGTGAGAATATCGCAGGAAACAAATATGGTTTTAGATAGTTAGAAACTAAAGGTGAAAAATGACAAACAACAGGGACCATCCACACAATTTACTCTATAGTTTATAACTATAAGTCTATAACACACATTTTATATTATACTACGATGAAATACTTAAAACGTTGTTTATTATAAATCAGTTCAACAGAAATCACCTAGAAATACATAAGTTTTTTTTTTCCAAACCATCTATAAATACAAAAAAAATTCTTGACAAATTATAAAGAAAACTTGGAAAAATCAGAAAATAGGATACAATTATATACATATACTTTAACAAATAGTTATCTTAAAATTTGTAAGATCATTCATTAACCATTCATTGATTTGGATGAAAAATGAAATTCCTGAAAAAACTTTTAATGGATGACAACATAGTTGTCGATAGCGAATAGCGACAAGGCACCTATAGGCTACGTAGCGAATAGCGACAAATAGCGACGGCTATTTTATAAATAGCGATTACACTAGAAAAAGATTTTTGAAAATTTTTATATGTATATTACATCAAAATACCCTTGTATATATGCTATTTTACATGTATATTTAACAAAAACTAATAGTTAGTAGCAAAGGACTTATATGTTGGGTGTGTGAATGAAAGTCTCAAAAGGTGGTAAATACTTTGTCCCACATTGGTGTGTGAACAAAGTTAGTGGTTGTTTATAAAGTAAAGTCTTTACTACTACATTGTAGCTTTATGACATGTTTTACCACAAGTCCTACCCATGCGCAGGGGGGTGCAAAAAATGAGTTTCTGCACTGGAATTTAATTGAACACGTCCTGCGGACACGAATGCAGTTCCGAAAACCCCGGGCCCGCGTGTGCCAGTTTTTGCACACTGCTTTTTTAACCAGATTATGCATTTTTTTATTAAAAATCCCAGGCGACCATAAAAAAAAAAAAAAAAAAAAAAAAAAAAAAAAAAAAAACCAGCTGTCGCGTCATCGCCATAACCAGAATAGCGACACATAGTCGCATCGCCATAAAGCGCGCTATAGCCAAAGACAGGTGATAATCAGATCGTTTTTAAAACAGGTTAATTGCAAACAAATGTTCATAAAATGAAGTCTCAAACTCATAATCATTGATCCCAGATGGACCAGAAATTTGGGTAACCAGAAAGCAAGTATGTGGAATAATCAATACATTAACTTATGTATAAAAACATGTCAAGGAGTGTGTTTCTTTGCAACAGAAGTTTTCATTGTAAAGTGTAAACTAAGAGAGCAAAAGGTGAACAAACTTGTAGTAATGATAAGAAAGCATCTTGTACATGGTGAAACTTGTACATTGCTCGATACGACTCTTAAACTAGAATTTTACAAATTTTTTTCGTTCTTTTTAAGATTGTTCTAACAGGTTTTCCAAATATAAATTCAGTATGTATCTTCCGGTGGAAAGGACATCGAGCCTCTTCTCACTAGGTTCATATTTACCTTTCCGGAGCTGGTATCTATGTGTCACTGCTGAAATCGTGTAATTCTGACCTTCGATTGTCACACCATCTCCACACTGCAAGTTCTGCCATCACACAAATATTAGCTCATGCATCATAGACATAAATGCAGATAATTATAATTAGTGGACTGAAATTAAATTAACATAAAATAAAAATGTAATATCATTGAAAATAAATAACTAAACTAAAATATATAGAAAATATTGGGCAGAAGATGTAAAGGGTGTGTATGGTAAAGGTGGAGTTTGGTTGAAAGATTTTCTGGAAGTGTTAAGTTTGTCACATGAGTTCATTTTGAAGGAATAGAGGGAATGGAACTACAATTTATAATTACAATAAGAGTTAATTGCCCGGATGGTCCCTGTGGTTTCATGTTTTTTCACGTTTAGTCCCCACCTTTTGAAAATAGCAGGTATGCTCCCTATGGTTTGTTATTTTGTTACTCGGATAGTCCCCTGAGTAGATGCAGTTAGTTTGGAAATAGCAAGTATGCCCCCTATGGTTTGACATTTTGTTACTCGGATAGTCCCCTGAGTAAATGTCAGGGGACTATCCGAGTAACAAAATGACAAACCATAGGGAGCATACCTGCTATTTTCAAAAGGTGAGGACTAAACGTGAAAAAACGTGAAACCACAGGGACCATCCGGGCAATTAACTCTTACAATAATTAATATAAATAATTATATTACTGTAAATGCAGTAGTAATAATAATGATAATTAGTACTAATAAACAAAAGTTAGTTAGATAATAATAGCCGTAGTAATACTATAACATTGCAAGAAGGGCTATGCTTAAGAGTGATCTTGGTGGTTAGCGTACAATAGTTTAAGCACGGGTAGTTAGTTAGTGCCTTTGGGAGGTTAGAGTAGTGACTAGTGAGTACAATCATTTAAGCATGAAAGCTACCCCTTAAAGTATATTTATGTTCAAATAATTATATCCATTGTAGCTGCAGTGAATGGAAATGAACTAATCAATCAAGTGGATATCAATTCCATCAAGATAAACAAAGTATGATATGGGACCTCATCAAAAGGAATTCGTGATTCCATTCCACCGAATTCAATGTTATCAACAAATCAAACAAAAGCTCAAGTTAGTAAATAGCATCGCTAATTACCAGGATTCAGTATTTGTTGGAGAAATCATACAAAAATAAAAATTCAGACAAAGATAATGATCATCAGCATCCCAACAGATTCCCCAATTGTTATATAAGACTTAGGGGCTGTTTGTTTAGCTATTAATGGGACTCTTACTGGTTCAGCATCTAATGGTTTAGACTGTTTCGCGAGCAGATGTCTGAATGGTTCAGACATTTGCCTCTGAATGGTTAAGCATTATACTGAGTCTGATGATTAAGACCTCTAATTTGAATTGGTCACACATTTGCCTCTGAACGGTTAAGCAGTATACTGACTCTTAATGGTTCAGCACTTAACCATTCAGATTTCAGAAGTTGCCAAACAGCCCCTTAGTTTGATGAAGATATACTAAACTACCCATCTTGGTTTTACAAGGCACGCTTGAGGCACTAGGGAAAACGCACCAAGGCTTAAGGCGGCGCCTCATACTTCTGAGTTAAAATCGGGTAAAATTAATTAGGGTTTGTAGGAGGCTGATATGTAGTAACAACTAACAACCAAAGGATGAAGAAATTACAAAAGATTTACTTGATTAAAAATTGATATGTAAAATAGACGAGAGAGATGTAGCTTCTAGTTGTGAATAAAGCTTATCTGGTTGTACATAGAGCAACACCTGGCTTAACCACGCTTTTGCTGTCAAAAAATTACGCGTAACATGAACTAACAAACCAATATATCAATGCAGACACACAAGCAAACATACTCGATTTCAATCTAGTTGAAAACGAGACGAGTGGATTGATCAATCCCTACAACACTAAGAAATAAGTATCAGGAAGATGATTAACATCCAGTTAACAGTATAACAAGTTTTGGCAGTCCAGTTCTCTTCTCTATTCCTTGAATCTATCCAACCCTAAAAAAATATCTACATCTAAAAAAACAGAATCCAAACCAGCAAATTGACACTCACTCCTAATTACCAATAGTCAATTTTAAACCTAATATATAAGATCCAAACATATTATTAATATTATAAAAGTGGATGCTTGCTTACAGATGGAAAACAGCGAATGCCAAGGTTTGTAGGTGGAGGAGTAATTTCGATGACTTTATAGGGGTAGTTTTGGTCTCGTCCTTTCTCCTTCTTCCTGCACACGATCATCTGTGCCTGTTGTTTTATTCCATAATCCACAAAGAAATAGCCTGATCCTTAGCTACAGAACCACTAAATTCACTACAAATTTCATCTTAATCGAAATTAAAAAAAAAAAAGTGACCTTACGGAATGTGGGAATCTGGGACGCCATTGCCATGAGGAAGAAGATAAACACAGTCTTCGTCTGTAATTCTCGGCCAGAAGAACCAGTGGACTGTATGAAATGAAGAAAAATGATAGCGGTTTTTTTTTTGTGTGGTTTTCTTTTGATTGTCGTAAGTTTTGATTACTTTTCTAGAAAGTACTAATTTGTAAATTTACTAGAGAGAGGGAATTATTAGATTTGGAGGGTCGCTCTAGAATTAGATAACGTAGTGGGATAAGGATAACTAGGGGTTCAAACAATCTACGCGGCTCGCGAGCTATTCGAGATCGACTCTAGAAAAAGCTTGAAATGAGCCGAGCTTTGTCGAGACCGATCCGATCTTAAGCCTGGAATTAAGCTCGTTTACTTTTTGATCCCGAGCTCGAGCTTGGCATGTAAAGCTCGTTAAGCTCGTCGAGCCTTATCGAGCCTTGGTGTAATATTAGTTTTTATTAATATTTACACCTTATTTAAAGTTGTATACTAAACGAGCCGAGCGAGCTTGTTTAAACTTGTTTACGAGTTGAGTCCGAACCTAAAAATAAGCTTGTTTAGTAAACGAACTCACAAGCCTACTATTTATATTATTTTTATTTAATATATTAATTAATAGATAATAAACGAGTGGAGCCCAAGCCGAACTTGAGCTTAAGAAACTACCAACGAGCCGAGCTCTCATAAATTAATTGAGCTTGAGCTCGAGCCTGGTCAAGCTCGGGTTCAGCCTGACTCGGCTTATTTGCACCCCTAAATATAACCAGGGGCGGATCTAGGGTGTTTTTAGGGGTTCCGAAAGGCCAAGAACCCCTTGGTTTAGAAAAAATAGAAAAAATTAGTGAAAACTTTGTATAATTTGAAAAAAAAAATGTAAGAATTAGTGAAAACCTACCAAAAGAAATCTGGTGGAAAAAATCCCCGAAACCGATACTTAATATAACATTGAAAATACTTACATTTGTAAATTTATAATGTATCGTGTTTCTTTTTTGTTGGTCCACTTAGCTAACCTGATTAATTAGGGACTAGACAAGACATAGATATTTACATCATCATGCGATATTGAGGTAGTACCATAACTTACTTTTATTGATTTTTAATCAAATTTGTAAACTAATTATATATGATGATGCGAAAATATGTATAAAAGATTGTAGATACGAAGGATTAAAGATTTGAAGGCTTCAAGAACCCTGAGAACACGAAACCCTTTTATTCTTTCTGTTGAAGTCGAACAACACAGATGGGGTGCCTCTATATTCACGTATTGTTCTTTTTCTTTGTTTCGACATCTTTTAGTTAAGACAAAAATGAACCATCAAGTTTCATTTATATAAAAACTAGTTTCAAACTTTATTTAAATTGACTTCAAGTTTAAAAACAATTATAAAAAATACTAATAGCTCTGTTCTTTACGTTTTTTTAACTCAATACGAAAATATATAAATTTTTGGACAATAGACTTGGTAGGACAGAGAATTTTTAGGCAAACTAATTGGCGGAGACGGACCTATATAATTTTATAAATATCAGACAAAAAATTAGAAAATTACACTACTAACCGAAATATTGACGGGATAGAGGCACCCCTTGCCCCTGAAAAGGTGCACACGGGATTTGGAAGCTGCCATATTGAGGTAATACCGTAAACAACTTTTTGTTGATTTTTAATTAAGTTTGTAATTTCTTTTAACGGCAAACAACAATTTGTTCTATCACCAAAAATTCAACATAACATAAGCTAGCAAGTTACTAGACCCAACCCCCCTTTTGTTCACCTGTTAGTGTTTGTAAATTATTTAAATTTTTTCGTCAATTAAGAGTTATTTAATAGTTTTAAATTTTGATTTATATATATTTTTTTGATTTTGATACTTCGAATAATAATAGCCGTGCATATAAACTTACTTAACTTGTATATAGGAAAACGGTCATGGAAACATAGAATAAGGAAAATTTTAAAAGAAAAAGAAGAATAATCAATAAGAAAATGTACAAAATTTTCAAAACCTACATCTATATCTCCATCTCCATCTCCATATATAATAAAGCAAAGTTGGGAAAGCTGATGTGTCAAAATTCTAGCATTCATGTCCTATGTGTCAATCTCACAAGCCTCCCATTTAATTTCATCCTATCCTATGTGTAATTTTCTGAGATTTTTTTATTTTTTTTATAAAACTGATGTATCAGTTTGCAACAGCAAAGAGACAAATCGCTAAATCAAAAAGAAGTCTGCAAAACTCCTTCACCTCATCCAAGAATTCAAAATTTAAAACCCCCACTCTTTTCACACCCAGATCAACTCACATAATCCCCACTCTTTTCACACCCATTCACATCATAATCTCATCTGGGTTTTGATATTAAAACAAAATGTACGGAAGAGATCCGTGGGGCTGGCCGTTGGAGATCAACAACGCGGATTCAGCCACCGACGATGACCGAAGCCGGAATCTGATGATAGCAGTATATTACCCGGTTGTGATATTCCGGATCCTTTATAATCCTTTTAATTGGACATTTTTCATTTTATTCTTCTTCAACACACAAAAAAACCTAACATCCACACACACCGTGGTTTTCATCCAAGCCAATCTTCTACATCAGAAACCCTAAACCACGTCGCTATGTCTCTCTCGATCCATCCTCAGGATCATCCTTACCAACCATGAATTTGTAGTTTTAATAAAGATTATGTTGTCGATTCATCTGATTTAAGGTACGCTTCATATCAATTCATCTTTAAAATATCGTTTTTCCCCAATTACGCTTGAACCCTAATATCCCATTCGGCCTCAGTCGATTCTCTTCCGTTGTCGATTTCAATTCTTGGTTTCAAACACGACTATTTTTTTCATGATTTGAACCGACAATGAAAACCCTAAAGGTTTTAGAGTTTCTAATCAGGTGTTTTTTCAGACTGGTTATTGGAATCTGATAGCATTAGAGTTTCGATTGACAATTTTATGTTTAATATTTTGTGTTTATGATGTTATTTTGAAACAGGGTCTCTTTCAAATAATAATATGCCAGCGATCCTACTAGGCTAAGGTCTGATATCTTCAATTATTCTCTGATTTGATTCATTGTTATTTAGATTTAATCCTGACTCAGTTGTTGCTTTGTGTTTCAAAATATAAAGTTTATTATGTGTAGCGAATGTTATAAATCGGTATTTTCTCTTAGTTTCCGGTCGGTTGGTTTCCGATCTTTCAAACCGGTTTGGTTTACGGTTTATACCGAAAACCAACCAAACGTATAAAACCAAACCGCATGTTTGAAAAAAATTTCAAATTTTAAATTGTATATACACACACTGGCACAAAGACATTTCAGTTTATTTGGTCGCATTCAAATTGCATAGTAGACCATTTTTTTAACAATCTGGACATGCATGTGAGGATTTTATTTCTTTAGATAATCTGGACCTTCTTTTGACATTCTGCATTCAAATTGTGCAATGACATTCAAATTTTACAACCTTTTTTATTTTATATAATTTTACAACCTTTTTTATTGTGTGTAGTAGGTTCTTTTATTATATATATTATTCGTTTTAAAACAGTGAAAACATGTTGTAAAAGTTCTATTTTGATTGTGCCGATGGCGGAGAAAAACGCCGCGTGACCCAAACGGGTGTCTGATGCTCTATTATTGATGTTTGCACCATGTTGATGGCTAAGAGTAGTGATTTCAGGCGTTGGTAGTGGTCGCTGGCGGAGGTGACACTTCCTAGCCTCCGGTCAATGATGAATGATGTTGATGACGAGTTAAGTGCTGCAACTCGGGGCTGTTGTGGAGCATATTTGTGGACCAATTTACACAATCAAAGCACATGATGATGCAGATTCACTCCAAATAAGAGCTATTAGGATATGGACACAAAGGAACTAGGCCATCTGTTTATGTAAGCCATACTTAACTTTAATTATTATAATATCACTTGATGCCCACTACAATCTTTATAGGTTTTAAACTTACAAACCTGTGAAGAAATCCATTTTTCTAGCAAAAAAATGTGTTCTAGGAGTGATTCTACAAAGCTATAAACATGACATCTATTAAACCTCTTATACCTGTTTTGGGTTATATAATGTATTGTTGTTTTGAAGTACTCGTGTATTTTTATCAAAGTCACATCTTTGGAGTTGTAGGTTTAAGATCATAGGTTTTAGTATGATTGGGTTCTAACGATAATTTTTGTTAAAAGGTCCGTTCTAATATTTCCTAAAAAAACTTTTCAACAAACAACGTTAACTAATTTGATAACAAAAATAAATTCTTTTTATTTATATTTTCAGACATTACTTTTATAGCTTTGACTAATTGTTCGTTTTAAGTCGCATTTTGCGCCACCAGACCCGGTCGGGCCGAGTGACTCTTTTGGGCAGAACACTTAATTGATTTGCGTTAGCTTTTATTAAACGGGCAGGTTTATAAAAAGAGTTTAGTTTTACTACACGTGTCAGATTTGTTGAACGGGTCAGCTTCGAAAACGGGTAAAGTCTATAAATTGCTCATGTTTTGGTCAGATTTTATTAAGAGTTTACAAGTTGACCCAAAAGCTCGACTAGAAAACATTGAACTCCGTAATAGAATCTAAAATTTTAAGTTTGGTTTTACAACAATACACAAAGAAGTTAAACTGTTAAATTATTATATACGAGGGCCTATGACTTCTCATTTGTGACGAGGCTGCAAATTTTAGATTTATATGTGAATATCTCTACTACATCTATCATCATATATGTTTTGTATGGTACATGATGTTTTATACACATTTAACTCAAAGTTAGAGAGTTGCATTTGTTATTGACTTATTATGACTTTTTGGTACTTAAATAACAAACTTTGTACAGGACAGACTTATGAAAGGTCCAATATCCTCAAATGGTTCTCATTAGGCCACTTCACTTGCCCCACCACAATGAAAGAGCTTTGGTAAGTGGTGATTTCCATCATAATCTTATGGTTTGAAGCAAACTGTTGAAATGGATTTCAACATTTATACTTTCTAATATAAAAGAATTAATACTAAAAAGTAGGGGTGTTCACGGTTCGATTTTGACAGTTTTTAGGTCAAACCGTAACCAAACCGTTAGTAACGGTTTTTTATTATTGAAAACTGAAACCCAACCATTGAAATTTAAAACCGAACCGTTCTAACGGTTTGGTTTCACAGTTTAACCTTTGTTGGGCCTTTTTATTAAATGTATAATGTATAAACCGTAAACCAAACCGTTCGTTACGATTTGAAAATTATGAAACCGACCGATCCAACGTTAAAGAAAAAAATCGACCACGAAACCAAACCGATGACCAGTTTGGACGGTTCCCTATAAAAGCTCCAATAAAAGAATTAAGACGTATTCACAGTAGCCTAATGGGTTTGATTATATTCAAATAAAAAATAATTAGATGGAACATTGATGATCATGCAAGATTATTAGTATAGCTATATCTTTCTCATTATTTTAATGGGTTCAATACTTATTTCACTTTTCTTATGTAGTATTGTGCTTCTATGGAGTAAAGGGAGTTACTAGAAGAGCTTGCAGATTAGTAGGAAATCCAACTCGACAATTGTCATTTTTTGCGAGTGTAGCTGGGTCGATAAGTAAAATCGATCAAGTAGATTGATATGTATGTTTCATTTATTTGGTCTCTTTTAACGGTACTTTATACATGTAATTTTAGAAGTTGTGATAACTTCAATTTCCACCGTTTGACAATTCGAACTCATAATCCATTAGACAATTAGAACTCATAATCCGTTAGTACAAGTTGATCCGAATCAAAAGGTCCGATCCCTATTCATTCGGATCCGTGTCCATCTGAAATTAAATAGGTAGTTTGTATTATTGCCATATTGAAGTAAATGCCCTAAGTAATTCAATTTCTGTTTTTTTTTTCTTCTTGGTAAGGTTTGTCAAACATAGGTCTTAGTATGAAGAGATATCAGGTTATAAATTATACAAAAAACAAATTACTTTTATAGATATAGATTTATTTTTAACACAACTCATAACCCGTGAAGCTCACGGGTATATAACCTAGTATATAATATATGAATAAGGTTTGGGACACATGTCATCACATGGTGCAATCATTTTGGTTTTTTCCCGCCTTTTTTTTAGCTCCATCTCTTAATATCGGTTGACCCGACCCGGTATTAAATAACTTTCCTAAATTTGATTACCACCTAATAATAGCCTAAATCAATACCATAACCCCCGTTGCATCTCACATCTCTCCTCTCAATCATTGTTCTAAACACTCTTAAGAACCTAAATGAAGATCATCTTCAACAATCGTCTTGATTGACAGTAAGTAATTGGATTCCATAATCTGTTGTCAAGATTTTGTGTTATTGTTTGTGATTTTGAACTTCGTGTACTATGATCGTTAGGTTATTGTCGATTTGGAAGAACGATACACAAAATCTCTTACATCAAAGGTATTTTTATCATTTGAGCATTTGTTATTTTGCTTTTTATTACTTTGATTTTGTATTAGGATGTTATTTGTTTTGGTCGGTTACTGTGTAATTTGAAGGATCATTATTTTCTATGTTTGTTTTCTTTAGCTTTTCTTTTGATTCCACACGCATGTTTTAATAATTTTCCTAACTATTATTTTGTTTTTTTTTTCTTTTAAAATTCAAATAGTTCTTCGCAGAATCATTACTGTCTTTTGATTCGATAATCTTAAGGTTTTAGGATATATGTTTGTTTTAAAGTTTTGTAATCTTGGTTGAATCTGGCTTTAATCTCGATTGTAAATATGGTTTTCTCATTTTTATTTATTGGATGGAATTCGTTTTTCAAGTAAAAAAATTCCTTGAAAGATATTTGAACTTGATATTTATTGATTTTTACTATATTGAAACACGATATTTGTTTTATGATTACCATATTGTTTATGGAAGCTTATTATTGATGTAAAAAATAATGTTTGTGTGTTTTTCAAAAAACAAAGTTTCATGTGTTTGCAGGTTTTGTTATCAACAAAAAATATGGCCATGATGCCACCAATATTGGTGATGAAGGTAATTTTGCTTCTAATATTATGGTGATTATGGTTTAACCATTTTCATACATCATTTTGATATTCTCTTTTTAAGTTATTGATTGATTTTCTACATGAATATGTGTTCTTTATCTTTAGGAAAACAAAAAGGTCCTTAAATTACTAAAGATTCATTTACTTATGAATTGATCAATTTGATTTTTTTAAATCTCTAATATGTAAAATTGGAATTAGCTAAATAGAAACACGTCAAAACTGGTTGAAAATTACCCAAAGTTTATTTTTTATACAACCTCTTAAATTGTTTCTTTCACTAAAAAGGGTAAGAGTATTAAAATAATATAATTTATATATTGTAAAATATAACTGAAAATATTTATACTATAATTCTAAAATGATACCGTATCTTTTAAACATTTATATTATCAAACAATTAATTGTTTTTTCTTTAAATTGAAATTGGTAATAAATGCATTCCATTTCTTTCATAATTTGATTCCCTTCATCTTACCAACTTTTCATATATTTTTTTCATTTAGTATATTTTTTCATTTAGGAATGTTAACTATCATCATTTATTCATTTCCAATTCCACAAATACGTGTAAATGATGATTCACAATTTCATAATCAATAGATAAATTTAATGTATATTTATATTATATATATTTTTATCATTTAAATACTAAGCAATGAAAATGAGTGTTGAACGTTGACTTATGACACGTTAAGTCTTTATTTTGAATTGTTATTTTAAATTGATGTATTTAATAGGTTAGTCAAATTTATTAATTAGTTACTTTGTAAAGCTTAATTATTTTCTCCATCCATTTGTATCAGAATTAACAATCAAAATTATTAGTTTAGTTTTGAATTGTAATTTTAAAGTAACATATTCATTAGGTGAGTTAAATACGTTAATGAGTTACTCCCTCAATTCTTTTTCATGTTTGCACATGGCATTTACATTTGTAAGTTTAATTTCTTATTTTTTCTAATAAGATGAACTATTGTCACCAGCTATTATTTGATTGCCTTTGTGTAGGTTTAGGCAAATTTGACGTTTTTTGTTTGTTGGCGGGTAGGGTCATGTGATTGACTTTACTTTCACTTCGCAGTTGTTGAGTATGCAACCGTCGAATATTTATTCTCTTTGTTAGATGATGAAATATTCCATATCTTGGCTTGGCATCCAAGATTGTGATTGCTGCTGTATGGATGGTTTAAAATTTGAGCAAAGATGAGAATTTTGTGTGTCCTGGCGGGGTACTCGAGATGGTCATATGATTTAACTTTGCTTTCACGTGGCAATCGGTTAGAGTGTAGCCATGGCACATCCATACTCTTTCTTTAAATATTTACATATCCGATCCTCATTATTCTTTCATCGTGTTTTATAATCCTAATTTTGAATTGAATTGCCGCTTTATTCACTTATAACCCTAATTTTGAGGTTTTAGGGTTTGATGATATACGGTTTTGTTGATTTTTTGGATAAGGCCCAAATCTGATGGGTTTTTTTTTTGTGTTATTATGTGATGCTGAGCAGGCTCATTCTTGTCTGCCGATTCTTTCATCCATGTTAATGGTTCTTTCATGTGATTCTTATGATGTTTGACATTGATGTTTTTCG
The DNA here is from genome assembly GCA_030545235.1 of Helianthus tuberosus. Taxonomy (NCBI): domain Eukaryota; kingdom Viridiplantae; phylum Streptophyta; class Magnoliopsida; order Asterales; family Asteraceae; genus Helianthus; species Helianthus tuberosus. Next base: position 120,532,988 of record CM060403.1, read on the forward strand.
TGTTTTTTTTTTTCATCATAATGTTAAGTGATTCTTTGAATTTTATTTTTCTTCGGATTTAGTGTTGTTGTAGCTGTTGTCCAACAGATGGAATGGCATGTTTGTAGTGTCCTGAGCAAGTATTCAACTTTTTACAACACACTTCAGAAAATATATAGTGGTCATTTATCGGTTTTAAACCGAGTTTTTGGTTGGAATCGAATTGGGTATTCGGTTTTTAGTTTTTGGTTTGGTTTTGAATTTCTTGAGTTCGTTTTAGTTTGGTTCTTCCGAATAAGCCGAACTGAAAAAATCGAATAACCGAAAACCAAACCAATCAACACACCTATTAAAGGTTGTGTATAGTTCTTGATGGTTTAATCTTTTTAGAGTTTGATGTAAGTTAATTATTGTTTGTTGATTTTGGAAGGATGCAACTTGTAGGGAATCAAATGAGGTTATAAAGTTTATTGCATCAGTTGCATCTTGCTGTAAGGAATCCCAAATACCCCCTTAGATGTTGAAATTTTGGTGGGATCGGGATTAGTTGCTGACTTGACGCTACATTTCATCATTTATGCATACATACACTTTTGCAGATGCAATTAAGATGATATTTTTGCATATTGTGGGTTTTTTTTTTTGGTGTTGGAGCATATCAAGAAGAGGAGGAGCGGGTGGTAAAAGGCGATGATGTAATTGTTGACTTGGATGCAAGTTTGGAGGATCCTTAAAGGCTGGGTAACTTTGCTGACCAGATTACAGATTCTGAGCTTTCATATTCAACCATATTGTTATTCATGCAATGTTTGTATCTGGTGATTTTTTTTGCATAATGTTACACGCTTGGAAATTTCTTGTCTTTATGGTTGAACTTGATTAGATTTGGAGGGAGAGGAATATTTTAAAACTTGCCCCAGTAAAAAGACGATGCAACTGTAAGAACGAGGACAAGTTGGTCCAACAGATAACAGAGTAGGTTTTTAGACAAACATTCTTACGAAGATCCTCAGTTTTTGTATCAAGGCTGCCAATCATTATACATATGCTTTTCTTATGTTTTTTCAGGTTTGTGAGCAACAGCATAATGTGAAGTATGATAGGGAACCTTCTAACTGTGGATATTGAGGAAGGAATGCAAGACGGGGAGGTAAACTGTTAATGTTATGGAGATAATTTTTATTTTATGAAAAGACATATGGTATTATATAATAAGAATTTGTTGGTTGCAATTGACTGTTCAAAATGATTTTCATGATTTTACTCCTGCAGGAAGTGGTCTTATACGAGGGTGAACCTGGAGATCTGAGGGTTAGTTTTATTGATGACTTAATTTTATTGTCAAATCTGTTTAAGAAGAGAAAAAGTATTTTATTGCTGATGATGAATCTCGAATTTCATGCAGTTTCGCATGATTACTACAACTCCACATGAGAGGTTTAGGAGAGGAGGCAATAACCTTCACATAACTGCCACAATAACTTTGGTAATTTTTCTCTCTTTTTTTTCCTTTAGCTGTTACCAAAATTTAGCTCAACACTATAACTCGCAATCATGACCCGAAAAAAAAGAAAGTAAACGATTTAGGAATATGATACAAAGAAGTTTTTCATCATAAACTTGTGATATGTTCTAGGTTTGTTTTCTGATATGTTCAAAGTTATTAAATTAGGCTATTTTTGGTTTGAGAATTATTAGATTTGGGGAGATGGTTTGCCACAAGGTTCATCTGTATCTCAATTTACTCACTAAAACATGAAATGAGTTATTATTGCGGTTTATGATTCATCTTGTGAATTTTTTTTCTGATAGGCATGATCATTTAATAGCTGGATTGTATGATTGTTTGGCTGATATGTAAAAACAGCCAAATGGATGAAAAATTATGAATGGTTTAAACGTTTACTTGATAAAAGCTCGATATGTAAAGAGATGAGAGATCTTTATACTATCACCTGATGAAGTAATGAAAAATTACTAGATTTTTGTCGTAAGTGGTTTGACTTAACCAGTTCGGACATATAAATCTGGACGGTAAAAATAGGTATGTGACAGGACCTGTAGTCGAGCCAATTATATTATGTGATATATATATATATATATATATATAAATGTTATGATGCCACTTATATTTTGTATGTACTCTTTTTACATATAAATGTTATGATGCCACTTATATTTTGTATGTACTTTTGTGGTGTCTCGCTGATCCCTTTTTTTATGTATTGCTAACACTCTTGCGGAATTCGACTACAGGTCTTATCACTAGCCGATCACATTATTGAGGAACAAGTAATACCTCGAAGTGATTTGCGACAATTATTCAAGAAAACGTCATTTTGGGTTTACTCGATGCATCCATGGTTAAAATTTAGAGAAGTAGCTTGTGTGCCCACTTTTCAATGCGTATAATACTCAGGTCAAACCATTTTTTGCATTGGAAGTGTATTGTGATCATTTTAAGCTAGACCTATTGGTTTGCTTTGGTCATGTAATTGTTTTAGTGGGGCCTACTTGTGTGGAGTATTAGGTTATTAATTAATATTTATATATATTTTTATCTTCGGGGACCACCGGATGGGCCGCACCTCGACTTAGAGATATCACATTGTCTCTTTTTAAGTTACGGGAGCGTTGTGTTGATGTACGTTGAGATTGTTTTACAAATATTCGATGTGGCCATTTTGACCCATTTATTTGTGAATGAATCTGTTTGGTGATTATTAATTGATTAGTATTTCTTTCTTGCAGGGTCACATGTACATCATTGATGTATCTCAATCAGTTGATCTTGATTATCCTCATGCACTTGATTTTTTCAAAGAGGATTGTATTCACATATCTGTAAGTTTTTTTAAACCCTTTTTTAATTAGTAGTTCATAGAGGTGTCGAGGCTCGGTTAATTTGGGTTTTGTTTTGTGTCAAATAAAAATTAGATAATAAAGAGGCCAATTCTATCCCATGCACTTGATTTTTTTAGACAGCATCCTGCTCAACTACCTATCTTTTTGGTTATAAAGTATCAATCGTGACTCTAACAACTACCGGTTATGGGGATCTTCACGCTGAGAATACAAGAGAAATGGTGTTCGCTATCTGCTATATGATATTCAACTTGGGCTTGACAGCTTACCTCATCGGGAACATGACGAATCTTGTCGTTCATTGGACCGGAAACACGAGAGATTTTGTAAGTTATCTTAGTGACAGTAACCATTTTACTCAAAGTCGTGAATTCTACTTCTGAGACAAACGTTTTGATGTAGAGGGAAAAAGTCACTTCGGCTTCAGAATTTGTGAAACGGAATCATCTTCCAGCATAGATTAGAGAGCAAATACTGTCCCACATATGTTTAGATTACAAAACACGCTGGTTAAAACAGCAAGATACGTTAAACTGTCTGCTGAAAGCCATCCGTGTAAGCATTTCACGCCATCTCTTTTACCCGATTGTGCAAAACGTCCATTTGTTTTGCGGCATTTCCCATGAATGCCTTTTCCAGCTGGTAAATCATGTTCATTATTTAATAATATTATCAATGCATATTTCACATGGTTAATGATTGTACTATATTGTGAAAAAGGTTTCTGAAATGGAAGCAGAGTATTTTCCACCAAAGGAAGTCGTGATTCTACAAAATAAGATTCCGACAAATTTGTACATACCGGTTACTGGAGCAGTGGTAAGTGTACCTACATACATATTGCATGAATAGCATCTCAAATCTTCTATTAACTTTGTCTATCATGAATAATTTTTACAAGGTATTGTTCTTCCTATGCATGAATTATTGAGGTAGAGGACTAGAGGTAGCAATCGAAAAGGTTGATTTGATCCGCAAAAAAAAATCCATTTCTTATTTTTTTAGAGTAAAATGCCATTTTCATCCAAGAGGTTTAGCCAGGTACATGTTTTATGTAGCTGGTTTTTCTTTTAAAATTACTCCCAACATTCCATCATTTTGCTATTCATATTTTTTATAGGCAAGAAAGATTAGTTGTCCGAATGTGTGAGTTTACCCTTTCCATTTTTTTCTTATTTTATCTTTAGTTTGCCGATCTGTAATCGTTTCAGTTTTTTTTTATGAACGTCCTTTTTTTCTATTTCTTTTGAAGTATACACGGGTCTGATTTGTGGATCGAAGGACAAGAAATTGAGGGTGAAGGGACCTATACGAATAGCATATTTTAAGAGTAATTCTTATGTTGTGTATAGTGGGAAATTTGTAGCCATTTTGTGCTTGTGCTAAAGAGCCAGGGTTTCAAGTTATTGGAGTAAGTTAATATTTAATTAACTTTTTAGACTCAGTGTTTTAATGTAATATGTTTATGAGATTTTTAAAGTTAAATTAATTAGTGTTTTTACTTATTATAAATATTATATAAGCTGGTTGACATTCTAGCTAAATACATCAGATTGGAGAAATGGTGCACTTGTCAAGCAAAAACTTGGTGAAGTCCGAATCACACGGATTTATTGCATAAAACCTTTACTAATGGAAATATAGTATTATTTATATCTTTTTTAGTTTTTATAAACATTTCACCATGAAAATTAATTGATATGGACGGAAAGTGTTTCGGGCCAACCCAAACTACCTGGCCGTATGGACTCTACCAAACACTCCTAAGGATCGTATTTACTCTTGCACATTCTTTGTTACTTAAATAGTTATCCCTAATTTATGAATTTCAAGCATATTGATTTTGTTTAGAAGTGGAAATATGGATGGGCGGACAAGCTCGGTACTAGGTCAAAAGAGAACAGACATGTTGGTTAATGGGTCAAAAGAGGGGCTGTTTAAAAGTGTCTTTTTTAACATACGTTGAGTTGACTCGAACCACTTTTATGTGCATTTTCCAAAACTTTGATGAATAGTCATTTCATTAAATATTATTTTATATTTTACTAATTTCAAATGTTTAAATTGTTGTACCAATTTGGTATGCGCTCTTTCTTAGCTAAGCATTTTATATTTGACGAGTTACGAAACCAAAATAACTCAAATCGGCTCATTCCTAATTACTAACTATCATGCATTGAAAGTCACATAATGTATCTACACTGCTGAATAGCAAAGGTCAAATATAGGACACAAATGCGAATGCTTTAAAATGATTCTTCACCATAGGGTGGAAAACTGGTTATACTGGAAAAGTAAGAACCAAAGGCTCTAAACCAAGTGATTGCAGTGGATTTGCTAAAAATATTAATGGAAATTGGATTAGCTTTGCTTATGAGTTGACTTTATTGTATATTATCTTTGTCGGGAGTTTTCCTACATGACCCTGTTAGTTTTGTGGCACTAATTCAACCCGATTTTTTCATCTTCAAGAAATTGTTAATTATGGACGAAACAACACCTATGTAATTTCGGTACGGTACAATATTTCACCCACTTTTTATGGGCTCCTCTTTAGCTATTCATTCACCATGGCGTGTCTTCTTAGACGTATGGGTTTCGAAAACATTCTTATACAGAGATCTTATTATTTTGGATTCTGTTTATTTTGGAAGCGTTCGGGACCCAAAAGCTTAAGCTGCTTTTTACCCTCTATGTTTTGCTTTTTTTTTTTTTTACTTTGTTTCTGTTGTATCAAGTCCTTCCTTTTCCTATAGGGCTAATGTTGCCCACTTCGTTAGTAAATTGCCTTTCTAAAAACTCGACTGTATAGATGTTTAATTTCACCACTAATATTACAATTTTCATGTGGGTCTATGCGTGGGCTTTAAATCACATCTTGCTTGAATTTAAAGCAAATTTTCCTGCTCAGGAGGTTTTTGAGTAGTTGATATTAAGTACCAGGTATTGTATGGGTAATGGTCAAAACAGGTCGGGTATGGGTTAAAACGGTTGGGTGGGGCAAGATTGGGAATAGGTATGAGTCAGGTCAAAACATGTATTTTTATTTTATTTGACGACATAATTCAATTAATATGCATTAATTTTTCATGCCCGGGAGGTTCCCGGGTTATGTAGTAAAAATTTATGGGCAATAGGCTCCTTTAGCTATTCATCCACCATGGCGTGTCTTCTTAGGCGTATGGGTTTCGAAAACATTCTAATATAGAGATCTCATTAAGAATTAAAAGGTAATTAGCTTTACACGAAAACTATGAATACACATGCAGACAAAGTTAGAACACTGATGAAACGGAACAAATAAATTATTGTGGGAAGGGAAAGAAGATGGTAATGAGTTTGCAAATGTTGTTCATGTAGCTTTTATTATTCAAAACTAAATTTTTCTAACCCGGGATGTTCCCGGGTGATAGCCTAGTTTTTTATATATGTAACCAACAATTCCCTATATGAAAAATGTTTCTAACAATGCATCTTTATTCTTTAAAATTTATCTTTTTTGATTTATCAACCTTTTAATATCTGTAACTTGTATACTGGTGACATGACACCAGTTTACGATGATGTGTTGACTTATGTTGAAATTACAGTCATTCAACCAAGGTCCATAAGGGTCACTTGATATAATACACCGTATTCTTGCTTCAAATCCTCACTTATGTTGAAATTACAGTCATTCAATTATATAAATAAATATGCTTTTATAAAGGATAAAGTCTTCTTAAATACTATTAACTATGTTAAATTTACTTGGTTATAATAACAAAGAAATTTGAGGTTTCAAAAGCCTGAGAATGTACCATTACAACAATGCATTCGGCTTATTAACATGTCTAAATGAAGTATGTTCAATAATAAACATAGGATGTCTTCGTATCCTTAAACCACACTGAAACAACAAAAGTTTCCCCAGTTACAAAAAGAGGATGCTACTTTCAGTCACATTATACTTCAATACAAATCTTAAATTTAAACCATGCTCGTAAAAGGGTCATCAATTTCCTCCAGGATTACTTCTGCATGTTTATTCCACAGATTGCAGGGCTCCGCCTATAAAACAATTATAAAGTAAGCAAAAAATGGAAGAGAAAAATAGAATCCTGCCGAAAAATAGAATCCCAGTTGATGCATCTTCTTGATTATATAGGCTGTTCTCAGATCTTACAACTTGGATCCATCCAATTATGAATTGATCAATTTATGTTTTCTCAAGAGGATCAAAACAGTAAAAGTAACAGTAAAAGTACCAAAATATAGCTTAAAAGAAGTTGGTCAACCGGGTCAAAAGTCACCTAAATGTACTTTCAATACGTAAAGTGATAAAACCTCATATACCTCATTATTAAAAGATATACTACTATTGAAATAATGTAACTTAAGTAAACAGAGAAAAAACATGTCTGGACAGGCCAAAGCTAGTTTCAAATGGTCTGAACCAGCCCGAAAATGGCCTGTTTTGACGGTGCATCTTGCTTGTCACGAGCGCGCGCTTTTAAAGCGCTTTGCCTCTAGGCAACAGGCTCACGCCTTGCGCAGATAAGACATATTTAAGGTAGTTACATAGAGTAAATATTGTTCTCACTTTGTGCATGCATTACGGGGTAGCAAATTGAGTAGGTGGTGCAGAACGGGTAACTGGTCAAAATGGTAAACTTATAAAACGGGTCAAAAAAGGTTGGTTCACTTCCGGTTAGGTTGACCCTAGCATTTGGGTAAATTTCATCAATAACTAATACCCCTATATGATAGAGGAAACTATTACTAAATTATTGTACTATTGGTACTAGCTTACTTGATAAATAAATTTAGAAGGTTGTGAACACTTAAGAAGGTTGTACTATTGGTACTAGCTTACTTGATAAAACAATTATCCACTTGTATTGTTTGTTTATTATGTAATACATCACAAACAAACAGCATAATGAAAATGCAAACCTGAATCAAGCAGCTGCCTCAAGCAGCTCTCTATCAGCACGCTCCCTGATCCTCCTCTCGAGCTCGGGCCTAAAGTGCCTGATAAGACCTTGAACGGGCCAAGCAGCAGCATCTCCCAATGCACAAATCGTGTGACCTTCAATCTGCTTAGTCACTTCTTGAAGCATATCAATTTCCTCCAGCTTAGCATTCCCAACTTTCATCCTTTCCATAATCATCCAAAGCCATCCAGTACCCTCCCTGCAAGGTGTACACTGACCACAACTCTCATGCTTATAAAAGTACGAAAGCCTTGCAATGGCATCCACAATATCAGTAGATTTATCCATCACAATAACAGCTGCAGTCCCTAATCCAGACTGCACAGCTTTCAGTGCATCAAAATCCATCAATACATCCTCACATATGTCTTTAGTAAGCAATGGTACAGACGAACCACCAGGAATTACCGCCAGTAAATTGTCCCATCCGCCCCTAACACCGCCACAATGGCGCTCTAGCAGCTCCTTCAATGGTATACTCATCTCCTCTTCGACTGTGCACGGTTTGTTCACATGACCAGATATGCAAAAGAGTTTCGTCCCAGAATTGTTCTTTCTCCCAAAACTAGAAAACCACTCGGGCCCACGTCTTAAAATGGTAGGTGATACAGCAACTGTTTCTACATTTGTAACAGTTGTGGGACATCCGTATAGACCTGCGTTAGCAGGGAACGGGGGCTTCAATCTCGGCTTTCCTTGTTTACCTTCAAGGCTCTCCAAAAGTGCGGTTTCTTCACCGCAAATGTACGCACCAGCACCAAAGTGGATATGCACATCAAAATCATAACCCGAACCACAAGCGTTTTTCCCAAGTAACCCTGCTGCATACGCTTCTTTTCTGGCCTTTTCGAGGTTAAGACGTTCGTTCACATATTCACCTCTAATGTAAATATAAGCAGCAGTTGCCCTCATACCAACTCCAGCAATCAAGCATCCTTCTAGAAGTTTATGCGGATCATTTCGCATGATTTCACGATCCTTACATGTTCCGGGTTCACTTTCATCAGCATTAACAACAAGATAGGATGGACGACCATCAGATACCTTAGGCATAAACGACCATTTGAGACCAGATGGAAATCCAGCACCACCACGTCCCCGTAGACCAGATTTTTTCATTTCATTTACTATCCAATCAGAACCCTTGATCACTAGATCTTTAGTTCTGTGCCAATCACCACGTTTCATGGCACCCTTGAGAAACGGGTCATGAATACCGTAAAGGTTGGTAAAGATGCGGTCTTCGTCTTTCAAACCACCGAAGTGAGTTTTCTCAGGAGGAGGGGGAGGTGGTGGTGGTTGTGCGGTATTAGCGGTTGTTGCAGATTGAGTGCTAAATAATCTAGTACCTAGCCCCCAATTAACATTTTGACGCCTCAACAAAGCAGCCCGTTGCAGAGAAAGAATGCCCTTCATGGGTGCCTAATAAGAAACAAGTCAGTCAGTGTCAAATGCTTTATATTTTATAAACTATATAGTATCAACTTGACTACTTCAAGCAAGGATTAAAACACAAACTTATGCAAACATACTGTTAGGATCTGATAATTGAATTGAAACAAACAAACAAACGATTGATTGCAAATAGAAGGCTCAATTCGAGATGAGCAACTCTCCAGATTACAGGTTAAAAAACCTAAATTGATAATAAAAAACATCGACAAGATAAAAGTAACAAATACTCCCACTAACAGCAGTTACAACTGTATTCTTGAAAACCTACACTGAAATTGTTCCCACTAAATATTTATCCCGTTTCAGAATTAATCAAATCAGCAGCTAGGTCGGGTTTTGCGCCGGCATCTGGGCTGTTCAGTAGTCAGTACTGGGTATGTAACACATGCTCATGTAGGCATGTTAAAAAATTGGTTTATAATAAATGCACCTGAGGCGCAAAGGGCTACGCTTTGGATGACATAAGGTGTGTGTTTTACATGAGGCGCAGGTGAAGTGCGTGCCTCATGTGCATGTCCATTGCAGCAGGATGTTGTACATGTAGGTTATTTATATGTTAAAAACATATATAAAGCTTATTTATAGCTAAATGGGATGCTAAAAACATATGAGATATATAAAAAGAACTGCACATCACTTTGCGCCTCACGTACGAAAAGCGCACCGCTTATGCGCTTTGCGCCTCTGTGCGCTTCTAGCTTTTTTATACCAAGGTTTAAATACTTAAATTTTAAACTTTATAGGATCTACAGACAAACCACAAAAATCTTACTCGTAATGAAGAAACCAGTACTCATGTAATGAAGTCAGATCCATTTCATGACCAACTACTAACATAACATTAGACCTAAATCTATAATACCACATAACATCTTCATATGACAAAGAACTCATCTCACAACACCAAACACACCTTCCCCAAACTACTAAAACAACTCCGATCACTTGAGTTCAAGATTACAGGTATATCATTCAAAGTTCACAATTAAACAATCTAAAAGAGATCGAAATGCAACAGCAAAATAAAACGGCGCCGAATAGAACAAAGTTTATCCAATTAAAACTCAAAATACGGGTCCTCAAATTAAGCAGAACCCTAGGTTTAATAGTTAACACAAATCTATCTTCTATTACTTCAATTTATCAAATTTTTTGTAGATCAGAACAATAAACTCGTATCCGATTCAAATTAACACAAAAACTAAGTCAAATTAGATCTACAACAACCTCAAAATCAATATAAAAACCCTAGCTAATCGATGCGTAATCAAACAGCAACAACAGAAATGAAAGTATAAAGAAATATAAAAAAAAACAGATTGAGGAGATGTATTCGTACCATGTGACACGAAATGTAGCAATCGAGCTTCAGAAATAAGGATCAGAAATTGAAGTATAGGGAGGGAGTCCCAAGGGGGTGGGGGATCCAACGGCGTAAAATGGGTTTTATTGGTAACCGGAGGAGTAAGGGGAAGTGGGTTAGATGACTCGGATCGGTGTGTGATGGTTTAAGGGAACGCGTGGATGTGAAATGGGTCGTGAGTTTTAGTTGACGAATCGGCCCATTAGGGATGCAACGTGGACTTAAACGGATTTAGTGTTTCAAGTTTAATTAATGGAAAGTGTTACGCAAAGTATGTTACACACTTACACGTATGACTCGAGCCAAACAACGAACCAACTTGTAACTTATATAGTTATATGAGACGAGAAACGAGTTGCGAGTTTGAACAATTCTAAGGAGTGAACGAGCTACAGAAACTTTAGGTGCATATTCTTGGTGTCATCGTTTATTTGTTAAACTTGATTAATTTTCAAAATAAATGATGTAAATTACCAAGGAACACGTAAAGCTGCATGATAACTTGTTGTGTAATTATAAACAAGTCTAGTTAGCTAATTTATATTGACACTATAAATATTTTATTTGTATTGGGATTAAACGAGTTTGAGATGAGTTCAGTTCAAGCTTAACTTGAGGCTCATTTAGTAAATGAGGTTAAGCCCAAGTTTGATTAAGTTTGTAAACCTAAATGAGCGTAGATGGTGGAGACTAGTAGTAGGCAGGGTTGGGCGAGCCGCACCCCCGGTCAAGACCTGATTTTTTTACAAGCCAGATTAAAAATAAATTTATATATTTTTAAAAATGAGAAATTAAAAAAATTTATTGGATCCTCAATTAGTGTAATTATTTGGAACCTCTCTACAAAAATTCAATATACAATTTATTGGGCCCAAATAGTTTTATTTTGAGTGAATTGCAAATTTTGTCATTTATCTTTAGGCCACTTTGCAGGCGGTGTCCTTTATGTTTAAAGTTGACGAGTTTTGTCCTTTATGTATAAAAATCAAGCACGTTTTACCCTTTGGGCCTAACCCAGTCAGTTTTCCCAGTTAAAGTTGATCACGTGCATGTCATGTGAGGGGTAGTTGTGTCATTTAATGTGCACCCTGATCATTTACCCCCAATTTAAATAACCCCAAACCCTAATTCTTCCCATTCCTCCAAATCGTTCATCATTAAGAACTGCAAGCATCGATCTTTCCCAAATTGAAGATGGTGAAGTGCTGATGTGGAAAGATCGATACAAGATCATATATACCGTGGCAATGGTGGTTGGTGTTAACCACATTTTGAGGTTGATCTTGTCCGATAAGGCATCAAGATGCGCTTTAATCTTCGTTAACAAGGCCTCCTGCTTAAATTAGTCATTTCATCAACAACAAACATGATGTAAAAAAATAAATTCTTAACAGTTTTTGGAGAAATGTTACTACCGTTTTGTCTGGGACATCATCGACTGCTATATCATGTTCCTGCACTTCGTTATATTCATCATCAGGAGCTTCACAATCATCGAAACTTGACTGCTGAGATTGTAGCAATGCCTCGGTGTAGTTTTCCCTGAACATATCCAAAGTTCTACCTGAACAATCAATGCTAATAGTCGATGCTTTCGCAATGTCTTTGTCGCTCAAATTCCCATATTTCCATATGATGTTGTAAACATACGTCCAGATATAAATCGCACCAATCTGAAACCCCATGGAAGTAAATCATTCAAATCAAATTCCTAACCAGAACACGATATTAAAATAATCACACCATCAATCGTTCCTGCAGTTTGTGAAGAGGATAACAGCCCATTTGGGGACAAATTGAGTGTTCTTGATGATGAACGATTTGGAGGAATGGGAAGAATTAGGGTTTGGGGTTATTTAAATTGGGGGTAAATGATCAGGGTGCACATTAAAGGCCAATTGGATTTTAACACCTTTAACTTTGAAGAGTTGGCCGATAACACCCGCAACTAACACTTTGATCTGTGACACCCCAAACTTTTAATTTCGTCTGTCATTTCACCACTCAGTTAAAAAATCAGTAACTCAGTTAGTGTTCAATCCTAGGTGGCATCCTTCCTGGCTTCATTAATCCTACATGGCACGAGTGACGTGGCTTCATTACCCAGCCCAGTAAACCTGAAGCCCAATCCAGTAAACTAAAAGCCCAATCTTCTAGGGTTTCCCCTGGATGCAGCTCTAACTCAATAGGTAAGCAAGCAGACGAGGACAGTGAAGATAGTGAGTTCAGTGTGGAAGATGAAGAGTCAAATTCTGATGATGAAGATTATGATGAACTAGTTGAGGCCAGTGATGAAGAGGAAGCTGCGGATGATGTACTTGGATTAGAGTCTGCATATGTGGTAGTTGTTTCAAAGGGCAGTTTCAAATGGTCTGCACATTTGTTTTGGTCTGCATATATAGTAGTTGTGGTTTCAAATGATCTGCATATATAGTAGTTGTGGTCACATGGGTTTTGGTCTGCAAATGGTCTAATGGTCTGCACATATGGTACTCAATCCATTCATGTGTTTGAAATAAAGACTGCATTCATTCATGTGTTCAAAGAACGTACAATCAAAAACAAGTTATATTCGATACACTACGTAAAACAACATGCCAATGATTACAAACAAACTAAAGACAAACTGCTGCTTCAACATGAATTCTTTCGCACAAATTTGCCGTTTCAACATATTGTTCTCTTGAGATAACAAGTTGTTCCGCAATTGCAAATTATATTCATTGCCGGTCATAGCATCACTTCTTGTAACTGCACTTGAGCTGCAAGTTGAATGAACTTCGAATAATTTGTCGAAATCTTTTTTTCCACATAAAGAACTTGCAGTCGTCTCGCTACAAACCAACATCATGTCGCCAGTTCAAAAACATGTTAAATTCAATACACATGACTTACCGGCCATTGTGAGCAGCCGTAAAATTCAGCACCACATCGAGCACTTCTCCTTCCCGTTACGCGAATAACAGCTCTGATTTCGTGATGACAATACAACTTCCCATCCATGTCCACCTTGAATATTTTAGGGATTCGGTTCGTATTACATGAAGAGTGGGAAGAAGTAGACATGTCGATCAGCCAATAAGTTGAAGAACAGCTCTGAACTCGTGATGAGCAAATTATGGTTTGAATTTGGGTCGATTCATGCGTTAGAGCCAATTAGGGTTTCCCAATTGTTTGTGCAGGGGTATCGAAGAAGAAGACGAGTTTTATAACCATGAATGTGCCACATCTGCAAAAATAGTCCACGTAGGATGCCACCTAGGATTGAACACTAACTCAGTTACTGATTTTTTAACTGAGTGGTGAAATGACAAACGAAATTAAAAGTTTGGGGTGTCACAGATCAAAGTGTTAGTTTCGGGTGTTATCAGCCAACTCTTCAAAGTTAAAGGTGTTAAAATCCAATTGGCCCACATTAAATGACACAACTACCTCTCACATGACATGCACGTGATCAACTTTAACTGGGAAAACTGACTGGGTTAGGCCCAAAGGGTAAAACATGCTTGATTTTTATACATAAAGGACAAAACTCGTCAACTTTAAACATAAAGGACACCGCCTGCAAAGTAGCCTAAAGATAAAGGACAAAACTTGCAATTCACTCGTTTTATTTTTATCCATATCTAAAATCTTATAACATATTGGGTCAATTAGTCTTATTTTGATCCATATCCATTATCTAAACATCTTCTTTTTTAAGATATTATCCAAACATCTATCTAATGTAATTAATAATAAAAAAAAATAAAGAATGGATATTGATGGCAATGAACTTTATGGAGTTGAGGTTATTTGACATATTAGAAACCAGTGAATTTAGCAACCACGTAATTTTGCCATGTTTATTCTAATAACGTTAATTGTCATTTAAAAAATAGTTTGTATAATTTGTTAGGCCAAAGGACCTTTTTTCGGCTCAGTCCAGACACTTGAGTCCTTAAAACATTCACAACGCTTGACTAAGTCCAAAACCCAGACTTGCCACATCAATCAAAACCTCAACCATTCTAAACCCACTATTTTTCCTTCAACATTATACCATTTCAAATCTCTAAATCATTATTCACATCATCATCTACTTTTCTTTTTTACTAGGGAGTTAATATTCACACACCACTTTCCTTCACATATATAGATATATGTAGAGAGAGATAGAGTGAAAAGTGTTGTGAAAATAAGATTTAGGGGTGTGAGAATAGTGGAAGCTTTTTTATTAGTCCCCCGTAATGGGGCGTTTTTTTAAAAAAAATTTCAAAAAAAACGCCGGAAAACGCCTAGACCTCCACTACATAGGGCGTTACCGGGCGTTTTTTTTGAAAATTTTTTGCTCTCGCGTTATATTTAAAACGCTCAAAACAATTTTGAATAATGCCCCATCTTTGAATAATGCCCCACTTTTCTGACATAGTTTTGTGTGTGGCCAATGGGAAGGAGTATAGTGGGCTGACATGTCTGACCAAAAAGGTTTTTAAAAAAGTTTTTTTTTTTAATCCTTTTTAATTATTGGAATGGGCATTATTGGAATAATGCCCCACTACACCACTTTTGCTATAACGTCCAATGCTGACTAGGATGACACGTGTCGGATAATGCCCCATGGTGGGGGCATTATTTTTCTTCACCACTACGGGTGGTCTTATCTATATCTAAATTATTTGATATTTTTATAAACTATGTAAATAATAATTGTATTTCTTTATATTAGACAAAATATTTATTTTTTTCTGATATATTCATAAATTTATTTTAATATATATTTATTATTATTTTCCAACAACTCCGGACATTGTTATTGACACGAGAGGTTAGACGGTCGTGGTAGCGATCGTGATGCGTCATAGTTTAAATTGGTTTATGTCATATTTTAATTAGGTGTATGTCCCGACGACTCTGTTTTCAAACGACTACTATTCCAATGGTTCTTTTTTCAAACGGCTTTGTGTTATATTTTAATTATGTTTGTGTACTTTTTAATTAGGTTTGTGTAATATTTTAAGGTTTATATATTTTTTGTTTAGTTTAATTATTTTTAAATTTTTTTTTTGTGTTAAAGCACATAAAACTTTTTGATATTTTAATTATGTTTGTGTACTATTTTTTTATTACTTAATGATATTTCGGCATAAATTTTGTGTGAACCGGTTCCATGAAGAACCGAACTGATTACGATCGAACATCATATGTACCAATAGCAGTATTAACATATATGGTACCAATTACGATCAATCAATGTAAAATATGTGTCGATATAAGTTGGGTATACCACAACTTGGTATTTTGGGTTTTATTTTTCGATTGCTAAAATAACTTTCTTTATTATTTAATCCTCTAATATTTACCTTTAACCTTAAAAATATTTCTTTACTTTTTAACTTTTAATGATTTTCTTTTTTAATATTGATGTTACTGTCTGAAAAACATCGGTCCCAATACCGTACAACATCGGTATAGTTTTTTCTATTATTAACGTTATCATGTGTGCCTATCATTGTGTACGTTTTGATAAAAGGTCTACTCGAACGGGTCATATGTAGTTGATTTCTTTTATCTTCAAAAACCGAACATTTACCGACCAAACAACACTGGTATTCGAACGAGTCATATATAGTTGGGTTTTCAATCGATGTAAAAAATGTATTGATTGCTATACCGAGTGCCAGTATCGTACTGGTATTGTAATGAACCAGACCTATAATAACCAAAGACCCGCGGAAATCAAACTAGTAAATGTTGAAACTCAAATTCAGTTGAATAGTGGGTCTATCCAACAAACATGCGTATGGCATGGTCACTGAAATTTTCATGTCGTGATGATGGAGTGTTACTGTTGCCTTTTTGGTTTTTTGACGATAGAAATTGAAATGTCTGGTTTAGATATTGGGTCTCTCTGTTGAAGATAAAAAAAATCGTGGATTGTTTTTTATTTTCAATTTTGGTAATGTAAATTAAAGACCCTAATTTTTTTTTACCATGTGTAAAGTGAGACACTGATGGACAATAATAGGAGATCCAGGAAAACCTGAGTTAGATCCTTTAGCTAAATGGGTTTTACCGGTAATTTCACTGTCGTGCTACGGACGGGTGGGTATTGGTGGTGAACTCGGGTTAGTCTCGAAGTAATCCGTTTGTTCAGTGGGTGCCCCAAGAGTGCTCGTGATTGATTCTGTTGACGTTAAAAAAAATACATACACATATATATGCCGTCATCGATTTATAAATCTACATGGAAAGTTTAATGATTTATAAACCCCGATCCGTGATATACGCTTTTGTAACCGCCACGCCATCCTATAAACAGCGGTTTCTTCTCATATTCTACGCACATTCCATTCTTCAAAATCAAAACCCTAAACAGAAGAAACCACAACAATGGCGACGCCGATCACCCACTTCTTTCACACCCACTCCGATAACACCCACAACGTCTATCACCTCACATTCTTCAACCACACCATCGAAACCCTAGTCACCGCCACACCATCCTACGTCGACACATGGATCTCCACAATCCAACGTCACCGTCTCCACTCCCTCATCGTCGGTCTCGACGTCGAGTGGCGTCCCAACCAAACCCCAAACCTCCAAAACCCGGTCGCCACGCTCCAACTGTGCGTGGGAAACCACTGCCTCATTTTTCAAATCCTCATGTCCCCAGCAATCCCACAATCACTCATTAACTTCCTTGCTAACCCTTGCTATACGTTTGTTGGAGTTGGAATTGATAATGATGTGGAGAAACTTACGAGGAATTATGGTCTGTCGGTTGCCAGGTGGGCGGATTTGAGGAATGTGGCTGCGGATGTGTATGGTGTGAGTGAGTTTAAGAATGCAGGGATTAAAAGTTTGGCGGAACAGATACTTGGAAAACATGTTGAGAAGCCGAAAAGTGTTACGATGAGCAGATGGGATAGTCGGTATCTTACTCCGGCGCAGGTGCAGTATGCGGCTATTGATGCGTTCTTGAGTTTTGAGATTGGGAGGGTTTTGATGTCTGGGAATCGTAACTGATTGGAGCTTGCAATTTATGGTTACGAAGGTTGAATTTTTTATCTGACTTTTTGGTGTGTTGAACTTAAATATGTGTTTGTGGATGTTTTTTGTTTGAATTTGGTAGTAAACCTTTATGAACAAATTCCATTTTGAAATTTGAATGCGGGCAGTTCTAATGATTTTGGATTAATGTTTGCTTATTTCTCTAATAGCATTTAACCAAACATTAACCAAGGGAGATCTTTTAAAACAACATTGTGAACAACAGACAAAAGGCCCAAAACAGGTAATAAATTGGGTTAAAGAAAACCAGGCCCAATCCATGATCTAACCAGCCCGATAGATTGGGTTGGGCGTGATCCTTATCTGTTGTACATTCCTGGACATGTTCGTCGTTCGTCCTTCACCATAGTGGTGCACAAAATAACCGGTTAATTAACCGTAACCGGTTATTAACCGAAACCGTAACCGGTTAATAACCGATTTAGGAATAACCGGTTAGTGGTTATTTTTAACCGTAGGTTAGTAACCGGTTATAAGTGTTTAGTATAATAACCAGTTATTAACCGGTTTTTTTAAACCGGTTTTTTAACCGATAGACTGGTTAACCGAAAAAATAACCGAAAAATTCAAAAAAAAGGCAAAAAAACCGGTTAATAACCGAAAATAACCGGTTAATTAACCGAACCGGTTAAAGTAATTAACCGGACCAGTTAAAAAAATAACCGGTTAAAGTAATAACCGGTTAAAGCATTAACCGGTTAAAGCATTAACCGGTTAAAGTCAAAAAGTCAAATTAACCGGTATAACTGGTTAACCAAACCGGTTATTAAAATTAACCGGTTTGTGCACCTCTACTTCACCATATACACCTCCTCCATATGGCCATGAAGGCTCCTCCATAAGGCCATGAAGGCTCCACCCAACATGGGCCATAATGGATGGCCGCCTAGCGTCCTCCGGGTCCTAATTATGGTTATCTACGATTTAGAAAGGGGAGAATGAAGAGAACTCTAAAAATGGATGCTCTAACATGTATGCATGTTATAGCGTCAAAATGAGTATAAATGGTTTATAATTTGAATTATTGATACTCAATAATAATAAAGATCCTTTAACATTATTTAAGGATGATGGTATTTAGACACTCCTCAAAATTGTTTGGAAACCCTCTATATGATATGTTTTCCAATTGTTGTGGTAGTTGTCTTCTAGACACCCTCTATACGATACGTTTTCCACTCGAGTTTGGATTTGATCTCCAATCTCATGCTTCCATTCTATCTTTAACATTGATTTGTTTACAACTTTCTAACCCAAAGAGATCCTGGAAGCGGTCTTTTAACGGACCGTCCCCAATCCACCCAAAAACGGGTCTCTCTTCCATTTCCCACTTCACTTTTCATCAAAGATCCAAAGTTTAAATTGTAATTATCAAGATCCCTCCCAACCCGAACGATATTGCTCCATCTGCCTGTAATTCCTTCTCTAATTGGTAGATAGGATGATGAATGTGTGCGTAGATGAATTGCCCTTATAGAGTTCCCTAATAGTGACTCTTTTTCATGTTTAAGTCTCCACCACCACTTTAAAAGGAGACTCGTATTCATGTCCATTAGAGAGCCCAACCCTAACCCCCCTTTTTCAATAGGACCAATAGTGACGGTGGAGGTGGTGGGTTGAAAGTGGAGGAGGTGGTGGTGGGTTGAAGGTGGAGGTGGAGGTGGTGGGTTGAAGGTGGAAGTGGTGGTGGTGAGTTTTAGAGAGAGATGAAGAAGAAGATGAGGATGGGTTATCTTTATATTTTTTATTTTGGGGCAATCTAGTCATTTCACACATATTTAACTGAAAAACTTAACATAGATAAGGACCACACGAGTGCAAAAATTACAACCATTAGGACCAAGTGTGTAATTATTAAACCATGGGACCAAGCAGTGGCGGAAGTAGAACATTAACTCAGGGGTATCCTAATTTTTTTTTCATCGTGCAATCATACAATATTAAAAAAAACGACAATAAATAAAGAAACAAATACCTACTAGATTTGTCCTCTTCTTTTTTCATAGTTTGAAATCGTTCCATTACATCGTCGTCTTTTACTTCACGTAAAAATTCCTTTTCGACCGCATAAACCATAGCATTGTTCAAAAATTCCGGGACCATTCGATTACGTAAATCCATCTTGACAAGCTTCAGTTTCGAAAACCATCTTTCAACGGTTGCGGTTGCAACCGGTTAAAGCAAAGCTAGCTTCACCAATCCGATTTTCATTAATCTCTTTGTATTTTTCTTTTGAAAAAGTTCCCAATTAAAGATTGTTTTTTAGATTGTGGTTTCATTATCACTTCAAAGCATTCAAGATTGAACAACAATCTCTATAAACATACAAAATTACCAATAAAACAACTAATTAAACAATCAAATACATTTCAGCGAAACTAATCAAACAATCAAATACAATCAAAGACATTATAATACTGGCCCACTTTATTGAATTCAATATTTCAATTCATACTATTTCAGCGAAACTAAGTTGAACTTTTTTAATGGACAGTGGTTTTACTTTTACAAATCACAATCGAACAACTAATTAAATGAACTAAACAACTAATAAAGAATACTCAATAATCAAACAATCAAACAATTCACAAGTCACCAAGAAAAGAAACAAAGAATACTCAATACTCACAAGTCACAATCGAATCGATGATCTAATGTTGCCTGTTCAGTTCCGGCGTTCCGCTGTTCGGCAAAACAGTTCAGATTTCAGCGACTTCAGCAGCGACTTCAGGAGGCTTCAACGCAGCAGCAGTTCAGAGTTCAGACGTTTGGTGATGATCGACGTTTGGTATCCTTAATCTTTCACTTGTGCCGTGCATTAAAACTTCAGATTAATGGCCGTATTTTATTATTTTGGGCTCTGGCTTTGGGAAATTGGGCTTATTATTTACAATTTTCAATTGATTTGGGCTTTTAATAATATAAGGTTTATAAGTTGTAATAATCTTATAACTGATTATTGATTTGGGTTGGGCTAAGAAGTAGGAACTAGAGGTGCACAAAATAACCGGCTATTAACCGAAACCGTAACCGGTTAATAACCGATTTAGGAATAACCGGTTCAATAGGTTATTTAACCGTAGGTTAGTAACCGGTTATAAGTGTTTAGTATAATAACCGGTTATTAACCGGTTTTTTAACCGATAGACTGGTTAACCGAAAAAATAACCGAAAAATTCAAAAAAAAGGCAAAAAAACCGGTTAATAACCGAAAATAACCGGTTAATTAACCGAACCGGTTAAAGTAATTAACCGGACCAGTTAAAAAAATAACCGGTTAAAGTAATAACCGGTTAAAGCATTAACCGGTTAAAGTCAAAAAGTCAAATTAACCAATATAACTGGTTAACCGAACCGGTTATTAAAATTAACCGGTTTGTGCACCTCTAGTAGGAACTAAGTTTATAAACTGCAATTTGGGCTTACAGACTTTTTTTAGAGGTGTCCTCGTAGTTGTTCAGGTGTATCCTTGATATAAAAACCGAAAAAAGAATAAAAGTTTACACTACCGATAAAAAGTTGAGCCGTAGCCCGTGCTATGGCTCTTTATACTTAAGGTCCGCCCCTGGGACCAAGTTTGCAATATTTGCAAACCATAGAGACCAAGAGGCATTTAACTCTAATCTTTTCTTTAGATTCAAATGGATGTTCATGGATAATTTAGGATTTGTTTGTTTGTTTTGGTTAAGGTTTGGCTATTGTGAGGCTAGCTTACTTGGTAGAGATTTTTACTTCATATCTCATATCATCTCATATAAGAAATAATCTAGTATAATTTAGAAGTGAGTAACATTTGCCTGTTAAATTGGGTCCAGTAGCCTATTTGTAGAATCTAATTGCATATATTGGGTTGTTGGAACGCATTGGGTCCAGTAGGTTTGACCCACAAGCTATTTTTTATCAATTTTTTTATGAAACGTATAAATAATCCTATCATTGTTTTTAAGGCAATTTAGAAGGTTTTATGCATTTGAGAATTGAGCAACCTGCTGATGACTTATTGACACCTGTTTTCTTCTTAGTTAAATATTGTAACGTAAACCGTTTGACCCGTTTTATATGAAAAAACAGACCATATTAACTGGTACCAAGAAGATTTTAATATATTCTTTCATGGTTTTTATTTGAACCAGCCCATCCTCTCTAGTTTCCTTTAAATAACTAACTAGTAACCCGGTTCAACCACCCGATACAACCCGGTTCAACCGGTTGAATCATTTTAGAGCCCAAACCGGTATGACTTAAAAACCGGTTTTTAAAACATTGGATAAGAGTGTCAGCGCCCCAAGGGGTTAAAACTGCATTTTACCCTATATAAAATAAAGATTTTAATATATTCATTATAGAAGGTCTAATTATAGGATTTATTTTTTCAGGCGAAAATGACAGAGTACTCGCCAGCACCTCTGCCACAACCGCCAGGCAACTCTTCCATGGTACACTTTGCTGCCTCAATTTCTCATTTATGATTTTATTTTGTCTAGTGTCGAATACCCAACTCACGGATGACGTTTGATGGATCTTCGCTGACGTCAAGAGCCTTTATCCTCGTTGCTACAAAAGAACAAACCGTTAGCCTCGCCACGGAGGACCCCGGGAGGGGGATCCGTGACCAAGCTCCGGCGTGAGAGTAAGTAAGCTTGCCGGAAATGAGAGGAGCTTCTTCCGATGAGTATAATCACCGGAAGGTTTCCTCTTTGGTGTGAATCTTATTAATGTGCATGTGTAGAAAATGTGAGGGAATGTTGGTCGGAAGTTAATGAGAGGAGAGTAAATGAGAGTGTAGTAAATGAATGAAGGCCGGAGATGATACCTGCTTTTCTTCCTTTATGTTCTTCCTTATATAACAGCCAGCTCTTATCTCATTAGAGGTCTTCCGTATGCGATCTAACGGATTCTGAGGGTTCTCGGGGGGTGCAGACACGTGTCTGACCCCCAACGGTGAGATGTTTCTCTCAATTAATATCCAGCCGGAGAAGTACAGTGTTTCAGACGAGATCCTCTTCTTATCGAGCATTAAATGAGGTCTGTTTCATGCTAGCTGTTTTCCCGCTCGTTGCCAGAGAAAGAGAACCTTAATGGGCAAGATAACTCTATTTTGTGGGCCTTTATGTAATTGGGCTTTCGTAGAAATAACCCAATACGGGTAAGGTGGGCTTCCCCACTGGCCCGTCGTCAAGTCATCTTTAGTCCCTGGTTCTGAGACCCGAGGCTCATGATCCGGGGCTGAATCATAACCGCTTAAAGAGGGGTGGTTTTCTTCCTGTGGGCCCACCCTAACTCAGTTACGGTCTACCGTCCCCACTAATCATCACACCGCCGGATATCTATAGCGGGAGTTAATCCCCTAGTAACACGTGCTCCTTTTTTGAATTTTGAAGGGTGATCGGATTGTCGCGCTCCAATCAAAGATAATATTTATAAGCCCAAATTACCCTTAACAAATAGCTAGTGGTAGCAAGGGGTCGATCCACGAAGAGTATGTGGTTTGCGAATGGATACTAGAACTAAAATGGTTGTCACAATTTATGAAGCTTGCTAACTTGTTTTTATAATTTTTGATTGTTGAAAAGATGTTGAACCAAATTAACTAAATTGATGAGATACAAAAAAATGGTGAAATTAGCCGTCCCCTGATTCGAACCCGGGTCTAGGCTACACCCTTTCGCGCGCCTAACCAACCGAGCTAGGTGCCTAGTTTGTGGAAGTTTCGTTTTGGTTAAATATGAATACTTACTTGGATAACAACTCCTAGTTAACAATTGTAATGAATATTTAGTTTCTAACCAATAATAAGTAAAGGAATCACACCCGGTTTCGGTAATTGCTAACTTATGATTTCTACAAGTTTTAGGCTTCAACTTAAATGCATACAATTAACGGATTTAGTGTACTATGACTTAGGTGCCAATAACTATCAACGCTTCAATGAACGGACAAGAATGCACTTTGTTATCAAAACATGTAAATCCTAACCAAGACAACGCATATTACACATAACCATTTCATAAAGTCATAACTTTTAACATCGCTCGACAATTTATGAATACGAAACAAATGTAAGCTTATTGTCAAAGGTTTCTAAAATCATACACAAATTGTCACAAATTGAAGCAAGAACAATTCAAAACCATAAGTTAAGCAACTACCTACACCGGGGTGAAACCAAGATGATTAGCCACTCATGGATAAAGAAGCTTGATCACCGTATGAACAAAACACCATGAACATCATCTTGAAGCTTGGAGGATAGAAAATGAAGAGTATTCTTGGTGCAAGATGATAGCTTGAAGAAGATGATGGTGAAAATTGTAAGTACGTAATGGTGAATTTTTGGACTTGAACCTTGATATCTTGTGTATGGTCTCTATGAAGGACTTGAGAATTCTTGAGCTTTGGAGCTGATTGATTTCTCCCAAAATTTCTCCAAGTAAATTATATTATCCTCCCATATGCTAAAAAACCGTATTTTCTCCAAAAGTTAACTTTTTCAATCATTGAAAAGCATCCAAGAAATAATTGATCCGGAGTGATTTTCTGGTGCCCGTCGCCGACGGCTAGCCTGCCCGTCGCCGACGGGCTCTCCTGGTGTGCTTTTTTCGTTTTTCCATTTTTAGCTTCCGGTTGACCCGTAACACGTTCCGGTGCACCGTTCTTCGACCCGATGACTCGTAAAGCTCCCAAAAAGCTCATTAATTTTGTCAAACCTACAAAACATATTTTAAATTAAAAGTAGGCCATCCAAAAATAAAACTTACGTAAAATCATCAAGTTACACGATTATGTTCACCGGTTTTCAACCACGCATCAAAAGGACTATTGACATGACGGTTACTTGTTTGTCAGTGACATCTCTTTAAATACCTTGCTATCCTTTCCAATTTCTCACTCAAACACTTCAATCCCTTTTTCTCACTGTAACCATTTTCCAGAATCACCGCTTCTTCTCCGATTATGAGTCGTAGTGGCCGTTCATCGATAAGATCCGTGCTGACGGCGAAGGACTTGAGGTCCTTTGTTGTGGCGTACAACATTCCCGAGCGATTTTCTCCTTCCCTGCCCGGCCCTATCGAGCCGGCGGAGTGCACAGCAGACCAGATACCTATTTACACTTTGGCTTTCTCCTCCTGTGGGGTTCGGTATCCCCTTTCCGCTTTCAAAATCTCATTGCTCCGTCATTTCGGTGTCCATTTTTCTCAGATTCATCCTCTAAGGTTCTTGAGGGTGGTCCACTTTGAATTATCTTGTGCAGCCATCTCGGGAGAGCCCTCCGTTCCTTTGTTTTGCATGTTCTACAGGCTTATTTCGGATGGAGATTAGTTCACTTTTGCAAAACGACCAAACAATGTCTCGAAACCTTGTTACAGTTTCATGCCTACCTCCACTTATCCAAAGGACTGGAAAAGCAGATTTATCTTTGTTTCTGCCGCTATGCTGCCAGATTCCCCACTGCCGAAGGATCTTGATGCCGCAATCGAAGACGTTGTTCCTACTCTTTCCGCAGCCGAAACCCTTCAGTGGAAACGGATGTGCGAGAATCCAACGAGGGCATTCACCTTTTCTGAAGGGACGCTTGCCATGGGAGGGTTGAGCCCCTCCTATCCGGTTCGTCCGAGGGCTTTTTTCGGCAAAAAAGGTATTTCTTGGCTCTTGATCTGTCATTTATGGTTAGTGTCTCGAAGATAGTGTAGTCATCTTTAGCGTCTCTTTTTTGTGTAGAGATAACTTTGTGGAGGCTACTTCAGGGTGATTCCAAAGATGTTAAGTATGTGGTTGACAACGAGATTGACCCTAGGTTGAATACGGAGGTGCAGGTTACTTGGGGATCTATTGCCGTGGGTGGTGACGAGGAGAATTCCTCTGATGAGGAGGAGAGTTCTCCTGACTTTCCTCCTGTTCACCCCTCCGGCCAAAGCGATGACGAAGGTGTTGAAATCCAGCTAGTTCGTAAGAGAAGATCCACCAGTCCTCGGCCAGCCCCTGCTCCCAGTAATATTCGTCAAAGACTTCGCAGTGCCAGTGGTCAAAAACTTCCTCCTTCATCGAAAGCTGCTTCTGATCTCCCCCCTGCTGGGGTCAAAGGTTCCCTGTCCAAGCACCTGAGGTCTTCGAGCTTAGTGAGTGCTCCTCTGCTGGTGAGCTTTATCTTACCTTGATCTCACTTTTTCTGTCCTTTGCCTTGTCTTTGATGTTCTTTTTCTTACTTCTCAGGGAAGTTCCCAGGAGCCCATAGAGGTTCCTACTGGTCCCTCTTCTTCCCGTGTCCGGGATAAGACCTCTGAAGTGGGGGTAGCTCGTTTTTCCTCGGCTTTCGAGCTCTCTCCCTCCCGTGCTACTGGGACCAGCAAGCCCATTCCTCTTGAAGGTCCTGCTCATCGATCTCCTCTTGCCCCTCTGTTTGCCGATGCCCTCCCTTTTGCTTATGTCCCTAAGTGGAAGGTGACTAGCTCCTCAGTGATAGGGACTCCCGAAGCCGCTAGGGACTTTTTGAACCATACCGTTCCTCCCTCACACAAGTTTGTCAACTCTGCTCTGAGGGACGACCTCTTCGAGGATCAGTATAGCATGTCCCTGTGTGAAAGCTTTTTTAGGGGTGCTGGGATGTTGCAGAGGGTCGATGATCTGAGGAGGGCAAATGAAGGGCTTAAGGCTGAGCTTAAGGCTTCCCAGTATGTTGTGGCTGGGCTTAGGAGCCAAGTAGTTGATGCTGAGAGGAAGTTACAGGAGGGGAAGGTACATAGTCTTCTCCTCTCCCCCCCCCCCCTCTTTTTTTTGTACTTATTGCTTTTTTATCCAGGGGGCTTGGGCTATGCTTGAAAAGAAAGAACAGGCTTGGGAGCGGGAGATGGCAGCGCTGGTTGAAGAGAAGGAAGAGCTTGTTGCTGAGCTGAAGCATGTGAAGGAAGTTGGTTCTGTTTCCCAGGAGCAATTCAATGCTGTATATGCAGAGTATGGGATAACTTCCGATGACAACCAACGATTGGCGGGGGAAAAGCATTGGCTAATTACTGAAGGTTTTGGAGCCTTCCTTGCTGCTGTTGCTCAGTCAGAGGACTTTAAGAGCGGTTTGGAGAAGGTGTACAGGGCCTATAGGGATGTTGGGTACCAGTCGGGATTGAAGGATGGCTATAAATACTCCGCTCAAGGCTTGGATAGGAAGGAGACTCCTCTTTATAATTCCAAGGCTAAGAAGAAGCTGTCCAAGCTGAATGAGGAGTTTGGGCATAAGACTCCGGCCATCCTTGAGAAAATCCTGGAGCATCCCTTGATTTCTATTGATGAATTAAAGGCCTTGTTCTCCTCTGCCAGTCCTTCATCCCCACCGTCTCTTTCCGGGGGTGATCCCCAATGAATTTCAAACACTTGACAAATTTCGATATGGCTGTAATAACTTTTACTTGTCCTAGGATACTTTTGCGTTTTGCTTAACTGTTTGGGAGGGTTCCTTTATGTTGGGGACCGCCTCAGCTTCTAATCATGTGGGTTATGATTGTATATTGCTTTTTCGTTTTGTTGCCTATTTCTTGCTGTGGTTGTTTGCTTTGCAGGGGTTTTTACCGAAGGCCAGCTTGGTGCTTCCCTGGAGATTTATGGACCGTTTGGCGAGGGGTTGTGTCTTTATTTTATCCTGTTGTATTTGTATGTTGTTTACTCTTGCCAAAGTTACTGAGGCCTTACTTTGTATATGTACTTTGTATTAATAAAGTAGATTCCCTCTCGTAGTTTTGTATGCAAGAGTGTGTTGTATTTTTTGTTTGTTTGTTAAATTATGATTGTCTGTTCGAGGCCAATCGATGGACAAGCTTATAATGTGGCATTATGTTTTTGACTTGTTCTGTCCGCTTCGGGTTAGCTAGACCCTTATCAGCCCCACGGCCGGGCTTTTGGCATGTTTTGGATGCCTTGTACACGTGTGCTTGTATGTTCTAGTTTAGATGTAATGGTGTTCCTGGGCACGTCTGCCTAGGTGTGATACCCATTATTTTTTCAAAAGTGGACGTGTTCCGTCCGTTTTTCATTTAACTTTCAAGGGGTTTATACTTCCCGTCAAAGATTGTTACAAAAGGTCTGTCCCTGGGGGAGCCCCAGACTAATAGTTAGTTGTTACAAAAGTGGCTATTGGCCGTTTTTTCTTTTTTGGGGGTGAACCCCTTACATGTAATATTTCCTAAGCTGCATGAGATTCCATGTCCTGGGGATCTCCTTGCCTTCAAGCGTCTCCAACTTGCAAGTTCCCTTGCCATTCGCCCATGTGACTCGGTAGGGCCCCTCCCAGTTGGGGCCTAACTTTCCGGTGTTTTCTTGCAAGCTGGCTTCATTGGCTCTAAGGACTAGATCCCCCGGGACGAGGTTGAGTTTCTTCATCCTGGTGTTGTAGTAGCTCTCCAGTATCTTTTTGTATTTGGCCTCTCTGACTACCGCTATCTCCCTTCTTTCCTCCAGCAGGTTCAAGTTCATTCTCAGGTCCTGTTCGTTTTCTTCGTCTCGAAGCTTCATCCGGGCAGTCGGGGATCCTATCTCGGCGGGGATGACAGCTTCCGTCCCGTAGGTAAGGCTAAACGGGGTTTCCCCATTGCAACTTTTGGGAGTGGTCCTGTATGCCCATAGTACGAATGGGAGTTCTTCCAGCCAGCCCTTCTGTTTTCTTCCAAGCCTTCCTTTCATTCCTTTAATGACACTTTGGTTAGCTCTCTCCACCAATCTGTTGCTTTGGGCATGGGTGATGGAGGTAAACACTTGTTGAATTCGCATTTGCTCGCACCATGGTTTAAAAGGCTTTCCGGCAAACTGTACCCCGTTATCGCTCACCAGTTCCTTAGGGACCCCATACCTGCATATGATGTTATCCAACACGAACCTTCTCATCTGTTCTCCAGTGATTTTTGCCAGCGGCCTCGCCTCGATCCATTTGGTGAAATAATCAATGGCCACCACCACGTATTTGACCCCTCCCGGGCCCTCCGGGAAAGGCCCAATTATGTCGATGAAAGTAAAAAGGGAAAAGGACGCACCTGAAGATTCTCCTTACCAGGAGCCATACCTTTAAAAAGTAAAAAGGGAAAACTGACGTTGGGTAAGCACGCTCACACTATCTGCAAGATTCTCCTTACCAGGAGCCATACCTTTAAAAAGTAAAAAGGGAAAAGGACGCACCTGAAGAAGAAGAGATTAGAGAGGATAACAGCAGAGAAGATGAAAAAGGAGAGGAAGAAAGGGTAAAAATGAAGTGGTAAAAACCAAATTTATAGAAAAAAGTAAGTCGGTTGGGGGGCCATCATGTCAACCGTCACTTCCCACAATTTCCAACACGGGTTTTGCTACCGTCACCAGTAGGTGACTGACGGTCAAAATAATGAAAGTCACCCACACCATTCAACATATGCCACGTCATCGATTCAGACCACTCCAGCAGTGACACGTCATCCGAATAAGACAAAAAG
This sequence comes from Helianthus tuberosus, assembly GCA_030545235.1. Classification (NCBI taxonomy): domain Eukaryota; kingdom Viridiplantae; phylum Streptophyta; class Magnoliopsida; order Asterales; family Asteraceae; genus Helianthus; species Helianthus tuberosus. The sequence continues at coordinate 120,562,123 of CM060403.1, forward strand.
CTTGAAATAACAGTTTGCTGAAGTCTTTACCAAGACTTACCAAACTGGGGGACTTGAAGATACATATCCGAGGCCGGACATAATCCTTTGGACGAACCGGACTCCACTTGAACGAACATGTAAAAAATGTCCGCTCCTTATCAAGTACCTCCGAAGACGAACCTCCATTCAAGTGCGTCTGGACGGATGACGTCATCTCAGTTGACTACTATAAATACCCCATCAAGTACAAAGCCAAGTACGATTTTCTGAACCTTCGTCCTTGCTTTCTCTCTCTACTTTCTCTCTCTACCAATACTTATCCTCACGCCGGAGGGTGGTCGCAGAGGGGCCCTCCCATCTCTGCGGCGAGCCTAACGGTTTTCTGTTTTGCAGGACTGTTCCTCAAGCTCTCTCACAAGATCCAAACCCTCGTTTACAGGCTCCGGCCTAAATACGATTCTTTGGTTCTTCACACACCAAGGTTAAGAAACCAGAAAAAGAACCTCGGCCTCTGCCGCACCAATAGGTTCCTCAGCCTCGTGATTTCTCCACACAGGCTCTTGAGCAACTTTAGATTATTCATGTTATTCCCTCCCTCCCTCCACTCCACTACTAGCTAGTCATCATGATGTTTGTTTGTTTAATTAATAAGACTACGTATATATATGTACACTTACATGTTTGAAGCTGTTCTGGCCGGATTCAATCATACGGCGGATCTAAAGGCAGTTGTTGTTTTGAAGGCGATGTAATCGTGCATATAAACCGTTTTGACGCAAAAGCGTCTCGTGATCACCCATCTGCACAATCATGAAGCAAACTTCAAATTACAAAATAAAATAGTTCCGGCCGGTTACTTTCTATTCTTAAATGGATCTGGCCAGTGGCCACTATTCAATAATCGTTGGCTATTAGCGTGATCAATATCATTTTAGTATAACCAGGCATAATACTTAATCAAATGGGATCCGGCACCAAGTAACATATCGGGACAGTCCAAGGGGGGCTGGCTGGCTGGCTGGCTGGCTAAAAGTTAGCATGAGAAAATGGCAAATAAAATAGGGTGATTATTAGTAGCCAGTTGCAACGGCCTACTGATCACTTAGATTAACAATGGCAAGTAAGCTTAATAGTAAGTAAGTAGGGACATATTTGTCATCAGTTAGTTACCAGCGGGAATTAATTACGTCATTAGTGGTAAGTTGCTACTGTAACTTAGCTCAGTAACTACTAAGTTACCGCCATGTTCACATAACAGAACAAGAAATCTTTTTGTCTTATCCAGTTATTACGAATACATTACAATTTAATTTTTTTTATTCTTGAAATATGTAGTTATGTATATGTATTATATTTTGTAACTTCAAAAAAAAAAATTAATACAAATTAATGATCTTAAAACATTAAAAAAACATTTGTTCAAACCATCAAACCGAACCGTTAAACCGCTAAAACTGATCGGTTTGGTCTACCCACCCAACCCAACCGGCATGGGTTATCGTTTTCTAACATCGTAATCAGCAGTTTGACCCAGAATTATGTCGAAAGAGTCGCTTACGGACCAACCCAGCTTATTAACAGAACAAAAACGATACCTCCACAACTCGGCCTTGATCCATGACCACGATTCTGTCTGCAGCTCTTGCTGTTGATAGCCTGTGAATGGGTTCACTGTTAAACCACACATCTCATGTCTATGTAAAAAAACAACAGTAAAACATACTTACCTGTGTGCTATAAAAAGGATCGCCTTCTCCTCATTCTTTAATCTCATCATCAATTCCTACATCAGTTTTGAGTGTTTGGATAGACTGATTAGAAAAAGAGTTGATGCAAGAAAACCAACTAAAAAGATAAACAAAATGAACTCCAAAGCACATTGCGGATGCTCTAAGAAAAGGATACCCAAGTAATTAAATAACAAAGATATCAAAAGCTTAAACCTGAATGTAGTATTCTGTTTCAGCATCCAGAGCACTAGTGGGTTCGTCAAGGATCAAAATAACAGGATCCCTAACAATGGCCCTAGCAATTGCGATTCTTTGCTTCTGGCCACCACTTAGAAGCTCGTCATCAACAAGGGTTTCATATGCATCAGGAAGAGAGCAAATGAATTCATGAGCACGAGCTTGTTTTGCAGCCCATTCCACATCTTCTTGCTTCAACTTCCTTGAACATCCATAACTTATGTTTGACTTAATGTCCATCCTAAATAGATGTGGTTCCTGCAATATCAATAACATACAATTTTCTGTTTATGTATCAAAAATATTTACCACAAACAGACACTTTCCAAACCTGTCCAACATATCCAATATTCTCTCTCGACCATCTCATGTCCAAGTCCTTGAGTGGATGACCATCAATTAGTATCTGCAATCAAGTATCACAAATCCATTTCAACATAAGTGGATCGAATTGCCTCTTTAGGTAACGAAAACAAAATCAGAATGGCCGTGTACCTGCCCCTGTGTTGGCTCATACAGACCAAGTAAGAGATGAACTAACGTGCTTTTCCCACTACCACTTAGACCAACCTGAAGGGAAAACGCAATGTGGTTACTACAGCGTCATTCCAAAGGGGAAAATGTATGAGAATCAAAGTTCTTAGTTCTTACAACTGCCAGCACTTCATTTGGTTGTATAGAGATGTTGACTTGGTCTAGAGCGGGCGTCTGTAGGGATGGACATATGAGTCAGTGGTTTACCACAAATAAAGAAGGAAATATGCGAACAGTGTAAGCCATTAAGATATCAACACATAGAGAAGTGAAGTAGATCTTCAACTAGGTCAAATTTGTGTGAAACAGACAAACTATGATCATGTGATGACCTTGGCAAAGTTTTTGTCAAAAATGCCAATTTAGCAGAGTGAGAATTTCAAACCATTTATATGATAATGGGTCGATTTGAAAAGGGAACACAACTATGATTAAGGAGCCTTCTTTAAAAGACTAAACTTAAGAATCGTAGTAACATGCATTAGAAAGTGGAACACCAGTAGCAAACTAAAGCAGTACATTCTTTAAAAGACTAAACTTAAGAATCGTAGTAACATGCATTATATAGTGGAACACCAGTAGCAAACTAAAGCAGTACAGTTTATAAAGCTACTCTACATTTTAATAGTAAATGAAAGCACCTTTGTTCGTGAAGGGTAGTGAAATGACACATTAATGAACTCAAATTGCGCCCTTAGCTTCTGCAACTTCACTCCTGTACCGAATAAAAATGCCAATTAGAGCATAAGCAAACAAGAAGAGTTTTTGTCATGCAGTAGATCTCAAATACATGAAACTTCCAACTTGAAGGCTTTTCTCTCATTCCTACATCAATACTAACAATATATATGGCTTAGGAGTCACTTATAGTCAAGGGGAGATAAATTCAAAACATCAATGTGGAAATGAGTGATTAAAGTGTTAAATCTTATCGATAACGGGCTGGCAGGTCAATCAAACTAGTCTCGACTGACCCTATAAAGTTACACATTTTACGCCAACCCACTTTGACCCGTTACACAACCCGTACAACCCACCCAATTTGCCAGTGTTTAATCAACAACAGGTTATCCTCTGGAAACTACCATTCAGATAGATACTCAACTGAGATTGTCCTGAATGAAGACAAAATGACACAATGAGCTCCTTGCACCAGAATGTACCAGTAGAAGAGAGGGGCTCTTTGCATCACCAAGATGACAGCGAAAATTAAAAAAAAAATTTGATTTATAACGATCCAGTCCTTAAAGAAGGGAAACATGAATGAAAGAACATAACAGTGTCCATGCCTTTTGCTGAAAATTGATGGCTAGGCAAGACATCAATTAGCTGAAAGACCTTTTCACTTGCTCCAACACACTGAAGTAATGATGAAAAATTGTCTGCCAATCTCCATGCTGCATATATTAACCACTCACAGTACAATACATACTTGGTAAGTTGCTCAGCAGACGCATGACCAGCCAAGATGGACATTCCTCCCAATATAATAGCAACAACCTAAAAAAATAGGCGGAGAGAAAATTAGTAAATTATAAAAACTGGTCAACATTTATTTAATAAAGAAGGGCTTTCACAAGGCTTCAGTAAACCTGTGTTAAACGGTAGAGAGTGCTGAAACTAAAATTCCATAGCCCGTACGCAACACTTTCTCTCGTACTTACAAAAGCCAGTTTGTCCAGCCATCGCTTATATCTAGAAGCATTGAGTATACATTAGATGATTAACATTCATGTGTTACAACTTTTATGGCGTTAATGTATCTTGACTGTAGTGTACCAAAGTTAAAAGAAACAAAAACAAGATTTTTTTCTAATTCCAAAATCCAAACTAACGATACAGTAACTTTGAAGAGTGAATAAATATTTCTGAGTAAATGTAATTGCCTTTCATGTTCTTTTGTTTCCGTCCCCTTAACCCGGATCGTTCTAACCAAAGAAAGAGCCTCTTGAGAAACCTGAATTTTTGAGTAAGAGACAAAGTATGGTCATGTCAGATTACTCAACAGAAAGGCCCACAGTTTTTAAATGCTTGGGGAAAACTGTAAACAGTAGGTTAGTCTTTACTTCATTGGCATGAGCAGTTGAATCTTGAATAAGCTTTGCTGCTTTCTTCTGGTACCTTTCAGACAGAAAAGATCAATCATATAACGATATCACCAGTCATGTCATCTAGATGACTCGTAGTTTTTTTTAAATTTATAAAAAAAACTTCGGGTACTAACCATCCATAAACCAGAAAGATCATACACAGAAGAATGCATATAAAGCAAGATGACAACGCAAGAGGCCAACTTAATGTCAGCAGATTAATTAGTGCTCCTGTTCCCTGAGAGTTTGCTTACAAATTAGAATGTGTGGATAAAAGTTAAATGAGGCTACTAAGTGGGAATATGGATCTGGACAAGAGTTTCAACCTGAAGAGTGTTCCGTACTATCAAATGCAAATTGTTTGAAATTATATGTGACAATTTTTGACAATCTGCCCCCAGCCTGCTGGTCAAATTTCCAACCGGTTCTCTATCAAAGAAGGATACATCCTGAAAAAAATAAGGACCCCTTACGTAAACGTGTGTAAATACGTAACACCTATTGTAAATCTAGGACATGGTGTATATGGTTGCGAAGAAGCAGAAAGCACCTGTAATAATAGATTTGTGTATAAAGTTTTCCTTAGACGCTTGAGCTGTGAGATCATATAGTCAATTAGTGGGCAAGCATTTGCAGCCAACAAACTAAAGACCATATACTACTTCCTCGGGATAAAATTTTCTTTATAACAAGATTAATGATTAATCATCAGTTACACAGATCACCGAAATGCAAACATGCTGAATTTAGTTATCAGTATAAAAACCCGAGTAAAATTAACTTGTTGGCAAAACCCACATACAAATAGCGGAAGAAGCTTTAGAGAGTCACTTGTTAAAACATATACTAACTAATGAAGGGGGAATAACCCAAAGGTTAAAATTAGGAACAAAGCGCATCATCTTCCAACTTCCAAGATAACTCACTCACCAGAACCATGTTTGCAATTCCAAAACAACCACTTCGCAATCCACTGTGATCCAAAAGAACCAATCTCAGTTAGTAGCTAGAACTTCAAAGGCAAAACAACACATATATAGTGATATTTACACAGGCTAGAGGAATCAGAGTCTTCCATCAACACTCCGATTCTTCAAAGACTTTTAATTATGGTTATAAAATGGTTATATACATAATATATCATCAATTCCTCACGACATCAATAAAATATAATGTACATAATGAACAATGCAGTAACAGTCAGTCATTTTGGTGAATAAATACTAACATTGCATGTCTTTATCTCTAGTATTAGACATGTGACAACCTTGTATTTTCATGTAAACCTCACATAGAAATCCTAGTGTGCATTCTAACCTGCATATTCCTGAAGCAAAACATAGAAACGTCAAGATCTTTAAATTTCTGTACAACACCAACGACTCCCCATTTTGCGCCGCGAATACAGAAGCCGCCAACAAATTCGGTATACATATCTCTGAAACCTACACATAAAAACCGATAACTAATAGCAAACAAATTCATTTCTTCAAACAACTTAATCCCAAAATCATACTCAACTACCCATAAACCCTAGAATTCTAACAAGTTTCACAATAAAAAACTGGTAGTGTTCGTTTCACATAATGGAATGGATTCTGGATGGAATTGGAACGTAGATTCAGTTCCTCATGTTGTTCGTTTCAACAAGGATTTGAATCTAAATCCCTTGAAATTATGCCAACCAAACACATTATGGGATTTCAAGATAGTCATCTCATTTTACATATTTTACATTCCAATTCCCATGATAATTATACCAACCAAACACATTTTCAAATTTCAAAGGAATTCTTTAAAATCCAGTTCAAATTCCATTTCCAATTCCATTACATTTCACGAAACGAACACTACCTTAAATATACAATGCGAAATCCAATAACAGTCAATAGACAAACAAGCATACCGCTGCAACAGTTAAAGAACACAATCCAATGTATATAACCAGTTTATCATCAGCCACCAGTCTCCAAATTCGTTGGAGAACATACCAAACAGTGACCGGATTGTCTGTTTTAACCATATCAGCTTCATCTTCTTCCCCTAAGTCCCACCAACTTCTTCCAGGTAGAAAATCAAACAATATATTAATATTTGGTGATAGATTATGCTTTGTAGCCCTAATTTTATCTTCTGGAACTAAAGGTTGGGTTAGAGATGCCGAAGTGGAACTGTGCAAACGAGTGGTTGCAAGTTTGAATTTGACGTGTGAACTTTGGAATCGGAGATTCACCGGGTGGATGGGGTTGCTATTAAGATTTTGATGCCTGAAATTCAGTTGAGATATGGACATGGATGATTTTGTTGTCGGCTTGAGTGGTGTTCATTGGTTGCAGTCTAGGTGTTCGTTCAAATGCGGCTGAAGAAATATACTACTTGTCCACACATGAACGGTGAGCGCCGGGGTGAGCATGGTCGCTTGGGCGAGGGCGCTGTTTTGGGAGTGTTTGAGGATGTGGTAGCTTTGGGGCGAGGAGAGATTAACCTGCTCAAGTGTGGGGAGACACGAGTGGGCAAGGTGATGATGCGGCGTCTAGTCATCGCCATGTGTCGCAGTATTAAAGGATGAATCTGGGTTGTCAAGCGAGCCACAACGGGTAGTCCGATCAGCACCCTGATGTGGTGCTCGCGAGCCACCTGGCCGCCTACGTAGCTCACCCCGGCGCTAACGGGTGCAACAACGCCATTGATGTCATATGAGTTCTATCATAGGCGAAAATGGTCATACAAGGTCATATGATGTATAACAACCCTTCTAAAATATTTAGAATGTCCCTATACGTCCTAAAATACACCCCGTATACGAAAACCGGTCCCGAATACCTTTAATTTTATAAAAATAATATAAAAACAAAATTTAATGATCCGTCGCGGGGCGCGACAGATACCCCATGGGCCGTCGCGGGGCGCAACAGCCTGGCCACCAGGCTTAACCCGGTGCTGCCACGTGTCCGACGCGTGTGGAAGCTAGCAAGTCAACTCAACAGCCCTATACGAGACACGTAGTCTCTCGCGGGCCGCGTAAGCCCCCTTCTCATCTTTCACGGGGCACGACAGAGTGTCGATCAGGCACTATAAATATAGGGGATCAGATTCAGTTGAGAATTTGTTCAAAACTTCGATCTCTCTCTCAAATTCTGAAATTTAGAATTTATATCGGGCATTATACCCCCTAATAGCGAAGCTCTGCCTCGTTGTAAGTATTTTAACCCCCGGTTACGTATTAGATGTGTTGCCCGATTGATCTAGTGCTCCGTAACGGCTGTTGAGGCTCTGCCCGACGTAGTCGTTGGAGTTCTGTCCCGGGAAGGGTATAACTAATGTAAAATTGGGTTATTATACTAACGTGTGTGCATTATTTAAAATTTATAGATTATAACCAGGAAGCCACAGGAAATTATATAAGATAGAAATGTGAGTAATCGTCCTTTTTGTAAACTGTTTTCACAAAACCTCAATTGTTTTAATTAACATTTAACAGCGATTGAGTATTTGTATTCTACAATTATCGTCTGTATGTTGGGGTTTTGTATACAAAATTTGTTACTACACTGTGAGTAGTAACATGACAACAAGTCGGGTTGACAGTACCGTGGGTGGTAATTAAAGTAGAAAAATAAACAGATGTAATTGCGAGATCGTCTTCAATGCTGTAAACTGATAAAACCTGTTCTGATTAAATTGGGATTCACTCACCAGTATTTCCCACTGACAAAATGTTTTTAAACGCGTTTCAGGTAACAAAATGTGAAAGCCAAATAGAAGCCAGCTGGACAGCACTGAATGCTTGGAAAAGTGGCTATAAAAAGTTACCTAAATAAAGAAGATGTTTTATTTCAATAAATTAGGGTTTACTCCTAAAAACACGTTTGTAACGAAAACTTAGGTTTTATCCCAGTATATTCATTATTATAAAATGTGGTGTTTTTAACGTTATTTTACTAATTTCGTGAAAATAACGTTAAAAAGAGGGATCGTTAATCAGGCATCATGTGGTGGCGTTGATAGCCGAAAGACAAAGGGGGTACATGCACCAATTGGCGTTTGTCTCAATTGCTGAGTGTTATGTGCCTTATGTCCAAGGCTTGATGCAAAACCACAATCGAGCCGGGGGTCTCATTGGAAGCAGCCTCTCTATTCCTACGGGGTAGAGGTAAGGCTGTCTACATCCCACCCTCCTCAGACCCTACCTTAGCTTTGCTATAGGTGGGATATACTGAGTACGATGATGATGATGATGATGATAAAATGTGGTGTTTTACTCTGATAAAATATTTCCTAACTACGGTCCTGATGAAATTTCCGCTGCCAAATAATGATAAACACCGATACCACCATCTCTTAGTAGGCCGCGGCCGCCCGCCTCCCGAGGTAGAGGTCAGGGGTTGCGACATGATGTGTTCCACTAACTCATCATACATGCCATTTTGTTTATAGGAGCTGTATAACTTGGTGTTCATTCAAATCATCTGAGTCGTATGATATGGTATAATGACACAGATTGATTGATGTGATGATGCACGACATTGACAAAGGCATACGGCTCGCATGACATTTTTTCATCATACAACCCTTTATGATGACGTAAGATGTTGTATGTATAGCGGACCCAATTTTTAACATAGGAAAGAAAGGGAGATGGGATTTTGTAAAAAAAGTACATTCCTCATAATCTTGTGATCTAACTTTTAGTCAAGTTATCTATGCAATTAATTAGAGACATTCATGAGTTGTTATATTGGTTTAGCAAAAATTATAGACAAAGCCATTAATGAGTACCGTTTAGTTAAACAATTAATCAAACTAATCATACTCATTGAGTCGATTGGACCGGCTAAACCGATTCCATATGAATCACTTATCCTTTTTATCTAGTTTCTATTAAATTTAGGGTAATTGGCCTTTAATAATCCTAACTAGAGGTATTTGGCCATTGACAGTCCCACCTTTAAATATTCTCCCCACCAGTCCCACCTTCCACCTATTTTTCCTACATCTGTCCCCCGTTAAAAAAACTTAACGGAGTTGTGTTTTTTTTTTTTTTACAAATTACAAACAGTTTTTTACGGCTTTTGATCAGAACGGAGATACGAGTCCATTGATGTAAAACTTACCTCGAAACAGTACTCCAAACGACGAAAGCGACGCTTCAATTCGGCCGTTTAAATTTCCAATTAACAAAAATCAAGTCATTTGGAGCACTATTTTGAGGTAAGTTTTACATCAATGGACTTGTATCGTCGTTCTGATTAAAAGCTCTAAAAAATTTGTTTCTAATCTGGAAAAAAGCTTAACTTCGTTAAGTGTTTTTTAACGGAGGACCGGTGTAGGAAAAATAGGTGAAAGGTGGGACTGGTAGAGGAATATTCAAAGGTGGAACTATTATTCAATGGCCAATGACCTCTGGTTGTAATTATTAAATGCCAATTCCCCTTAGATTTATATAAACAATAGAGATAACTCAATATTAAATATATCTAGTGTCTTCTAAAAATAATAAAACCGTCACAGAATTTATATGAAACAAAAAATAGAAAAACAAAAACAAGGTCCTACCGAGATTTGAACTCGGGTTACTGGATTCAGAGTCCAATGTCCTAACCACTAGACCATAGGACCATCTTGAAATATTTTCTCAAATTATTTAATTTATACATTAACGGTTTCAACTCTCAATTGGCACCCAAGTGCAGTTTTATCCTGGTTTCCTTTGTCAAAACAAGAGTTGAGCTTGCGATTCGAATCCTCACTCTGACTGAAGGTCATTTTTGAAACCTACAGCTTCTGCTACCGATTTTTTAGATGTGAATTGGGTGTGGGGTAGGTTCCGGTGAAGAACCTGTAAAACAAATGTGTAAATGATGAACATCAACTGAATAGGAAACTCGGTGACTTGGGAGTTTGGGTTTTGAATTATAAACTAGTGGCATTTGTAGCGATCCGCAAACGGCTTTTGATCGGTTTGGTTTGTTACGGTAGCGGATTTAGAAAATCCACATAGGGTAATGTTTCAATAAAAAGGGTAACGAAATCAAAAAAAGGTCAATTTTTTTCAAAATTTACACTACCGAGAAGCGTCAAGGGGCAACGGAGGTTGCCCCTTCTATCACTCTAGGTCCGCCCCTGGGTACCGGTATGATACATGCGCTCGATATAGGAACCGGAAGAGATATGTCTGATAGGATATCGACACGTATTTTACATTGATCGAAAACTACAAAAACGAATACCGGTGCTGACACTAATGTTGTTTGGCTGGTATCGGCTCAATTTGTTACTTGGCGTTACCGTACCGGCACTAACTATAGTTTATATACCGCCACGTCGAGGCAACCATAAAAATAAATACAGTGGTTTGATGGAATCTACGTTTGTGTTTCGATCGCTTGTACGTTGCAATTCACAATTCGATTTTAAGTAAAATTTATGCCTACGTACATAAAAATTAGAACGTCACAACTACATACTTATGGTTTTATAAAAGTTAAAAGAAGTAGTGGTGGACGGTGGTGGTGATGGTGATAATAAAGCCCAAGTAGCGTTTTTTATATACACTTAAAGCCCGTTAAAAACTAGACTCCTAAAACCATATTTGGTTTTTAATTCTTGCTTGGGCATAATTTCTAGAAGCAAACAAAACCATTATAAAACCCATGAGTGTAAATGTGTAATTACTTTAAAGCACTTTTTACTTTAAAATCAGTTTTAATAGAATAAGTTATATAACTCCATAAAACACATTTTGAGTTTGGACATTTTCTCTCACATGTCTAAGATAATCCAAATCCAAAAAAAAAAAAAAAAAACACACCAAGTCATTAGTACATCCAACTTCCACTAGTGTTTTCTTTTACTTTTTTAAGGTCACATATCCAACTTCGAGAATCTCGAGAGACATCTTCCTGAAAATTTATAAAATTGATAACTATAACTATGTAATGAGAGGAGTACCCTTAGGTTCGGGTCTAGAATTTAGAATGGTCTTATGAAATCTGTATTTGTGATATTTGAGTTTAGACACAAAAGGCTAGTATCTAATTCACTCAAATTGTAGCTCTGATACCAACCTGTCACACCCCGATTTCCGGTGGGCCCGGATGGGTAGGGTTTAAACGTGACGATTGGATAACAGTGTCACAATTTAATAATGCAGCGAAAGTATTTGAGTAAAAATATTCATTCAATAAAAGTCTTGAATATAAATAAATTTATACATGTGTTCAATTACATGCTCACAGGCGGGATCTAATAAAATGAGCTTTAGATATCATAGGCCTTAAGCTAGAAGTTGCAAATTCCATAGCCTTTGTCATGGCCGACCCGAATTCCCAACTTAATATCAAAGTTCGGTACTCGCAGTTCAATCTTTTGAAAATACATTAGTTTTCGCTGGTAAATACAATTAACTGACTCATTTTGAAAATAGTTTTTCAAAAAAAAATTATACATAGAGAAAACCCGTAGATAATCATTTAATATTTCTTGGGATTTTGTCTTGTCACCAGATTTACATACTTGTCATACAATGGGAACCAGAGATCAAAGCCGGTCATTTTCAGTGCTATAATGATTAAGGTACACACCAAAGTTGAATAAACGTGTCTTACAGTCGGTATGCCTACCCATGCATGTTATTCCGTATGGCCATAAAAGTTCATGAGTCGGGACGCCCGGACACGGTACCAATAACCCCCAATTGTTTCAGTTATCAAGTAAAACGGATTAAACCGAGTTCTTATATTTATGAGCAGATCTCGGGGCTCATTTATATAATACCCACCCCAAGTGGCGTATTCACCATACCCCAAGTTTTAAAACATAATAAGTTAAGAGCATTTACCTTTTTGCTAGCTTCCTACCGATAGCGGTTTTAATTAAGCAAAAGCTGTAAGTCAAAGTATTAATAACCCAAGTTCGAATATCTGGGGAGGGGGGGGGGGTTCTATAGTCCGGAATGAACATAATTAGTTATCTGTTAGAATGTATACGAGTCATAGATTAGTTCCTTAGACATGACCCGTTACTTAAGAATAGATTTGGTTCGTTAGATTAAGCGTAGACCGGATAAAATGTGGCTTATACCTATCCGAGTGCAAAGACTCATTGGATAAAAGTTTATTACACCAACATTCTGATTTTGAAAGATTTTGAAAAGTTTTGACCTGTTACGCCTAGTTTATGCGAATTAGGTTCGCACAACTAGTTATGCGCGTAAAGGCGGGTTCGGAAGGTCGGATGGGCTTATTGTAACGCCCTGCTTATTTGTACTTTCCATTTATAGCAAGTCTTGTTTGTATTTCTATTTTTGGAAGTCTTGTGTTCTTGTAATCGTTATTTCTTTGTAACCGTTATAAAATCCGAGACTTGGATCATAAATGAAACTCGTATTTTGTTAAATTCATGTTATGCATACTTTATACATGCTCATACATTCGATTTCGTGAAACAATTGATGCTTATTCGTAATTCTTGGAAACTTCGTGCCAATCTTGCAAATACATGAAACTTGTGAATTATACACCTTTTGAACGAAATATGATTCATGGGTTCCTGATTCGTTATTTACCGACACTTGATACTCGTTAAACTGGGTAAAACTCTTAGAATAATGAGACTCGAAAGCTTCGTGAAATAAATAAACGTTTAAAGAATATTATTCGTTATAAATATGGTTATTATTCAAATTATTTAAACTAATTAAATTAATTAATTTTGTTATTTAAAAGTTTATTTTTATTAATAATCTAGTTAATCTCATTAAATATTAAAGTTAGTAAACTATAGTTTAAAACTATAAGTTAGTTTATTTCTTTTATAATATAACTTAGTTAGTTAAGTTTAAAATGAGGTTAGTTCCCTTTCTAAATAATATATCATGGTTAATTAAAGTGCAGGGACTAATTTGGTAATATTTGAAAGTATAATAAAACAAGAAAAAAAAAAGAAAAAAAAGAAAGCTGACCACGGGACTCGAACCCGGGTCACTCGTCCCAAACAACACGCGCGCAGCCAGCTGAGCTGGGTCTTCACATCTGAAGAAACCCAGCTCATATTCTATATATCAACACGTTAACAGCGACCAGGCCAGCCCAACGCGCAGCTTTAATCAGGCCGCAATCCAGCTCGTTTTTTTAGCGGGTTTTGATGTTTTTTTTTTAAGTTTTAAACTTGTTTAAGCATTAATTATCCCACCAAAACCTAACCTAAACCTTCCCTATAAATACAAGCCCTTCCCCAAGCTCATTTCACTTTGCAAACACAATCGAATCACTCTAAATCACTCTCAAATCGCCATAAACAAGCTGCCAAGACAGAAGTTCGAGCAGATTTGCTACCCTTCACTAAAGTGAGCATAACTCACTCGTTTCTCATCCGTTTTAGCTCATTCTTTTTCCAGAACGCTTGGCTTGACCTTAGCTTCGATTCCATGGGTATTTCACAGAGAATAAGTCCCTGGAACTCCGGCAAATAGGCTACAAAGTTCACTGTTTTCATTAATCTTTACTAATCCTTGTTTATACTTATGCAAACTTGAGTTTAACTCACTCAAACTCACGTCCTTATGCTTATAACCACTTTTATGGTTAGTTAAGCTTAAAAACGGGGCTAAGACATACAAAATCAGAGGTTAATCCTCAAATACTTTCTGTTTTATTTAGGGTTTTTAACCCACAAGTCATGTTCAAGCTTCAAGCTTGATAAATGTGTGATTATGGACCAACTTGGGTTGTCCAACATAGAATCCCCACATTACTTGATGATTTCTCATAGTATAGTTGTTTCTTATTCTTGTATTGATATTAGTTCATGACCCTCCTTGTATGTTTTTACATCAAGTGTAATGGTGAACCATAAGAGGTACCTAAATGGAAGCTTGTTCTTCCTACCTCCTACATGAATTCTATGACACAATAGAGGTACCTAAATGAAGATTTATCTTCTATCTCATGCTTGACTAATGGACTAAATAATACATATACATACTATTCGAACTCTTGATGGTGGACTTGTGTTCATTCGTCAAGATATTAGAATAACATCATCTAAGACATAAGACTTGTTACGATTCTAATGAGTATATTACTCATGAAAACATTAACCCTTGAGGTTTCATAGTGTCAAGAACAAGTACTTAGTGTTAAGAGATGATTACTTTCGAATACATATATTCTTGCGTTTTAACTTCCTAAATCCCTAAATCTTCCGAATTCCCAAACTCACACACCTATGTTTCCTTTGTGTAGAAGGACTCGGTGTTCCAACTTCCTAATCAACCAACTCACTCGCGGGATTACCAAGTAGAAGACTTGCAAAACCGTGAGTATACTCGCAACCCCCTTTTTATGTTTACCACTTTTTGGGGTGTAACATGTTACCTTATTAAAATGCACTTAAACTTATTCTTTATGCAGTGCACGAAAACAATCCTTATACATGAATACTATGTTGTGATACTTGGTGCTTACGTGGACCATACTTATGTGATATGTTTTAGTCATTAGCTTTCACGAGCCTCCATTTGACATGTATAGCGCTATAGGAGTAACGCACCGCCCGTAGACTAGTGGTCATGTTGAATTATATCATTTTGCGTAAACAGAGGATTGGCTAGAAATATTGCATGCCATGTTAGGTTGATCTTGTATAAACTAAGTTGCCATGTGGATTCGTTTTTAAACTTTTATACTTATACTTATTCTTAAACTTGTATACTCGCCTTTGCTTTTGCATTGAATTGTATTTTAAACATGTTACAGGTTGATGATTGATGATGCTAAGAAATGGATTAGCAACGATGCCTAGATACTCACTTAGACGTTTAGGTTTAAAGTGTTGTATTAATTTTGTTATGTTATGTTGAACAATGTTGTTATTTGAATTTCTTGTAATGTTTTGACAATTTATTTATGAAATGAAATCGGTTGAATTAAATATTTTCACCATAGTGTTATGAAGTCTCTTACAATCTTGAACAAGTCACACTCCGATGATTCCGCCATTGGTTGGGGTGTGACACTTATGACAATTTCAAGTATTAAAAATATATTTTTAGTTGATATATATATTCTGTTCCAAATTCAGATTATAACTTGGTTTAGATTGAAACCATTTTATTAGCCATTTTGACCACATAAGGGCATTGTGGTCTTTTTTAACAATATTATCAAGACTTGTCATTTAACCCATCAAATGGAATGACCATGTGGTATAACTTCAGAGAGTTATAATCAACAATAATACGGTCTCAAAATAAGTTTAAAACATGTCTTAACATTGACCAAACGGGCCAGAATCAAAAGTCAAAAATAAGTCAAACTGTTTGACTTTTGACATAGAATGAGATTCTAAACTGAATTACACGAGTTAAGCATGCTAATATCAGTTTATATAAGTTGTATAACTTGTACATATGCCAAAACAACTGAGTTATATGTTATAAAAACCATTTACGCCATTATGAAGTTTTAGCGAAAGTTTGACTTTTTACATAGCATGCTTGACTCATTAATTCAACTAGTAAACGTGATGATCCGAGGGTATGATCACAGAGGGATCATACTATCGTTATTACGATCACGTAGGAAAGTTCAGATTGAAATAGAAAGTCAACTGTTTGACTTTAAACTTAAAATAACTATAATAAATATGAAAGAGCTAGTGGAAACACTTACTTGGAAGTGTTTGAGTAGAAAACAGCTGAGATTGGGAGTCCTCTTGTCCAGAGGAGAGCTCCAAGAGAGTTTAGAGAAGAAGATTGAATGTGTGAGTTGAACATGGTTGAAGAAGTTGCTATTTATAGCAAAGGGAGGTAAAGAAGAGTGTGCCAAGTGTTTCCAGAGGTCTCTAGGTAATGCCAAGTGTTCTAGGACGTGGAAGGAGGACAGAGAAGGTGGCAAGAGTTGCCACAATGTGGCATAACAGCAACAACAGCAGCCAACTGTTTTCTGCTCTATGTAGGTCCCTTACGGACCGTAAGCCTCAAGCCTTACGGTCCGTAAGGACCTAATGTAACACCTCGCAAAATCATGTCCAAATGACACGTGTCATAAACCCTAAACGTGTAATGAATTGTTTATGAGGGACTAAAGTTGACAAACAAAGAAAAGATGTATGTGGAAGGACCAAAAGTGTCAACATGTGAAAACTATGCTTTTCAATAACCTTACATGATGTTTGTACTCTTAAACGAATAAATTATGGAACGTATGAAGCCGTTTGTGAAAGAAAGTGAAAGTTTACAAGACACGGGGGGTTAAACGTGTCAACATGTTGAATTCCTACCTCTGAGTGACCTTTTAACGAACCCGGGGCTTTATAATTATTGATTATGCTTTCAAGAATAAGAGTTGATAAATTCACGAGGTTTCGATATCGTTTTGTGTTGATTATGCTAACTTTTATAAATAAAGGGTTAAAAGCGTCAAAAGGTGAAACTAGTGTTTTCGGTTATCGTTTAACGAAACCGGACCTAACGGTGTTTGATTATATCCTAAAGATCATCCATATACTAACTTTAAGGGTTAAAAGTGCTTAAAATAAAAGTTTAAATGCTTTAAAAGGTTCAGGGGTCATTTCTGCCAAGTTTGAAACTCACTGAGCTGGTCCCTTATAGGGTCGCGCTGTGCGACCTTGAAGTATGCTTGCTGTCGCGCGATGCGACGGCCTAATATCGACAGAATCCTTGCACTGGTGCAGGTTTGCATGTATTTCTTCTCCAATCCAAGCTCTATACTCACATAACTCGAAACATGGGACTCTTTGATGGTTTTTAAAAACAACTATGACACATGTGATGATCTTAATACCTCCCAAACACCTGGATTCATCCTAGAATCACCTGAATTAGTATAAATAGGGGCCTTGTGTTGCTACATTCCTTGCACATTCAAATTTTCTCACTCTCATCACTTGCTCAAGCTTTTGGAGCATCCTAGTCTTAAAGGAAGCTCTCTAAGTTCAAGCCTTCGTGCAAAGGACCTGTGTAAGTGTTCTTAGCTCCTGTAGTTCAAGTTTTATATGTCTAAGGACCGAAAGTCAAAGTTAACGTAATTCTGCTTTGACTTTCAGTTTAATCTTTTTCGGTCCAGCCATTATTCGAATCGAAAGTGGTTATGTGTTGGTAATTAAGTAGGTGATAATCCCTCAAAAGGGCACCTCCTAATTATCACGTTTACTCAGCCAATTGTCGGGTCAATGTAACTAGTCAAAAAGTCAAAATAGTCAGATTTTCAAATAATAATTAAAACTGATAATGTAGAAGTTATATATCATGTTTTGTCACCTAAATAACTTGGTAAATATTAATAGAACATGTCTAGGCATGTTCAACCCGACAATTCTGAGTTTAGGCTCGGTTCACAACCGAAAGTCACAAAAGTTGACTTTTGCTTTGACTTTCAGTTCTGACCCGAATTAGCTTAGTTTCTTTATGCCTTAAGGTTCTTTTGTGACCATATTATATGTTAGTATAGCCCTCTGAGGTTATACTACATGGTCCCTTAGTAATATGAGTTTATTGCATGTTTCCGTTATTGTGCTAAATTTTGACTATTATGCCCTTATAACTTAAAAATGAGATTTTTGAATATATGGTAATATAGATAGCTTTATTACTGATATATAAACATGTCAAAATTATTTTGACATTATTTTCTGGTCTCAAAACGAAGTTATGCAAGATATCGTAAAATTGAACTTTTTATTAATTAAACTACGCTCTTGCGCATAAATCATGTTTAGACCCAAATTTTGGCACCAAACTCATTACCTGCTGTTATAATATTATTTTTAGGGATTTTTGGAATATTTGGTCAGATTACAACCTGACCATATCATTGAGTTCTTGTATAAATTTGATAAATGACGATAATGCCCTTTTGTTAATAAAATAAGATTTACATATGATTAACATGCCAAACATTTTCCTACTGATTTGATATGAAAAATAAAATATTTTAAACATTCAAGGCTGATCAAAATCTCATAATTTCATAAACATTATAAATATCATCAATTGTCGACTTTTACGCTTATTAGGTGCATAGTATGGTTTAAAACCATATTTAGCACCCACGACTTGTTACCTACTGAATTTATAAATAAATTTTAATACTTTTACAGTAGGTATAAGTCATGAACTCAGACTTCCAATTTTATCCTTAAAAACATATGTGAAATGACCAAAATGTCCCTACGGTGCATAGTTTGGCCATAAATGGCAAACCACACATATGTATGATATCTTACTGATTTAACATCATAAAACAAATGTTTTTACAAAATGTTTTAGACCAGAACATCATTTTATGTTTAAACCTCTTTTATAAATTTTAAAATGACCAAAATACCCTTACGGGACTTAAATTGGTTTTAAAATCTCTTTGGGCATAATTGTTGATATCCTACTGATATCATAGCATATTAAAAGCATAATAACTTATGAAACTTGTACATAACTCATCCGGCTACCCCTTAAGCATATACGCTTTCGGTACGGTTTATGTAACTAGTTTGCATAAATTAGCCGAAACGGGTCAAACTTTATCATTTTAACTTCAAAATCCAGAATGTATTTAGTTTACCCACTTTATACAAGTCTCCATACTTTTCGGGTCTAAATCACATGCTAATCCGGTCACCGCTTAATCTAGCGTTTCGTACCGTAAACTTTTCTTTAAACTAACAGGTCTAAGTTTTTAATACGACCGTGTCCTGGATATCCTCGGCTCATTTCATTTGAAAATGGCCACGACTTAAGCACGGGGTGTAGGCATACACCTGACAGTTGCGTATGTAAAAAGATATAACCACACGTGAGGATAACTCCTTGTGATTATATTAGTGGTGTGTCTATTAATCACGTCTCGGCTTCTATCCCAGGCCATGAACGTACGACAAACATATAAATCTGTATACAAGATTATTTTATATAATTGTCCCAAGTTATAAAAGAATATTTGTGCCTTGTGCATTTAAATCAATTTTTCATAAACTCTTTTCAAATGAGTCGGTTAATTGTATTTACCAGTGTAAACTGACGTATTTTTCAAAAAGACTAAGTGACAGGTACTACTCGAAATTGGCGGGAAGCTTCTGAGCATTAGTTAAAGAATCTTGCAAGTTCTTAATGCTTAAAGTCTGTTGAACAACGTTTTGTATTATATTTTAGATCCACCTGTGGATCATATCTTACAACCGTCTGTATTATATTTTTTCGTACTTTACATTTCGGTTTGTAATAGTAATTTCCTCCAAGACTTCCGCTGTGCTATAAACTGTGTATAATTGACTATGATGATATCAACTACGTCACGATACTCCCCGCCGGGCCCACCGGTAATATGTGGAAATATCAGGGTGTGACACCTAAGGCGGCGTAATTGCCTTATTCAGCGCACATGCTTACGGACCGTATGCCAAAGTGCCTTGCAGACCGTAAAACTCCTGGCACACAACATTTTTAATGCCTTACGGTTCGTAAGCCATTGTGCCTTACGGTCCGTAAGGACTTCATAAGTCATTGTGCCTTATGGTCAGTAAGGACTTCAACTATATAATATTTGCACATTTGACCCATTGGGTCAACAAGTTATTGGCATTTACAATATTAGTCCATATCCTTTCTCATAGTGGGGATTAGTTGGATATCCGGGACGCATTTCAGTTAACGCATAATAACAGTCCCTCTCCTTCCCAGAGTCAGGATCGAAGATGTGACGCATGTCAAAGACATAGTAACGTACTGCATCAACCTGCTGAACCATTGTATCCTATTGTTTCCCCTTAGCCATTTATGAAGTGGGGTATGGATATAGTGGGAAAGCTACCAAAAGCTCCGGGAGGAAAAGTCTTTATGCTAGCAATGACGGATTATTTTACTAAGTGGGTTGAAGCTGAAGCATTTGTTCAAGTTAGAGACCAAGAAGTAGTATCCTTCATAAAGAGGAATATCCTGACCAGATTCGGAGTACCAGCCGAGATAATCTGTGACAATGGTTCTCAATTTATAAGCAAGAGAACTACTGACTTTTGCACGAGTTGGGGAATCAAAATGATAACATCTACTCCAGTACATCCTCAAGCGAATGGACAAGCAAAATCCTCAAACAAGATAATTGTCAATAACTTAAAGAAAAGGCTTGGAGCCAAAAAAGGAAGATGGGCAGAAGAATTATCTTTTGTTTTATGGGCTGATAGGACAACGGTAAAGAATGCAACAGGCCAAACCCCATTTTCCTTGGTATTTGGAGCAGAAGCAATGATTCCAACGGAAATGACAATACCTACTGCAAGATCTACCCTAAGTGATCCTGAGCAGAATCCTGAAGCCTTGAGTCAGGATTTAGACACTATAGATGAGAAGAGAGATGCGGCAAGGCTAAGGATGGCAGCATATCAACAGAGAATATCCAGGGCATATAACAAGAATATTAGGACCAGAAGATTTAAGGTTGGAGATTGGGTGTTAAGAAAGGCTTTTCAGAATACTACTAATCCTGCCGATGGCAAGTTAGCTCCAAAATGGGAAGGACCATACGAAGTTGAATCAGAAGCAGGGAAAGGAGCATACAGACTCAAGAATATGGAGGGGGATATGCTACCGAGATCTTGGAATGCTATACACCTTAAGCTCTATTTCAAGTGAGTTTAGAATTTAATTTCTAACTCAGGATGGTATGAATTCTACCTTTTTTAAATATGTTTGGTTTAATTTGTTCTTTGTAATCCAATACTGACTTAAGCATCGGAGGGGTGTTAGCCAAGCTAACACCCACCTTAGTTTACAATTGTTTTACAGGATATGTTTCAGGATATGTACTCAGGATAACTCGAAAGATTAGAGGATTGGCCCCCTCTCTCACGTTTAAGGGATACTGATCCCTTCACAGGTTTAAAGGTATTCACCTTTCTTCCGAATTGGGTTTAAACACCCCGCCTGGAGCGCAAGTTATTCAGGGATAGTTCAAGGTGGCGGGACCAGTCCATGTAAAAGTGGCTGACAATTTCGTTACTGTTGGCTATATCCTGAATCCTAAAGGTATATGAGGATTGATCACCCTCTCTCACGGAAGGGTATTTTCATACTCTCTAAGGTTTAAAGGTTTTCACCTTTCTAAGTCTTGGAGTTTATACACTCCCGCCTGTAGCGCATGAAAATTTGGGATTTTCTCCAGGATACAAGGGATTTATCTCCAGTACATCCTTGGGTTTTACCCTTGGGACGTAAAAAATTTCCTATACAATGGAAACTGACATTCAGTAGATTTCTAAAGTATTTGAAGACATTGTACACAGGGGACATCCCTACCAAGGTGGTGATGTTAAAAGGATAAGGCTCGGAACTAATGTACTAAGTACCTCGCACAGGGGACATCTTCATTGAAGAAGTTGTAAAAAGATTGAGGCTTGGTAATAAGGTTGTATACTACTCCGGGTATGATCTTTCCTTTGTAAACATCGTCTAAGTTTTTAGTAACACTATGTTTTATAAAAAGTTAAGTATCCAGATATATTCTCAAAGTCCTTTTCGGGATATTTGATTAAGGTGTTTGAAACTAGTATTAGTTTGGAACTTTGATCATTTAAGTATTATCGAAAACTGGTTTTGGAAACATAGATTGTTTTACAAAAACTTTCTACAAAGTTGAAGGAATGTTTGGAAGTTCTATCTAATAAAAAGTTTTTATAACATATTACTGAGTATACTGATCAGGATATTTTCATAAGATAACAATATAAAATTTTTTGCAAGGCTAAGAATTATACTTAGGAAAAACGGAAGATAATGGCAATAAAAAGACGAAATTATTCTTGAAGCAATCAATACTGGTTGATAACCGAAGGTTTCATCCTGAAACCCAGGACCCATCCACCTTCGGCTATCAAATTGTTTCGATACAGAAATAAAAATTGTTCATAAAAACCTAAAATTGTTCAAACGATTTAAGGTAAATAAGCTTTAGGGGGTAGTTCCTTCTGCGTCCATAGTAATTTCAGCAGCATTCGTCTTGGGATCCGCCTCAGTATCCTTCTCAGCATCGGTCGTTTTTTCAACTGCTTTGGAAGATTCTTCGACAGCTGATTTGAAAGAAATGTCGCCGAGGTTCTTTAGCTTGGTCTCCCAAGCACCAACATCCCAAGAAGGGCATTCAAAGCCTAATGATTTGGCTTCATGGGCCATCTTCAACCTGGCTTGAAGGAGAGAAATGACGACGGAACTCTTGAGGCTTTCCCGATAGCTGACCATATCCCGTTCGTACTGCACGTGAGCAGCTTCAAGATCGGTCTGGGCTTGAAGAGTAGCTTTGTTGAGAGTAGTTTGGTGTTCTTGAGTCATGGCTTTAAATTTCTGCTCGTAATGACGAGATTTGGCGGCTGCAATCATGCCTTGATCGGAGATTGTGATTTCAGCTTCCTTTAGCTTGGTTTCAAGCGTCTTGTTGAGCTTGCAGGATTCTTGATATAGGTTAACCAAACGCTCAAGACCCTACAAAGGTAAAAGGACAGGTATTAATATTGATAAATCTTTGAAATTAATGTAAGCCGCAGGATGTGATATAAGAAAACTAACCTGGTTGAGAAAAGAAGTCATAAACCCGCTAGCTTCAATGAACCCATGTTTCTCATAAGGAAATGTGTCAGAGATGACAGGGGAGTCAGGCTCTTTCCTTTTGCGGGAACTTGAGCTCCGGGGCTTGGTAGCCGGTGAAGGTTTAGGGATAATGATGGCTTTGGAGCTGCTGGGTTTGGATGTAGCTGTGGTCTTGGGGCTAGGTTCTTTCTTGACCTGAATCTGATCAGAATAACTGTTCAATTCGTCGAGGTCAAAGACTTCAGGGATCTTGGCCGGTGCTGCATAAAGGGAAAAGTTTTACTCCTTATTTTACTATTTTACTGTCTTGACTAATTATTTTGAAAGTGATCCTTACCAGACATTTCGGATGACGAGTATTGACTGGAACTCGGGACGTGTGTGGTGAAAGTCCTGTCTATTGCAGGTAACTGGTAAACAGTATTGATTCTCCCTTCCGACTCGGCGGTAGGGGGAGCGACTTCCTTGAAGTTCACTGCATAAAGATCGAAAAGAAGGATATTAATAGAAGATGAAAATTAAATGGTCTATGAGAGTATTCACGACTCTACCGGTGGTTAACCACTCCACCGGAAGGTTGGCACCCTCAGCAATGGAGTCTCGTTTGACAAAGAAAAATTTGCGTTGCCATCCGTCTTCGTTTTTGGTGGCTTTGAGAATTAGGGGTTTGCTGGAGGTCGAGAAGAGCAAGAACCGGCTGGAGCCATGGGATCGGAGGCGATAAGCAATAGGCAAATCCTCGATGCGGAGGTCGGAACAATGGAGGTTTTTGATTTGGTTAAGTACAATTAGTACTCTCCAAACCATGGGCATGGTTTGAGCGAAAGAGATGCCGGTGGTTCGAAAGAATTGCATCATGAATTCAGGAAAAGGGTATCGGAGACCTAGCGAAAAAGGATATGCTGGAAAACAAACCCATTCGGTGGAAGAAACATCCGATCGGATTGACCGATCGAATGGTCTGAAGACCGTGTTGTCAGGGAAAGCGCCGGAGGCCCTTAAAGCTGCAATGTCTGCGTTGTCAAAAGCACAGATCTCCTTTTCGGGATTTTTAAGGAGATTCTGCTGGATGAAGGTCTCGGCATCCATTGCGAGTAAGGCGATGTAAATTGATAGAAAGTAAATCAGAAATGGAGAATTACCTGAAGGTTCTGTTGAAGATATCTGCTTTTCAAACAAGAAAAGAGAAGATATAGGGGCATTCTTGATCTCCATTGAGTAAAAAACGCGTTGGAAGTTACGATGTGATCTTGACCGTCGCTTCGTTTTAAATGCCTTGAGTTATGGGATAAGATTTTTGAAATATATCCGTTGGATTGGTATACCAACCAATATATTTGGGGACAATTGTTATGGGTCATTTTCTGAGTATACATATCCTGACTAATATCCCGCCTTTATTTGTTTATTTGTGACCAGGATGCTGAAAGAGGATATTGCTAACATGTTGGGTGATATCCTGAGGTTTATTGAATTAACCACGTGCAGGTTAAAGGCTGAGACTTGCTAACGGTCAAGTGGACTTCTTCTCCTCAAGACTCGGACGTGTTTGTTGAAGGAGAGACGTTGAACCCGAAAGACCAGGTCTACAACGTTCGATTAAGGAATATTCGGTGGATCCCGGAAGTTTAGGATAGTTTGTTACATTATCTTTACTATAAATAGATGGGGGTGGATCAGTTTAAGGCACACAATTTTCACTAACACTCTCGAACACTTTCACTCTCTAGCTCATTGCAAACACCACACTTGTATTCAAATTTCATTGTAACACATAGTCGATCCGCACCACATCCTGCACTGTATCCTGACGTTCGAAGTAATAAGAAGAACAAGGCAACTGCGATTGTCAGCTCCCGAGGTTTTATGCCGGAGATCTAGATTGATCAAGGGCTTTCCTCGTACATCTCGTGTCGTTTACTTTACTTTTGCTCATAGTTTGATCGTAGATACAGCTCAATATCCTGAGCCATATCCTGAATACTGATTTTCTAAATAACTTAACAATCATATTTTTCACACATATTTCTAGCACACTACCTCACTTAACTAATTTGATCACTAAATTGCTTAGGTAATTTTTGACCAAAACACTAGCACCTGATTAGAAGATAAACACACAAGTTCTGTTGGTTTGCCCTATAAAAGAGACCAACGAGAACCTCTTCAAGAACAGCAGAAACCCCTAGAAATAAGGGTTTCAATCTCCAGAGAAGCACAAACTCCAAGAAGACAAGTAACACCAGATCTGGAATCAGCAGAACCAACCAGAACTACCAAGACTCCAACACTCACCAGAAAACACCCGGATTAAGCCGGATCTGAGATAAAACCCTTGAACACAGCGGAAGATGATAACCCCAAGAGCACCTAGTGATCTGATACCATGTCAAATACATAGTATCAAGAAGGATAAAAACACTTTATTACTAAACCAGTTGGCACAGATTCACCGACAAAGATACAAGTAACAATCAATACAGATTGCAATAAAAACGAATACAACTCTCAACCTATACAGATCATCAATGCTCTAAAGATTGATCAGAAACACCAACTAAACAACTCTTGAAACTCACACAGTTGTAGAAACCCTAGGTTGCAGAAATTTTGAGAGAGAGAAAGTAATCAGAGAAGATGAGAAGTTGATAATGATGAATGATCCCAATGCTCCAAGACACCTAATATAAAGCCAGACAAAAGACTCATGTCCCACACGCAATAAACACATCACTCAGCAAAGCCCATCAGCACAAATGAGAGACCAATAAGCCCAGTCTTTGTTTTGGTCAAAAATTACCTAAGCAATTTAGTGATCAAATTAGTTAAGTGAGGTAGTGTGCTAGAAATATGTGTGAAAAATATGATTGTTAAGTTATTTAGAAAATCAGTATTCAGGATACGGCTCAGGATATTGAGCTGTATCTACGATCAAACTATGAGCAAAAGTAAAGTAAATGACACGAGATGTACGAGGAAAGCCCTTGATCAATCTAGATCGCCGGCATAAAACCTCGGGAGCTGACAATCGCAGCTGCCTTGTTCTTCTTATTACTTCAAATGTCAGGATATAGTGCAGTATGTGGTGCGGATCGACTAAGTGTTACAATGAAATTTGAATACAAGTGTGGTGTTTGCAAT
Source organism: Helianthus tuberosus (assembly GCA_030545235.1). Taxonomy (NCBI): domain Eukaryota; kingdom Viridiplantae; phylum Streptophyta; class Magnoliopsida; order Asterales; family Asteraceae; genus Helianthus; species Helianthus tuberosus. Next base: position 120,588,429 of record CM060403.1, read on the forward strand.
GAGCTAGAGAGTGAAAGTGTTCGAGAGTGTTAGTGAAAATTGTGTGCCTTAAACTGATCCGCCCCCATCTATTTATAGTAAAGATAATGTAACAAACTATCCTAAACTTCCGGGATCCAGCGAATATTCCCACTTGAACGTTGAGGATCAAGTCTTTCGGGTTCAACGGCTTCTTCATAACAAATACGCCCGAGTCTTGAGGAGAAGAAGTCCTGATGACCGTTAGTAACTTACAGCCATTAACCTGCACGTGTTTAATTCACTCAGACTTAGGATATCGCCCAAGATGTTAGCAATATCCCCGTCCAGCATCCTGGTCACAAACAAACAATTAAAAGCGGGATATTAGTCAGGATATGTATACTCAGAAAATGACCCATAACAATTGTCCCCAAATATATCGGTTGGTATACCAATCCAACGGATATATTTCAAAAATCTTATCCCATAACTCAAGGCATTTAAAACGAAGCGACGGTCAAGATCACATCGTAACTTCCAACGCGTTTTTTACTCAATGGAGATCCAGAATGCCCCTATATCTTCTCTTTTCTTGTTTGAAAAGCAGATATCTTCAACAGAACCTTCAGGTAATTCTCCATTTCTGATTTACTTTCTATCAATTTACATCGCCTTACTCGCAATGGATGCCGAGACCTTCACCCAGCAGAATCTCCTTAAAAATCCCGAAAAGGAGATCTGTGCTTTTGACAACGCAGACATTGCAGCTTTAAGGGCCTCCGGCGCTTTCCCTGACAACACGGTCTTCAGACCATTCGATCGGTCAATCCGATCGGATGTTTCTTCCACCGAATGGGTTTGTTTTCCAGCATATCCTTTTTCGCTAGGTCTCCGATACCCTTTTCCTGAATTCATGATGCAATTCTTTCGAACCACCGGCATCTCTTTCGCTCAAACCATGCCCATGGTTTGGAGAGTACTAATTGTACTTAATCAAATCAAAAACCTCCATTGTTCCGACCTCCGCATCGAGGATTTGCCTATTGCTTATCGCCTCCGATCCCATGGCTCTAGCCGGTTCTTGCTCTTCTCGACCTCCAGCAAACCCCTAATTCTCAAAGCCACCAAAAACGAAGACGGATGGCAACGCAAATTTTTCTTTGTCAAACGAGACTCCATTGCTGAGGGTGCCAACCTTCCGGTGGAGTGGTTAACCACCGGTAGGGTCATAAATACTCTCATAGACCATTTAATTCTCATCTTCTATTAATATCCTTCTTTTCGATCTTTATGCAGTGAACTTCAAGGAAGTCGCTCCCCCTACCTCCGAGTCAGAAGAGAGAATAAATACTGTTTACCAGTTACCTGCAATAGACAGGACTTTCACCACACACGTCCCGAGTTCCAGTCAATACTCGTCATCCGAAATGTCTGGTAAGGATTACTTTCAAAATAATTAGTCAAGACAGTAAAATAGTAAAATGAGGAGTAAAACTTTTCCCTTTATGCAGCACCGGCCAAGATCCCTGAAGTCTTTGACCTCGACGAATTGGACAGTTATTCTGATCAGATCCAGGTCAAGAAAGAGCCTAGCCCCAAGACCACAACCACATCCAAACCCAGCAGTTCCAAAGCCATCATTATTCCCAAACCTTCACCGGCTACCAAGCCCCGGAGTTCAAGTTCCCGCAAAAGGAAAGAACCTGATTCCCCTGTCATTTCTGACACATTTCCTTATGAGAAGCACGGGTTCATTGAAGCTTGCGGGTTTATGACTTCTTTTCTTAACCAGGTTAGTATCCTCATATCATATCCTGCGATTTACATTATTATCAAAGATTTATCAATATTAATACCTGTCGTCTTACCTTTGTAGGGTCTTGAGCGTTTGGTTAACTCATATCAAGAATCCTGCAAGCTCAACAAGACGCTCGAAACCAAGCTAAAGGAAGCTGAAATCACAATCTCCGATCAAGGCATGATTGCAGTCGCCAAATCTCGTCATTACGAGCAGAAATTTAAAGCCATGACTCAAGAACACCAAACCGCTCTCAACAAAGCTACTCTTCAAGCCCAGACCGATCTTGAAGCTGCCCATATGCAGTACGAACGGGATATGGTCAGCTACCGGGAAAGTCTCAAAAGTTCCGTCGTCATTTCTCTCCTCCAAGCCAGGTTGAAGATGGCCCATGAAGCCAAAACATTAGGTTTTGAATGCCCTTCTTGGGATGTTGGTGCTTGGTAGACCAAGCTAAAGAACCTCGGGGGCACCTCTTCCAAATCAGCCGTCGAAGAATCTTCCAAAGCAGTTGAAAAAGCAACCGATGCTGAGAAGGATGCTGAGGCGGATCCCAAGGCGGATGTTGCTGAAACCACTATGGACGAAGAAGGCACTACCCCCTAGAGCTTATTTCCTTTAAATTATTCGAACAATTTTATGTTTTTATGAACAATTTTTATTTTTGTATCGAAACAATTTGATAGCCGAAGGTGGATGGGTCCTGGGTTTCAGGATGAAACCTTCGGTTATCAACCAGTATTGATTGCTTCAAGAATAATTTCATCTTTTTATTTTTCTTGCCATCATCTTCCGTTTTTCCTAAGTATAAATCTTAGCTTTGCAAAAAAATTTACATTGTTATATCCTGATCAATATACTCAGCAATATGTTACAAAAACTTTTTTATCAGATAGGACTCCTAAAAGCTCGTTCAACTTTGTAGAAAGTTTTTGAAAAACAATCTATTTTTCCAAAACCAGTTTTCGATAATACTTAAATGATCAAAGTTCCAAACTAATACTAGTTTCAAACACCTTAATCAAATATCCTGAAAAAGATTTTGAGAATATATCAGGATACTTAACCTTTTATAAAACATAATGTTACTAAAAACTTAGACGATATTTACAAAGGAAAGATCATACCCGGAGTAGTATACAACCTTATTACCAAGCCTCAATCTTTTTGCAACTTCTTCAATGAAGATGTCCCCTGTTCGAGGTACTTAGTACATTAGTTCCGAGCCTTATCCTTTTAACATCACCACCTTGGTAGGGATGTCCCCTGTGTACAACGTCTTCAAATACTTTAGAAATCTACTGAATGTCAGTTTCCATTGTATAGGCAATTTTTTACGTCCCAAGGGTAAAACCCAAGGATGTACTGGAGATAAATCCCTTGTATCCTGGGGAAAATCCCAAATTTTCATGCGCTACAGGCGGGAGTGTATAAACTCCAAGACTTAGAAAGGTGAAAACCTTTAAACCTTAGAGAGTATGAAAATACCCTTTCGTGAGAGAGGGTGATCAATCCTCATATACCTTTAGGATTCAGGATATAGCCAACAGTAACGAAATTGCCAGCCACTTTTACATGGACTGGTCCCGCCACCTTGAACTATCCCTGAATAACTTGCGCTCCAGGCGGGGTGTTTAAACCCAATTCGGAGGAAAGGTGAATACCTTTAAACCTGTGAAGGGATCAGTATCCCTTAAACGTGAGAGAGGGGGCCAATCCTCTAATCTTTCGAGTTATCCTGAGTACATATCGTGGAACTATATCCTGAAACATATCCTGCAAAACAATTGTAAACTAAGGTGGGTGTTAGCTTGGCTAACACCCCTCCGATGCTTAAGTCAGTATTGGGTTACAAAGAACAAATTAAACCAAACATATTTAAAAAAGGTAAAATTCATACCATCCTGAGTTAGAAATTAAATTCTAAACTCACTTGAAATAGAGCTTAAGGTGTATAGCATTCCAAGATCTCGGTAGCATATCCCCCTCCATATTCTTGAGTCTATATGCTCCTTTCCCTGCTTCTGATTCAACTTCGTATGGTCCTTCCCATTTTGGAGCTAACTTGCCATCGGCAGGATTAGTAGTATTCTGAAAAGCCTTTCTTAACACCCAATCTCCAATCTTAAATCTTCTGGTCCTAATATTCTTGTTATATGCCCTGGATATTCTCTGTTGATATGCTGCCATCCTTAGCCTTGCCGCATCTCTCTTCTCATCTATAGTGTCTAAATCCTGACTCAAGGCTTCAGGATTCTGCTCAGGATCACTTAGGGTAGATCTTGCAGTAGGTATTGTCATTTCCGTTGGAATCATTGCTTCTGCTCCAAATACTAAGGAAAATGGGGTTTCGCCTGTTGCATTCTTTACCGTTATCCTATCAGCCCATAAAACAGAGGGTAATTCTTCTGCCCATCTTCCTTTTTTGGCTCCAAGCCTTTTCTTTAAGTTATTGACGATTATCTTGTTTGAGGATTCTGCTTGTCCATTCGCTTGAGGATGTACTGGAGTAGATGTTATCATTTTGATTCCCCAACTCTTGCAAAAGTCAGTAGTTCTCTTGCTTATAAACTGAGAACCATTGTCACAGATTATCTCGGCTGGTACTCCGAATCTGGTCAGGATATTCCTCTTTATGAAGGATACTACTTCTTGGTCTCTAACTTGAACAAATGCTTCAGCTTCAACCCACTTAGAGAAATAGTCCGTCATTGCTAGCATAAAGACTTTTCCTCCCGGAGCTTTTGGTAGCTTTCCCACTATATCCATACCCCACTTCATAAATGGCCAAGGGGAAACAATAGGATATAATGGTTCAGCAGGTTGATGCAGTACGTTACTATGTCTTTGACATGCGTCACATCTTCGAGCATATTCTGCGGCATCTTTTCTCATTGTTGGCCAATAATATCCTGTCCTTAATACTTTTGAGAATAACGACCTGCCCCCAGTATGGTTACCACAATCCCCTTCATGTATATCCTGAAGTACTTCTTTGGCTTCAGGATCCTCCAAGCACCTCAAATACGGTCCTGCAAGAGATTTCTTGTATAAAATATTATTTATAATAGTGAATCATGATACCTTCATCCTAAATGCCTTAGGATTTTCATTTCCAGGGATGTGTCCTTCTTTGAGATATCTCATGATTGGAGCCGTCCAGGATTTAGGATCCTCTTCAGGATGCTCTGCTCCAGGATCCTGAATACCCGCTACTTCTTTATCCTGAGGATTCGTTGCAGGATATAAGACATGTAATATTGGTATTTGGGTCCCTTCAGGTATCCTGATCGATGATCCCAAATTTGCTAAGGCATCCGCTTCAGCATTATCCTCCCTTGGTACCTGTTCAAGTATAAAAACATCGAAATATCCTGCTAATTTTTTGAGAATATCGAGATATTCGATTAATTTCTCACCCTTAACTGCATAGAATCCATTAAAATGGTTAGTAATTAACAAAGAGTCAACATATACTTGCAAATTTTTTATACTCATATTCTTAGCCAATTCTAATCCTGCAATTAAAGCTTCATATTCTGCCTCATTATTAGTAGCAGGAAATTCACACCTAATAGCCTGGGGTAATATGTCCCCCTGTGGCGATTTAAGTAGTGTTTTGGTCAAAAATTACCGAAGCAATTTAGTGATCAAATTAGTAATGTGAGGTAGTGTGCTAAAAAGTTTATGGAAAATATGCTTGTTAAGTTATTTAGAAAATCAGTATTCAGGATACGACTCAGGATATTGAGCTGTATCTGCGATCAAACAGTGAGCAAATAATAAGCAAAAAGTAAGGGAGACGACACGAGATGTACGAGGAAAGCCCTTGATCAATCTAGATCGCCGGCATAAAACCTCGGGAGCTGACAATCGCAGCTGCCTTGTTCTTCTTATTGCTTTAAACTTCAAGATACAGTGCAGGATATCAACCAGATCTCTAAGTGTTACAATGAATTCGTGAGAGAGTACAATTTGCGAGAGAGCAAGTGTTGGTGTGTAGTGAGTGTGATTGCAGTGAAAATGTTGTGTCCTATTCGATCTGGTGTTCCTCCTATTTATAGTAACGAAATACAAACAAATATCCCTATAAATATGGGATGCTCCGAATATTCCATCACGAACGTTGTAGACCGAGTAATAAGGCTTCAACGTCTTTCTTTGAACGGTTTGGACCGAGTCTTCCGCAGAACAAGTCTTTGTGAACGTTGCTAGCTTCCATCCCACGTACCTGCACGTAATCCGTTAGTGATCCTGAGGATACCATTCAGGATATTACCAATACCCCGAATCCGCACCCCGGATATGAACAGATATTATTTAATCAAGATAAAAGCCAAGATATTTCTCAGGATATGAGCTCAGAAATTAGCCCACAACAATCGTCCCCAAAAATGTTACCGTTTAGTATCCTCATTACTAACGGTTACATTTTTTACGCTAACCGAGGCAATTAAGAGATAAGACCTGTGATGTGACCGTCTGCAACTACCCAGCCTATATCTACTCACCATGCCCTATATCTTCTCACCCTCATCCCTTTTTTAATCATAATCATCAAGGAAAAAGGTACATTTTCTCTCTATCTTTCATATTTATCTTCATCTTTTCTCTCCGGCGAAAAATTCAGTCGATCAAATGCCGCGCCAAACAAGATCCAGTTCAGGTGACTCGGCCCCTACGTTCTACCAACAAAACCTTCTCCAAGAACCGGAGAAGGAAGCCTGTACCTTTGATAGTGCCCACCTGTCAGCCTTAAAATCCTCCGGTATCTTCCCGGAAGGAACCGTATTCCGACCGTTTGACCGTGAAATTCGGTCAGATATGGTCTCCAACGAGTGGATATGCTTTAGTGCCTTCCCTTTTACCCTAGGGCTTCGATTCCCCTTTCCGGATTTCATCACCGAGTTCTTTAATATCACAAAAATCTCTTTTAGCCAAACAATGCCAATGCTCTGGCGTGTCTTAACTGTTCTTGACCAGATCAAGAGAAACCACATTCCTGATCTTTCCATCCATGATCTCCCCCTAGCTTACAAGCTTAGATGCCACGGATCATGTAGATTTCTGTTTTATTCTACTTCCGGTGACCCATTGATACTTCGTGCCACCAGGAACGAGGATGGTTGGCAATCCAAGTTTTTCTTTGTAAAAAGGGACTCAATCCCTGGTGGGACGGAATATCCGGTACAATGGTTGAGAAAGGGTAGGATTTAGGGTTTAAGAATGATCCTGCCGCTTATCCTGTTCCATATCCTGAACTAACTTATCTTCTTTATTGTGCAGCTGATTTCAGGAAGATTGCTCCTCCTCTTGCCAATTCTCAAGAAAGAATAGACGCCATTAGACTTCTCCCAGAGGCAGAAAGAAGTTTCAACCCTTCTCCACCAACTCCAAGTCCTCTTTCAAGTGCCAACATGTCTGGTAAGGATCCTGCAAGATATCCTGCACACATATGCTTCTTATCTGTTATTTGTAGGAGGGATTTAGAATTTACTCCCTGTGTGCAGATTCCAGCAAAGTCCCAGTTTATCTAGACCTGGATGAACTTGACAGTTACCCAACTCCAGCCATAGTCAAGAAGGAAACTCCTGCTACCACCAGCTCCAAGCCACTCCCGGCTCCTAAGACCAATCCAAGAACCCGTGCTTCCGCAGCGAAAAAGAGAAAGGGCCTTGAGGTCAGTACTCCAGGCTCAGAAGGGTTCTCCTATGATGAACTCAGCTTCTCCGACTCCTTAGAGCCAATGACATCCTTCCTCAACAAGGTAATATCCTGATGCATATCCTTCATGTATATCCTGCACATATATCCTAACAGGATATCCTGGTAGGATATCTTAGTCAGCATACATTCTAACCCCATACCTGTGATCAATGTGCAGGGCCTCCAGCATTTGCTCCACTTGTACAATGACGCTTGTGGTACTGTGGCACTTCATGAAGCCAGGATCAAGCAGCTCGAGGGCACCGTTGCTGACCAAGGTGCTATTGCCGAAGCAAAGAGCCGGCACTATGAAAGCTTGCTAAAGAAGGTCACCCAAGATGCTGAGGTCAAACTTGCCAGTGTTCAAATGGACCATGATCAGGCCTTAATCAGCTTTCGAGAAGGAGTCAAGGCTTCTGCTATCGTCTCCCTGCTACAAGCACGCATCAAGATGGCCTACGAGGCCAAGGAGACAGGCCTTGTTTGTCCATCTTGGCCAGTTGAATCCTGGGTGGCCAAGTTGAAGGAGCTCGGAGGCAAAGCTGTGCCACTTCCTGCTGAAGCCGGTGAGTCTTCCAAGTCAACGGAGGTAGTGGTCCAAGCTGGAGAGAAGAAGGATGCTGGAGGTGATGCTGAGATGGACATTGGTCAGGATGCTGCGCAGGATGCTGGTAAAAATGCTGGAGCAGAGAAGTCTGAGAAGGTTGGAGGTGATGCCGCTGTGTGAGGGCATTTAGGTGGGCGATGACGGATATACGTGCCAAGGCCAGAGCCCACCTTTTTAAATTTGAATGTTGGTTTGTAGTCCCACAAACAATTTACTTTTCCGCACTTTACTTTTCCGTACCTGAACAATTTACATTTCCTGCATGCTTTTTGAACAATACAACAGTTGAAGGTGGATGGGTCTCGGTTTGAGATGAAGCCCTCAACTGTTGGGTGAATATGGTTATGAACTACCAGTGCTCTTAGTGGATGGGCCTTGTTTTGAGGTGAAACTAAGAGCACATCTTTTGGTATGTTAATAATATAACTACTTTCTTTTGACTTTATTGTTGTTGTCATTAACATACGAATTTTACTTGTGAAAATTGTTTGTTTTGAACATATATCATAAATGTATCCTGGGGGATATCCTGAAAGATATCTTGAAAAGGATATTGAAATATAACCCAGAAATTGTCCAAATAAAAAGGAGAGATCATACCAGAGATTCTTAGAGAATCAGTTCCAATCCTTTATCATAAATTTGTCCCTAGTGCATACTTATAAACTTGGATCCATCCTTCGGATTAGAATAATGTGTGTCCCCTGCGTTTGACAAAGACACAAATGTGTTTACCTTTTGACTCGAATGAATTCCGAATGCCCAAGGGCAGGACCCCCGATATCCTGAGAAGAATCCTTAGCATATTGGGGATAAACCCTGATATCTGGGGATAAACCCTGAATTTCATGCGCTACAGGCGAGAGTGTATAAACTCCTAGACTTAGAAAGGTGAAAACCTTTAAACCTTTGAGAGTATGAAAATACTCTTTCGTGAGAGAGGGTGATCAATCCTCATATACCTTTAGAATCCAGGATATAGCCAACAGTAACGAAATTGTCAGCCACTTTTACATGAACTGGTCCCGCTACCTTGAACTACACCTAGATAACTTGCGCTCCAGGCGAGGTGTTTAAACCCAATTCGAAAGAAAGGTGAATACCTTTAAACCTGTGAAGGGATCAGGATCCCTTAAACGTGAGAGAGGGGGCCAATCCTCTAATCTTTCGACTTATCCTGAGTATATATCCTGGAGCTATATCCTGAAACATATCCTGCAAAACAGTTCTAAACTAAGGTGGGTGTTAGCTTGGCTAACACCCCTCCGATGCTTAAGTCAGTATTGGGTTCAAGATAATAAACAAATATATTTTAAAGAGATAGAACACATACCATTCCGAGATAGAAAACAAATTCTACTCTTACTTGAAATAGAGCTTCAAATGTATTGCATTCCAGGATCTTGGTAGCATATCCCCTTCCACATTCCTGAGTCGATATGCTCCTTTCCCTGCTTCTGACTCAACTTCATAAGGTCCTTCCCATTTCGGAGCTAGCTTGCCATCGGCAGGATTAGTGGTGTTTTGAAAAGCCTTTCTCAGCACCCAATCACCAACTCGAAATCTTCTAGTCCTTATGTTCTTATTGTATGCCCTGGATATTCTTTGTTGATATGCTGCTATCCTCAGCCTTGCTGCGTCTCTTTTTTCATCTATAGTATCCAGATCCTGACATAAGACTTCAGGATTCTGTTCAGGATCCTGTAGTATAGATCTTGCAGTAGGTATCGTCATTTCTGTTGGAATCATTGCCTCTGCTCCAAATACCAAGGAAAACGGGGTTTGGCCAGTTGCATTCTTCACCGTTGTCCTATCAGCCCACAAAACAAAGGGTAACTCTTCCGCCCATCTTCCTTTTTTGGCTCCAAGTCTCTTCTTTAAGTTATTGACTATTATCTTGTTCGAGGATTCGGCTTATCCATTCGCTTGAGGATGTACCGGAGTAGATGTAATCATTTTGATTCCCCAACTCTTGCAAAAGTCAGTAGTCCTTTTGCTTATAAACTGGGACCCATTATCACAAATGATCTCAGCTGGTACTCCAAACCTAGTCAGGATATTCCTCTTTATGAAGGATACTACTTCTTGGTCTCTTACTTGAACGAATGCTTCAGCCTCGACCCACTTAGAGAAATAATCCGTCATTGCTAACATAAATACTTTTCCTCCCGGAGCCTTCGGTAACTTCCCTACTATATCCATCCCCCACTTCATGAATGGCCAAGGGGAAACTACAGGATATAGTGGTTCAGCTGGTTGATGTAGTATGTTACTATGCCTTTGACATGCATCACATCTTCGAGCATATTCTGCAGCATCTTTTCTCATTGTTGGCCAAAAGTATCCCGTCCTCAATACTTTCGAGAATAATGATCTGCCCCCAGTGTGATTACCACAGGCCCCTTCATGTATATCCTGAAGTACTTCTTTGGCTTCATGATCCTCCAAGCACCTTAAATATGGTCCTGCAAGAGATTTCTTATATAGGATATTATTTATAATAGTGAATCGTGATACCTTCATCCTAAATGCCTTAGGATTTTCATTTTCGGGAATGTATCCATCTTTAAGATATTTCAGAATTGGAGTTGTCCAGGATTCAGGATCCTGTTCAGGATATTCCACTCCAGGATCCCGAATATCCGCTACTTCTTTAACCTGAGGATTCGTTGCAGGATATAAAACATGTATTATTGGTATTTGGGTCCCTTCCGGTATCCTGACTGATGATCCCAGATTTGCTAAGGCATCCGCTTCAGCATTATCCTCTCTCAGTACCTGTTCAAGTGTAAAAACATCGAAATATCCTGCTAACTTTTTGAGAATATCGAGGTATTCGACTAACTTCTCACCCTTAACTTCATGGGATCCATTAAAATGATTAGTAATTAACAAGGAGTCAACATATACTTGCAAATTCTTGATATTCATACTTTTAGCCAGCTCTAATCCTGCAATTAAAGCTTCATATTCTGCCTCATTATTGGTAGCAGGAAATTCACACCTAATAGCCTGGGGTAATATGTCCCCCTGTGGCGATTTTAGTAGTATTCCCAATCCTACTCCTCTTATATTAGATGCACCATCAGTATATAATGTCCAGGATCCTAAGGATTCTCCTAATTGTTGAACTTCTAGGTCTGCCTCATCCTGAATGTCACTACTAAAATCAGCCACAAAGTCAGCTAAAGCCTGAGACTTTATGGCATTCCTAGGTTCATATACTAAATCATAGGCACTTAGCTTTACCGACCACTTAGCCATCCTGCCTGACATCTCTGGTTTTCTAAGCACATTCTTGACAGGATAATTTGTTTTAACATGAATCCTATGAGTTTCAAAATAATGTCTAAGTTTTGTTGATGCCATGACTAGTGCTAGTATTAATTTTTCTAAGTGAGAATACCTAGTTTCAGCATCTAACAAACTTTTGCTAACATAATAAACAGGATATTGCTGACCTTCATGGTCCTTTACAAGGACGGCACTTACAGCGTTCCCCGATACCGCGAGGTATAGGGATAATGGTTCACCATTCTCAGGCTTCATTAGTAGAGGTGCGGTTGAAAGATATTGCTTTAACTCCCGTAGGGCCGCTTCGTGCTTCTCACCCCACTCGAATTTTTTATTCTTCTTCAGGATATCATAAAAATCTTTACATTTCTCTGAGGATCTTGAGATAAATCTGTTTAATGCTGCCACTCGCCCCGTTAATCGTTGAACATCTTTCATATTTGAGGGTGATTTAATATCCAAGATGGCTTTGATCTGCTCCGGGCTTGCTTCTATTCCTCTTTTGGTCACCATATATCCTAGAAATTTTCCTGCCCCCACTCCAAAATGGCACTTAGCAGGATTCAGCTTCATATTATACTGATCCAGGATATCAAACGCTCCTTTAATATCCTGGAGGTGATCCTGAGCTTTCTTTGACTTTACTACCATATCGTCAATGTATACTTCCATGGTGTCCCCCAGTTTGTCTTTGAACATCATGTTTACCAATCTTTGGTATGTTGCACCTGCATTTTTCAAACCAAAAGGCATAGCTGTGTAACAATAAATACCTGTTGGCGTCATGAAGGCAGTATCCTCCTGGTCAGAAGGCTCCATTTGGATCTGTTGAAATCCTGAGGATGCATCCATGAAAGTCAGCATTTCATGCCCAGCAGTGGCATCTACCATCGCATCAATATGGGGAAGAGGAAATGGATCTTTAGGACAAGCTTTATTCAAGTCTGTGTAATCCACACAGACTCTCCATTTTCCGTTCTTCTTCTGTACCACTACCACGTTTGCTAGCCACCTTGGGAATTTGACTTCTCTAATCATTTTGGACTTCAACAATCTTTCAACTTCTTCTTGAATAATGGTATTGCGTTCAGGAGCAAACTTTCTTCTTTTTTGTTGCACGGGCTTGAATGTTTTATCAATTCCAAGCTTGTGAGTAATAATATCTTTGGATATGCCTGTCATATCCTCATGCTTCCATGCAAACGTCGACATCCTGCATTTTAAAAAGTTAATTAATTGTTCTTCAATATCCTGAGGGATATTGGTTCCCACGAGCACCGAAATATCGGGATTATCCTGGTCCAGGACAATTTTCTTCACATCCTGCTCCGGATCCTCCACGATATCCTGGGCCCGCATCTTTAATTGCTATGCTGCACTAGGTTTGGTTGAGGATTTCATTGAGGACGAGTAGCATTCTTTCGCCTCCTGCTGGTCGCTATCAACTTTAACAACTCCCCAGGGGGTAGGTATCTTGATGCATTGGTGATATGTTGATGGCACGGCTTTCATATCGTGAATCCACGGTCTTCCCAATATAATGTTATAGCAGGATAGAGAGTCCATTACACAGAAACGTTGTATCGAGTTGACTCCTTCAACGTACACCGGCAACTTTATCTCCCCTACTGTGTTTCTGGCCTCTCCACTGAACCCAACAAGCACGGTGGACTTCGAAGTGATATCCATTGGAGATACATTCATTCTTTTAAGCGTCTCTAGTTGGATTATGTTGACGGAGCTGCCATTATCAACCAATATCCTGCGTACAAAATGGTTAGCCACATATAACGTTATTACCAGAGCATCATGGTGAGGATCCTGGACAGTATCCCTGTCATCGGCATCAAATGTGATCACTTTGTCAGTTGTGAGTGTAGTCATCCTGACAGGTTTGTCTCCCCTTTCGGCCTTAGCTTCTTTTGCATGTCTCTTTGCTGCCGAATACGAAGTCCCACAAATGTCGGATCCTCCCGAAATGAAGTTGATTATCTTGGCATCCGCGGGAGGTGAGGCTGCTCGCTCAGGATCCTTCTCAGTATCCTGACCCTTATTCTTCTTTCTTCCCAAGAGATCTTTCAAATATCCCTTGCTTAGAAGATAGCTTATCTCTTTCCTCAAAGCAATGCAATCCTCGGTCATATGTCCGAAATCTTCGTGGAAAGCACACCATTTTGATTTGTCTTTCCAATCCGCTTTTTGTTGATTCTTCCGAGGCCATCTCGCCTTGTCCCCCAGACCCTGCATGGCATACATCAATTCAGGAATGTTAACATAAAAGCAATATTCTGATAATTCAGGATACTCTTCAGGATCCTCATCTTCGACAGCATTCACTCTCTTATTCTCATTTCTGCCATATGGCTTAGGCCGATACGACTTGAATGAGGATTCTGACTTCCTGTTAGTTGACTCATAAGTGTTGGATGAGTTCATCCTTTCTTGCATCTTTCTGTCATCTTCCAACCGAATGTATCTTAGGGCCCTGTTCCGAGCTTCATCCAGGTTCCTGCATGGGTTCATTACAAGGTCTTGGTAAAATTGAGAATCTTTTTGCAACCCCATCTTGAAAGCTTGCACAGCTGTTGCAACATCAAGATGAGGAATGTCTAGTGATTCTCGGCTAAACTTGTTCACATAATCCCTAAGGGATTCCTGAGGCCCTTGTGTTATCCTGTAGAGATCACTTGTTAATTTTTCAAAGCTCCTACTACAAGAAAACTGACTATTAAATAAATTTACTAAATGAGCAAAAGATGTGATTGAATGTGGAGGAACATTCAAGAGCCACTTCAAAGCTGATCCTGTCAAGGTTGAACCAAAACCCTTGCACAAGCATGCTTCTTTGAGATCCGGAGGGATAGGGTTGATCTCCATCCTCTCCCTATACTGAGCAATATGCTCCTCAGGATCCGTCGTTCCGTCGTAAAGCTTCATGTTGGGGGTTTGGAACCTCTTTGGAATCTCAGCATCACAGATAGGATATGCAAAGCGAGATATCTTATGGCTATCTTGAGACACTTCCGGGATTGGCTGGACCACCCCGGGTACACTTGATATCATTTCCTTCAACTTTTGAAGTTCCCTGGTAAGTGCTGACGTCACACCTGTATCCTGCAAGGATCCACTATTGTTAGTAGCATGAGTATTATTATTATTTAATATGTTACTCGTTGGAGGATTCTGCCCATATCCTGAAGCATATCCTGAGCTCCTTATGGTCGATATCCTGACCGAGGAGGGTATTTCAGGAGTATGATTCTGAGGAAGGCTGGGCACAATATTCCCCCTGTTATCCTCTGTATACACGGCTGAACTGAAGTTCAAAGCTCTGGGTCGTAATGGAGTGACAATATCCTCAGCGGATCTGCTCGAGCCAGACTTCAGGAGTTGTATTTCCCTTAAAAGCATTTGGTTTGTTTCCTGCTGCTGCCTCATTTGTTCCTGCACACTTCCAAACAAGGTTAAAATTTCGTCGTTAGATGCTAAAACAGGGGCAGATTCTTGAACAGTGCGAGTAGGGATAATATCCTGAGGTCGTGTAGAGGCTGGCATTCTTGGAGGAGGTGGTGGAAGCACCGAACCTGTAGTAGCAGAAGTCGTAGCAGACATAGTAGAGGAACTCATGTTTGATCGTGAGGCCATTGTGGACAATGTGGCAAAAAGTTTTGAAAATAAAAAACCGATTAGCGATTTAACAAAAAATTTTAGTAAAGATAGCACCACTTGCCCCACGGTGGGCGCCAAATTGTTTTGGTCAAAAATTACCGAAGCAATTTAGTGATCAAATTAGTAATGTGAGGTAGTGTGCTAAAAAGTTTATGGAAAATATGCTTGTTAAGTTATTTAGAAAATCAGTATTCAGGATACGGCTCAGGATATTGAGCTGTATCTGCGATCAAACAGTGAGCAAATAATAAGCAAAAAGTAAGGGAGACGACACGAGATGTACGAGGAAAGCCCTTGATCAATCTAGATCGCCGGCATAAAACCTCGGGAGCTGACAATCGCAGCTGCCTTGTTCTTCTTATTGCTTTAAACTTCAAGATACAGTGCAGGATATCAACCAGATCTCTAAGTGTTACAATGAATTCGTGAGAGAGTACAATTTGCGAGAGAGCAAGTGTTGGTGTGTAGTGAGTGTGATTGCAGTGAAAATGTTGTGTCCTATTCGATCTGGTGTTCCTCCTATTTATAGTAACGAAATACAAACAAATATCCCTATAAATATGGGATGCTCCGAATATTCCATCACGAACGTTGTAGACCGAGTAATAAGGCTTCAACGTCTTTCTTTGAACGGTTTGGACTGAGTCTTCCGCAGAACAAGTCTTTGTGAACGTTGCTAGCTTCCATCCCACGTACCTGCACGTAATCCGTTAGTGATCCTGAGGATACCATTCAGGATATTACCAATACCCCGAATCCGCACCCCGGATATGAACAGATATTATTTAATCAAGATAAAAGCCAAGATATTTCTCAGGATATGAGCTCAGAAATTAGCCCACAACAAGTAGTATTCCTAATCCTGCTCCTCTTACATTAGATGCACCATCAGTATATAATGTCCAGGATCCTGAGGATTCTCCTAACTGTTGAACTTCTAGGTCTACCTCGTCCTGAATGTCACTACTAAAATCAGCCACAAAGTCAGCTAAAGCCTGAGACTTTATGGCATTTCTAGGTTCATATACTAAATCATAAGCACTTAAATTTACTGACCACTTGGCCATCCTGCCTGACATCTCTGGTTTCCTAAGCACATTTTTGACAGGATAATTTGTTTTAACATGTATCCTATGTGTCTCGAAATAATGTCTAAGCTTTGTCGATGCCATGACTAGAGCTAATATTAATTTTTCTAAATGAGAATACCTAGTTTCAGCATCTAACAAACTTTTACTAACATAATAAACATGATATTGCTGACCTTCATGGTCTTTTATAAGAACGACACTTACAGCATTCCCTGATACAGCAAGGTATAGGGATAGTGGTTCACCATTTTCAGGCTTCATCAATAGAGGTGCAGTTGAGAGATATCATTTCAAATCCTGCAGGGCTGCTTCATGCTTCTCCCCCCATTCGAATCTTTTGTTCTTCTTCAGGATATCATAAAAATCTTTGCATTTCTCTGAGGATCTCGAGATAAACCTGTTTAATGCTGCCACTCGCCCTGTTAATCGGTGAACATCCTTCATATTTGAGGGCGATTTAATGTCCAAGATGGCTTTAATCTGCTCCGGGCTCGCTTCTATTCCTCTTTTGGTCACCATATATCCTAGAAATTTTCCTGCCCCCACTCCAAAATGGCATTTAGCAGGATTCAGCTTCATGTTGTATCGATCCAGGATATCAAATGCTCCCTTGATATCCTGGAGGTGATCCTCAGCCTTTTTAGATTTCACCACCATATCATCGATATATACCTCCATGGTGTCCCCCAGTTTATGTTTACCAATCTTTGGTATGTTGCACCTGCATTTTTCAAACCAAAAGGCATAGCTGTATAACAATAAATACCTGTTGGTGTCATGAAGGCAGTATCCTCCTGGTCAGAAGGCTCCATTTGGATCTGTTGAAATCTTGAGGATGCGTCCATGAAGGTCAGCATTTCATGCCCAGCAGTGGCATCTACCATTGCATCAATGTGGGGAAGAGGAAATGGGTCTTTAGGACAAGCTTTGTTCAAGTCTGTGTAGTCCACACAAACTCTCCATTTCCCATTTTTCTTCTGTACTACAACCACGTTTGCTAGCCACCTTGGGAACTTAACCTCTCTGATCATCCTGGACTTTAATAATCTTTCAACTTCCTCCTGGATAATCGTGTTCCGCTCAGGAGCAAACTTCCTTCTTTTTTGCTGCACAGGCTTGAATGATTTATCAATTCCAAGCTTGTGAGTGATAATATCTTTGGATATGCCTGTCATATCCTCATGCTTCCCTGCAAACGTCGACATCCTGCATTTCAAAAAGTTAATCAATTGTTCTTCAATATCCTGAGGGATATTGGTCCCTACGAGCACCGAAATATCAGGATTATCCTGGTCCAGGATAATTTTCTTCACATCCTGCTCTGGATCCTCCACGATATCCTGGGCCCGCGTCTTTAATTTCTATGCTGCACTAAGTTTGGTTGAGGATTTCATCGAGGATGAGTAGCATTCTTTCGCTTCCTGCTGATCACTATCAACTTTGACAACTCCCCAAGGGGTAGGTATCTTGATGCATTGGTGATATGTTGACGGCACAGCCTTCATATCGTGAATCCACGGTCTTCCCAGTATGATGTTATAGCAGGATAGAGAATCCATCACACAGAAACGTTGTATCGAGTTGACTCCTTCAACGTATACTGGCAACTTTATCTCTCCCACTGTGTTTCTAGCCTCTCCACTGAACCCAACAAGCACGGTAGACTTTGAAGTGATATCCATTGGAGATACATTCATTCTCTTCAGAGTTTCTAGTTGGATTATGTTGACGGAGCTGCCATTATCAACCAATATCCTGCGTACAAAATGGTTAGCCACATATAACGTTATTACCAGAGCATCATGGTGAGGATCCTGGACAGTATCCCTGTCATCAGCATCAAAAGTGATCACTTTTTCAGTCGTAAGGGTAGTCATCCTGACAGGTTTGTCTCCCCTTTCGGCCTTAGCTTCCTTTGCATGTCTCTTTGCTGCCGAATACGAAGTTCCACAAATGTCGGATCCTCCCGAAATGAAGTTGATTATCTTGGCATCCGCAGAAGGTGATGCTGCTCGCTCAGGATCCTTCTCAGTATCCTGACCCTTATTCTTCTTTCTTCCTAAGAGATCTTTTAGATATCCCTTGCTTAGAATATAGCTTATTTCTTTCCTTAGAGCAATGCAATCCTCAGTTACATGTCCGAAATCTTCGTGGAAAGCACACCATTTTGACTTATCTTTCCAGTCAGCCTTTTGTTGATTCTTTCGAGGCCACCTAGCCTTGTCTCCTAGACCCTGCATGGCATACATCAATTCAGGAATGTTAACAGAAAAGCAATATTCAAACAACTCAGGATACTCTTCAGGATCCTCATCTTCGACAGCATTCACTCTCTTGTTTTCATTTCTACCATATGGCTTAGGCCGATATGACTTGAATGAGGATTCTGACTTCCTGTTAGTTGACTCATAAGTGTTAGATGAGTTCATCCTTTCTTGCATCTTCCTGTCATCTTCCAGACGGATATATCTCAAAGCCCTGTTACGAGCTTCGTCGAGATTCCTGCAGGGATTCATTACGAGATCCTGATAAAACTGAGAATCCTTTTGTAATCCCATCTTAAAAGCTTGCACAGCTGTTGCAACATCAAGATGTGGGATATCCAAGGATTCTCGACTGAATTTGTTCACATAATCCCTCAAGGATTCCTGGGGCCCTTGAGTTATCCTGTAAAGATCACTGGTTAGTTTCTCAAAACTCCGACTACAAGAAAATTGATTGTTAAATAAATTAACCAAATGAGCAAACGAAGTAATTGAGTGTGGAGGAATGTTTAACAGCCATTTTAAGGCTGATCCTGTTAGAGTGGAACCAAATCCCTTACACAAGCACGCTTCCTTGAGCTCCGGAGGGATAGGGTTAATCTCCATTCTTTCCCTATACTGAGCAATATGCTCCTCAGGATCCGTAGTCCCATCATAAAGCTTCATGTTGGGGGTTTGGAATCTCTTTGGGATCTCAGCATCACAGATAGGATATGCAAAACGAGATATCTTGTGGCTGTCTTGGGACACTTCCGGGATCGGCTAGACCACCCCAGGTACACTAGATATCATGTCCTTCAACTTCTGAAGTTCCCTAGTAAGTGCTGATGTTACACCTATATCCTGCAAAGACCCACTATTGTTAGTAGCATGAGTATTATTATTATTTGACACGTTACCCGTTGGAGGATTTTGCCCATATCCTGAAGCATATCCTGAGCTCCTCATGGTTGACATCCTGACCGAGGAGGGTATTTCAGGAGTATGATTCTGAGGAAGGCCGGGCACAATATTCCCCCTGTTATCCTCAGTATACACAGCTGAACTAAAGTTCAGCGTTCTGGGATGTAATGGAGTGACATTATCCTCAGCAGATCTGCTCGAGCCAGACTTCAGGAGTTGTATTTCCCTTAAAAGCATTTGGTTTGTTTCCTGTTGCTGCCTCATTTGTTCCTGCACACTTCCAAATAAAGTAAGAATTTCATCATTAGAAGCTAGAACGGGAGCAGATTCCTGAACACTGCGAGTAGGGATAATATCCTGAGGTCATGAAGAGGCTGGCATCCTTGGAGGAGGTGGTGGAAGCACCGAACCGGTAGTAGCAGAAGTCATAGTAGACACAGTGGAGGAGCTCATGTTTGATCTTGAGGCCATTACGGACAATGTGGCCAAAAGTTTTGAAAATAGAAAGCTGATTAGCGATTTCACAAAAATTTTTAGTAAAGAGAGCACCACTTGCCTCATGGTGGGCGCCAAATTGTTTTGGTCAAAAATTACCTAAGCAATTTAGTGATCAAAATAGTTAAGTGAGGTAGCGTGCTAGAAATATGTGTGAAAAATATGATTGTTAAGTTATTTAGAAAATCAGTATTCAGGATACGGCTCAGGATATTGAGCTGTATCTACGATCAAACTATGAGCAAAAGTAAAGTAAACGACACGAGATGTACGAGGAAAGCCCTTGATCAATCTAGATCGCCGGCATAAAACCTCGGGAGCTGACAATCGCAGCTGCCTTGTTCTTCTTATTACTTCAAACGTCAGGATACAGTGCAGTATGTGGTGCGGATCAACTAAGTGTTACAATGAAATTTGAATACAAGTGTGGTGTTTGCAATGAGCTAGAGAGTGAAAGTGTTCGAGAGTGTTAGTGAAAATTGTGTGCCTTAAACTGATCCGCCCCCATCTATTTATAGTAAAGATAATGTAACAAACTATCATAAACTTCCGGGATCCAGCGAATATTCCCACTTGAACGTTGAGGACCAAGTCTTTCGGGTTCAACGGCTTCTTCATAACAAATACGCCCGAGTCTTGAGGAGAAGAAGTCCTGATGACCGTTAGTAACTTACAGCCATTAACCTGCACGTGTTTAATTCACTCAGACTTAGGATATCGCCCAAGATGTTAGCAATATCCCCGTCCAGCATCCTGGTCACAAACAAACAATTAAAAGCGGGATATTAGTCAGGATATGTATACTCAGAAAATGACCCATAACAGTCTTCAAGCAGCTTAATATTAATAATGAAAACCTCATTAAACATAGAAAAACAAAATATTAGAAACATATATAAAAAATAAAGAATAAACCATATTGAATTGGGATAAATAGAATATTAATTTTAAACATTGGGTTGTGGGCCAAGGTTCCGATTAATACCAACTAGGATACGTTAAAGGAAATGAATCAATGATGGACCATATAGAAAGCCTTGGTGTCACGAAGAAAGGTAAGAAAATGACTCATCGCATTGCTTTGGAAACTGCTGGCTAGAAACGACCGAGTATTTAATCAAAGGAGGGTGGAGGTAAGCACACTAGGGCATTAAGGAGCTATCCTTTTTCTTGGTGTCAACTAGAGCAAATGGTGAAGGCATGAATTGGGCTCAATGGAGTGAATCACTGGAGGCCGGGTAATACAAACAATGTTTGGGTGGTAATGTTTTGTGTAATTTTCGAATTTCATATGTACTTGTAATATGTCCGGCATCTTGCTGGTTGGTTTATTGAATAAATGCTTAGCTTGGTTGTTATAAAAAATAATCCTAACTTTTTTTTTCCACGAAATGATCTATGTTCTAAGCATCTCCATACATCTTGACCACTATAACTCATTTGTCATATTTGACCTTTTTATATTTTCTACCGATCGATTACAAATAACTAAAAGGGTTGTAATCGTCTAACTCTAGTATACTTTCGTTTAACTTATCAAACTTGTATTCTAAGTCCATTAATGATTGTCGTCTTGTTAGGGAAGTACGAGATGGCGAACATCCTATATACGGTAAAATGTGTTTGGCTCGAATATACCAAACTAGGGACATATAACATGTAAATTGGATCTACTATTTACAAACATGGACACCCAGTAAGATGGTATGGTATCATGTGCCTCAAAGACATGCATTTGCCTATACCTTGAATGTGCCCATCACATAGAATATTTTGTCCCTTTACAAAGGTTGTTTAGGACTCTGTTTCTTCATAGCTTTATATCCTACTTTTTCTCTTTTGCTTTTAAAACCTATATTTTCGATGACATTGTGCAATAAATTAAAAAAATATTAGATTTGATTTAACGGACATAAAAGCACAAGAATATGGCAATGCGTTTATTATAAAAGGCAAACATCAAGGCCTTCAAGTATGATTTATTTTTTAAATAAATTTAAGGGAGTGTTTGGTTTGCAGTAATGAGCAATGTTTTCAAAATTGGACCGGACGTCGAATCGGTCTTCTTACCAGTTCAATGGTTCGACCGGTCGTACCGGACGTAAGAACAGGAAGGTATCGTAAATATTATAAAAATCAATATGGTTAAATCTGAAAAAAAAAAAACATATAAAAAACCGGTCAAACCCTTCCAAAAACCGGTCCAGCCAGCCAGTTTCTCAGTCCAACCGTCGGGTCGCCGGTTTAACTCCGGTTTAATGCATTTCCGGCCCGATCCATGACCCGGACCAACTCAACCTTCGGTTCCCGGTCCAACCGGCCGGTCCGGTCCGGGTCTGAAAACACTGGTAATGAGAGACAGAATAGAATAAACCATGTGAGAAAAAGAAAAAAAATGTGTTTGGTTGGTCAATGTAATAAAATCACCAATTACCTTATCCATTCTATGCCTTCTAAAACACCCAAAATTCATTCATTCTGCCACCTTATTTTTTTCCATTTCATTCCCTCTTTCATTATACATCACCTCCACCACCCTCCTAAAATTCATTCCTTACGCCACCACGGCCACGTGATTGCCTCATTGCCATAGTTTAAGGGTCTCTTTGGTATGGGGTAATGAAATGGATGAGGTAATGGAATGGACGAGGTAATTGAAGGGACAACGGAATGAAATAAATCATTCCATTCCATTGTGATGTTTGGTTATTCATATGTGAATAGAATGAATCATTATTTTGTACAATTTGGAAGACAAAAAAAGACGAAGTATAAAAATGACAAAAATATAATTGCCTCAATAATAATAATAATAATAATAATAATAATAATAATAATAATAATAGTAATAATAATAATAATATAATGGTAAAAAATTAATAATAAAATTTTGTGATATATAAAATAATAATAATAATAATATATTTTCTCTTTCCATTCCTTAAAGGAATGAAAAAAAACACCCCCTTATCAAGGAATGAAAACTGTTATATTTGGAAACCACCTTGTTTTTTTTTCCATTTCATTCCCTCTTTCATTATACATCACCTCCACCACCCTCCTAAAATTCATTCCTTACGCCTCCATGGCCACGGCCACCAAGGCCACGTGATTGCCTCATTGCCATAGTTTAAAGGTCTCTTTGGTATGGGGTAATGAAATGGATGAGGTAATGGAATGAACGGGGTAATTGAATGGACAACAGAATGAATTGGATCATTCCATTCCATTGTGATGTTTGGTTACTCATATGTGAATAGAATGAATCATTATTTTGTACAATTTGATAGACAAAAAAAGACGAAGTATAAAAACGACAAAAATATAATTGCCTCAATAATAATAATAATAATATAATGGTAAAAAATTAATAATAAAATTTTGTGATATATAATAATAATAATAATAATAATAATAATAATAATAATAATATAATGGTAAAAAATTAATAATAAAATTTTGTGATATATAATAATAATAATAATAATAATATATTTTCTCTTTCCATTCCTTGAAGGAATGAAAAAAACACCCACTTACTAAAGAATGAAAATTATTATATTTGGAAGGAGTTACATTCCTTTGAAATGTTCCATTTCATTACCACATCATAAACAAACATAAATATATTCTATTTCATCATCTATTCCTTCATATCAAACACTACCTAAGTTAGTTGATTGTAAGGGTGTAGGGAGTGGTTAAACACTTTGGAGTGGCAAACCAAAAAACTGACCAATCAGAGCGCGCCATGTCAATCAGTCAAAAGTGTTTAAACTTTGCTGAAAAGTGTTGGCAATGGTTTAAACACTTGCTGAGTGGCAAACTTTTTTTTTTATTTTCTGTTTTTTTTTTAAATTTAAGATAAAATGGAAAAAACATAAACTTTTTATAAATAAAAATAAAGCATTATATTTTAAATAAAAATAAAGCATTACATCTTAAATAAAAATAAAACATTACATTTTAAATAAAATCTAACTTTAAAAATTAACTAAAAATCACAAGGCCATCCATATTTTTTTGCGATCTCACGTTTTCTAGCCAGTGTGATTGCCAACATAGCAGGGTGAACATTGTCGGTAGGCCGATTATACGTCTCCAAGTCCTTGTCGAACATTGTTTGTCGCAACGCCTCTCGTTGCTCATCCGCCAAGGTCAAGTATTTTTCCTCTCGTACACGTTTAATTTCCATTATCTCTTGTTTCATGGCCTTGTACTCTTTGAATTTGTGTGTTATATCTCTTGGATCTTCGGTTCTTGAAGACGACCCTTTGTCCTTTTTCTCCTTCCTCGTTTGTCGTCTTGGTGGTGGTGAAGGATCCTCGTTTATGTCGGGAAGACTTTGTTTTTCGAATCCGCTCGAGATTTCGACATTCGGTGATCCTCGTGTATAATTTCCCGAATCCGAAGACTTTCTTTTTCGACCCGAATCGGAGCTTTCTTCATTCATCAAAGGTACCGGCGACCACTTTTGATTTGTTCTAAGAACCTCCCAAGCCGCAACATGAGCGAAATCAATATGTTCTTTGCTTTTGTAATCCTTTAGCGCTTGCTTCATTACATAAGCATCGTCACTCCCGCTAGGACGTAAACGATCCTAAAATAATATTTCGTTAAAAAATAATATTTCGTTAAAAAATAAACCGTATAAAAAAATTTACCGCTTGATGAAATCCCCCGTTGAATGTGTTAATTTTTGTTTGCATCGTCATCCATTTTGAGCGAACTTGGTGGTGGGTTCGGTTACTTCCTCCGACCGTTTCATTGTAGTGGTTTAGAACTTTCTTCCAAAACTCATCCTTCTTTTGTTGATTGCCTTTCTTTTTATTCAAAGTACAATGAACAAAAGCCTTTGCCAACGCCTCTTCTTGTCTAGGCGACCAATTTTCCCGTTTGGCTTTTCCTTTTCTTTCCGGTTCTTCCGCAACATCTTCATCATCATCATCATCATCATCATCATCTAACTCTTGTTCTTGGGTTTCCGGCACGAACTCCTCATCGGCGTCATGTTGTACGTCTCTCGGTGATTGTGACATTGGGTTTTGAAAAGCAAACGGGTCAAAAGCATTTTGCGCTTCTGGGGAGTAATCATAATAACCGGGTTGAGTCATCCTCGGACCGTATTGCATCCAATTTTGGGTGGGTGGGGTATCATAACCGAAAGGTTGATGCATGGGTTGGTTAAAATAAAATGGAGGTTGGGTTTGATTCGCAAACCCAAGTTGCGGATTAAACGGGACATTAGTACCACCCGAACCACGTTTATCTTGAGCCCTCGACTTCGAACCGGACCCTACCATTTTCTTCTTGCCTTCACCCTTCTTTGAGCCTTCCATTTTTTGCAAGATATTTGAAAGTGTTATGGTGTAAATTTTTAGATTGAAATGTAAAAAAGAGGACAGAGAATGAAAGAATGAAGGGTAGTATTTATGGTGTAAATTTTTAAAACAAAAAATAATTTTTTTTAATTTGAACGGTATTATTACCGTTGGAGACAAAAAAAGGGTCAAAAAGAAGGATTCCCGAATCGGCATGCTGTCGCCGATTGCTTTGCTTTGCCGCGTCGATTCTCGGTCGGCGCCGGTGTTTGCCGATCGGCAAACTCCTTTGCCGCACGTTGCCGAGTCCCACACCCTACACCCTAATGTATGGATCCTTGAATTAAATCTACAATATAGCCATATAGGTTTAGAATGATAAAACATATATATTTATTACCACTAACATGTTAAAAATCACATCCAAAATATCTCTTAAATCATTATTATAAACACGATAGGAAATCATATAAATATTAAAACGTTAAGATTTTAAGTTTCACAATTAATAGATACTTAGTTAACATTTATGACATTCGTGCACACAGTGGTGGATCCAAAGATTTTTTTCAGTTAGTTCTTTTTAATAGATTCTCACTATTTTCTTTATCAAATCATATAAGTTTCTCACTAATTTTCCAAATTGAGTGGGTTTATGAGAACTCACAAAACAGGGTTGGATACGCCCCTGAGTGCACACAGATGCATTAAACATGTAGCAAATGTTTAGTAATTTTAGAACAAAATAATTTGAGTTTTTGCTGGGAATTGAGTTATTATTTGACATGATATATAATTTGTAGGACATTCTTCTTAGAGGGTGTTTGAGATTGCGTTTTGAAGTGATTATTTGATTATTGCGTTTGTAAAACATAGATAATCTAAAAAAATGTTTGGATGAGAAAAGTGATTATCTGACTTCAAAACGCAGTTTTGAAGAAGCATGTACCTACATGCTTTTTCAAAACGCAGTTTTAAAAACGCAAAATCTATTTTGAAAACGCAACACAAAACACCCCCTTATAAAACCCCTCAAACTCTCAAAGGGGTTAATTGAGATAGATCATTCTATATCGCACTTCAAAGTAGATTCATAAATGTAAAATAAATGATTTTAATAATCTATTAAACAGAAAAACATTAAAGCAACTTTTTTTTTAACGGTAAAATTCATGTATAAGGTTATCACACTCTCCAAATTAGAGAGTTCTATATTGTCTCACTTTAGTCAAGCTATGTTGTCTTAACCGGGTCACGCTGGCTTCAAAGTTTGGCTTTTTTTGTGGGTTCCCCCGGGAAACCATACCGTCGACTACCACTTAATAGTCGTTGTGCCACCAAACAGCAGAACTCTCTGGCGTAACACACGGTGGAACGAAAATCCAGTTGAGCTCGGGAATCGAACTGACAACCTCAGAAAAAATCTAGTCCAAATCCTTCATTGCCTATATCTACCCTAAAAGTCTTAAAGATAATTTTTAGTTTGAAAATTTAACTATTAATTAGGCATACAGACTTAGACTTTTACCTAGTAGTCAAGAGGAATTACCTGTTGTAGGGAGATCGGAGTTTAATTCTTGAAATGTGTGATTTAGTTTAGAATTTAGATGAGAAAAAAAACTTAGCTCTTTAAAAAATAATAATAAAAAATAAAGGGTATAGATTTATTTTATGAATTAAGACATTCAAACAGATATTAAAACCTATATAAGTTTGCAAACTTTTTGTGCATTATTAGTTGTAAGTTGTGCTTTATGAGTTTTTCAAAAAAAAAAAACTTGATTTTTTAGTTTTAACCCAAAGGTTTGTACCTTTTCCAATTTTAACCCTACATAATTTGTTTTTTTTAACTTTAACCCAAAACTTTTCATTATTTGCAATTTAACTTCACAACTTTTGTCACTTATACTTTTCATCTTTCGCAAATTTTCGTTTTACGTATAGTTCTAAATTTTTCGAGTTAATACGACGCAACGTGCATGTGTGGTTCAACGTTTTTACCTCTATTTTTCCATGTTTGACAGGTTCGTCGCAATACACATATTATAGGTCAAGTCAATGTTGGTTGTCGATGACGGTTGTGTGACA
The DNA here is from genome assembly GCA_030545235.1 of Helianthus tuberosus. NCBI lineage: Eukaryota > Viridiplantae > Streptophyta > Magnoliopsida > Asterales > Asteraceae > Helianthus > Helianthus tuberosus. The sequence goes on from CM060403.1 coordinate 120,615,626, forward strand.
TTAATACTATTTGACACAGTTTTACGCCCCGCCGCAACGCGGGGTGTGCTTTGGAGGTTTTCAAAGAAAAAATTGTTATGCATATTGTTGTCGTAACGTTGGCTTTGGGGGGTTTCAAAAAAAAAATGTTTTTTTTTTTACTTTTCACCCAAAAGTATTTCATAAATTACTTTTAACCCAAAACTATTTGTTTTTTTACTTTTAACCCAAAACTTTTTATCTTTTGCAATCTATCCTCATAACTTTTTTACTTTCAACTTTGGTCATTTATAGTTTCCATTTTTCGCAAATTTTTCGCTCTATGCTTGGTTCTAAACCTTGTGACTTAACACATCACATCTGTGTCTTTGGCTTAACGTTTTTACGTTTCGTTCTAAATTTTGCGAGTTAACACGACGCAACGTGCGTGTGTGGGTGAACGTTTTTACATCGTCTATTTCTACCCCGTTTGACAGGTTTAACATAACGTGTGGGTCGTAGATCGACTTAGTTATAAATAAAGAATCCTCGCCGCATTGCGGCGGGTCGTAATCCTAGTTTATGTAGAAAATGACACACCAATTGATACGAATGAAAACTTATTATTTGGTCAAATACGTGTTATATTGATATGAATGGAGAGGATTAAATAGAAACTTTATTTTGACTAGAAAGAATACAAAATAATAGGATTCTAACATGTGACAAAATTTACAAATAAAAAGAAAGCTTATTTTAGTCAATTTTATCCAATTTTTTCGATTCTTTTTTCTCTGTAATTCAAAACCCACCATTTTCAAAACTCACCATCTTTAACATTTTCTTCACTTTCTATCTCAATAATCACTACATTATAGTCGATTTTTATCACCAATCAATGATTCAAACACCCAATCAACGTGTTCTTCAACTTTTTTGAAGAAACCCAGTTTAATTTCATACAATGTCTCATTTTTCCCATGATTTTGAAGCGAATCACTCGATTCGTTCTATTTGATCGCTAATAAGTGTTTCTAGCATTCAAATTTTGTCAGTCGTTTAAGAAATCTGAAGAAATCGGCTTCGATCCATGTAAGAAAATTTTGAATTACATTTTTACGATATGGGTTTTGGAATTAAGTTATTGCGTTTTACAAAAGAATGAAAAAAAAGTTTCTTTTTTGTATTTTCAGTCCATTGCGTTTTAGGAAAACACATTTTATTGTGTTTTTAGTCCATTGCGTTTTAGAAAAAAACACTTTCATTTGTCTTTTTGTCTATTGCATTTTAGGAAAACACATTTTAAGTGTTTTTTTGGTCCAATGCGTTTTAGAAAAACATATTTTAAAATGTTTTTAGTCAATTGCGTTTTAGGTAAAACACAGTTTTATGTGTTTTTAGTCCATTGCGCTTTAGAAAAAAAAAACACTTTCTTTTATGTTTTTTGTCTACTGGGTTTTAGGAAAAACACATTTTGAAATGTTTTTAGTCTATTGCGTTTTAGGTAAAACACATTTTTTTGTGTTTTTAGTCCATTGCGTTTTAGAAAAAAACACTTTCTTTTGTGTTTTTAGTCCATTGCGTTTTAGAAGGAACACTTTCTTTTGTGTTTTTAATCTATTGCGTTTTAGAAAAAAGAAATCATTCTTTTGTGTTTTCCAGCCATTGCGTTTTAGAAATAACACATTTCTTTTGTGTTTTTTGTCCATTGCGTTTTAGAAACAAGATATTTCTTTGTGTTTTTTGTCAATTACGTTTTAAAAAAAATCATTTTTATGGTTTTTGTCCATTGCGTTTTACGCAACTGAGTTTTCGATTTTTTTTTTGAAAATATAGGAATAATATACTCGTGTTAAAGATAAAAAACACTCGTTTTTTAGTGCAATTTTTATAAAAAAAATAATGTCGTATGAAAGAGTTATTAACGTTTAAAAAATGAGGGGAATTTGAGGAGAAAAAAACCACTTCCTTCGATTGACTAGAATACCCTTAGACAAACCCACACGCCTCTTTTTTTTTTTCTTCTATTTCACACGTTTAATCTTAGCCCTTGATTAATAAATAAATTATCAAGATTACTTTCTAGCCTTGCTACTCAAATAAACTTCTTATTTTATTCTGAACGTTGATATGAATGAAAAACTTATTATTTGGTCAAATGCGTTGCATATACAATAATATCAACTCTTTTTGTATTTTGAACGATAGTTGATTTAGTAGAAAGAAGTTTCCAAATACTTAAGTTTATGAAAATTTATTAAGATTCATGATTTCAATTCAGAAATGAAATTACTTCATATTAACAAATTATTCTTCTTATTGTAATTGACTTAAAAAATAATAAAAGTTATGATATCTATATGCATCTACTTTCTAATTCACTTAAAAAAAAGGTAAATTACACTTTTTGTCCGTTATGTTTGTGTTGAATTGCATTGAATAGTCTTTAACTTCATAATTACAGTCACAATCCTTTATTTAGAAAACTCATTACACCTTTTCGTCCTTTAGCACTAAATAGGTTAAAATTTTATGTTAATTCAGATCATGTAAGGGCATTTATGTCTTTTTACACCCAAACAAAAAAAATGAAAAACAAAAAATATATTTAGGACATAAATATATAGACCACCTCTCTCTAACTCTTGGTGCCTAAACTCTACCATAGCACTACTACCACCACCATTGCCGCCCTAACATCACCACCGCCATAACACCACTGCAGGTCTGAATGACCTCCTTTCTCTACCTTATCTCTCTCTCTCTCTCTCTCTCTCTAACTCCTAGTGCCCAAACTCTACCAAAGCACCACTACCACCACCACCGCCATAGCACCACTGCCGCCCTAACATCACCACCGCCATAACACCACTGTAGGTCTGAATCAATGAACTAATATCGCCCCACGATTCTCTCATATGTTCAGATTTCGTTAATGTATTTGAAGGTGAGATTCAGATCTATAACATGACGGGAGGAGATGAGTTGGGGGATGCAATGGTGGTGGCAATGGCGGCTTACATACCACCGATTTTGGCCAACGTATTCCTGTAAAACCTTTGAATTTCATAGCTCTAAAAAGTGTAATTTACCCCTTAAAAAATAATAAAAGTTATGATACCTATATGCATCTACTTTCTAACGTACTATAAGAACATGTCTTAGAGAATTCTCATCCAACCCACCAAAATCTGTGTGGAGGGGTTTTTAAAATATAAAAAGTATAAAAAGTGGTTGTGAGTGGATGAGAGAGAAAATGTTACTGTTTATCTGTATATTTGGGGGGACACTGTTCACCCCCTATACTTTTTTAATATATATTGAAAGTGGTTGTGAGTGGAGGAGAGAGAAAATGTAATGATAAAGGTAAAAAAATATTATTTAATTGAAAAGAAGAGATAAAAAGTATTTATTTTTAGTGAAAATATATTGATATAGGAGTTGTTTTTTAGTGGAATGTATGTATAATTTTAGGGGGTTGGATGAGAATGCTCTTAGGTGTTTGGAAAATGGCTCTGAAGGGGCTTTAAAATGAAAAAAAAAATGATGCCATATGGTGTTATCGATCGTGCAGGCTTGGTAGAAGGGGCTTTATTAAAAATGTGGTATGAGGTTGAGGTAAGTACTAGATAAGAGTAGTTGTATATTTAAACAACCGTAAGGATATTCACACCGCGAATTAGTGGTGTGAAAGGTGTGCGTCGTTGGGGCCACGCACACAACAATAGCCTAAAATTTTGGTTGTAATTCAATTAAAAATGAAATTTAAAAGAATAAATATAAACTGTATATGTTATGAACAATCCATTGCATAATCGAAATATTTTCTATCACAATGTATCAAGGATACCAATGTCAATACGTCAAGTTAAGGATTAGAGACGTGAACCATGACTCTCTTAATTCATTATTGGACATACATTTAGTGCAATAAACATCCACGTTATATTAAAAACAAACACTTCATATTCGTCCCGACATAACAATGGATAGAAATTTTCCATGGTTGTCCACATCCAATAAATAACAATTCGGTTTTCAAACATTTGGAAACGGTCCTTTCCAAAAGAAGAAAAGGAAACCTTGAAAAACATATTCAAAGATGAAACTGTTATCATTTGTTTGTTAATCTAACTAATGTGCCGGAAACATCATACTAAGAATACTAAGGTTCTGTTTGTTTTTTGGACAGAAGTACTTCTGGCCACTTATGTCTGCGCGACGCAGACGCGCGCAGACGTTTGATGTCTGCAGCTTGTTTGTTTTCTCGCAGACCTTTCATTAAAAAAGGTCTGCGAGACCTCTTCTTGGAGCAGACATGGACCCAAGTCTTCTCCTCACAGACGTTTACCTCTTCTTGGCACACCACTGCTCCGCCACCACCTCCACTCCGCCACCACCTCCACCTCCGACACCTCTGCTCCGCCACCACCTCCACCTCCGACACCCCTGCTCCGACAAAACCCCCAAATCGATCTGTTATCATCATCATCATCATCGATCTGTTATCATCATCATCATCATCGATCTGTTACACCCCTGCTCCGACAAAATCGAAATCGAAACCCCCAAATCGAAACAGAGAGCTATAGGAGAACAGGGGAAAAAGATGGGTGTTTACCGGTGTGATGGCGGTGGTGAGATGAAGGCGGTGGTGTGATGGCGGAGATGAAGGTCGGAGACGGAAGGTCGGAGACGGCGGCGGCTCCGCCGGTTCTCTCCTCTCTCTGGTTCCCTCTCTTTCTTTCTGATGGCGGCGGTGAGATGATGGCGGTGGTGTGTTGGAGGTGGTGTGATGATGGCGGTGGTGTGATGATGGCGTTGGTGAGATGATGGTGGTGGTGCAGATTGTAGAGAGAGAGAGTAGAGAGAGAGGAGTCTTGTGTGTGTGGTGTGTGTGAGAACTGTGAAGTGGTTTTATTAGAAAAAAAAACAAACCCTCTTCTCCTTGCAAACTGCAGACATTTGGTCCACCTCTTTTTCTGCAGATGCCTGCAGATGTGGTCCGCAGACTGCAGACCTTTTCCTACAGAAAAAACAAACACAACCTAAGACCGTGGGGTATGGTGGGACTTGGGTTGGGCATTGGTTGACACGTGGAATGGGAAAAAAAAACCCACGCCCATGGGGCTTGGGTTGGGGGCATGAGTTGACACATGGCCATTGAGAGCCCGCCATGTCACCTTGCTAGCCCGCCCCACGCCTGGCTTGAAAGCCAAGCCCCAAGGGGCCACGCCCAAGCCCAAACCCAAGCCCCATACCCCATGGCCTAAGTCTACTTGGTGTGGGAAATGGAGGATGGGCCTCCACGTCAGCGCCACGTAGGATGTGTGTGAGGATGAACCTAATATATATAGGAGAAAGATCCGTTAGAAACCACCCTTTATTGCGAGAACCGCGAGAACCAATGTGAACACAACCAAAAATACCTAAAAGTAGCTAAAAAACACACAAATTTTTTCTTTTAATATTTTTTATAAAAAATCGCTCCTTTTAGTAGCAAAAAAAAATTTTAATTTTTTTTTAATATTTGTTTTTTTTTTTTTGCTATTAAAAGTAGCGATTTTAATGTAAAAATAAAAAAAATTGTGTCTTTTTTATTTTTTTAGATTTTTTAAGGTTTTTTGAGGGTTTAGTTTTTAGCATTTTAGCTTGGGGGGGGGGGGGGGGGGTTAAGTTTTTTTAGCTATTTTTCGTTGTGTTCACATTGGTTCTCGTAATAAAGGTGGTTCTCGCATGAACCTTACCCTATATATATATATATATATATATATATATATATATATATATATATGAGTTGTATGTATATATGTGAGAAGAAGAGGCACAACATTTTGTCCTTTACCGTCCATCTTCATCGTCTAGTCCATGCCTATCACGATGACGCCGACCCAGGGGAAATGGTGTGTGTGTGTGGGGGGGGGGGGGGGCGTCGCCGGGCCTGGACGACCCCACACCGAGTGGCCTAATGGATCCAGAATTTTCGACCTAATCGTATCTGTAGCTACATGGCTGAACCAAACCCTCAGCCACGACAGATATGTGATCGAGCACCAAGGGCGGACCCAAGCTTTGGATTGGGTGGGCGGGCTCCCCCCTTTAAAAAAAATTTAGTGTATTTTCGAGGTAAAAATCCCGACTGCACCCCTTGAAAATTTGGGTGAACCCTTAGTTCGCCCCTCCAGAAAATAATTCATGGGTCCGCCACTGCCAAGCACACGCTTACAACGGGACGAGCCCTCCCACAATATATGAAAGTGGTCCGGCCTGCACATCGAAAGATGCGTCCACGCCGAATGACGTAATCTACATAGGCAAGTATAAATACTTTCTCCAAGTATAAGTACGAAGTACTCTGAACCTTCGTCCTATTTTTTCTATCTCTATTTTCTCTCTCTAAACAAATAATTATCCTCATGCCGGAGAGTGGTCGCAGAGTGGCCCTCTCATTTGTGCGGTGAGCCAAACGGTCTGCTACTTGTGCAGGATCATACTGTTCACAAGTTTTTCAAGATCTAATCATATCTGACCAGTCAACGGTAGGGCTGTCCAAACTGCTCGACGATCGAGAATCGCTCAACGATCGCTCGAAAAATGTTCGTTCGATTCCCGCTCAGTTTGTAAATGAGCCGCTCGGATCGGTTCGATTCAAATCCAATCCAAGCATGAGCAAATGTCCGCTCACTCGTCGATCGCTCGGTTTCGCTCGAATTATTTTTATTAATAATTAATGCTTGTGTTTATAGGTTATATGTTGATTTGAAGTTGAATTTTGTGGATGGAGATGATCAAGCTTAAAAAGAAGTTTATGGCTTTTGAACTAAAGGATAATTTGTATTTCGCACTTTATTTTGTGTTTTTTGATATTGTTAAGAACATTTTTAGAATCATGATTTTAGTTATGTATTGCTTTTGTTAGTAAAGTATTGGACATGTTTTAATTAAGTTAGGATTTGTTTTTGTTGGACGCAGCCTTATAATTCAATCGAGCGAAAGCGATCCGCTCGATTTTAGTTAGGATTTGACAAAAACCGAGCAAAACCAAACGAAAACGATCCGATCGATTCAAATTCAATCCGAACATGAGCATCACTTTTGTGCTCGGTTTTTCAAATTTGATCGGATCGGATCGGATTGGTTGTAATTCAATCCGAGCATTAGCTGACCCTCGATTGGATCGGATCAGTTCATGAACACCCCTAGTCAACGGTCCAGTTTTTGGATCTTCAGTATCTTCATGCTACAAATATTACATATATATTTTCTTTATATGTATGTATAATAACCAACCAACTGTTAAATGTATGAATCTATCCAAAAAGGTGTTAGAATGAGTTGTTGTCACTTCAAATCCTTTGAAGTACCTTAAGAGCATCTGCAACATGGGTCTTCACGCAACATGGCTTGCCCCCAACAAACACAAACGATCCCCCTCCTCCCCTTTCACAATCCCTCATTGAAGGCATCCGTGCTCACAAACGCACCCCCTTCCTTGTCCTCTACACGATCTGACAGATGCCTATTGAAGGTGCTTTAACGATAATTATATAGTATACACCGGGGGTGTATAACATTTCAAGGGTCACTTGAAGGGTTAGGGTTACTCCTCTAATGAGTCAAATACATGACGGAGCTAATAAATCTCGATCATATACAAGACGGAAAGTTGTTCATTATTGAGATAAAGACATTCATCAAAACGGTCCATACCATTATACCAACATGCATTCTCTTTTAAGTACATAAATCCACCCGGCCTAGATATAGATTTTTTTTTTACATTTATAACACATCTACGGCGATTTTTATTGAGACAATGAGATTTATAGAAATTTGATGACATGGGTCCTAAGGAGGTGCCCATTGTCCACCCAATTGTGCTTTTCATTTGTAACTTTCAAGAAAACAAAAAAGTACGTGTATGTGAGTTGGATGTTTGTAACTCAACCCAAATCCAAATCTACTAATAAAAAATCATCAAAAAAGAATAACTACTAAGGCTGGAGGGTGTGGGGCGCCACCCTTCGGCCACCTGGACCACCATAGCGCCCCCTCCGCCATCGCCCACACCCCCGGCGCCATAGCCGGGGCGCCATTGAACCTCCGCCACCGCTATGGCGAGCGGTAACGCACAGGGACCGAGATCAATTTGATTTTTAGACCGTTGGAACGGTCAAAAAGTTTAAAAAAAAATTAACTTTTTATTTTATTTATAAAATCACACTATAAATCATTCCTTCTACCTTCATTCCTTTCACTCTCTACCTCTATTTTTATACAACTCTCTTAATTTTTTTAAAAACTTCCAACAATGTTTCCCAACAACTCAAACAACCCATGGGATCCGACCAATCCGTATTGGCAAACTTTGCAAAACAACGAGCAAGAGGACCGCTATCGCCGAGACCCGCGTACGGGGGAGGTTGGATATTATCCAATGTCACCAACTTCTCCTCATCCCACCACTCAACCGATGCCTCCTCCATATTGCGAGAGACATGGACTTTCTCGTAAGGGATCTGTCACATGTCTCGGAGGAGGACCGAGTCATTTTGGAGGCTCGTAAGGCACAAATTCGGGCCAAATATATGTAGTTTTTTTTAAGTATGTTGCGTTTTTTTCCTAGTATGTTATGTTTTTTTTTTTTTTTTTTTTCTAGAATGTAATGTTTTTTTTTTAATGAAATTATGTTTTTATTTTTAATTTTGTAGTTATTAAAATTGCCATTTAATTTAAAAAAATAAATATTTAAATAAATAATTACTTAATCGTTACACGGGGCTCCATCCACACCCTCCAAATTAAAAAGGGGAATGATAAAGCCCCTTTGCGACATGGCGATGACATGGCGCCTACATGGCATGATAAAGCCCCTTGGGGCTCCATCCACACCCCATAGTCTAATACAAAATCCATCAGAAAAGAATAAAGAACTCAATTATTTATGGATGTATGTTCGTCTTTTAACCATAAATGCATTAAAAAAAATACTCATGGACGAAAAATTATGGACGAATTAACCTCCATCAGAAAAGAATAAAGAACTCAATTATTTTTGGATGTATGTTCGTCTTTTAACCATAAATGCATTAAAAAATACTCCTAGACAAAAAGTTATGGACGAATTAACCCAAATTATTTTACATTAAATTTATGTATTATAATATGTCGGTAGAGGATCCTGTAAAAAGTGCTCAAAGTGTGAGAAGTGTATTATAATACTATATATAATACTATAGGGGGAGGTTCATTTGAGAAGAAAATAATTGAAAGAAGAAAAAGAAGAAAGGACATATTGGTAAAATACTAATTCATTTATAACTTATCTCATTAATTTTTCTTACTTAAATTAATTAGTCAACTAATCATTAATTGTCCTACATATAATCTACAAAACCTACACATATCAAAATTTTCCTACATATACCTAACACATTATAGGATTTTATCCTACACACGTCAAAATTTATCCTACACACCTTGAAATATATCATACACAACTAGTAATTTATCCTACACACTTTTTAATTTATTCTACACTTTAAATTAAGTTGTTTTTTAATTTGAAAAACTATATATTTTGAAAAGAGGTTACAAATTTAAGTTAGTTAGTTATTAAAGGGGGAATGTTACAAATTAATGACATATGTAAAGTTTACCAATATACCCTTATATTAAAATTAAATGCAAATATTAAATAAAGTAAAATTAAGCATTCTTATTGGTTGAAACTTATTCTTTCTTCTTCTTACAAAAAAAAATTCTTCTCATTTGAACTCTCCACTAATACTATATAACACCATATAAACACCGTATAACAATATGTAACACCACATAATACCATATAACACTATGTAACACTATATATCATTATATAACAAATATAACACTATAGGTTGTCTGATAGCATGTCTATGATAGATGTATAGTGTTATATTTGTTATATAATGTTATATAGTGTTACATAGTGTTATATGGTATTATATGGTGTTACATATTGTTATACGGTGTTTATATGGTGTTACACTACAATACACTCGGGAAAATGAAGCATTCTGAAAGTCTCACTAAGAATATCAAAAGCAACGATGTTCCTCTCACCTAGTGGATACCAATAATTTGAAACCATAAAATATATGGTTTTATCAGCATAAACTCCTGTAGACCATGAATAACGAGTTGAACCATAATTGTTTACGATACCGAAATTTATTGTTCTCCATGACTCACGACGTCGTGAGTAAACACGAGCAGCAGTTACATTACGGTAACATCTGATGTTCAGCACTTTCAGATCATTGAACTGATCAAAATAAATTCCACCAGTATCAGAGTTTCGATGATAATTGTAATTAAAGTAGTCATCACACAAAACCTTATACCGCCTGATAGTTGGATTCCAAAGAATCAACTGACAGCAAATCCCTTCATTGGAAACTAACAACAACCCATTAAATGAAGATAGAATACGTAAGAAGCTAGGGTGGACATTGTTAGGAAAACTTAAGGTTTTGCTTCTAACAACATCCAAATTACCACCAACTACGTCGTCAATGACAATTGTCGTGTCTTTAAAGGATAGCAGTTTCTTTTGTACTGAATCTCCACTTTGGAGAGCATGCATCATCTGAAATGCATGACTTGACAATTCCCTATAAAAATTCTTGGAAAGTCATTTGAAACGACAAATATCTTCTGCAGAGAGCCTTGTGAAAATCTCGTCAACAATCACTTGAAACCCAATTTTTTCCATTCTGCAGAGAGCCTTGTGAAAATCTTGTCAACAAAATTTTTGAAGATGATTGAGTAGATGGATGAAAACGGTAATGATCAAAACCTCTGCCCAATGTATTTTATATACCCAATGAAGAAGGTTATGACTAAATATATCGTCAGACAAAATAATATGATGCGACACTCATTAGGCTTTTAATGCATTTACATGGGAAAATATAAAATTAAACACGTTATTATAATTACAATTAACCTATTCATTTACCTGTAAGACGCCTTTACCATAAGACAGAAGTGATTGCTTAACGTGCATTAATTGCAAAGTACATATCCCAAGGCATTTTGAATTTGAAATTACCGGCAATTTCAAAACCACTACTATGGTATATGTTTGCCAAAGGAAACATCTGCTAAGTTATACTTTCTTGGCTATGGGCAGTAGTTTGCTGATCTGATTGAAAGCAATTGTCATGATGAGTTTTCTAATAGCATTAATTACTGATTTAATTTGCAACAAATAGTCATCAAGAAATTTTTTTATTTTTTAATTTAACTTTAAATTTTATCATGAAAACAATGTTTGAAATTAAATACTGTTAAACATCTGTTTGGACATAAACAAATGTTTGAAATTAAATACTGTTAACATAAACAAAGATATAATATCTACAGTTTGGACATATAAATACTGTTAACATAAACAAAGATAGAATATCTACTGTTGATGCTGAACCACTTTTGTTGTTGGGCAGTGGTTCGTCTTTGAGTTTGTATAGGTTTGTTTCGAGAGATAAAGTATACAGAACCACTGCTACACTAAACACTGTTACATAAGAAACACTGATACATAAATACTAAAGTTGAATCCGCAGTAGAAACTGTTATAACCACACCATAAGTGCTTGTCTCTAACAGGGCTTTGCCTTCAACAGTGCATAGGCCTCATGAGTCAATAAGCCCATCAGTCTTTATAGGGAGAAGTGGTTAATTATAACAATCCTTAGCATGATCAGCTGTTATAACCACACCATAACCCTTTGAGAGGTTGACCATCAAACAAATACTTGACACTATTAAACCTCTGTTGACTTACCAAACAGATCTTCAGACACAATTCAACATCAACATAATCTAAATATTACTGAAACACTAAATAATAAGTAAAAATAAAACACAACATAGATTCATAAAATTAAATTTATTCATTTATTCATGACCTTAAAACTAAAAGTCCAATAATTACATGACACACTGAACAATATTAAAGTTCAAATCTAAGAATAACAGCAAGAATTAATAAACTTTAGTTTCAACTACATGGATTGCTGAACCTCTCGATGTATGTCCTTCAGCATCGCCATGAACTGCACGTCTCTATCACCACACTCTATATTACTGAAAACACAAATAAGAATAAGAAACTAACCTAAAATGCAAACGTCTCTTCTCAACTGTTGTAGCACATCTGAGTTTTCACGATATTGGACGAATCTATACTTTCTGTAAAAGAAGAAAATCTTCCTGGCGCAAGAAAACCTGACTTTCGATTTAACGAAAATAAAAAAGAAGATAGCACATGTAACTTTTCAAGATAGAAGATACATATCATCCGTTGAAGCTGCATCTCTGCCACAAAGAAGGTAGCACATGCAACTTTTCACGATGTTGCAACAATGATACTGCAGCATCGATATTGAAAGGTTGATGTGGGATGCGAATTTACATTGAAACGACGATGTTGGAACAATGATACTGGAATGATAACATGTAAACATTATCAACAAACATTCGACCAAAGATGCATTTGAGAGAGAAAGATGCATTTGAGAGAGAAAGACACGCTTACATATATGAGCGAGCGAGATTTGAATGTGAAACCAGATAATTATATCTTATTTATGGGATAAAAATATATATGGTTTGAATTTTGAATTTCAAAATTACTGATATTATCAGTAATTACTGATTTGATTTGAAAGCAATTGTGATGATGTTTATTGGGAACTGATGTTTATTGGGAACTGAAAGGTAAGTAATGTATATCTTTATATCCTGCTTTGTTAAAGTAATTAAATATTAGAAATGATATGCAAAGTAGGAAAAAAAAGAGAACGTCAATTTTAAATTACCATCTTGCATATTTTGAATTTCAAAATTTCAAAATTACTGATATTATCAGTGATCTGATTTGAAAGCAATTGTCATGATGACTTTTCTAATTTTTATTTTAACTTTAATTAAGAGACAATAACCGTCAGTTTGAAATTCACATTTTGCATATTTTAAAAGTCCAAAGCTCAAGAAATTAGCATTAATTATTGATTTGATTTGCAACAAATAGTCATCAAGTATATTTTTTATTTTTTAATTTAACATTAAATTTCATCACGAAAACAATGTTGGAGGAACTCTTATCTCATTGCAATGTAACGATTAGGTAAAATAGTAATTTCATTTTAATTCTAGTTTTTATTTGATAATTTCAATATATCACTAAATAACACCATCAATTATAAAAATGTGAGCAGTGGCTTTTTTTAGGAAAACCGTTGATGGTCAATATCAATGGATGTCAACAATAAAAAAGTAACCAGTGGCTATTTTTTCCTATCAGTGGATACCGAACAGTTTTTTAAACACTGATGTTTGGTAAGTCAGTGGTCAACACGAAGATTGAAGAAACAGAGGTTGTATTTCAGCAGTGGATAAGTTTTAACAATCAACTATTTCAACCAACACAGCGGTTGTAACAGGCTTTTAAACAGATGTTGGGGCTTAAACAGATGTTTCGCCTTATATATCAGTTGTCTGGACTTAAACAAAAGTTTGAACTTAAACAGATGATTGCCAATAAACAGAAATTTGGCCATAAACAGATTTTTGGCCTTAAACAAATTTTCGAGCTAAAACAAATGTTTGCCCATAAACATCTGTTTGCAAAAAAGACCAATTTCAAGAATACTATACCCAAACAATCAAAATGAGGAGCTTAATAATCATCCAAGTATACTTTATTTTTATTTATTAGTATAAAAATGAAACAACTGTTCAGTTTATAGTACAGATCAAATCAATGAAGGGATTTGATAAATACTGTTACATATAAACACTGTTGGGATATACACTGTTACATATAAACACTGATGTCATAAAAATTGTTACATATAAAACACTGAGGTGATAACATTTATCAACCTAACAGACTATAAAACACTAATGTGAAAAACACTGTTACATATAAACACTGTTAACATAAACAAAGGTCTGAGCTTAAACAAATGTTTGCCCATAAACAGAAGTTTGGCCATAAACATATATTTGCCCATAAACATCTGTTTGCAAAAAAAGACCAATTTCAATAATACTATACCCAAACAATCAAAATGAGGAGCTTAAACATCATCCAAATGTACTTGATTTTTTATTTATTAGTATAAACATGAAACAACAATGTCTTCAAATCACCGGATTAGATCATGAACCCATATTAGAGGTCAAACAAAACAACAACAGGACCACATGAAAAATATCATTTCCACTTTTACTTGAATGCACTTAAATGATAGGGTGATTTGGGATTTTGTACTTGTTTAAAAAATAAGATGTTGACCAAAATTCAAACAGATGTTGACCAAAAGTCAATCAAATGTTGGCCAATAGTGAAATAGATGTTGACCTTAAACAGATGTTTGGTTTAAGGCCAAACATCTGTTTATGGCAAAACATCTGTTTAAGGACAAACATCTGTTTAAGTCCAAATATCTGATATAGAAGGCGAAACATCTGTTTAAGGTAAAACATATGTTTAAGGTCAAACATATGTTTATGGCCAAACATTTGTTTAAGGTCAAACAACTGTTTAAGTCCAAACCTCTGATATAAAAGGCCAAACATCTGTTAAAGGCCAAACATCTGTTTAACACTGAACATATGTTTAACTTAATATGATCTACTGTCTTCTCACACTGTTTTCCTCTTAAAAACACTGTTCAACCTAACATGGGTTTCCATTATCTATTGATCAAAATGCAAACAGATGTTCAAACCACTGTTTGTTATTGTACTTTACAAAATTACATACAATTTAAAATCTAAGAACAACACCAAGAAATTTACGAACCTAACAGCAAAAATTTAGTGCTTTCAGCTTTAAACTCCGTCAAAGTATATCTTCGACAATCGCCATGAACTCCGTGGAAGTACTCAATGCATCAACAGCAGGATTTATAGAAACCTGATCTCTCGTGAACAGACCAACATGCAGTATATGAAAACACTTCTTCAGTTGTGGAAGAGTAACCCTGTCCTCATATACTTAATACTTAACTTTGTTCATAAAGAGCTGCTTTAAAACAAACTTTATGCTTCTTTAAATACAAAAAAGGCAGTAAAGACCATTACTCTAGTAAGATAAAACCTTATCTTACAGCAATAGTGTAACACCTCGAAAATTCACGTCCTATAATGTGTTGACACGTGTCATGAAGTTTGAACGTGTGAAAGAATGTTATAAAAGGACTAAAGTTGACAAACATGGAAAGTACGTGATTATACGGGTTCTAAATGTCAACAATGAATAAATATACTTCATAATAACCCTACATGATGTTTATAACCTCAATCGAATAAATCATGGATCATACGAAGCAAAAAGTGAGTAATTACAAACTACAGGGGTTAAATGTGTCAGCATGTTTAAAGATATACCTCTGAGTGACCTTTGGACAAACCCGAAGCTTTGTAAATGCTAATTATGCTCACTAGAATGCACGATTAAAATTTCATAACGTTTCGTTATCGTATGAGAAAGTTATGACCAAAGTCGTGTGCGAAGGGTTAAAGTATTAACGATGAAAGTTAAGGCTTTACGGGTTAACCGGAAGTGTTCAGGGACTTGGCAAAGTGGGTATAAGCCCTAAAGTCCTTGTGGGTATATTTCAAGGGGTCAAATTGCAAGTTAAAGCTTAATTACCCTTTCAATTTAACCAAAGGTCAAGTTGGAAAACAAAGAAGATCAAAAATCAGATTTTGCAGGCCCATGCGGCCCGCTTTGGTTTTGGTTAAATGGGACGCGGGCCGCGTCCCAGGCCCAGATACAGAAAACGGGGACAGGCCCCTGTATTCGCGGAAACTCGACTTTTAAACGCATTTTTAGCATGGTGGGCGACCCCTAACTGTACTAGAGCACTAGTGACATGTGTTGGATGGTTGTGGTTGATCATAGACTTGGTTGTCAACATGTTGTGGTGGGTTAATTCACTATATAAAGACATGTTATGCAACAATCATTCTCACACCTTCATCTGCATAATTTGATCATTCCTGGAGCTCTCAAGCAGGTCCATCTGATCTCATCTCGTGCATAGGACTCTTGTAAGTCTGCTAGTTCTTATTTAGTTGAGTTTAGCTTGTTTAATTAGCTAAAAGTCAAACCGTCGTAATTACGGTTTGACTTCGAGATTAGTCAATAATGGCCCAGTCATATCTCGAATTAAAAGTAGTTATAGGTTGGTATTTATGTGGGTAATAAAACCCCAAAAGGGTTTCCCCTGATCACCACCCTAACCAGGTCAAATGTCGGGTCAAACTTTTAATTAAAAAGTCAACATAATGCTTAAAATGTCATTTATGCATAATTAGCTATCTAGAACATATATAACCTGTTTGATCATTGCTATAACTTAGTAATAAGTAAGAACATCTCCAAACATGTTCAACTCGACTATTTCCTGTTTAGACCCGGTTCGGAACCGAAAGTCACATAGTTCGACTTTCACTTTGACTTTCAGTTCTGACCCGTTTAGGCATGTTTTAGAAATGCCTCAGAGCGTTAATTGGATTAGGTTACTTGTTAGAACAACCCTCTGTGATTATGCACCTTGGTTCACTAGTTATCCAATTAATATGCATATTTCCGTTAATTGCTCATATGTTGACCATTATGCCCTTATTACCTTAAAACGTGATTTATGAAAATGTAAAAGTGTAGAAACCTTTGTTACTGATATATAGACTTGCATGCAAAGTTTGACATCAGTTTGACTTGTAGATTAAGAGTTATGCTCATTATCGCAAAACTAATGCTTTATGTTAATAAAATGGCGTAATTAGCGTATAGCCTAGTTAAACATACTTTTTGGTATCAAATATTTTGCCCACTGATGTAATATATTATTTTGGGATTTTTAAAGATTTTTAATTAATTTTAGGCTGAGCATAACTCATAGTCGTAGGCTTAATTCGGTAAATGTCGGTTTTGCCCTTACGGGCCATAAAATGAGTTTTACATATCTAAACGACTCCAAACCTTTTGCTACTAATCACATATGATAAATAAATTATTTTAAGCCTTCTGGAAATGTAAAAATATCAGATTTAAGTATCGAACCCGGAAATGGCCTTAATCGCCTTAATTAGCGTTTTTAACGCATAGTATGTTTTAAAATCATATTGGACATACCCGGGTTGATACCTACTGATATTTTAGGAAAATTAGGATATTTTAACAGTAAGCAAAGGTTGGTAAACTCAGACTTCAGTTTTGAGCTTTTCGGCTTATGTGAAATTACCGAAATACCCCTACGGGGCCTAGTTTGGTTAAAAATGATAAGTTTCACATACGTGCTTTAACCTACTGATATAACTTAGAAAATTGAGTATATTTGCTGATTACATCAGACCTGTAACTCAGGTTGTCACTTAAACTCTTTTATAAACTCTTAAATGACCAAACTACCCCTACGGGGCCTAGTTTGTGTCTAAACACGTTTCGGGCATAACGAAAGACACCTTACTGATGTCACAACATATTTGAGACATAATTAACTTAGGAAACCTGTATATAGCTCTCATGACTACTCGTCACGCTTATTACGCGTACGGTTCGGTTTATGTAACAAGTTTACATAAATTAGCCGAAACGGGTCAAACCTTAACGGTTTTATCTCAAAATCCAGAATGTGAATAATAAACCCGTATTAAACAAGTCTTCAAACTTGTCGGGTCTGAATCACATTCTATCCGGTCTTCGCTTAATCGTGCGTACGAACCGTATCTTGAAACTAGCCGGTCTAAGCTTAAGCTTAATAAAAGACCCGTTAGCATTCTAATAGGTTATTATAAACCTTCGTTCCAGATTAGGAGGACCAGTAAAAGCTACGTGCATTTTGCTTGTTGTGATTAATACTTACTCAGGTAAATACTTTTAACTTATTTTCCCTATACGGGCTTGGGTTACGGTACATAGCGTACCGCTTGATCGAGCATCAAATCTACACATTAAGTGGGTAGTTGAATAATTTGATCGGCTCGTTTAAACAGTCTTGCTTACTTTACAGCCTTTGGGGGGTTAATGACCATGTCCCGGATATCCTTGGCATTATCTTACGAGATGGCCACGACCTGAGCACGGGGTGTAGGCGTACACCGTCCATGTATAACTCTATGATGTGGTGTGTCTATTGATCTTTAACCCGGACTAGATCCGGGCTACTGAACGCATAAGTAACATGTAATTCGTTCACAAGATTATAATATTAAATAATTCTCCCAAGTTATAAAAATGTTTATGCCATGTGCATCCAAACCAATTTTTAATCATTTTCCAAAATGAGTCAGTTGATTGTATTTACCAGTGTAAACTGACGTATTTTCCCAAAAAGACTGAATGCAGGTACTAAACGAAATTGGCTGGATTGTCTCCTAAGCATCAATAAAAAGTCTCGCAAGCTTAGGATGCCAGAAGTCTGTTGAACCATTAATATTATTTTGTTTCGATCCTGTTGTGGATAAACTTCCGGATATTGTTACATTGATAAACAATATTAAATTCGGTTGTATCATATTTTAAATTTGCTTCCGCTGTGCATAATAATATTGTGTTGTTTGACTATTACGTTGCCAACCACGTCACGATACTCCCCCCCCGGGCCCACCGGTGACACGTGGAAATCGGGGTGTGACAGGTTGGTATCAGAGCCAACTCTGAGTGAATTAAACACTAGCCTTTTGTGTTTAATCTCAGTTACACAATTGCACATTTCTAAACCTCCGAGTCTAGACTTATAACATAGGACAAATTCCACCTTATTCAGTTTTTGTTTTGTCCTTTAAATTTTATATTCGTTATTGTTATCTTATACTTTATTGACAGGAATATCAAAAATGCCTCCAAGATTCTTTAGGAGACGAGGACGAGGCAAGGGGCCAGTCACCGCCCCCAATGACCATGAAGCTGGACCTTCGCAACGGCGAGCTCCATCCAACACCGAGAGTGACGACCCTCGGGAGAACCGGAGAAACCTGTTCGAGCCGGCCAGACGGTCGGTTTCGCATAGTTCAACACCGCCTGTTCTTAACCCTTATGAACCCAATAATCCTCAACCATCCTACATACCACTTCAGCGATCTTTGTCCCATCATTCCTATGGAGACCCTACACCTGTTTTTCGGGGACAGTTTAACCCGGTAGGATTCATACCAGAACCCGTGGGTTTCAACCCACTAGGGCCAGACGATCACTTTTCTGGCGATCACGCTGATGACATGGACGAGGATACGGACCCCGTCATGCCTGCTAGTGGCACTCCAAACCATCCGATTGAGATCTCCGACGGATCGTCTTTTCACGGATCACCCTATGGTGGTCCAGACAGTTTCCAAGCCCTGTTTAATCAGCACGAGTGGTACTATACACCTTCTCACCACTCGTCGTCTCATGGGCAGCAACAGCAGCAGCAACCACAGCCGCAGCCGCATCATCAAGATTCATCTGAGGATCACCGATTTGTGGCAGTTACGCCACCACCTCCACCGCCACCAGTTCAGCCGGCACCTCCTCAACCGCCAAGGCGTAGGAGAACCGGTGCTCGCATGTCGGTACGACCAGGGGACTTCCATCTCAGTTCCCCACGTCAGTCAAGTGCCAGCCACTACCCGCCACATCAGGAGGACCCACAAATGGGTGGGCCTTCCAACCCCGCAATGCCGCAGCCGCCGCCAATGGGTTTTGACAACCCAATCCCAACTTATACAGGTTCCATGGCATACAACCCATTCGAGCCGCCAGTCCACCACAACTACGGGTATGCAGAGGCCGACCCCTACTTAGTGGCAGCTAACTACAATGCCCTGCAACCAGAAGGACCATACGGAGCTCCATGGGGAGTTGGGTACCCAACACAAGGGTACCAGATACCACCTAGGCCTATCATACGGACGCAATCGCAGCCGCCTAGGTTCTCCCCACCTGAGCATGAGGAACTCCTTCAAAGGCTGGATCTGGTGGAACGGGAAGTGCACAGGGACCGTAGGGAGAGGCAGACATTCTTCCAGGGATTAGTAGGATTGATCAAGGGGAAGAACAAGAAGGATCATTGAATCCTCCCATTTTCTGTATCAGCCCCTGCGTGGGTGTATTTGGTTGTTAAGCCCCTATGTGGGTATGTGTGTTGTATGTTTGTTTTGAGCCCCTGCGTGGGCCTATCTTTCTATTTTTCCGTTAACCCCTGCGTGGGTACGATGTTAGTTGTTAAGGTCCCTGCGTGGACTAGTTTGTTTGTTTAAAGCCCCTGCGTGGGCAAGTACTTGTTTAAAACCCCTGCGTGGGTAATGGCTTGTTTGAAAAGACCCGTTTAGGGCAACTTGTAACCTATGTATAATTAATGGAATGTTGTTTTTATAAATTTCATGTTTGCCATTTTGTGCATAAATAATATATAAATGAAATAAATAAATTGAAATCATTCCTTTTGAAATAATCTGCCTATCTAATTATTTAATTAAGAATCTTAAAGTGTGAAACCTAGCCTCGTGTCAAATATAAGACCGGGCCAAAATGGTAAGACCTGTTTAAAAGATTCAAATTCCTGTTAACATCTTAAAACATGTTAACACTCCTGGCAGAAGTGATTCGTTAAAATCACATGTCATTCTTATATGTATAAGGATTCTTTAGAAGATTCCAAACCCAATTATATGATCTCTGAATCATGGGTTAAGATCATCAATTAAGATGATCATATTTTACCATACGTGGTAATATGATGCCTACGGGCCCAGCTCACTTCCATATGAGCCAAAAGACAGAGGTAGCTATGACTCCCTGTCTGATAAAGGTAATGAACTAGGTTCAAACCTTAAAAGTCTTGATTCTTTGAAATCATAGCTTATAATTTAAATTGTCCATGTGACTAAGCCTTATGTGCTAATATATATTGTTATTGTTTATAATTAGGATAAATTTTAATTGAAATCCTAATTTAATACGATTAATAAGTTAACCCAATATGGTCTCTGTTTACCATGGTTAACGAGTTACCCTAAGGGGTAATTCCATAATAAACTCCCAAATAAAATATTGTCCTTGTTTTCTGCAACAGTTCAATTCAAATGGTTGAATCAAATGAAATCAATAGCCATCCTGTGGGGCAAAATGAGAACGCCCAGATTACATTAACGGGTGCTGAATTAAAAGCGATTATAGACGGCGCTGTTACTCAGGCTTTGGAAAGGCAGTATGAAGATTACAGTAGTACTCGAAGTAGGACCCACTCTGCCACACATTCAAAGCCCAGGACACATTCAGAGGCTCATAGCAAGCCTCCTCCCAAAAAGAATGGACCCAAGAAAGATGGTGATGACCGTCAGTCCACCAACCATCAAAGTGTCCCATCTCAGCATATAGTACTGCATCAAGAACCCCGTAACAAGGGTTGCTCCTATAAGTACTTCGTGTCTTGTAAGCCCAGGGATTTTACTGGGGAAAAAGGAGCCGTCGACTGTATGACTTGGCTGGACGAGATGGACACGGTGGTAGATATCAGCGGGTGCGCTGAAAGGGATATAGTTAAGTTTGTGTCACAGTCCTTCAAGGGTGAAGCGTTAGCATGGTGGAGATCTCTGATGGAGGCCTCCGGAAAACTCCCATTGTATAATATGTCGTGGGATCAATTCATTGCCCTAATCAAGGAAAATTTCTGCCCTCAACATGAGGTGGAGAAGATAGAATCTGACTTTCTATCGTTGGTGATGACGAACCTCGACTGTCAAGCGTACCTGACAAGCTTCAATACGCTGTCCCGGTTGGTTCCTTACCTGGTAACCCCGGAGCCGAAGAGAATCGCTCGCTTTATTGGTGGTTTAGCCCCCGAGATCAAGGCAAGCGTAAAAGCTTCTCGGCCAGCTACCTTCAGGTCCGTAACTGACATTTCCTTATCCCTCACTCTGGATGCGGTCAGGCAGAGATCGCTGAGGAATAAGGAGGCCGAGAAGAGGAAGCGTGAAGATGATGGTTCACGAAAGTCGAACAAGAAGCACCGTGGGATCGGTGATAACAAGAAAGGGTCGGAGTCGAGGAAGGAGGGGCATAATTCTGGTGAAAAGCCCAAGTGTAAAATTTGCAAGAAGCAGCACTATGGAAAGTGCAGACTGGAGTCGAACTCTCAGACTCAGTCAAAACCCTTTGCTTGTGGAATTTGCAAGTCCACGGATCACAAAACCCTGGATTGCAAAAAGATAAAAGACGCAACGTGCTACCGTTGCAATGAAAAGGGGCACATCAAGACCAACTGCCCTAAGTACAACAAGAAGCCTGAGGAGGCTAAGAAGACTAATGCTAGAGTCTTCAGAATGGACGCGAAAGAGGCTGTGCAAGACGATAATGTCATAACAGGTACTTTCCTTGTAAATGATGTCTTTGCAAGAGTACTTTTTGATTCAGGCGCAGATAAGTCTTTCGTAGATCATAAGTTTTGTAAATTGTTGAATTTACCTGTCAAAACCCTAAGCGTAAACTATGAGGTAGAGTTAGCAGATGGTACAATAGAAACCGTCTCTACTGTGTTAGATGAATGTGTCATATCCATTAAGAACCATTCTTTTCCTCTGTCTCTACTTCCCTTTAAGTTGGCTGGTTTTGACATAGTTCTGGGTATGGACTGGTTATCTCATAACCAGGCCCAAATTGTCTGTAACCAGAAACAAGTGGTAATAAAGACTCCGTCTGGTGAATCA
This sequence comes from Helianthus tuberosus, assembly GCA_030545235.1. Taxonomy (NCBI): domain Eukaryota; kingdom Viridiplantae; phylum Streptophyta; class Magnoliopsida; order Asterales; family Asteraceae; genus Helianthus; species Helianthus tuberosus. Next base: position 120,638,330 of record CM060403.1, read on the forward strand.
CTTACCATTCGGGGAGATACCCAGTATGGGCTGCCTGAGCAGGTGACTATGCTCAAGGCTTCCAAGTGTTTGAAGAAGGGGTGTGTCATTTACATGGCGCAAGTGATTATTGATGAGCCTAAACCGAAGTTAGAAGACATCCCTGTCATTTCTGAATACCCAGAAGTGTTTCCTGAAGATCTACCTGGTCTACCACCAGATAGACAAGTCGAGTTCAGGATCGATATCATCCCCGGAGCGGCACCAGTTGCTAGAGCACCATACAGATTGGCACCCACAGAAATGAAGGAGTTGCGGACGCAGCTAGATGAATTGCTGGCTAAAGGTTTCATTAGACCTAGTTCATCTCCTTGGGGAGCGCCAATCTTGTTTGTCAAGAAGAAAGATGGGTCGATGCGTCTGTGCATCGACTATCGCGAGCTTAATAAAGTCACGATCAAGAATAGGTATCCTTTGCCCAGGATCGACGATTTGTTCGATCAGCTTCAAGGGGCAAGTTACTTCTCGAAGATTGATTTAAGGTCAGGCTACCATCAATTGAAGGTCAAAGACGAAGACGTGCACAAGACTGCATTTAGGACTCGTTACGGTCACTACGAGTTCCTAGTGATGCCTTTTGGGCTCACTAATGCACCAGCCGCGTTCATGGATCTCATGAATCGCGTCTGCAAGCCTTACCTGGATAAATTCGTTATCGTCTTCATCGATGACATCCTTATTTATTCGAAGAACCAAGCTGACCACGAGAAACACCTTCGATGTATTCTCAAACTCCTGCACCAGGAGAAGCTCTATGCCAAATTCTCCAAGTGTGAATTTTGGCTTCGAGAGGTCCAATTTCTTGGACATGTGGTCAGTGAGCTTGGTATCCAAGTGGATCCCGCTAAAGTTGAAGCTGTTATGAATTGGCAAGAGCCAAAGACGCCTACGGAGATTCGTAGCTTCCTGGGATTGGCAGGATATTATAGGCGTTTCATTGAAATATTTTCAAGGATTGCTGCACCCCTAACCTCCCTAACTAAGAAGAAGGTTAAGTTTTTTGGGGCCCTAAGCAGCAAGAATCCTTTAATATTCTGAAGCAAAAGCTGAGCAACGCCCCAGTACTGACATTGCCAGATGGAATAGAAGAATTTGTGGTTTATTGTGATGCTTCGCACACTGGCATGGGGTGTGTGCTTATGCAGAAAGGCAAGGTGATTGCCTACGCTTCAAGACAATTGAAAGTGCATGAAAAGAATTACACCACCCATGACTTGGAGCTGGGTGCCGTTGTATTCGCACTGAAGCTTTGGAGGCACTATCTTTATGGTGTCAAATGTGTAATCTATTCTGATCACAAAAGCCTCCAACATCTGTTTAATCAGAAGGAACTAAACATGAGGCAACGCCGCTGGATGGAGACTTTAAATGATTATGATTGTGAAATCAAATACCATCCCGACAAGGCGAATGTAGTCGCCGATGCCTTGAGTCGGAAGGAAAGAGTTAAACCCATCCGAATTAACGCCAAGCGTATGGAGATAAAGAACAGTCTGATGGAAAGGTTGTTAGCTGCGCAGAAAGAAGCTGTGTTGGAAGCTAACTATCCTAATGAAAAGTTAGGAGTAACTGAGGAGCAGTTAACTCTTAGCAAGGACGGAATTTTACGATTAAACGGACGAATATGGGTTCCAATTTATGGAGGACTTCGAGATGTCATCCTCCAGGAATCCCATAGTTCCAAATACTCCGTTCATCCTGGAGCTGATAAGATGTACCAGGATTTAAAGGCAAATTATTGGTGGATAGGCTTGAAAAAGTCTGTGGCCGCCCATGTAGCAAAATGCTTAACATGTGCGCAAGTCAAAGCCGAGCATCAGAAACCGTCAGGTTTGCTACAACAGCCTGAACTTCCTACGTGGAAGTGGGAAATGGTAACTATGGATTTTATTACTAAGTTACCCAAGACAAGGAAAGGAAATGATACGATATAGGTTATAGTTGACCGACTGACTAAGTCAGCTCATTTCTTACCCATCAAGGAGACTTATAGCTCCGATATGTTAGCCCAGTTATACGTTGATAAGATTGTAGCCCTACATGGCATACCTGTAGCTATTATCTCTGATCGGGATACTAGGTACACGTCACATTTTTTGGAAAAGTTTCCAACAATCTTTGGGCACACGTTTAAATTTTAGTACGGCTTATCATCCTCAGACTGACGGTCAGAGTGAGCGTACTATTCAAACGTTGGAAGACATGCTACGTGCATGTGCGATCGATTTGGGTGGGAGCTGGGATAAGAACCTACCATTAATCGAATTCTCCTACAACAATAGCTACCATACCAGCATTAAGGCTGCGCCTTTTGAGGCATTATACGGTAGAAAGTGTAGATCGCCAGTTTGTTGGGCGGAAGTTGGAGAAGTCTAGTTATCAGGACCAGAGATCGTGTTCGAAACGACGGACAAGATTGTCCAGATTCGTGACAATCTCAAAGCTGCCCGGGATAGGCAGAAGAGTTACGCAGATCCAAATCGCAAGGATTTCCACTTCGAAGTAGGTGACAAAGTCCTACTTAAAGTATCACCCTGGAAGGGGGTGATGCGATTTGGTAAGAAAGGCAAGCTAAGCCCGAGATACATAGGACCTTTCGAGGTTATCGAACGTGTCGGGTCAGTTGCCTATAAGTTGAACTTACCGGAAGAGCTCAGTGGAATTCACAATGTGTTCCACATCTGCAATCTGAAGAAATGCTTCGCTGACGAATCTTTGGTTATACCACATACAGATGTGCATATAGACGCGAGCCTAAAATTTGCTGAAAAACCCTTGTCGATTGAGGATCGACAGGTAAGGAAGCTTCGAAGGAAGCATATACCTTTTGTAAAGGTCAAATGGGATGCCCGTAGAGGTCCCGAATACACGTGGGAGGTTGAAGCCACGATGAAAGAAAAGTACCCTTACTTATTTCAGTTAATCTCGGGTCGAGATTTATTTTAAGGGGGTGAGGATGTAACACCTCGAAAATTCACGTCCTATAATGTGTTGACACGTGTCATGAAGTTTGAACGTGTGAAAGAATGTTATAAAAGGACTAAAGTTGACAAACATGGAAAGTACATGATTATACGGGTTCTAAATGTCAACAATGAATAAATATACTTCATAATAACCCTACATGATGTTTATAACCTCAATCGAATAAATCATGGATCATACGAAGCAAAAAGTGACTAATTACAAACTACAGGGGTTAAATGTGTCAGCATGTTTAAAGATATACCTCTGAGTGACCTTTGGACAAACCCGAAGCTTTGTAAATGCTAATTATGCTCACTAGAATGCACGATTAAAATTTCATAATGTTTCGTTATCGTATGAGAAAGTTATGACCAAATTCGTGTGCGAAGGGTTAAAGTGTTAACGATGAAAGTTAAGGCTTTACGGGTTAACCGGAAGTGTTCAGGGACTTGGCAAAGTGGGTATAAGCCCTAAAGTCCTTGTGGGTATATTTCAAGGGGTCAAATTGCAAGTTAAAGCTTAATTACCCTTTCAATTTAACCAAAGGTCAAGTTGGAAAACAAAGAAGATCAAAAATCAGATTTTGCAGGCCCATGCGGCCAGCTTTGGTTTTGGTTAAACGGGACGCGGGCCGCGTCCCAGGCCCAGATACAGAAAACGGGGACAGGCCCCTGTATTCGCGGAAACTCGACTTTTAAACGCATTTTTAGCATGGTGGGCGACCCCTAACTGTACTAGAGCACTAGTGACATGTGTTGGATGGTTGTGGTTGATCATAGACTTGGTTGTCAACATGTTGTGGTGGGTTAATTCACTATATAAAGACATGTTATGCAACAATCATTCTCACACCTTCATCTGCATAATTTGATCATTCCTGGAGCTCTCAAGCAGGTCCATCTGATCTCATCTCGTGCATAGGACTCTTGTAAGTCTGCTAGTTCTTATTTAGTTGAGTTTAGCTTGTTTAATTAGCTAAAAGTCAAACCGTCGTAATTACGGTTTGACTTCGAGATTAGTCAATAATGGCCCAGTCATATCTCGAATTAAAAGTAGTTATAGGTTGGTATTTATGTGGGTAATAAAACCCCAAAAGGGTTTCCCCTGATCACCACCCTAACCAGGTCAAATGTCGGGTCAAACTTTTAATTAAAAAGTCAACATAATGCTTAAAATGTCATTTATGCATAATTAGCTATCTAGAACATATATAACCTGTTTGATCATTGCTATAACTTAGTAATAAGTAAGAACATCTCCAAACATGTTCAACTCGACTATTTCCTGTTTAGACCCGGTTCGGAACCGAAAGTCACATAGTTCGACTTTCACTTTGACTTTCAGTTCTGACCCGTTTAGGCATGTTTTAGAAATGCCTCAGAGCTTTAATTGGATTAGGTTACTTGTTAGAACAACCCTCTGTGATTATGCACCTTGGTTCACTAGTTATCCAATTAATATGCATATTTCCGTTAATTGCTCATATGTTGACCATTATGCCCTTATTACCTTAAAACGTGATTTATGAAAATGTAAAAGTGTAGAAACCTTTGTTACTGATATATAGACTTGCATGCAAAGTTTGACATCAGTTTGACTTGTAGATTAAGAGTTATGCTCATTATCGCAAAACTAATGCTTTATGTTAATAAAATGGCGTAATTAGCGTATAGCCTAGTTAAACATACTTTTTGGTATCAAATCTTTTGCCCACTGATGTAATATATTATTTTGGGATTTTTAAAGATTTTTAATTAATTTTAGGCTGAGCATAACTCATAGTCGTAGGCTTAATTCGGTAAATGTCGGTTTTGCCCTTACGGGCCATAAAATGAGTTTTACATATCTAAACGACTCCAAACCTTTTGCTACTGATCACATATGATAAATAAATTATTTTAAGACTTCTGGAAATGTAAAAATATCAGATTTAAGTATCGAACCCGGAAATGGCCTTAATCGCCTTAATTAGCGTTTTTAACGCATAGTATGTTTTAAAATCATATTGGACATACCCGGGTTGATACCTACTGATATTTTAGGCAAATTAGGATATTTTAACAGTAAGCAAAGGTTGGTAAACTCAGACTTCAGTTTTGAGCTTTTCGGCTTATGTGAAATTACCGAAATACCCCTACGGGGCCTAGTTTGGTTAAAAATGATAAGTTTCACATACGTGCTTTAACCTACTGATATAACTTAGCAAATTGAGTATATTTGCTGATTACATCAGACCTGTAACTCAGGTTGTCACTTAAACTCTTTTATAAACTCTTAAATGACCAAACTACCCCTACGGGGCCTAGTTTGTGTCTAAACACGTTTCGGGCATAACGAAAGACACCTTACTGATGTCACAACATATTTGAGACATAATTAACTTAGGAAACCTGTATATAGCTCTCATGACTACTCGTCACGCTTATTACGCGTACGGTTCGGTTTATGTAACAAGTTTACATAAATTAGCCGAAACGGGTCAAACCTTAACGGTTTTATCTCAAAATCCAGAATGTGAATAATAAACCCGTATTAAACAAGTCTTCAAACTTGTCGGGTCTGAATCACATTCTATCCGGTCTTCGCTTAATCGTGCGTACGAACCGTATCTTGAAACTAGCCGGTCTAAGCTTAAGCTTAATAAAAGACCCGTTAGCATTCTAATAGGTTATTATAAACCTTCGTTCCAGATTAGGAGGACCAGTAAAAGCTACGTGCATTTTGCTTGTTGTGATTAATACTTACTCAGGTAAATACTTTTAACTTATTTTCCCTATACGGGCTTGGGTTACGGTACATAGCGTACCGCTTGATCGAGCATCAAATCTCCACATTAAGTGGGTAGTTGAATAATTTGATCGGCTTGTTTAAACAGTCTTGCTTACTTTACAGCCTTTGGGGGGTTAATGACCATGTCCCGGATATCCTTGGCATTATCTTACGAGATGGCCACGACCTGAGCACGGGGTGTAGGCGTACACCGTCCGTGTATAACTCTATGATGTGGTGTGTCTATTGATCTTTAACCCGGACTAGATCCGGGCTACTGAACGCATAAGTAACATGTAATTCGTTCACAAGATTATAATATTAAATAATTCTCCCAAGTTATAAAAATGTTTATGCCATGTGCATCCAAACCAATTTTTAATCATTTTCCAAAATGAGTCAGTTGATTGTATTTACCAGTGTAAACTGACGTATTTTCCCAAAAAGACTGAATGCAGGTACTAAACGAAATTGGCTGGATTGTCTCCTAAGCATCAATAAAAAGTCTCGCAAGCTTAGGTTGCCAGAAGTCTGTTGAACCATTAATATTATTTTGTTTCGATCCTGCTGTGGATAAACTTCCGGATATTGTTACATTGATAAACAATATTAAATTCGGTTGTATCATATTTTAAATTTGCTTCCGCTGTGCATAATAATATTGTGTTGTTTGACTATTACGTTGCCAACCACGTCACGATACTCCCCCACCGGTGACACGTGGAAATCGGGGTGTGACAAATAGCAGATGCTTTCTTGCGTTTACTAGGAACTACTGCGGCTTCTACATCATCATCATCTGCCCAGAGTCACATATAATCATCACTTAGTCACCAGCAAAAATCATTATAAATGTAGATTTAAAAATATTTCTTTGTGTTTAATTTAACTTTATGCTTCTTTAATACAAACCTATAAAAACACGCAGCAGAGTGTATCAATTTCAAACCACTGTGATTAGACTGAAATATAAAGCGAGAATTAGAGTATATCACTTAAAAATAAAAAAACTAAAAAATTCAAAATTGGAATAGCAAAACACACATACTTTAAACGATGTTGGAACAATGATACTGGAAACAACCGTAGAACAATCATCATCATCATCATCATCTGCAGCAGATCATTCACAATCATCATTTAGTGACAACTCATATAACAAAACTTCAGTAAAAATCAAAAACAAAAACACATACCATTATCAAGGGAAACCACATATCAACAAATTTTTTTTTTTTTTTCTGAAAATGGGTTAGAGAGAGCTTCAGTTTGCTCTTATCCTTTACGAACAAATGCCGAGTATTGAGAAAAAGAGATGCATATCGTCCGTTCAACTTACAACTCTCCCATCAAAGAAGGTAGCACATGCAACTTTTCACGATGTTGCAACAATTATACTGCAACACGATATTGAAAGGTTGATGTGTGATGGGAAGCTTCATTGAAACAACGATGTTGGAACAATGATACTGGAACGATGATTATATAAGGAGCAGTGGTTAGTTATAACAGTACTTAGCACATGGAACTTTAACAGGGATTTGTCTTCAACAGTGGATATGCCTCATCAGTATTTAAGTCCATCAGTCTTTATAAGGAGCAGTGGTTAGTTATAAGAGTCCGTAGCATGATCAGCTGTTATACCCATTCCATAACACTTTGAGAGGAACCAAGGGTCGGTCTATTTGATTGAGAGGAATAATTGTATTACATCCCTGTTGAAAAATAGAATTGATAAATTTAGGGAAAGTGAGGTTGAAAGATGATAACCCAACAGTGTAGGATCTCATTCTACAGGTTCGATAAATTAAGGGTATTCTCATATAATGGTTCCTGGCTGCTTCCAAAGAAGCGACACTTTGGACATATGTTGTTCTTCAAACATCTATTATCTATTATCTATTCTATCTATTATATATAATAAATGAAAGTGATTTGGTCCACGTGGCCCAAATCACTTTCATTTATTATATATAATAGATAGAATAGATAATAGATAATAGAAGTTTGAAGACAACATATGTCCAAAGTGCAGCTTCATTGGAAGCATCGAGGAAGAATTATATGAGAATACCCTTAATTTATCGAATCTGTAGAATGAGATCTCCACTGTTGGGTTAACATCTTTCAACCCCACTTTCCCTAAATTTATCAATTCTATTTTTCAACAGGGATGTAATACAATTATTACCTTATTTAAGATAACTTCAACTGCATCATCTAATAAATCAACATTCATTTCACTCAAATGATCCCTTCAACTGCATCCAAAAATACCCAAAATAAAACTAATAAAACCATCCAATATTCTTGAGTACTCACCATTAATGTGATGATCAATATAAAATCAAACCGTAATAGCATACAAATCATAAGGAAATATGAAAGAAACAAACCAAAAAACTTGTTGGGCGATTAAAATTAAAAGGATATCATACGCAATATTCAGGTAATTAGAATGGCCATTTTTACCTTACTTGACAACAATAGCAAACAACATCAAACAATAATAGCAAACAATAATAGTAAACAACATCAAACAACAATAGCAAACAACATCAAACAATAATAGCAAACACCTGATGTTGAATCCACTGTAGATGCTGAACCACTGCTGTTACAAACAGATAATACCTCGGGAACTGGAAATGAAACCCTAATTTCAAAAAGAATAATCGCTGAATATACTCAAAGATCAATAATCAACAGATGTTGTACTCATATCATCACCGTTAAGAAAAAAAACCCTTAGTTTCTGAACATATTCAAATATACCAGTTCATGGCAGAAATCTATCTGCAGGTAAGCGGATTTCAACTTTGATGACCATCGATGATAACAACCCTGGAACCATATGATGAGATTACGAGTAGAAATTTCGGTTTAATTAAAACTTTGTATGAAAATAAGAAGAAATCAACACAGATCTATAAACATAGAAATCAAACCTCAAATGGAAGAACCTTGCAGACGAAGAAGATGAAAGAATCTTCCCAACTATAGCTCGGGATGATAATTACAAAAGCCAGATATTACCTCTTCATGGTATAATCAGACATGAAAATTACAAAGGCTGAATGATTCATGATGAGATGATTTGGTTTGATCTTTGATTAAGAAAGGAGAAGAGTACAGGAGAAGGAGAGGAGAAGAAGATTCAGATTCAGGGTTTTGAAAAGTAAAAAAGGAGATGGAGGGAGTATAAAAGGAATGTAAGTGTGGTACTGTTGGGCGGGAAAACAGAACTGAGGATGCCCTAATTAAGTGACACGTGACCCAAATAACTTTCGTTTATTATATATAATAGATTTGTATAAAAGTTGATGCCATATGAGATCCACCCATTGACATACAAATGTTCATCTACCAATCAACACATTAAAAATTGAATAGTAAAAGTCTCTCACAAACCAGTTTTATAAATTAATATCCAATTGAGTAAATTACACTTTTTGTCCTTTAAGTATATAAGAAATTATGAAACGTGCCTTTAAAAGATTTAATTTCAGTTTATGTCCAAAAATCGCATGTTATGTAACAGTTTATATCCTTTTAATCAAACTGAGTTAGTAAAGTCAATTATCTTCAAATTAACCAAGAGCAAATTAGTCTATTCACATGTCAGTGACTCAAAACACCCTTATAACCCCATTTAACCAAAATTAAAAATTTCATTTCATCCAATTTACGCGAAACGCCTGATAAAGGGTCTTTGGGAACTTGACCGGATTCTTCATTGGAACATCATCTTCGTGCCAAAAACAACATTAGACATTACAGATCTAAGAAAAACAAAAACATTAGAACCAAATCAACTCATCGGAGTTTGGTCGGAGCTCCTCCGCCGTTGAATCTGAACACGTGTTACATGAAACTGAAAGAGATAAGACCACTTCGGCCGGAGATGTTGTTTATCGCCAGAAAAAACGTGAGAAAAATAAAGGGAGATTAGACACCATCATCACCGTCGCTATCTCCACTGGCCGAACCCACCTTTGTCGGTCACCACCACACCACACCACCTCCATCTCCATCGGCACCATCTATCACAACCACTTCATCAACATCCAAACAAGAACTCGAAAGCAACAATGGGGCAGATAGTTATGGCGACGATTGGTGTAATGAAAATGTTGGTGATTTGAAGTTTCTATGGATGAATTCGGATTCTGTGATGATATTAGGATTGGGTTTTATTGTTGAAGTACAAACGTTAGGGCAAAGGGGGCAGGTGGTTATGGCGACGATTGGTGGAGGTGGATATGGGGTTAGTGTTTGCAGGTAGTGATGGTGGTCGGTTGTTGTTGTTGGTGGTGGAGGCTGGTGATGGTGGTAATAGAGAGAAGGGTGTGTGTGTGAGAGAGAGAGTTCTTTAGAGAGAGAAAGGAATGGATCTTCAATTTTGGTCAAATGGGGTGGGTAGCCATAAAGAGGATCTGATGTTTTTATTTATAAAGTACCACTTTTGCCCCTGACCCAATTTAACCTAACTGATATACTTAACTCAGTTTGCTTAAAAGGATATAAACTGTTACATAACATGCGATTTTTGGACATAAACTGAAATTAAATCTTTTAAAGGGCACATTTCATAATTTCTATTATACATAAATGACAAAAAGTGTAATTTATTCTATCCAATTTTATAAATTAATAAGTGAGAAATATTTATGAAACATACACAGTTGTTATCTAACAACTGTGTGCTATGAATGAAAGGAGAACTCCACACTTATGAGCACGATCCAAAAGTGGGTGACCTCTTCAAAAGTCTTCGCCCGTGTAACACCCGTCTCATTTGTTTAGGAATTTGACATAAAATACGCATTTTTATAAGAAATGCATAATTTCATAAGTTATACAAAACAATAAGGTTTCATGACGATAGTATCTTAGTTAACTAACTAACTAGTTTAAACATCGACAACGTTAATTTAAGTGTTTACAAAACGAACATTTTCTACATCAAAGTTAAATAAACGCGGAAGCTTCAAAATATTGTGTTCGGTTCTTGAATTCATGCTTGATCGCCATCCGGAGTGAGACCAACTTCACCTAATGTCAAAACCACGTTAATTGTTAGTTTTGACAATGTTAAAACACGTATAATCAAGTTCTAATACCAAATAATGAAAACGAAACAAAAATTCTGGGTTTTGAGTCTGTCGCGCCCCGCGACAGATTCTATCTTTGCTTACGCGGGCCGCTACAAACGTCTCGTGACGCGACCATGAAACCGTTATGGTGTCGCGCGACGCGACACCCTATTTTCGGCAGAATGTTGCTTGGTTTTGTGCTGCAGATTCCCAGCTCTATAAATTACCAATAAACTATCTTTAACCGTCCATAACTTTCATTCTACAAGTCTGTTTTTCATGATTCTTTTTCCTACGTGTCCGTAATTTAAATACGGACCCGTTTATTATCATTACTTGCCTAAAATCTCGTTTATAGGATGATCGCCTAAGAATTCCCTTTTTTTATCGACCCTTTTGGTTATTTGTCAAACCATAAAAAGTTTACTCACAATGGTTTCTAAATAAAGTTACCCTTTTACCCCGGCTTGTCATTGGTGTCACTACCATACCCAAAACTTATGCACACAATATGTCATGCTTGTTATAAACAATTTCAATCAAACATTATTACTAATCGACAAAATATGATATTTTTCCCTTTGACCCATGTCATGGGATTCTTTTAAGCAAAGCTATGATCTTGGCATGTCCGTTCAACGGACAATGCTTTCATAATTCAAAATCAACAAGTGATTATCATATCACTTCAACGCTACCATTTTATCCATTATTCGACCCGTTTGGTTGTCTAATGGAATCCACCACTTCATGACACACCAAACTTATTTTAACCAATATTTGCCCCGTCCTCTATGATACACCGAATGATTCTAACCGTTCATTTCAACCCGTATGGTTTATTCCCACCATACTTTAACCGTTTACTTCGACCCATTTGGTTTGCCGAGTGAACTTTGTCACTTCCATGGCTTACCAAACATACTCTAATCATTAAATTTGACCCGTTTGATCTATCGAGTGAACTTCCTCACTTCAATGACACATCAAACACGCCTATCACACAACACGATTCTATTAACAAGCTATAACTAAACATTTTTGCATAATGTAACGAAACTAATAGTTACGTACCTTTAAAGCGCTCATTTCAAACGCGTGTCTCCACCGGCTTGTCCACTTAACGATCCGGATTCCTTGCCTATAGAGTTCAACCATATATTGTTTAGAACTCCTTTCACAACATATCACACATAATTCATCTCATCATTCTAATATGTGTTTTTATTCAGAATTTTCAATATTTAGCCTTCTTTTAGGCATTTATACAAACACCTAAAGGGCATTATTTTACTAAACCCATAACCAAGTCTCATGACTATTTATTTGGCCAAATTTTAACATCTGGTTTCACTTCATATAGCTTCAAACAACACTAGTTTGACAATCATGATTCTAGTGTTCATCATGGTTCTACAAAACCCATCAAGCACATATAATGGATGATCATAAATTTTCATAGTGTAAACCCTAATTAAACAAACTAATGACTAGGGTTTACTCCTAGACATGATTTCATTACAATTTCATCCAAATAACAATCATGCAAACTCAGATTTCGAATCTCATGTGTTCATCTAGAAATCAAGATGAAATCAAACCATGAAATTTTACATACCTTATGATCCCTTTACTGCGGTGATCACTAATCTATGCTCGGATTTCAATTTGAGCTTGATTTGAACCTTCAATTTGATCAATTTGTTAGAACTAGGGTTGAAGGTGAGTTTGGTCGCCCCCTCTGTGTTCTGTTCGATCCAGACACACTCTATTGTGTGTTTGGATTTTAATTTTATGTTTTTATAAAATCAAGTTGTTCCAATTTAACACCTTTGGCCCTCCAACTAATGCCAAGATAAACTTTAGATGTTTTAATCAATTTTCTTTGTTATAACTAGACTTATGACTAACTAGGTTGTTTATTCCTAGTTAGTTTATTTTCGTTTATTATATACTTTATAATTTTAATATAAAGTTTTATATTTTCTGGGTGTTACAGCCCACGCAACAAAAAAACATAGATGTGACCTCTTTGTCAGCGAAATGAACAAATATTGATTGGTAAGAAATGTCTAGTGTTACCATAAGCATACCCTTTGTTATGTTTGTTATTAAGCAATAGTAACACTTAACCGAGCCAATGAGGTGGTGGTGGAGTGGTAAGGGAGAGTCTTGGTGTTCTAAGGGACCCAAGCTCAATTCCTGCCCTCCCCATTATTTTATGCGGCACCTGGTGATGATGGGAGACTAGGCGAATAGGTGGAGATCGCTAGTTCGATCCTTGAACTGAGCGAGTTTTACCTCACTGCACTGTCGTGCCTTCGGGCGAGTGTTCACAGGCTTCAGCCCTAGGTGAGGGTTTTCCCCGGTTCGAATGCAAGTGTATCCCGATGTGATGAATTTCGCCAATAGCCAATTTAAAGGATTCGTTGGCCGTTAAAAAAAACACTTAAACGAAATGAAGTTTATTAGTAGTAGTAACTTAAGAAAAACTAGATACAAATCTAGACCATAAGTTTAGTAAAAATGTGTGAATAGTTTAAGGGTGCTACTTTCTACACCCCTCTATTTACTTTTTTCACGCCCCTCCTCTCACATACTTACAGGTGGGGCTTGCGTGGGACCGACAGTTTTCCTCTCAGAAGGGGGGTATAATCAGGAAAGGGGGTTGCAATGAGCCTAGTTTAATTATGTATCATGGGTTACATGGAATGGAATGTTTTATACTGTTTACTGTCACAATCGTTGAAAGGATTTGGTGGATGCCACGTCATCCAACAGTGGGCCACATGGACCGTCCCATGAACAGAAGGGGCGGCGAACAAAGCCAATAAAACTTTAGGATATGGTCGGTTGACGTACGCAAGCATGTGTTACTGCATTATTGAGTCCACGATCATATTATTCTCAGTTTGATCAAAACTCTTTTTTTTCATTATAATTTTAGTTGTTACAAGTTATATAAAAAATAATTTACTGGATTTTTAATTATAGTAATAATAATTTTATGGTCTTGTTTTTATATGCTAGCCTATTGATTTTTGTCGTTTAAATGAAATTATTATTTCATGTTTCCAGTTAATAATTTGAAGATACACCATCGAATGGAAAAAAAATAAAAAGTTAAAAAAAACCTTATTATTTCTTCTTTTTTTAACAGCAACAACTTCTATAAATATATGGAACCGAACTAGCAAGAAGCTGAAAAACCCAATACAAGTTAAAGAATTACATCTCGTAAACTAACGTCACACCACCCTCCCAGTTCAAGACATTAAACTTAGAATGACGTCGTAAAGATAACGCTAATCACTTTCTTCCACTCCTTATAACCCTCTTTGAAGTAAGACTGCGGGGTATGGGGGGCTTGGGTTGGGGCGTGGGTTGGGGCATATGTTGACACGTGGAATGGGAAAAAACCCACCACCAAAACCCACGCCCATGGGGTATGGTGGGGCTTGGGTTGGGGGCTTGGGTTGGGGGGCATGAATTTGGTTTGACCATTTAGAGCATGCCATGTCACTTACTAGCCCGCCCCACGCCCGGGCTGAATCCCACGCCAAAGGGGCCACGCCCAAACCCATGCCCACCCGGGGTGGTGGCTTGGGCGTTTTCAGCCAACCCACGCCCAAACCCCCGCCCCATACCCCGCAGTCTAACCCCTAGCGTTTTTATTATTTCTTATATAAAAAATCCATTAATATGCTGATACGAAAAAAAAAAAAAAAGCATATTAATTTCCACCCCACCTCTGAATTTAGTGACTCAGAAAAGGCATCTGCCACGTCTTTATATGTATATTTAATAGTGATTAATGACCTACCACCCGTATTCTTTAAATTCTGGAGACCAATGAAAACAACACATTGAACTTGCCAATGAAAATGAACATGAAGCTTGCCAGTTAAAAAAAACCACAAATTAATGTTGCATATTTTGCTTCTGGAACCTTCTACTTAGACAACCTGGGCTGATCTTAAATTTTGCATATAAAATTTAACAGCAGGCTGGGTACCTGTGTTGTGTGTTGTTCATACAATCAACCAAACATTGATAATCATGCTACATTAATAAGTTTAAATATATAAAAACAGGTTTCTATTGGTGTTTAAAAGTCCTAAATATCATTATGGTTATCTTTTGACAAATTAGGAAGCTGATCAATAACATAACCACCCACAATAAGTTGATAATTCTCCTAGTCGATAAGATGGCACCTCTGGACCACCGAAAGCAACCTTATGCCAACTTTTAGCCAACTTGTATCACGATAGAATGACAGAAATGCCCACGTTCTACTAGAGATTAGATTCATAAATCACATCAAAAGATCCAAAACTTGTCACACCCAAAATTGCTTTAAAATATGATAAACACCACATGATGTCAAAAAGAGAGTTTAAGATGTGTTACTTTGGAATGATCAATCAAACCGAACTGATATACCATATGGTGAGTGTTTAAACTATTTTCTAATCAATAATGTCATGTAGGGATGAGCTCGGTACCGAAAGAACCGGTACCGAAAATCCCCAAAAGTGGGTACCGTTACCGGTTCGGTACCGGTATTTGAGGGTAAAAACCGGTAAATACCAGTACCGAACCGGTACCGAAAATGCTAAAAGTCGGTACCGAATCGGTATCGAAAAAGTACCCGGTTCGGTAAATTCAGTACCGGTACCGGGAACGATTTGCTCATCCCTAATGTCATGTCATGTCAAGTCCCCACTCCACTCCTCATTTTGTACTCAATCACTAGCAATGGTCAATCACATGGATAGTGGTAAACAATTTTTTTTTAAAGAAGATAAATTTGTGATTGGTTGGAAGGGGTTGGGACCCACCATTATCACTCTCCCTCACCCACATCTCTCCTCTTCACCCTCGGTGAATACCCACCGATTTTAGCCCTCATCACTCACCGAACTGAACTCACCGAAGGGGTGGCAATGGTTCCCCACGCGGCAAACTCCCCTCCCCGCTCCACTCACCTGTAGGTCCCTCTCGAGGATGAGATAAAACCTTATCCTTGTTATATCAAACACACTAGCGAGTGCGGAATCCAAGCTAGCATGCAACCGAGACTTTATACGAGAACAAGCACAAACACAACACACAACATTCAACGATTAACACCACTTGTATTAATGCGTATGAAAGGTTCGGTTACAAGCCCAATGTTCACAGATGTATTCTGCAAACTCTCAAAGTTCTCTCGTGTGTGTTCTCTTGTCTCTCTAGTGTCTAACTACTGAAATGAACACAACACATGGGTATTTATACCCGACACAGCAGGTCTGGTCGAAGGATCAGACAGATTGATCGAAAGATCATCTGTCGACCAGAAAGCCATCGAAAGATTCACAAATACCTCGAAGGATGATATCCTTCGAGATATCCTTCGAGTTCATCCATCGAAGGTTTATGTTTCGAACTCATCTATCGAATGTTCATCTTTCGAGCTCATCGAAGGATATAAAACAATCCTTCGATGACTCATCCTTCGACACAACCAGCTTACAACATTTTTCTAACTGTTTGGTCAAGTCAAACCAGGAGGATGGTTGACTTGGTCAAACTATACATCAACCTTACATTAAAGACATCGTTTTGTATCATGACGAAATACAGACAAAGTACAGACACAAGTGCACCAACAAACTCCCCCTTGGCTGTAGCTTTGTCTCGATCTTCGTGTCTTCAAGTCTTCAAGGCCGAGTCGAATCGAGCCGAGTCGCGTCCACACAAAGTGTATCAACAAACTCCCCCTTGGACGCTACTCGTGATGGTTCGTCTTCTGTGACGTTCATGTCGGAGGATCTTCAAAGTCTTCACGTGTTGTAAGTAGAAAGTGTATCAACAAACTCCCCATTTAACTTAGGTAGTGTGTCAATAAACTCCCCCTTAGATTGAACTCTCCATTGAGTCATGCTCGTGAATCTTTTGACTTGTCAATTCTTCAGATCCTTGTGGTGTTGATGAAGAGACAGCGGCAACTCGATCATTTTATCCTTTGAGTGCCTCCACTTCGTGTCTTCATTCCAAAGCTTTTCATCGAACATGTTCTCCTCGCCTTTAGCATCTGCACATGCAAGAAAGCTAAACGCATAATGAGAACAACCGCTTGGAATATAGTTAACATTTAAACTAACGACACACATGAGATCAAATCTCAATCAAACACCAACCGACAGCAGTTTGAAAGTTTAGAAAAATATTCATTTTAATCCTTTAACTTTCAAAACTCGTTAACTTCGACTGTTTATGAAAATGCAATTGTTTTCCAGCTTACGATCAGGATTTTGGGTAGGATAGACTCGAGTTCCAACATCGGTCAATCAAAAATAAACTAGAAGAAAAATCTTTTTGGATTTTATAAAGTTTAAAATAAAACACACCTAAAATCTTTTTGAAATTTTCATTTTTCAAAAGTAAAGACGGAAAGCAATAAATAAATATATACAAAGATGCATAAACAGGAAACATTAAGTAAATATTTACAGACATTCTTTTTGCGAGTTTCGAGGGTAAGAGAATCATATCAGTGTACGGTCATGCCAAAACGCTCTTGTTTTTCAATTAGTTAACATTAAGATAAGCATCCTATAACAATTATCGGTATTGTTGTCCACATAAGCTCAACTTATCATTTGTAATCATGGCGAGGGGATACGTTAAGGTATAATTTATACTTACCGACCGGTGTTCATCCACATCACGACACATTCCCGTATCAAGGTATGCACGAGGGTTCATCTTACCGGTGAGTATACCGATTATCATCTGTTTGACCGTATATGATGTGAGATTCTCACTTATTTTGATTTGAAAACAAGCCCTATGTGATAGAATCACTTATTGATGAGGAACTTGATTTTCGATGCATGAGGGGCACAGGAGCAAGTCCGTGAACAGGTCAGTACTTTCGTACAGCAGAGAGACGAACTTGACTCCCGGATGAATGTGATATTTTATCACTTATTTGAATGGACATGTGATTGTTGATCACTTATTGAGGTCGAATGCAATATGTACACGTATGTATAGTATCATGGAAGATCTAGACTTGCGTCCCCGTTATTTTTCGGTAAAAGATACAACCATGATACCCAGATGATAAGCAGCATAAAGACCGAATATTTCAGAACCTCGGCAATCTCTCAAACGAAATTTCGGTACTAAGACCATATGCCAATGAATGGTTCCCACCTGGTCTTCAGTCGATTTAAGTTTATATCACCCTGCACACTTTAAAATGATTGTGAGCCTACCGATACATCTTATATAGAGCTGCTTATCGTTTTGCATTTAAGGTTTAAAGAGGTTTGGACAGACCACTGATGTACTATCATTTTCTCTTTTGCTCGCCAGAAAACTCATTTTTGTTTTTCTATTGTTTTTGTGTTTTTAAAATTTTTCGATGTTTTTGGATTTTCAAATATTGGATTTACTCCCCCTAAAATCAACAAACTAAGATAAATTTAAAACACAAAGAAAATTTACAAAAGTGATTTTCCGATGTTGGTTAACTCATGTTTTACCTCAATGCCGTTTACCAAAATTAAATTTTAATCAGAAATGATTTAGCGAATTTTGGAAAAATCAGTTGGCAGGTCGGTAGGCGGTGCGGACCATCACAACATTGTCTGGCCAAAGAGTGCTGAACGAGATAATAATTCACAAAGCAGCTTAAATATCGACAAGTATAGGAGAGATTAGAAATTTAAAACCGTATCCTTCAACTGCTTCGTGCATTGTCAGGAATCTGAGTGCTCTCCCAAACTGGATATCCACCCGGTGTGGATTTCAAAGTCGATTTTGTAGCTACTTAGAAATCTCTTCACAGCAACAAGATCAGAAACCTTTGGGTCCGGCTGGTCTTCCACATTGCACCAGCGAAGGTTTTTGTCTTTCTCTTGTGAAGTAGTGTGCGGTTGTTCAACCCATGCCAAGGCATCCGCACACCCGGTTGGTTTGTTCAACAAACACATTTTCTTCAAACACACCACGAAGAAATGTACACTGCACGTTCATCTTGTAGATTGTTGAACTTCAGACGTGCTGCAGGTGCGTACATTTTGATTTGAATCTATCCCGGGGACCCGATCAAAGCCTTGAACATTCACATTTTGAAATGATTTTCATTTTGTCGAAGCTTTACAATCTCTTTCAACAGACATTTCTGTTTCCCTTTACTTTTTCTCTCCATCAAAGGCAGCAATTTCTTCTGTTGCCTATTTTGTGCAAGGACGCTCCACCATCAACAATCTTACGATTATCGAAAGTTCCTCCTGGAATATCCTACACACTCACTCAAAAATTAGTTGGAGAGTGGGACCCAAGCCTTTGTGGACTTGGGTCGTCCTTGATCATCAAGAAAAGTGATTTCAATCACTTGATGATTAGGAAAAAGAACATGTGGTGCTCCCCCTGACTGAATTACCTGTTTTTGTTTCCAAGCTGTTTGTCCTTTACCAGTATTTGCATTAATTGTTTTAGCATTTACTGGCTTTACAGTTTTAGGTTTTGCTTGAACAGGTTTTTCTTCTTTGACCTCTGATTTTAAGGCCTTTTCAATTACCTTTTGATTCTTTTGTTTTAACTTCTTTTCCCTTTCTTTCAAGACACGTGGGTCTTGTTTCGGGGAAAATGATCGTTTTTGGTAATTGGTTTCTTGGGGAGCACTTGTTTTTGCCTTCAACTTTTGCAGGTATGGGCAGTATCTTACAATATGCCCAATTGTGCCACACTCAAAACACATTCTCCGCTCTACAAACCTCGGAGAAACATGTTGATGATCAGACGGAGAACCAGACAATGAACTTTGTGATCTAGACGTGCTTGGACCTAAATCACCTCCGTTGGTGTGTTGGGTGTAGTTATTCTGATCATTTCGTTTTAAAATTCTAACTTGTTTTACAAAATCAATGTTAGATTTATCCTGAAATGTTTCAAGTTTATCTGAACCCGTGGATCCAACAAAGTTCACTTTCAGTTCTCTTTTCTTAACAGGAGCTCTTTTGTTTTGCACCCATTGTTGTTGAACCTTAGGTGCTCGAACATTCTTGTTCTGAGCCTTCTTTCCCTGTACCTTACCTTTTCCGGAATTGACTTGTTGTTTTCGCTCAACTTGTAGTTTTTGGTTTCCGTATTGTTTTCTAATTTGTTCACACGGAATTGGATCACATTGAGTGACGGTAACTTTGCCACTTTTGTTCCCCAAAAACTTATCAGTGCATCCTTCAAAAATTTGCTCAATTAAATCTTGATTTACATTTTTAATTGGAAAATCTTTGTTAGAGTAGATTTTGCTATCTCCTTTGAGCGTGTACAACAAGTTACTCCCTTCAAAACTTGATACAATCGACTCCATTTCTTTTGACATTTCAGTCTTACTCGGTTTCACTGGTGGATCACACAGGATGTGATTCTCGATTGGAATATCTGTTGTAACCGAGTTAGACTGTTGGTTCACAATTTCATCAGATTCATCATCCGAAGAATCAGTATCCTCAACAACGGGAGAACTCTGTTCCTTAACACACGATGAATCTGTCACACTTTTCTCAGATTCTGATTGACCCGAGGATGATGTACCAGTTGTGAACCCAAGGCCTGCTGCAAAGTCATCTAGACCGAGTGGCACAGTAGGTTCAAAACGGGGCATATCCTCGTCATCAGGCAGTTTGGAGTAATTGTGATTCATTGGGGGAGGACATGATTTGAATCCAATACATGGTTTATCCCCCTTTTTCTTTCTCTCTTGAACATCAATGATGTGATCCAATACAAAGCGGGAATTGGAATAGCTTTCCAGTTTCTGCTTAATTGTTTCACATTCACATCGGGCTGTTGCCAATTCTACCATTTGCTTTTCAATTGTGTCAATAAGATTGTTGTTAGCATGTTGTTTTCGCAAAACAGCCTTTTGTAATTCTGAAACATCATGTTTTAATGACGCAATTGTTGCTTTAAATTCCTTTTCATTTCTGGTTAAAAACAAGTTAGCTTCAGTTGCTTTAGAAAGATCTACAATCAATTCTTGATTGTGTTTGTATGTGATTTCAAATTTCTCTTGCAAACCCTCGTGTTTGCTTTGCAAATCGCAACACTTATCATTCATCGAAACATGTTTGTCTTGCAAGTCAAACAAACTATCTTGTAAAGCATCATGTTTGCCTTGCAACTCAGACATGTTTGCCTCTAAATCAGCATTTTTAACACGCAAACTATCACAGTTATCACAACTAACTACAGTGGGTTCATCGACACATACCTGACCTGATGAACTGTCGACATTAGCCATAAAGGCTGAATGGAGAGAAGAGTAAGCAGCTTGATCCATCAAATTAGATCTTCTTTCAGTTCCTGTTGCAGCTTCTTCCAAAAGCTCATCAATATTTGCATCGACTGACGCACTTGATGTCTCATCCACATGATCATTTCCTGAAGTGGAGGATTCTTCATCTGAGCTTCCACTATAACCAGAACTGTCTTCATCTTCAGAAGATGCAGCACCATTGGTGGAAGATTCTCCACCACTGGCGTGCTTTAAATCCTTTACGACTTCAGCAAAACATGCTGTTCCACCATTTCCTCCTTCTCCAAGCTGAAGCGACCAATCACAACCCTCATCTATTTGAACCACCAGCCCCCGGTTGGCATTTGATGACCCTGCTTGGCCTTGGTTGTTGACAGGTATCAACGTACGAACATTGTTCCCGTTCTGGTTCTGCTGGTTGCCTTGATTTCTGAACGGATTTTGATTTCCATGCTGAGCTGGTCTTGTGCATTCCCTTTTGAAATGACCTCGTTCGCCACAGTTAAAGCACTTGACAGCTTGCTTGTCGAACCCATACTTGGTGTCTTTCTTGTTTTCCAAGTTGGTTCTCCCCGTCCTTTCCATAAACTCCTTTGCTCTTCGAATTGCACTAGCAAGAGCCCATTTGATATCCATCATTTCAAACTCTTCTTTATCCACTTGCTGATAATCTTCATTGGTTAGATTGATATTCCCAATCTGACCTGCGATCAATCCACTATAAGCACTAACCAAGGTATTCAACATCTCCATATGCTCCTTGGCTACTTCGACACTGACTTTGGAAAAGTTGGAAGTGTCTAATCTGACTGTGTTAGGATTGGAAGTGGCTTGAAAGTTTGAAGAGCTTCCATAAAACCCTTGCTGTTGCGGTTGTTGCTGCTGAGCTTTCGGTTGCACATCTGGTCTTGAATACATCATCGTGTATGCTGAAGGATCAAACTGATCTGTTGTGGAAGGTCCGGTGCTTGAGATGAAAGCTGTTTGAAGCTTCGCGTGTTGAGAAGCTGGTTTTTCTCCACTGATACCTCCTGCAATCCCAAAGTACATTTCTGGATTTTGAGGAGTTTGTGTTCTTTTTGCTTTAAGCTTTTCTTCTACATCCTTATTCTCCAATCTTTGAATTAATTCATAAACGGTGATTGTGTCTAGAACACCATTTTCTTTGAGAATTTCAAGATAACTGCTCCACTTTGCTGGTAAGCTATCAGCGAATCTCTTCACCAATTCTTGTGGAGTGGCAGTGACTTTAAAAGCAAACATCTCGCTCAACAAGTGATGGAACCTTGTAGATAACTCTGCCAAAGTCTCATTCTCCAAACACGTGAATCCTTCAAACTCTTTCTTCAGTAATTCTTGCTTGATCTTTCTAGATTGAGCATTTCCTTCACAACGTAACGTGAGCATATCCCACAAGCTTTTAGTAGTCGTGCAGTAAACAAACTGGTGGTAAATGTCTTTGTGAAGAGCTTGTGTGAGAATCATGAATGCTTTCTTTTCTAACTCAAACTTCTTCTTATCTTCTTCAGACAAAGTGCTGTAAGTTTGTGGATTAGATCCTGCAACTTCCAACTCATTTTCAAAAGCTGTGAAGAAGCACATCCATAGATCTTGACCTTGTCCCTGAACATAAGTTCTCAGCCTTTCTTTCCACCATCCCCAATCATTGATGTGATTTAACTTTGGTGGTTTTGTGCTTGTACCAGTTTCACTGTCGTTCTGCATCATAGATTGAATGCTGTTGCTTTGATTTGTGACCAAAGCCCATTGATTTGCAGTTATCATTGCAGCTTGAGGTGGGGCAATAGCTCGCATCCATGCATTTTTGTCGAAATCTGACGTAGATTGTGTGGATTGCATAGCTGATGATTGTGGAGTCGAAGTTATTTGAGTCCACGCGGTTGGATCCCACTGACCGTTTGTTCCCATTTTACGAAAATTAATATATTAAGTGAAAATTGATTTAAAAATTGAAAAATAAGTTTTCTCCTTTTAAAAATTTAATTTTCACAAACTATGTTAAAATCTCGAAGGATAACAACCAGCCGAAGGATCAAGAATCGAAAGACCTGAAAAGCACAACCTGTTAAACTTAAACAGACAAGGATCGAAAGATCAACACCTGTTCGAAAGATAGACACTTGTTCGAAGGATCAACAGTGTTCGAAAGATCACTGTTGAATTTCGAACAATGACTTCGAAAGATTCACCAAGACGAAGGATCCTTATCTTTCGAAATGTAACAGTAGCTCGAACAATATATCCTTCGAAAAGATTCCTTGGCTCGAAAGATAACTCACTGACTTCGAAAGATGTTCGAAGGATGGGTATCTGTCGAACCTCCTTGATCGAAAGATGATCTTTCGACTACGAAGGATATCTTTCGATGAGTACTGACACAGCAGACAAACAGGTGACAGGTTGGTGAAAAAGGTGACGGGTTGGTAAATCTTTCGGCAGAAAGTATGGTTCAGACCATCATTTTCTGCAAAAACAGATTTTGTTTGATTATTTTAATCAGTTCACCTTTTCCAATACACCAACAACTTTCGAAAATAACTAAACAAGATCAAAAGATGTAAACTTGAAGAACACTTGAAGATATTATGAACACAATGGGTTTTCCGGTAAAACTACAAACTTCCGAAACCCGGTTTTGCTTGAAACTTCACTAAAAATCAACTTCTACAATGTGAACATGAAAGAAAAAGTGATTTTTATAAGAACTTCCAGCAAAACAACAAGATTTAAACCCGATTAACAATGTTTTTCAGAAAAATATAACTTTTCAAAACCCGAAAAACAGCAAGAACACCTCGGTTTTAACAAGGAGAAGAGCCAACGCTCTGATACCACTTGTAGGTCCCTCTCGAGGATGAGATAAAACCTTATCCTTGTTATATCAAACACACTAGCGAGTGCGGAATCCAAGCTAGCATGCAACCGAGACTTTATACGAGAACAAGCACAAACACAACACACAACATTCAACGATTAACACCACTTGTATTAATGCGTATGAAAGGTTCGGTTACAAGCCCAATGTTCACAGATGTATTCTGCAAACTCTCAAAGTTCTCTCGTGTGTGTTCTCTTGTCTCTCTAGTGTCTAACTACTGAAATGAACACAACACATGGGTATTTATACCCGACACAGCAGGTCTGGTCGAAGGATCAGACAGATTGATCGAAAGATCATCTGTCGACCAGAAAGCCATCGAAAGATTCACAAATACCTCGAAGGATGATATCCTTCGAGATATCCTTCGAGTTCATCCATCGAAGGTTTATGTTTCGAACTCATCTATCGAATGTTCATCTTTCGAGCTCATCGAAGGATATAAAACAATCCTTCGATGACTCATCCTTCGACACAACCAGCTTACAACATTTTTCTAACTGTTTGGTCAAGTCAAACCAGGAGGATGGTTGACTTGGTCAAACTATACATCAACCTTACATTAAAGACATCGTTTTGTATCATGACGAAATACAGACAAAGTACAGACACAAGTGCACCAACATCACCGAACCCACTCCGCCCACTGTAAGAACCAACACATAATTAACAAGTGTCCTTCAATAACATATTAGTTTAGGGGTAATTTAGACCTTTTGGCCCTATTTATTTATTACTAATTAAAAATAATTATTAAAATATCCCTAGATCCATTCAAGAAGTTCAATACAAATTAAAGTTTGAATATTTTAACATATAATTCTCCATTGCATAAACCACCATGCAAAAATACAATCAGCACTACATTATATAATTAGCATAAGATCATCAATCGTTCTCCATTATCAGCACATCATCCTCAATCGTTCCCGATTATCAACATAAACGATATTCGCACAACATCCTCAATCGTTCTCCATTATCAGCACATCAGATGTGCTGATTATATCTACTTTTAGTTTTCAAATTTAACAAAGATGTGCTTATTATATCTACTTTTTGTGTTTGTTTGTATTTTATTGTAATTAACACATAATCAGCACACACCCGTGTATTATGTTAGCACATGAACAACCAACTCATCCATTTCACATCTATGGTAATTAACACTTTAACAGCACAAAATCAACTTTAAATGATTGTTGATTATCGTTGGACGTTTGCTTCGTGGCTGAAAGCACAACGGCTTGTTCAGCTTGTTCGTATTCAATCTGTTGTTCGTCTTCGAGACTGGTCGCACAACGGGATTTATATAGAATTGAACTTTATCGCACAAAAGGGATTAATGTGGGTGAGTTGTTTTGATATTGATTCTTGTAAGAATTACACAACAAAATAAGAACATACGTATATATTTAAAATCAACACATTACATTTTTCATAATAACATATTCCAACTACATAACTAGCACAATTATAAAACATCTTTTTGTAACTTTTTATAAGTCACTTTTATAAATAAAAAAAGGTATAGCAATATGATACTCATATTAAAGATAAAAAATACTTGATTTTATGATATAATTTTTTTTAAATAATGAAGTATATATTAAAGTTATTTTAGTATAAAAAACCTTGGTGGAATTAGTATTTAATGGGAAATGGCTAAATGACTAAAAAAACCCATAAATAATAGATATTATTATTTAGGATAAATTACTTTTTGAGTCCCTGTGTTTTAGTAGTTTTAACTAGTTGAGTCCAAAAGTAAAAAGTTTAACGACCTGAGTCCCTATAAGCATTTTCTTTAACCATTCGAGTCCTTTTGAATCCAAATTTTAACCTTTTGAGTCCAATTTTTTGGACTCAAATCGTTATAAAATGAACAAAATTGGACTCAAAACGTTATAAAATAAATGGCTAAGGACTCAGGGCGTTAAACTTTTTGATTTTGGACTTAAGTGGTTAAAACCACTAAAACACAGGGACTCAAAAAGTAATTTACTCTATTATTTAATATAAATTAGCAATTTTACGAAATTACCCATAACTTGTTACTACTAATTATTAATTATAAAGGTTTTATTTCTAATCAATACCAGCCCTTGATTTAAACTATCAATGGCTCAGATTTATTCTTACGGTTCTTAGAGTTAGCACTGTTTGTACATGATCTCAACTCAATTAATATACCTTTTAAGAGCGATGATAGCACATTGAACCGGTAAAAAAAGATCTCCTAAATTATTTTAGAATAAACTGCCAAAATGGTCCCTAAGGTTTGGTCACTTTTGCCACTTTAGTCCAAAATTCAAGCCTTTTGAATCTGGGTCCCTGTGGTTTCAATTTTGTTGCAATTTTCATCTAAAATAAAAATCTGATCAGATTTTTCAGTTAACATCCAACTTTTTTGTTTTTTTTCCCTTCCCTTTTAATGAAGGGCAAAATGGTCAGATTTTTTGATTTTGTTAAAATAAAACGTTAAAAGACCATTTTGCCCTTCGTTAAAAGGGAGGAAAAAGACAAAAAAGTTGGATGTTAAATCTTACCAGATTTTGATTTTGGATAAAAATGACAACAAAATTGAAACCACAGGGACCCAGATTCAAAAGGTTTGAGTTTTGAACTAAAGTGACAAAAGTAACCAAACCTCAGGGACCATTTTAGCAGTTTACTCATTATTTTATTCCAAAAGTCAAGGGCGTAGCTTTGTGGGGGCGGGACCCCCCCCCCCCGAACTTTTCGCTCAGTAGTGGAGAGTAGGTAGTTTTCGTATAGAAATTTTTGGGTATATACGTTTTTGACCCCCCGGTTTTATAGAAATTTTTGGTATATACGTTTTCGACCCTCGGTCGGAAATCTCAAGCTTCGCCACTGCCAAAAGTCAATTATTAAACAAACAAACGCACCCAGTATGATCTCAAACAACATAGCTATTGGTAGGGTCCAAAGAGGGTGTAACGGGGGCAAACGTTACCTCTATCCAGTGGCGGACCCAGGATTTTTTTTCTAGGGGTGCGGAAATTTTTTAAAGATTTTAGACCCCTATCTATATAAAAAATCGGTTCATAGCGGGTCGGATCGGGTCAGGTCATGTAAAAAAAGTAAAAACAAACAAACAAAGTTTCATAGTGGGTCGAATCAGATCGGGTCGGGTCCATTTCGATTCTCAAACAATCAAACCCTAGTTCCTAACTTCCTATCACATTAACAAACAAAAAAACATCAAAGTTCAAACCATCCCTACTTTTATTTCTCTTAATCATTCAATATAAGAACAAAAAAAACTTATCTATAACATACCTTGGTCTTTAATTAGAATAATATGGCGAAAAAAAATGGTTCAACCCCTTTCCTCTTGAGAAATCGCGGCATAACTTCCCTACTCATTGTTCATTCTTAATCCTATCACATACGAAATAAACAAGGATCTTCAAGTGTTCAACCATAGCCCATGTTCCTTAATTTTCAATTTTCAATTTTGAATTTCAAGCCCTAGTAATTATTATTTACCAACCAATAATCATATAATCAACAAACATGTTTGCCAACCAAAATTTTGAATTTCAAGCCCTAATAATTATTATAAGCCCGAGTAAAAAACATGTACCTGTCAGGGTCGGCCTGAATTAACCAGTTTGCAGCCGAAATTTTGCAGTCGCCAGCCCGAATTATGCTGTCACTGGGCGCTGAAGTGAGGCAGAGGGAGGGCGGGAGTCGCTGGCAAGTGGCAGCGATTTGGGGTTTTTTTTTTATTATGTGGACTGGTTTGTTTAACAAAACTAGTAGTTGGGTTGGGCTTGAATGTGTATTAAGTTATTGGGCTTGATGGATTGAATTTAAGTTTTATTAAAGGGGTTAGTAGGCTAACTTGTTTACATAATTTGACCGGGTTTCAATCCGTGTTCACAATTTTTTTACATAAATTCCTAACATTTTTTTCTAAGGGGTGCGGACGAAAATTTCCAAGGGGTGCGGTCTGGATTTTTCGCGAAAAATACCACTAATTTTTTTTTTCAAGGGGTGCGGCCGCCCACCCACCCCATAACTTGGGTCCGCCCCTGCCTCTATCCCAGAAGATATAGAGGTTGCTCCCATTGAGACGTCCGGCTCCAAAACTCGATTATTAATGAGATAATATAATTTGAATCATATTAATGAATGATCAACCCAAGCCACTAATTTTGCAACTGTAGATTAAACCATAACTACTCTCCATGCATTGGTGACTTGTACTCTTGGAATCAGAAGAAGTACATTCCGCTTACTATTCGAAACAATATGAATTATTAGCAACTTGGACTAAAATCTGTGTATTAGCCTGGCTAAGCATGTGAAATATGATTCAGCACCATAAGAAACCAGGCCTACACTGAAAATGTACTAAAAGCAATGTCCAAGTGGCATTTTTGTCATCTTCTTCCTACTTTACTAATAGGTTCAATCAAGGGACCCTAAGGTGTAGATATACTCAAATATACTTATATAATTGTGTATATATATAGTATGCAGTTTTGAAAGTTGAAGGCATCTCAAAGCAAAAAATAATTCAGTCATCATCTCACATATATTAACTGTGAGATTTAGCTTTTGACTGTGCATCAACAATGGCAACTGAAGCTAATATTCAGGAATCTGTATGCTTAAAGGTTACTGATCATACCTTTTATCTTCTTTCTTTTTGTGTTCTTTTAGTTATATCTATGGTTTAGCTTTTTATGCAGTATGATGAACTATTATTTGTGTATTTTTATTTACCTGATGTTACTGGAGTCTAGATCTTAGCAAAGTAACATGGAGATCTTGTATATATACTGATCCTGCATGAGTGTGAACCGATCATCCGATTGTATAGAATGATCATAGAAATCTTTAAAAATCATAAATATTTGAGTTAGTTTGAACTGTTTTAGCGGTAAGATCGCCATGTGTGTTATTCATAAATACGACCAGTTGGTGATCATAACCCTACAAGCCTAGACAACTCTTTTTTTATGGTTTAAAGGGTCGAAAACAGGGATCACAAGAAGCAGTTCAATCCGAAAAGATATTACTCATAGGGGGAAGTGTTGGTAACCTGCCAAAAACGGTTAGGGTCGAAACTGGTGAATTTTCGTGGGGATCGACAGGGGTCCGAACACTTTTTGTTAAGTTTTTTAAAGTTGGTATGATTAGAAAATTTTATCTTCAATACCAAACTAATTTTTTATATAAAAAGATATACCAGGTTTTAAGTATTATAAAATACACTTCCATCACTCTGAACATGTTTGACCTGTTACCATTAAGTTATTATTTTTACCTGTTAAATCGATAAGAGACAGAACCTAACCCGAATCGACCTATTCATAAGTAAATGGGTCAAAATTACCACCTCAAGTTGTCACGGATATGTGATTTACCTTATATACATGCAATTCAATTAATTATCACAACAACTTTCTTTAAGTTCAGTTATAGCAAATATAATAATATTCTAAGCATAGTTCATAGTTTATTCTGATATGTAAATACCTGCAGAAAGGTGAAAGGGAAGAGAGTGCATTGACAAGTGAAAGTTTCGAAGAAAAAGTAACCGAACTTCCTGGAAACCAAGTGAAGCAACTTGAAACTAGCAGCCTAGTGGCAACAACTGTATATACACCACTAGAAACCGGTACCGGTAAACCAACCGACGAGAGTGGAATTTTTTTCCAAGCACTCTCAGTTACCATGGTCATTGCTGATGAACACAGCAACACACCAGAAAGTTACAAGGCTGCAAAAC
This sequence comes from Helianthus tuberosus, assembly GCA_030545235.1. Taxonomy (NCBI): domain Eukaryota; kingdom Viridiplantae; phylum Streptophyta; class Magnoliopsida; order Asterales; family Asteraceae; genus Helianthus; species Helianthus tuberosus. Next base: position 120,668,188 of record CM060403.1, read on the forward strand.
CAACAGAACCTGAAGAAGAAACCATAAAGATTGGAGAAAAGGCTATTGAGAGTGAAGTATGTGGAGACAATGTCCCCGAGAAGTCTGAAACCGACAGCGTCGAGCAGGGTAAGAAAGAAGCTTTCAACGTGTCGGAGAAGAACCAAGGTGATGGTTATGGTGTTACAAGCTCACAAGATGCTGCGTGTGAGGATATAAAAGAAACAACAGAAGAACATGCGGCCGTAGTGGCTGATTTCAAGGAGCAGGATCTGAATGAAACGCCTAGAGAGTTTGTCAAGGAAGAAACTGATGACAAATCAGTTGATGCACAAGAGGTAAATAATGTTTAGCCCAAGTAATTTCTAATTATTCCAAAAGGCTGCTATGTTGGTGTTATAAGAGTGCGGGAATGGGTCAATCCGGGTTGTATATATTTGATAACGCATAAAATATATAACGGGTGGATTTGTTTAATATCAGGAAAAACATAAAACAAAAATTGCCAAGAAAGGTAACCAGAGATTAAAATGACCAACTTTGACCAGCACTTGAAACTACCAACTTTGACCCGTTACTCAACCCAACAGACCGTCCCTTTGCCATTTTTACCTTCGACAATAATAAATTACATCAAAAATGATAAATGCTCAGAGAAAATGGCATTGTGAAGAACACACCATTTATAAAAATTGTGGCTAATATTTGGATGAAGAACGATGAATCCAAGCTGCTACAAATATGTTATTACAAGCTTTGAGCTTATTCGTATACATTATTTTAGATTTTCTTTCACTCTACCCATAAACTCAAAATATAAATAATTTCATATAGGCAAGTGAACTGAGTGAAATTGGATCAAAGGACACAGAAGAACAAAAGTACGAGGAAAGTGTCAAGAAAATTGAGCAAGATGAAGAGATTGAAGAAACCAAGCCGGATGTAGAAACTGCAAAAAAGGAGCAAAATGGGTTATTACAAGCAATCACCCCCGATGCTTGCGCCTCAACACAAACAATACCTCAAGTAGAGACGACAGGACATGAAGAAAAGGAGCAAGTTGTCAACGTATTAGAAAAAGATCAAGATGAGGATGATGTTACATGCGCACAGGAGGTGACGGTTGAAGGAGGCTTACAAGAAAAGACCCACCACAATGACGATAATGAACGTGAAGTTGTTGAAGCTAAAGAAAGTGTAGAGGAAGATGCTGCTGATGTTTGTGTCTCAACACTTGTCAAAGAAAGTACAAAAAATGAAGAACCAGATGATGAAAAGGATATTGAGAAGGAAGTGTGTGAAGAGAATGTCCCAAAGAAGGCTGAACTTGAAGGAGAAGTAGAAATTTCCGATAGTGTGGCGCCAATTCAGAAAGAAACTCTCAGCACAATGGAGAAAGACCAAGGTGGTACTGATGTAGAAGAAACAACCACTGCTCAACATGTAACCACAGCGGTCGATTTCAAAGAGCAAGATCTGAATGAAAAGCCCAGAGAGTTCGTTAAGGAAGAAACTGAGGACAAATCACTTGATGCTCAAGAGGTAATTAATTTCTAACCTAAGTAAGTTCGGTGTCTTTAAGAGTAAAAAACAACATGTGCAGTTTCCATAATAGTTGGAATATCTTGAATAACAGTATATAGTATTACCTACATGTGTCTAAACAAGAAGTAAAGGTGAAAATTTTGACCCATTTACTTATAAATTGGTTCTTTTGAGTTATGTTTCATCTCTGGCCGGTCAACTGGGCCATATTTATAAATTCCATTTAATAGGTCAAAAGTCACCCAAGGTGTATTTTTTTATTTTTAAATGCATACAATTTTTGAAATTGCTTTATGTAAACAACTAGATTCTCATTATATAGTTTTTGTAGTCATACTTAACATGATAATAACTTTTAAAAACTGTATGTGTTTTGGGTCAACCTGACCCGTATAAAAGACCAACGTGCTTTGATTTGTTACCCAATTCGCCCATTATGGTGCCGCTACAAAAAAGAATACATCTCTAGAACATAATATATGCATGTAGCATAGATGGAAGGCGCTTTATACGCCTATCTAAAATATTACCACACAAGATAATAAAGTTTAGAGAACTGTTATTATGAGAAAGAAACCGTTTCTGATAACTATTGCTAACAACTGGATGAAGATTGATGAAGTGAATATCCACAAAGTTTTTATCATGTACTTTGAGCCAATTTAAATTTATGTTTCCGTTTCTTTTCTTTTATTCGGTCCCATTTACTGAAGATATATTTTTCTTTATAGGCAAACGAGGAGTGCGAAAAGGAAGCAAAGGAAGAAATAGACCAAAACCCTGAGGAGAGTGTCAAGAAAATTGAGAAAAAGGAAGAAACCGAAGAAATCAAGCCAGGTGTTGAAATAGAGGAGAAAAAGGAGCAACATGAGTTATTGCCAGCAATAACCACTGATGATTGCATTACAACAGAAACAAAATCTCAAGTAGAGAAAACAGAACATGAAGAAGAGAATACTCAGAAGGATGAAGGTCTGAAAGAAAAGTCCGACAGCCCCTCGATTGAGGAAGTATGTGAAGAAACGAGTCCAGATAAGGACGAATGTGTAAAGGAGGTAAAAGATTCAGCAACAGAAACTGTAACCAAAGATGAAAATGAAGATGTAGAAAAGGAACAAGAGGTCAACGTGTTAGAAACACATGAAGGTAAGGTTGACGTTACAAGTGCACAAGACGTGACGATTGAAAAAGACTTGCAAGAGAAGGACCACCACAATGAAGATGAGGAATGTGAAGTTGTCACGACTGAAGAAAGTACAGAGAAAGATACTGAAGTTATCAGATCTAGTGAGACGACGGGGCAACAAATGCTGACAAATGCCGTTCCTTCTGATGTTTGCATCTCAGCACAAACAGAACCCCAAGAAGAAGCTACAGAAAAGAACGATGTAGAGGTTCTGAATGAGAATGAAACACTGAGAAAAGATGAAGATCAAGAGAAGGAACAAGAGATCTGTGTAACAGAAAAAGTCCAAAGTGGCGGTGATGATGTCACAAGCTCGGAAAATGCATCCAATGAGCAAGAGCAGCATGCCGAAGAAATCAAACCAAGCGTTGAAACAACTGAAGAAAAGGATGTTTGTATCTCAACACAAATCGAATCTCAAGAAAAGCCTACAAAGAACGAGGAAAGTGCTATTCAAAATGATGGTGATCAAAAGGAGAAGTCAGATAACCCCTCTGTCAATGAAGTTTGTGAAGAGAATGACTTAAAGAAGACTGAATCCGAAGAAGAGATAAAACCTTCTGACAGTTCCATTGTCACAACTAGAGAAAGTGTAATTGAGACTACCGAAGAAACCAAATCTAGTGATGAAACAAAAGAAAATATTGAGCAACAAGGGGTGTTGAACGTCATTCCCACAGATAATGATGACGGTCAAACAGACAAGCATGAAAGCCCTTTGGTGGAGGTAGTATGTGAAGAAACAAGCTCAAAAACAGCAGAACCAGAAGATGTTAAACATTCTGACAGTTCCAGTACAACACTAAATGAGAATGAAACACTGGACAAAGAAGAAAGCTTGGAAAAGGAAGACGACATCAAAACATCAGAAGTCCATGGTGGTGGGGATGATGTTACAAGCTTACAAAATGTATCCAATGATGACATTAAAGAAACATTAACTGACCAACACGATACCAATGCGGCATATGTCGAGGAGGGGCAGGGTGTCATTGCAAAGCCTAAAGAGATCCTCATTGAAGAAGCAGAGGACAGATCAGTTGACGCTGAAGAGGTAATGCATGTTAATTCGAAGTAATCTCATTTCAACTCAAACTTGCAATGCCTTGATCATAAGCGATGCAAGAAAGTTGACGTGTGAAATATATGTGTATACAAAGACACATATATATAGTAAATATTTATCTAATTATACTTAATAAATATGATAACTATATATCATTGCAGCTTGGACAGCCTAATGAACAAAATGTTAAGGAGACCCACCCAACCATAAGTGAAAATCCAGAAGATGAGATCAAGAAAGAGGACAAAGATTTATCTCATGAAAGTGTGGAGGATACAAATGATGATACTACTAAAGAAGAAAAATGCACATTAGAGCAAGAACCTGTTAAAGAGCATACAGATCAAGATAAAGTATCAACAGAAAAGGTCACTGATTTAAATGAAATGAAAGAAGTAGAGCCTAAAGAAGAAATCATACCCTCCACTGCATTGTCAGCCTCAACAGAAGCCACTTCAAATTCTGAGAAAGAAAAGGCAGAAAGTGAAAACTTGCCAACAGAAGATCTTGAAATTGTCTCTGAAGAACAAATCCCTGAGTTGGTGCCCAAATCAGAGGAGCCCGTGTTGAAAGAAACAACGGAAACACACGTAGATGAAGAAAAGGGAACCGTAACGAAGGAAATTTCAAGTGCTGAGGTAAGAAAGAAATACAGCGCCCTTACTGTCCATAATACCTTTTTCTTGCATTTATATTGATTTTATTTTTAACACAATTCGACCCTAACTGAATGCAGAAAACAGAAGTCCAAAGTGATGGGGATGCTGTTACAAGCTCACAGAATGCATTCAATGAGGAAATACAAGAAACAATGATTGATCAACATGACACCACTGCTACATTTGTCGAAGAGGGGCAGGGTGTGAGTGCAACACCTAAAGAGATACTCCTAGAAGAAACAGAGGACAAATCAATTGTTGCTGAAGAGGTAATTTAAGTAAAATTTTAAGTAATCTCTACCTATTATAAAAATTTTACTTGCACATCATTTCAACTAAAACTTGCAATGCGTTAATCATAAGAGACGCAAAAAAAAGTTGGTATATGATAACTAAAAAGTGTGTAAACTGTTAAAGTTAGTAGTCAGAAAATCTCAAACAACAGTAAAAGGTATGCCCTTTAAGGGCTTTAAACAAGATTTATACACCGTCTATAGGTCGCACCTAAGAGGAGTACCTTCAAATAAACAAAACTTGCTTCAAGTATAACTATGCATTTGAGATGGGAGACACTTCAAATTTTCTATCAAGATTTTATATTCTCAAACAACCGTATAAAGCATGCCCTTTAAGCATAAAATATGTTGTTGCTTTTTATTTGTTAATTCTTATACTAGTTCAACTAGTTCGATGCTTAAACTACAATATCAAATTATGAACCTCGTACACCATTTATTTGCTGATTCTTATAGTAAGTATATATCTAATCTATGTATACTTAATAAACATGTTAACCAGATACCATTGGAGCTTGCACAACGTAGTGAACAAAATGTTGAGGAGGCCCACTCACACCTCAGTAAAAGCGTAACTGAAAATCCTGAAGATGAGATCAACAAAGACGACAAAGAATTATCGCATGAAACTGTTAAGGATACAAATGATGATACTACTAAAGAAGAAAAATGCACATTGGAGCAAGAACCCGTTGAAGTGCATAGTGGTCAAGATGAAGTATCAAAAGAAAAGGTCGCCAATTTAAATGAAACGACAGAAGTAGAGCCTAAAGAAGAAATCACATCCTCCACTTCATTAGAAACTTCAACAGAAGACACTCCAAATACAGAGAAGGAAAAGGCAGAAAGTGAAAGTTTGCCGATAGAAGATCTTAAGACTGTCTCTGAAGTACAAATTCCTGAATCGGTGCCCGAATTAGAAGAGCCAACGCTGAAAGAAAAATGCATTATCACAGAAACTGAAACACAGTTAGATGAAGAGAAAGGAACTGTAACAGAAGAAATTTCAAGTGCAGATGAGGTCAGCAAAAAAATACAGTGTCTTTACAGTTCATAATATCTTTTTCTTGCATTTATTTTGAGCCTTATTTAACATACTTTGACACTATTTGGATGCAGAAAACACAACAGACAACAGAAATCAAGCAAGAGACAGTCAAGGAGGTATGTGAAGAGGCTAGCTCAGAAAAAGCTGAACTTGAAGAAGAAATAAAACATTCTGATAGTTCCGATATGAAGATAAACGAGAAAGAAATAACTTTCATAGACAATGAAGAAAAGGAGGTCAACATATCTACGGAAAGCCGAAGTGAGGACAACCTTACAAGCTCACAGATTGAGGTATCTGAAGAAAAAGAAGACTTGAAAGAAAAGCATATCCACAATGAAGGCGACTTCATTAAAAGTGGAGAAGATGTAGGTGAAGATACTGAAGAAAGCAAATCTAGTGTTGATATAAAAGAAAATACAGAGCATGCAACACAAATAGAAACCCGTGAAGAAACAATAGAAAATGAAGAAAAGAATGGTGAAAAGGCTATAGAACATGAAGAGTATGAAGCAGTGAGCAGAGAGGAAAATCTCGAAAAGAAACAAGAGGATGTAGAAGAAACAAAGATGGGCGAACATGATACCACAAATGAAGAAAAGGATGTTTGTATCTCAACACAAAATGAATCTCAAGAAGAGCCTACAAAGAATGAAGAAAATGCTATTGAACCTGATGGTGATCAAAAGGAAAAGTCGGATAATGTCGTTGTCAAAGAAGTATGTGAAGAGAATGATTCAACGACAACTGAATCTGAAGGGAGACAGATTTCTGACAGTTCTGAAGTCAAAACAAGAGAGAGTGTATATGAGGATACTGAAGAAACAAAATCTAGTGATAATCAAGAAGATGAGATCAAGAAAGAGGATACAAATGATAATGCTGCTGACGAAGATAAACGCACATTAGAGCATGAACCCGTAGAAGAGCATAGTTCCCAAGATGAAGTATCCAAAGAAAAGGTCACCGGTTTAAATGAAACAAAAGAAGTAGAGCCTCAAGAAGATACACCCTCTATTTCCGTAAAAACTTCAACAGATGACACTTCAAAAACTATATCTGAAGTACAAATCCCTGAATTGGTAACCAATACAGAAGAGTCGGTGCTGAAAGACGAGTGCTTTATTTCAGAAACGGAAACACACTTAGATGAAGAAAAGAGTACTATAACAGAAGAAATTTCAAGTGATGAGGTCAGAAAAAAATACATTGTCCATACCCTTCATTAATTTATTTTCCTGCATTTATTTTGAGCTTTATTTAACATAAATTGACACTGAATTGGATCCAGAAAACAGAATTGACAACAGAAATCAAGCAAGAGTCTGTCAAGGAGGTATGTGAAGAGACGAGCTCAGAAAAGACTGAACTTCAAGAAGGATTGAAACTTTCGGATGGTTCCAATGTGGAGATAAACGAGAAGGAGATAACAACTTTCAAAGAAGATGAACAAGAAAAGGATCAAGAGGCCAACACGTCAGCAGAAAGCCAAGGTGGGAACAACATTACAAGCTCACAGAACGAAGAATCTGAAGAAAAAGAAGAGTTGAAAGAAAAGAACTACCACAATGAAGGTAATGAAGGCGACTTTATTGAAAGCGGAGAAAGGGTAGATGAAGATACTAGAGAAATCAAATCTAGTGTTGAAACAAAAGATGCCGAGCATGTCATTTCCACCAGCAGCTCAATACATATAGAACATGATGAAGAAGCTATTGAAAAGGACGAGAAGAAGGATGAAACGGCTATTGAGAATGATAAGAATGAAACAGTGAGCACAGAAGAAAATCTCGAAAAGAAACAAGAGGATATTAAAGAAACAATTACGGGTGAACATGCTACCGCAATGGCCTATTTTGAGGAGGAGCAGAGTCTAAGCACAATCACAAAAGAGGCCATCGGCAAAGCAGAAGAAGGGGATAAATCGGTTATTGTTCAAGAGGTAATTCATGTTCATCCTAAGTAGCTCCCAACAATTCAAATCGTTTTCCTAGTACATCATTCCATCAACCTTATGCAATATACCCTTTAATGGACTAAACAAGATGGAACACAATTTCTAGACATAATAAAAGTATGTAAAAATAGAGAACCAAATCAGTTTATGTCATTAAACAAGCAGTAGTGAGGGTAGAAACTTTTAAATTTCTTTCTTAACAAATCTTTGGTCTGGTTTTATGGTGTTTTCACAAACTTTAAGCCTATACATTAAACTCATCATGTTTCATTTTCTTTGTTTAGCCTATATGATTAAACTACTTTTTCATGCAGAAAACTGAGCAGTATGACGAAGAAAACGTTGAAAAAGAACAAAAGGCAGAGGAATATAACGATGAGATCAAACCAAGTGTTGAAACAACTGAAGAAAAAGATGTTTGTATCTCAACACAAACTGAATCTCATGTAGAGCCTACAAAGAAAGAAGAAAATGCTATTGAACCTGATGGTGAACGAAAGGAAAATCCGGATAACCCCTTTGTCAAGGAAGTTTGTGAAGAGAGTGATTTAACAAAGACTGAATCTGAAGAGAGACTACCTTCTGACAGTTTTGATGTCAAAACTACAGAAGAAGATACTGAAGAAACCAAATCTAGTGATGAAACAAAAGAAAATAAAGAGCAACAAGGAGTGTTGGATGTCATTGCCACTGATGTTTCCAGCTCGACACAAACAGAACATGTGGAGAAAACTACTGCAAGTCATGAAAATGATGACGAAGAGACCATAGAGCAAGATAAAGGTCAAACAGAGAAGCCTGAAATCCCTTTGGTTGAGGTAGCATGTGAGACAACAAAGTCAGAAATTGTTGAATCTGAAGAAGAGGTAAAACAATCCAACAGTTTCAGTACAACACTGAATGAGAACGAAATACTGAGCAAAGAAGAAAAACTGGAAAAGGAGGACGAGATCAAAACATCTGAAATCGAAGTTGGTGAGGTTGAGGTTACAAGCTCACAGAATGCATCTAATGATGACATAAAAGAAACAACGCTTGATCAAGATATTACCACAGTGGCACATGTCGAGGAGGGGTCAGGTGTGAGTGCATTGCCAAAAGAGATCCTCATAGAAGAAGCAGAGGACAAATCAGTTGATGCTGAAGAGGTAATTCATGTTAATTCTATGTAATCTCTAACTACTCTAGAAGGCTTTACGTATATGTCATTTCATCTAGACTTGCATTTTGTTGTTGCTATTTATTTGCTTATTCTTTCTAGTTTGATGCGTAAACCATGATACCATATTAAGAATCTCACATACATTTTACTTGCTGATTCTTATAGTAAATGTATATCTAATTATACTTGATAAACATATATTACAGATATCATTGGAGCTTGGACAACCTAATGAACAAAACGTTGAGGAGACCCTCCCATGTCCGACTAAAAGCATAAACGATAATCTAGAAGATGAGATCAAGAAAGAAGACAGAGATTTATCTCATGAAAGAGCGGAGGATACAAATGATGATACTAAAGAAGAAAGACGCACATTAGAGCACGAACACGTAGAAGAGCATAGTGGTCAAGATGAGGTATCCAAAGAAAAGGTCACTGATTTACATGAAACAACAGAAGCAGAGCTTAAAGAAAATATCACACCCTCCATTTCATTAGAAACTTCAACAGAAGACGCTTCGAATTTAGAAAAGGAAAAGGCAGAAGTTGAAACATTTCCAATAGAAAATCTTGAAACTGTCTCTGAAGTACAAATCCCTGAATTGGCGCCCAGATCAGAAGAGACGGTGCTGAAAAAAGAGTGCCTTACTTCAGAAACAGAAACACACTTAGATGAAGAAAAGGAAACTGTAACGGAAAAAAATTCAAGTGACGAGGTCAGAAAAAAACTACAATAACCTTATCGTTCATGATATCTTTTTCTTGCATTTATTTTGAGCTTTATTTGACATTCTTTGACACTAATTGGATGCAGAAAACAGAACAGACAACAGAAATCAAGCAAGAGACTGTCAAGGAGGTATGTGAAGAGATCACTGGAGAAGAAGTAGAGAACAAATCAATTCATGCTCAAGAGGTAACTTATATCCATCCTAATTACTCCAAAAAAATTTACTTGTACATCATTCCAAATGTGGAAAGTTGTCTGCAACAACATTTCTCATATCATGGGTATGAGTAACTGACAATGGCATATGTGAACAAAACAACCCAACTTAAGTGGACTTCCCTTCCTTTATATTTTATGATAATGATAGATTGAAATATTAGCGTACTGAAAAAACATGTTAACAACCAGGTGTCAAAGGAGCTTGAACAAACTAAGGAACAAAATGTTGAGGAGACCGAGGCATGTGTAACTGAAACCATAAGTGAAAAGACAGAAGACAAGATCACAAAAGATGAAGATTCATCCCATGACAGTACAGAGCATATAAACGAAAATATTACCAAAGAAGAGAAGTGCTTTCCAGATGTAATGACAAAGGAAATCGATATCTCAACACTAAAGCATGAACCCGTTGAAGAGCAAAATGACAGTCAAGATGAAGTATCAAAGGAAATATTAACTGATTCAAATGAAACAATAGCAGTGGAACCAAAAGAAGATATCACGCCCTCCAGTTCACTAGGAACTTCAGCAGAAGATACCTCCAATTCGGATAAGGCAAAAACAGTAAGTGAAAGCTTGCCACTGGAAGATCTTGAATCTGTCTCTGAAGTGCATATTCCAGATGTAATGCCCAAATCAGAAGATTTAAAGATGGAAGAAGAGTGCCTTGTTTCAGAAACAGAAACGTATGCGAATGAAGAAAACAGGGTTGCAACAAAAGAGATTTCAAGTTATGAGGTCAGGCAGAAAAAATAACTTCCTTACAGTTCAAAACAATTTTTTTCCATTTTTCGTGTGCATAGCATAAAGCACATCTTCCTCAACAGATATGCTCTTGCCTATCTACATGTTAGCTTCACCATTTGTTATTTAGCTCACTCCTTCCATTTCTTTATGCAAAACAGAATCTTGAAACACATGGATCTACACAGCAACCAGAGAACTCATACAGTACCACTGAAAATCAACTTAGTAGCACCGAAGACTGCATTAAGACGGAAAAGGATGTCATATTGACTAAAGAGGTGAGTAGGAAGCTATATCGTTTGACCTTTTTTTTTATTTTTCAAGTCACCCAAAAGGCTTGCTTACATAAGATTTATTCAGATTGAACAGGTGCCTTTGGAGATAGAAAAAGAAAAGGAAGTAAGTGACTTCAAAGAACAGATTGTTGAGGAAGACACTTATTCCCCAGACCTGGAGGAGAAATCAGCGCAAAATCAAAAGGAAACGGTACATGAGGTCAGTTTGGATGAAAAAAGTATTAAATAATATTCGCTTCATGTCTATAGGTATTAACATGAAAATTTTAGAAGCAGATATCTGTTGAAAAGCCTGAGGTGACAGAAGTGAATGTAGATGCCCAGATAGGACAAAAAGATTTACAGGGTAAAGAAGATATCAGTTGCGTGTCGAAAGTTACAACTGATATAACTGATCAAGAACCAAAAGAAGAAAAAAGTCCCTCTCTAGAAGACGGTGCAACACTAGAGTCAGTTGACTTGTCAAACACAGAATCTACTGCTTATCCTTCAGAAAGTGAGAAGTTAGCCACACGAGCTCTTGAATCTGATTGTGATGTACAAATCCCCGAAGTAGTTGCTGATTCAGAAGACTCAAAAGTGAAGGAAGAATGCATTGTCTTAGCAACAACAGCTGAAAACAGTGTGGAAGAACAGGACACCAAAACTAATGAAATTTCAAGTGCACCAGATAAAGAAGAAGAAAATGTCACGAAAACACCCACCGAGAGTGACGAAGCAAAGAGTAGTGACTTGATCATAGAAGAAAATGCCTCAACTAAAGAGGTCAGAAAACAATTTACTACCCCTACTTTTAAATTTAGATAGAATCCAGTTTAATAAAAACCGACACACGTAGAATTGGCTCCATAAGTTTAGCGAGGTAAAGAGATGATGACCGCACAGTATCATCAAAATCACATTCTTCCTTTTCAATGATTTCTTCTTACAGAACACATACAAAGTTATGAAAGTATTACATCCAATGTGGTATTTTCTTGTAAAGAATTCTAACTTAACAAGCATGAGGACACATAATCCATGTGTATAATAGCATTGTTGTTTAGAAAATTAAAAGAGCATCTTTTCTTGTACGAATGTTCACTCTAGCTATCAACAAGATTATCGTTTCTAATTTAGTGCCATCCCATCTCTCTGTGTTCTTTTTTTTTTTTTTTTTTTTTTGCAAAATAGAATCGCAAAATACATGGAGAACTCGAACCCACATATGAACCCGTGATAGAAGATCAAGTTACTATTGAAACAAAACCTCAACTAGAACAATCAGACATCACATCTGAAAACATAACAAACGATCAGACTTCAGAATCGAAGTTGGAGCATACGAGCGCAAAAGATACAGAAGAGGATGATACACTTGCACCTGAAATTGAGACTAAAGGCATAGAAAATCTGCATGAGACAACAAAGAATATCATCTTGACTGACGAGGTACATAAAAAATAACACTAAGGTGATAACAGTTTCTTGTTTACAAAATAATAGAAAAGTTGTGTTTACATACCAATGTTATATGAATCAAGGAGGTTGCTGTGGAGACGGAAAAAGAAAAGGAAAGAAATGAAATTGAAAAACAGGTTTCAGAGGAAGATAATTGTCCTACAGAACTCGATAGTACACCAACACCAGTTCAAAAGGAGTTGGCAAATGAGGTCAATAAGAAGAAAACTATATTTTAAATTTTTTTTATTTATTAATATAATAATTCTAAGATGAAAATTAATTTAGCAGATAGAATACTCAAAGCCAATATCAGAAATAGAATCTACTGATACTCCCTTGAATGGCCAAGATAGCATGAAACTAGAAGAAGACGTGTCCTGCAAGACACGAGAAACTATTGAAGAACAGGGTGCACTCACTTCTCAGTTAGCAGACAGAGAGATATTGGAAGAAAAGGATGACAAACCGATATCTGAGTTACAAACTTTTTCAGAAGACCAGAAAAGCATCAAAGATATTATCAATGAGGAAGCTAAGCTTACTCAATTGACATCAGACACAGATGTTTTCCAGGTCTGTTTTAATGTTTAAAAATAACTTTTCGTAAGAATGCTGCTTTTTTTCCTAGAATTTGCTAACAAAGGTTCTCGTCAAACAGATTGAAAGGTCAAGTTCAGGGACCGATGAACTTCTCGAAACAAAAGATTCGGTTGAAGATACAAAAGATGCGAAGTTTACAGCTGAGAACCTCAGTGTAAAGGATGAAACAATCACTGAAATTAAAAAATCAAATGAAGAGAGTGAAATTGTTGCTTCTGAATTCAAAAAGTTGGAGGATACGGTGACAGAAAAGGAGAAAGAAACACTAGACGAGCCGCATACAGATGACTCAGAAAAAACCACTTATGATTCAATATTAAGTTCTGAAATTGCAACTGAAGCGGCTAAAATAGTCCCTGAGTGTATAAATGCTCCTGCAATTTTGACAGACAACCTTCCAGAAGCTTCCCCCGAGATGCTACTAGCAAAACCTGAAGACAAGATTACTGAAGATCCGGAGGTTCTACCATCAGTAGAGAAAGATGTCACAGATGTTCAAAAGCATGAGAAGGATCTTGATCATGAAACCGAAGTTAAAATTGCTGATGTTGAGAGCAATGTAGAATGCTCAGAAATTGAACCACGGCATTTCGACACAAACCAAGTGAATCAAAAAGATCAGAAAAAAGAAGCAGATGAAAGCATAAAGGATGTGATTCCAGTTGAAGATGTATGCACTTTTCTTCCACATTATGCATTCATGCTGCATGTTCAGTTCCACTTTTTGTTTAGCTTAATATGAAATCATTCCGTTCTCTTCAAACAGGTGAAAACTTCAACAAGGGAGCTTGAAGTTGGAAGTGTGGACCTTGAGGTTCCATCCGTCATCGATGCAACAACTGACAACACTAATTATAAGATGCTTGAAGTGCATGAGGCAGGACTTCTAAAAGACGATAAGCATCTCGAGTCAGCATGTGACCAAAGCAAATCCATAGGAGAGGGTTCTGGAATAAAGCAGGTAACATCATCATCAACTGAATAATGTATCACATAACGCGAAGAAAAAAAAGTAAAAATGCAAAAATAAAAAATAATTAAAAATAGGGTATTAAAAAAATGATGGAAATCTGATTCAGGCAAAAAGACATTATTACAACAAAGTTAGATGAATGACCATTTCCACAACTAATACACTGTAATCTTTTGCAGGAACCATTGAAACTCGATGCATCAGAGACTCTTGGTACTGCAGCTGCAGAGGACTTGAAGATTTCTCAGAAATATGTCCCAGATGACCTAAGTCAAACTCATCCAGAAGTACAAAACAGTGAAGTTCCGGCTTGCACTGTAGATAAGATCTTGACTGAGAAAATGGATTCATCAGATGAGCAAGCGGAGCCAGTCGCAAAGTCATTGGTTCCCGAAGCAGGAAATTTAAAAGTCAATACAACAGTTTCCATTGATCAAAAAGAGAAGTCTGAGTCAGTAGAGAAAGAAGAAACTGGAGTAAAAACAGATGAAGAAGATGAAGAAGAGGATGATCATGAAGAAGATGAAAAAACGGGTTCATGCTCTGATGCACCGGTTATGGTAGAAGCATCACAAGACATGGAAGTCAAGGCTCATAAGAAATCTCATAATATATTATCAGGTGTTGGTTCAAAGGTCAAACATTCAATCGCCAAGGTGAAGAAAGCAATAACTGGCAAGTCTTCTCCTACAAAGTCAACATCACCAAAAGCGAAAAATCAAGTGACTGGTTAGCAAGTTAGATCATGGTGTAAGTCTCCGAAGGAATAAAAATGTGAAAAATGGTTCAACAGGAATCAGACACTTGAGGAGAAATGCGAGCAAACGCTCGATGTGGTATTATTTTGCATATATGCATTGTGTGCTTGAGTGAAATGTAAAACATCTATTTATTATTATGTTAAATAAGTTTCCTTTATGAGTTTATGTACTGAACCAGTTTGAACAACGAAACCATCTCAATAAGAACATAAAGCTCCCACTCCATGCAATAAGATTATCGTTTAAATTAATATAAATATAAACATTTGAAACATGATAGACAACAATCAAATCAAATGAGGTTAAAAAATCTATAACAAAAAGAAACTTACATAGTAAACTAATAATAACAATTAAAAAAGAGGTCTAAGAACATACGTAGTGGTAAGGGTGAATAATGCCCCTACCCTTGGGCATTTTCCGCCATGTGGTAGTACAGTCAGCAAGGGGCATTATTAGGCGTTTTTCTAAAATTGGTGTAGTGGGGATGTGGACATTATGTTAAAAGGGTGTAGAGAATTAAATAAAAATAAAAAACCCAACAAAAAAGCTATTGGCCAAAAAAAAGAAAGATTAAATGTGATTGGTCTTTCAAATTTGCACAAAGCGTGATTTAAAAAACGCCTAGGGGGCTTTTTTGAACAATAACGCCTAATAATGCCCAGGGGTGGGGGTGGGCGTGTTTGAGGGAAAAAAGTTGGGCAACAACGCCCATGGTCTTACAGAAAACAAAACAAACATAAGGTATGTTTGGTAAAAGTAGCTGGTGGCTGGTGGCTGGAAGCTGTTAGCTGGTGGTTGGAAGCTGGTAGCTAGTAGCTGTAGCTTTTTAGATATATTTGATGTTTGGCAGAGTAGCTTGAGCTTTTAAAAATGTATAAAATGACCAAAAGGGACATGATTAAACATTTAAAAAGCTTGTGCATTAAAAAGTTTATTATTTTTAGAGGTTAAAATAGTCATTTTTTTCCCCTAAAAGCTTGTAGCTCCTTCTAAGCGCTACCAGTAGTAGCGTTCAACCAAAAGCTTCAAGCTCCTAACTTAAAAGCTTCAAGCTCGTTAAACCAAACAATTTCTTAAAAGCTTAAAGCTAGAAGCTCCTAAAACTCCATACCAAACATACCCATAATTTAATTCAATAATTAATGAACATGTTCGACAAAAGAAATCTAAAAAAAAAGTTAATTTACTAATGCCATACAATAGTCAATTTGAATAACAGTTCTATTATTTCACTATACCGTGGTGGTGGTGGACGGTGATGAAGTGATCCTATCCTCAGTTCTCTCTCTCGATGACCTTCAACTTCCACTGAGGTGTTTGCGTTCGTCCTTATGTTTACGTTTCGTTGTTGGATTCACCCAATAGATCTGGCATCAATTTAGGTGTTTGCGTATCCCTATGTTTTGTTTACGTTCAGTTGTTTGATTCGATCAGTTTGAAAAATTGAAATCGAATTGATTCGTCTAGACGTATACTGTTAGAAGCTGCATTTGGATCGATTACAGAGATGTCGAAGAAATGTGAAAACGACGACGCTGATCGGAAGATCACGATTGGCGTTTGCGTTATGGAAAAGAATGCGGCCCGGAGATTCTGTTCCTTCTTCTTTTGATTTCATTCTGTATGAGGGCATGTTTGGGTAAGCTTTTTGAAACAACTTATTGACTTATTGACTTATTGACTTTTTGAAAAGTCATAATCTCTAAAATGATGTTTGGCAAAGAGTGTGTATATGAGGGGAAAAAGCCAATAAGTCAATAAGTCACAAAATCCTGACTTTTCCAAGAAGCCAATAAGTCAATAAGTTGTTTCTAAAAGCTTACCCAAACATGCCCTGAATGAATATGAATCTGTTAGGTTATTAACGGAGTAGTGGGCGGACCCAGAAAAAATTTTCAAGGGGTGCGGATAAGGGGTTTAACCAAATTTTCAAGGGTTCAAGGGGTGCGGATAAGGGGTTTAACCAAATTTTCAAGGGGTGCGGGAAGAATTTTACCTTATAAAATACAATAAAAAATTTTTTCAGGGGGTGCGCCCGCCCACCCTGGACTCTTACTAGGTCCGCCCCTGTAACGGAGTGATGATGAAGTTTTTAAAGGATTTGTTTAATAATGGTCAACGGTGGTTTTTTTGGTCGTCGATGGATCGAGTGGGCTCCTGAGATCAGTTACTGTCACAGTGGTGGTGGGATTTGTGGGATTTGATGACGGTGGTAGTGGATTTGGGGGATTTGATGGTTATGGTTGGATTTGTGGGATTTGGTGGCGGTGGTGGTGGATGATTTCGGGGATTTGGTGTTGGTTGTGACGCCATAGTGGTGGACTGGTGGTGGTGGTTGTTTATTTGTTTAAGGGTAAATTACACTTTTCGTCCTTTGTACTAGTAAAATTACTAACCTACCCTCATGTGCAAGGCACATGCCATACTTAACTGAAATTTTTAACTTGGTTGGTACTAAAGCACGTATGGTGTAATGAGTTTTCCAACTAATTGATTGTTACTGTAATTATTGAACTTAAAGGCTATCGATTACAATCTAATACAAACATAAAGGACGAAAAATGCAATTTACCCTGTAAATTATTTGAAGGGCATATTTTTGTGTAAAGGTCTAGCATATCTAGGGGCTGTTTGGCAACATCTGAACCAATAAGTGCTTAATGAATAAGAGGTCTGAATGGGTAAGAGGCTCTGAACCAGTAAGTGCTTGATAGATAGTGAGAAATTATTGGAGAAATTACTGGATAAATTATAGGAAATCAAATAATTAGATTGATTACGTTTTCTTTATTATTTATTTGTTTCCTTTTTCTGTAATGTCCTATATATAGGACTTTATGTTTTGTATTGCAATTTAATCTATAACAACTCAAATTCTGTGATTTATCTTGGTATCACAACCTTCTCTTTTTTTAAACCCTAAAACAACCTGCAGGCGGCTTCTTTCCCTACCCTTGCCTTCCCTTCCCCTCTTCTTCTTTCTGATCAACAGTAAACCACCCAACCGGCTCCATGGCAATGATTTCTGCCTTCACCACTACTGAGAAAACAGCACATAACTCCCACAAATTTGCCTTTAAACTTACCCCTACCAACTATGGCTTCCGGAAAAACATGATACACCCCTTTTTAATCACCAATCACCTCTTTGGTTATGTTGACGGGACCATCCGCTGCCCTCCATCACGGACTGCTGCCACCACCGAAACAGCAGCCATGGACAACCCGAGCTACTCCAATTGGCTCGCAAATGATGCTCATGTTCGCATGGTCATTATTTCAACCATCTCCGAATCCTCTTTTCAACATGTTCAAGGTGAAACCTCTCGTGACCTTTGGCTCTCCTTGGAACGGGCATATGCTCCGCATAACTCATCTAGGGAATACACCCTCAAAACTCAGTTGCTGAAAATAGAGATGAAGCCTGATGAAACATCTGCTGCCTATCTCACTCGTGCCCAAGATTATGCCACGGCCCTAGCGAACATCGGGGAACCATTTAAGGACAAGGATATCACCATGTTGGTACTCTCTGACCTACGTGAGGAATATGATGGCCTCAAAGCTAATCTCCTGGCTCGCTCTTCGCCAATTACTTTTAATGAATTACATGGCCTTCTAAGTGACCATGAGTTCATGATAAATAGGAAGCCACCAAACTCGTTGCAGGCTTACTCGGCTGCTGCACAACCTGCGAGTCTGCCCTCCCCCTCGGCAGGCCTGCTGCCTCTTCCTCACCACAGCCCTGCCCTCACTACGCTGCAGCAACAAGCCGCCCTTCTTGGGTACCAACTCAGCCCCGTAATTAATCAGGCCAACCAGCAACCACAGGCCTATTTCTCCAGCCGCTCCCAAAACAATTCTCGCAACAACCGGCGTGGAAATTACCGTGCCAACTCACGTGGTACTACCACCAGAGGTCGTGATGAGTACCGTGGATCCACTAGTCAAAACCGAAATTCTCAGTTTGCTTGGGCATCCACCCAAAACACCGTTTACGGTCACTACAATCGTTGTGGCATAGGACACATTCCTGCTCAATGTCCAACTCAGTCCACATCAACCCGGGAGTCATCTCAGGCTAACTATGTTGCTTTTGCTGAAACTGGATCCCCATCAGGCTCACATTGGAAACCAGACACAGTAGCGAATGGCCATGCTACTCTTGATCTTGCAAGCTTGGATAACTCTGAAGCCTACTTTGGTAACCATTCACTTCGTGTTGGCGATGGTAATCCTCTTCCTATCTGTCATATTGGCTCATCAAAATTTTATTCTCCTAATAAAACCTTTACTTTAAATAATATTCTTCACATACCCCAACTCAAACAAAATCTCTTATCAGTCCAGCAATTTTGTTCAGATAATAACGTGTTTTTTGAATTTCATTCTTCTTTCTTTGTTGTGAAGGACGAGTCTACACATACCATCCTACTCACGGGCCCAAGTGATAACGGTCTCTACTCGCTTTATCTTCCGAAGTTGAAGTCCCTACCACATGTCTCCTTCACAGCAGTCAAAGCTCCTTCAACAATTTGGCATCAACGACTCGGACATCCCCATGCACGAGTTTTTCATTCTATTTTGTCTAGCAATAATTTACCAGTTTCAAATAAATTGTCTTCTTCATTGTGTTCTTCTTGTCAAATGGGGAAATCCTCCAAACTGTCTTTGAAACTTTCCAATTTTCGTAATAATGTTTTGGATTTAGTTTATTGCGATGTTTGGGGCCCTGCTCCTTCTGTTTCTTTTACCGGTTGTCGATTCTTTTTACTATGTGTGGACCATCACTCGAGATATATGTGGTTTTACCCTTTAAAACATAAATCTGATGTTTTCTCTACTTTCAAATTGTTTGTTAAAATGTCCGAAAGACAATTCAACACTAAACTCAAACGGGTTCAATCCGATTGGGGGGGGTGAATTCCGTCCTCTTGCGCCCTTTCTTTCTTCACTTGGCATCATTCACCAACGCTCGTGCCCACACACGAGTGAACAAAATGGTATTGTCGAACGCCGGCATAGACATGTTGTTGAAACCGGTTTAACCCTTCTTGCTCACTCTCACACTCCCCAACATTTTTGGGATTTTGCATTTGAAACAGCGATTTATCTAATCAATCGCATGCCCTCCAGAACCAACTCAAACAAATCTCCCTTTGAATGCCTATTTCACCGACCACCTGATTACTCTTTCCTACGAGTTTTTGGGTGTGAATGCTTCCCTTACCTACGACCTTATAACCCTCACAAAATGGACTTTAGGTCCATACCTTGTGTCTTTCTGGGTTACAGTTTAATCCATCATGGATATCGTTGCCTAGACCTACAAACTGACCGCATCTACATTGCTCGTCACGTACGATTTAACGAGCACCTCTTTCCTTTCAACCCACCTGACACAACCACCTTACCGGAAGAATCCTCACCATATTACTCTTCCTATACTACTCCACCTGCACCAAACTGTGAACCCAGCCCTGTCCCACATCCGATCACCGAACCTGTCAATCAGCCCGTACCCGAATTTGTCCAGCAAACTGCTTCTGTCCCTATCACCGACCCTCTTCCTGACCCGAACCCATGTTCCTCGGGTGACCATGTCCTCACTTCCCAGCCCTCGACTGCCTCCCAGCCCTTGGCTCACACTAATCCACCACCTCGTGCTCGTCCACCCAATCTCCGTCAAAATCCCAAACCTACCATTCGCTATAATCCTTTCGCTTATCATGTCTCTACCGATCCTCCCAGTTCTGTTGAGCCATCTTCCTTTACTGTCGCCAACAAATCTCCCGAATGGTGCCAAGCCATGGCTGAAGAGTTTGATGCTCTTGTTAGAAACGGAACATGGTCACTTGTGCCTTGTGTTAAAAACACTAACATTATTGATTCTAAGTGGGTTTACAGGATTAAAAGGGATGCAAATGGTAATGTTACACGCTATAAGGCGAGACTGGTTGCTAAGGGCTTTAACCAATGGCCTGGTATTGATTATCAAGAAACTTTCAGCCCTGTTGTCAAAGCAACAACAATACGAGTTTTGTTGTCTCTTGCTGTAACGAATCAATGGTCGCTTCACCAACTAGATGTTCAAAATGATTTTCTTCACGGCGAATTGAACGACACTGTTTATTTACGCCAACCCCTGGCTTTATTGATGCATCCAAACCTGATCATGTCTGCTTGCTGCATAAGTCCCTCTACGGACTCAAATAGGCACCACGTGCATGGTTTGAACGCCTCAGTAACACTTTGCATCATCTGGTTTTCACTGGCTCCAAAACGGATCCCTCACTCTTTATTCTTAACAATGGTGGAACTTTGGTCTATGTTTTAGTCTTTGTAGATGATATTATTGTTACAGGCAACAACACCATTGCTATTAATGATGTTATTGCAAACTTGGGCACCTCCTTTGCAGTCAAAGACCTGGGGGACCTGCACTATTTTCTGGGTATTGAAGTTATTCGTCATGGCAGCCACTTAATTCTCTCCCAACAAAAATATATATCTGACCTGATCCAGAAGGCAGGTTTGTCAAACTGCAAACCAGTTCCCTCTCCTATGAGTACCTCTCAGATTCTCACTCGCAATGACAGTCCAACTCTTGCTGACCCAACCAAGTATCGTCAAATAGTGGGGGCTCTTCAGTATGCTTCTTTATCCAGACCTGACATTACTTTTGCTGTCAACAAAGTATGTCAGTATATGCACACTCCCACTGAAAACCATTGGTCGGCTGTTAAGCGTATATTACGCTATCTGAAAGGTACTTCTCACTTTGGCCTTGTTATTCGTCATGGCACAGGTTCCACCCTACACGCCTTTACCGAGTCAACTGGAACTCAACTTTGAGGGCCTTTTCTGATGCTGATTGGGCTGGATGTCCCGATGATCGTCGCTCCACGGGGGGGGGGGGGGTTTGCCATATACTTAGGATCGAACCTCATCTCATGGAATGCTAGGAAGCAACGCACGGTATCTCGCTTCTCTACTGAATCTGAATATAAAGCCATGGCTGACACTGTGGCTGAATTAACATGGCTAGAGGCCCTTTTACAGGAACTTGGAATTGCCTCAATACTCACTCCTACGCTTTGGTGTGACAACTTAGGTGCCACGTACTTGTCTGCTAATCCCGTTTTCCATGCTCAGACAAAGCATGTTGAGTGTGATTATCATTTTGTTCGCGAGAAGGTTTCTCAAGGAAAACTACAGGTCAAATTCATTTCAACACATGACCAGCAAGCCGATGTGTTCACTAAGCCTCTACCTACTCAAAGATTTCAAATGCTTCGGTCCAAGTTGCAGGTCGTTCCCCGCCCTTAACTTGCGGGGGGATGATAGACAGTGAGAAATTACTGGATAAATTATAGGAAATCAAATAATTAGATTGATTACGTTTTCTTTATTATTTATTTGTTTCCTTTTTCTGTAATGTCCTATATATAGGACTTTATGTTTTGTATTGCAATTTAATCTATAACAACTCAAATTCTGTGATTTATCTGTGCTGAACTAGTAAAGTGTTGTTTGGTTACACCTCTGAATGACTGTGTAAAATGTCATTTTTACCCCTCTGAACTGAAAACTGTTTCTA
Organism: Helianthus tuberosus; assembly: GCA_030545235.1. Taxonomy (NCBI): domain Eukaryota; kingdom Viridiplantae; phylum Streptophyta; class Magnoliopsida; order Asterales; family Asteraceae; genus Helianthus; species Helianthus tuberosus. The sequence continues at coordinate 120,690,464 of CM060403.1, forward strand.
AAGAGAATTTCACATTGAAACTATCTATTGTTGCTAATCATATATATATATATATGGTTGGGCTCTATAGGAAACCCCATCTTTTTTAAAAAACCTTGGAAACCCAACCTCATCCATTGATTGTCTTTCATCCAACTTGATCAATGGCTCTCATCATTTTGGTAAGAATTATAATTAAAAGAAATAGTATAATACACATTTGAAAGTCTGGGAGGGCATTTTCGGTATAACAAAACCCACTTTTTGGCATTGAAAATGACAAAACCCACTTGTGCCATCATCTCTCTCCTTTTTCTTCTAGTCAAATCTTTCAATAAACTATTATCTCTCTCCTCTTTCTTCATCATGTGAAAAGAAGAAAGCTTCATGGTCTTCAATGGTGATCTTCATTTGAAGATAATTTCAGCATCGTGTGGTCTGAAAAAATCACAAAGACACACGCACGAGTGTGTGTGTGTGAGAAGAGCGATAACAAGATGAATGTTTTTAGAGAGAGAAAGTTGATGTTTTAGATAGAGAAACAACAATCTTTATCACAAAGACACACGCACGAGTGTGTGTGTGAGAAGAAGGTTTGAAGATCTTCTTCGTGTTCATCGGACGAGTATAGATCCGGTAAGTGTTCTTGAAATATCATTTCACACTTGATTTTTTGTTAAAATGGTTGTTAATATGTTTTTGTGTGCTGAAAGTGTTTTAGTAATGGTTAATGGGGTATCCATGGTTAATGTTAATGTATTTTAAATAAATCAAAAACTTTAGGATGAGATTTTGAACGGGTTTTTTTTGTTGGTTTGGTTGCTTGTTAGGGGCTTTTGATCTTAACAGTAGTTGTTTTTTTGTTGGTTTGGGTTGCTTGTTTGGGTTTTTGATCTGAACAGTAAGTGTTTTTTTGTTTGGTTGCTTGATTCACAGACTCAGGCCCATAACATGTGTTAAGCCCCCTGTTATAATGTTATATAACGTGTGTTGATTTACAGAAACAAACCCATAAAGATATTCAATTGAGAAGCTGGATGGATGTACGCGAAATTAATGCGTGTTCTAGTAATGGTTAATGTTCATGTATTTTAAATAAATCCAAAACTTTAGGATGAGATTTTGAACGGGTTTTTTTGTTGGTTTGGTTGCTTGTTTGGGGCTTTTGATCTTAACAATAATTGTTTTTTTGTTGGGTTGCTTGATTTACAGAGACAGACCCATAACATGTGTTAAGCACCTGCTAGAATGATATATAACGTGTGTTGATTTACAGAAACAGATCCATAAAAGATATTGAATTGACAAGCTGGATGGATGAAGGCGACGTTAATGCGGGGACATTGAATAAGTCACATCCTTTGGGAAAGAAGTTTTCGTTCATTTATAACATGTGTGGCTGGTTCGTGCTGTAACAGAACACCATGATGTAACCTGACATGTGTTCATGTATAACATGTGTTAAGCCCCTGTTAGAATGATATATAACGTGTGTTAACCTTTTGTTAATTAAAAAAAACAAGTAATATCTATTTTATTTTTGTTGATGTTTAAAATATCCGATAATGTGGATACAGAGCGTAAAACTTGTACAAGTAATAAATGTAGAAGTTAGTATGTAACGTGTAATTTGAAACGAGCCATTTATGGTAACACATGTACCGGTAATTTTGGAATATATAATATGAAACGGGTCATTTGTTTTGCACATTTTGGAATGTATAACATGTGTTAAGCCACTGTTATAATCTTTTTGTAACCTGACATATATTCATGTATAAGCTAGTGGTTTACAAAACACCATGATGTGTATATACTGATCTAACATGTGTTACAATTTGTCTGTTCGGAACATGTAATTGCTTAATGACAAAGGGTGAAAACATTCGACGGGGGCGATGAGTTTAATGGTGAGCTTAGTTAATATCGTAATCTTGTTGTAACCCCACTTGTACACATATGATAACATGTAAAGCATCCATTATAACCCGACTTGTATTCATGTATATGAAAGTGGTTTGCAAAACACCATGATGTGCATATACTGATCGTAACACGTGTACAAGTTAAGATGGAACATACAAGTTAATGTTGTAACACCGTATAACTGGGATAACATGTGTTAAGCCTTTGTTATAATCTTGGTTTAACCCAACATGGTGTCATGTATAAGCTAGTGGTTTCCAAAACACCATGATTTGTATATACATACTGTAACATGTGTTACGCACCTGACATGTATAACGTGTGTTAAGCCTCTATTATAACGTGTGTTAAGACTTCCAGAATGGATGCATAAACTCCAATAGTAACTTAATAACATAGTATACCTGATATAACGTGTGTTAAGCCTCTTTTATAACGTGTGTTAAGACTTCCAGAATGTGTTAAGTCCATACCGTTTTAACATCATGTACCAGACAAAACAAAATAAGATTCTCACATTACATATTACTAGTAAACGAAAATACATAGCACTAAGAAAATGGTGGAGCTTCCTTTGAAAGTTTGCCTTAGCTTTTCAGCGGCTACCTTTGCTGCCTTAGCTTTTCAGCGGCTACCCTTGCTTTATTGTTTGGGTCAGTCTTGTAAACATGTGGGTGTGCGTATGCCAGGGAAGTTATAAAAATGTGTTTTCATGTCACACGTTACACGTGTTACGTTTTACATGGGTTTCATGTCACATGTAACACATGCATGTTCGAGTAGTTCAACCTATAACACGTGTTAGTTGTGTTGTGCTGCAACATAAACATGGTCATGATCCTTGAGCATCTGATCCACGTTTGACGAAACCAACTGACCCGAGAATTGGATCTTATTTCCCTTGAATCCATCACCGTCCTAATAAACGAAAAGATAAGATAACCGTTAAGTCGTTAACCAGACATAAATATTAACACATTCATAGCCAGAAAATCTTTTTCCTCAAATAACATCACAAAAACAGCTACTATTCAGATAAAAAACCCCAAACAAAACGACCAAACCAACAAAAAACAGTTACTATTCAGATCAAAAGCCCAAACAAGCAACCAAACCAAGCACAACTTTTTAACACAAAAATAAAAACCTGCAAATTAATCTTACACAACTGAAACAACAACTAACAAAGTACACAGAACTAAAAACCTGCAATTAATTTGTCATACCCTAATACATGTCTCTAATACATCGTCATACCCTAATACATGTCTCTATAACATGTTACTATGGTTTAGCTGTGAAACAGGAGTTCAGACTATAACACGTGTTACGTTGGTTGTGCTGTAAGACAAACTTGGCTTAGCTGTGGAACAGGAGTTCAGACTATAACACGTGTTACGTTGGTTGTGCTGTAAGACAAACTTGGCTTTTCGTTTCTAAAAACAGATGTGCCGATTATTAGACGTCTAAAAATAAAAAAATCGGGCATGTGTTAAACACGTCATAACTATAATAATTCAAACTGTATGGCTATGTCTAATAGGATAAAGTGTAACATGTATTAGGGTATGACGATGTAAAATTAATCAGTAAAACTAATCACATGTTTAATAAAATTAATCAATAACACCTGTTTAATAAAATTAATCTTACATAACTGAAACAACAACTAACAAAGTACACAGAACTAAAAACTCTTTAACATATAATCAATAACACCTTACAATTTCAGCAATTAATTCAGCAACACCTAATCAGCAAATTAGTAAAATTAATCACATGTTTAGTAAAATTAATCATACACAACATTAACAAAAAAAAACCTCACAGATTTAACAACTCTTAACACCTTACAATTTCAACAAATTATTTCAAACAAATCACATACAAAACAATAACCAAAATCCTGATAATCAAACGAATTAATCATATATAACAACAACAACAACAACAACCTGTCGACGAAGATCTGCATCACAAAGCTTAGCTTCAATTTCTTCAACACTTGAAGGAGACGCCTTCGTTTCCGTGAGTCTCCGGCGGAGCCTCAGCGGCAAGACAATGAGTATTTAATTCCTCGTCAGTAGGGAAGTCACTGATAATGAACCTGTTGGGGAGCAGATGACCCGGCGACATTAACTCCTTCGTTGGTGGATTTGTCTCCATGGACATTAATGGAGAAAGGAAGAAATGAAGGAGTATATGGTAAAGGAAGAGATACAGGTCTTTAATGGAGGACTTTATTGTAAATGAAAAGGATAGAGAAATTGAGAGAGGAAAGATACATTGGGATTATAAGTGTCCAATAAAAGTTGTCAGATCATAGTAGAAAAAAGGTCAAAGATCTTTTTGAATTGGGTATGAATTTACAAATGTGCCCTCAAAAGCAAAAGATAAGATGGAGATGGCTGGGACACGTGGCAAATTGTAGGCCTTGTGATGGGTTTCCAAAGTTTTCTAAATTTAAAGGGTTTTTGTGGAGCATTACCCTATATATATATATATTCACATCTATTCATACATATATATTTAAACAATCCAATATCACCAACTTCAAATAAAATAACTGCACATCATACATAATATGGCTCACAATAGAAACTTAAAAGCTACCGTTAAAAATAACACCTCAAATCTATTATGGCTCACAATAGAAACTGAAAAGCTACTGCTTTTTCTTTAACACCTCAAATCTAATATGATACAATGAAAATAACACCTCAATATCATCAATTTTCACATTCCAATAATAGCTAATATTTGAATAAACTATGAAAAATTAGGGCTCGCAACAGAAACTGACACTTTTCTTTAAACTTGACATACCAGAGAACACCGGCTGCGAAGGAGAGGCAACGAGAAAAGCTCCGGCTGTGGAGGAGAGCCGAGGAAAACAGCGACAGAGGAGGAAACGGCGGCAGAAGAAAGACGACGTGGGGAAGGTTGCGACGGTGGAGGAGGGCCGACGTGGTGGTGGAGGGCCGACGTGGTGGAGGGCGGCAGGGTGGTGGAGGAGAGGGGAGGGGAGGAGATGATGGTGTCGTTGTGTAATGAGAAGAGCGGTTGTTTCTTTTGTTAGGGCAAGGGGCATGAGTGTCAAATATTTCATTCAGCGTATAAAAGTAGCTGAATCATTCAGAGCTGAATGGTTTCACTAAGGGCCCAGGGGCGGTACGTTATATTAACGCATGATACAATCATAACGCGTGGAACTTCACAAAACCCCACCCCCACCTCTTGTATAACGCGTGATACAATCACGGTTTGATGATTTCGTTATTTTTTCAACGCCGTGATGGGTTTTATTGTGAGGATAATTATTGGTTGGGGGGAAATTGTTGGGTGTGGTGGTGAGTGATGACCACCCCCACTAAAAAAGGTTGTGAGTGATGGAAAAATGGTTGTTGACATGGCGGAACATGATTGGATATTGTGAGTGATGAAATTTTATCACTAGTGACCACCCCCCCTCCCCTAAGAGGTGAATGTTTTGTGAACCAAACAGCCTATACCTCTGACCGATTCAGAGATAGGCTCTGAATGAATCCATTCATATGCAAACAAACAGGCCCCTAATCTAGCAAAAAATACTTGTCAACTTAAAAATACAAGTGAGAATCCCGTGCGTTGCCGCGGATACATAAGTTTTTTTTGGCGCACGTTGCCTCGCAGGTTACACAAAAATGTTAAAGGTATCTAATATTTGACTCAGTTAATTGTCTTAAACAACCCTCGTTAATGACAAGAGAGTGTCTTGTATATTCATATTAATCTCATTACCTTCTTTGTAAAATATAATGACGAGATAAGACAAATAAGTAATTTTATGTTTCTAACACTTTTATAAAAGTGAATACTGCATTTTCAATGGCACATGATGTATTATATCTTCTTCTGCACTCGAAGCACTAACTTGCTCATATTGTTTACTTTTCGATGTAATAGATATATCAATATGTAAATTTACATAAAATGGAGGTAGCATCATAATAGCGAAACATGTTGATGAAAAAAATCTGAGGGCACTCTTTTGATCCATTTAGTAGTATAATCATATCCTATGCACTATATGTGCTAATATAAAAGTTGAAAAGTTTTAGGACAGAAGGATCTGCAAGAGCAGCCAATGAGCCATACCGCCTTGCAGACATCAAGACTCTCCAGTGAGATTCCAGTAGGATTGGATCGGCAAATTTTGGTCTAAACAACTAACATTGTCCTGAAAGAGTGTGAGCTTGTATCTTTCATTTTTTTCATCTAAATCTTGTGCAAATGGTGCAACCATGTAATTAGCTTTGACCTGACCTAAAGAACACATGACGATGTTAATCCTAATTCCTAAATTTAAAAAATCACTTTAGTAAATGCTTGCATATAACAACAAAGTAACTCCTCTTTTGTCTTTGACGATATTTCTTGCTTACTTTTCTTTTTACCATCAGGTAATGCTTGTTTTATTTCCATGTTTCTTCTTCTCGTCTTATAGTTCAATTGCAGGCTTCAAAAGCGGATTTACATTACACCCCTGGGGTGTCTTAAAAAAGTATACATTTTACCATTCTACCCCTTTCAAATGTGTTTCACTAATTTGTATATGTTGCTTTAAAACTTGTACGGATGGCAAAATTACATTTTCGTTCATCACATTTGCTTTATATAGTTAAGTGGGGAACCCGCGCGTTGCGGTGGAGTCGACAATACGAGGCGGAACATAATCCAAACCTTAACACTATAAAAGATCATATATAAGTTGTGTGTGTGTATATATAAAAGCACCCGCGCTTTACGGCTGGGTAAGATTCTAAAATCTATAGTGAATAGTTAAAAGATACATACTACGTTCTATATACATGAATATAAAAAATCCATCGTGTATCAGTTATACAACTACAAAGAATATTGAATGCTAAAGGATATAAATGCAATGAATTACCATGCAATTTCTAGGGACTCATCATCAGCAGTTAAAGATTTACAATCAGTTTTTACAGTTAAATAACCCATGAAGTAAAAAGATTTACAAATAAATGAACACACCTGTAATTTTTTTCACATTTTGTGAATTATCCCCACTTCGAGCATGCAGCTGCATATAAAAAACATATTACACATCGATTCTATGAAAAGGCAAAACAGAGGTCTGAGTTGACTTGCCAACATAATGTGTTCGAAAACTTGTTTGTCAAGCTGCTCATCAATTTGCTTTACATTATCTCTACCAAGAATCCCACAGTAAGTGCAAAAAAAGTGGGTGATTTCTATATATTTCCATGTGAAAGTTGATCATATCTGACTTCACGAGCTGTGCTTTAGTTTCCGATTGTACATCTACCCAAAAATTATATCATTAATAATAATAGACACGCACACTTGGTAGATACTATTAGACTATGGGCCCACGGGCTCGGTTAGGTTTCTAGGGTTACTTGTAATCGCTATATATTGTAACCTACTCATTCAATAATGATCATTCAGTCTTTCATAATCTTACATGGTATCAGAGCCATCCTAGGCTCTATACCGTTTTCGCCGCGTCACACACAAATATACAAATCCTAGCCGTCACCACTTGAGAAAAAACCCTAGACAGGGCGGCGTGCCGCCACTACCACCCTATCTGGTCTTTGTTCGTTTTCCGTTTCCGTTTTTTTTCAGTTTTCTGTTCAAATAAAGCTTCGTCTTTGGTTCTAGATTCACCGGTCTTCTTACAGTCTCTTACCACACAGATGATGCTACAGATCATACTGTTGATTTCGCATCTCCGTCAAGTCGCCCCTTGCCGTCGTGCCGTGCCGCTTATTAGACTACGGTCTTCCGCCACACCGCCTGCAGGATTATGATTCGCCGCCGCGCCACTACCAGCCGCCGCTGCACTGCCGTACTGGTTGCCTCTGTGACAACCCTCATGATTTCATGTATCCGTACGATTTATTAATGATAATTAAAGTGCTTGGTGACTGTGTTTAATTACTTAACTGTTTCCTGATTACTGTGTCATACTTACATGTGCTTGTTAACTTACTAGTCATGTGCAGAAAAGTTACTAAATAGTCCTGTATGCTTTCCTGAGTGTAATTGTGTTACAAAAATATATATAAAAGACACTTTACGGAATAATTAAACACTTTAACGGAACAGTATCCGACCGAACAACCGGACATTACCCGGGACACCAAATATTTGTCAAACACATTGTGTTATTATTTCTTGGCTAGTTATGATCCCCGTTTACCATAACACCTGTTAAATATCAAGTAACTAGTATATGTAAGTTTATACTTGACAATTAACTAACATTTACCTTTTAGTTACAAAAACTTACATCAAGCCCCCCCCCCCCAACCGATTTCGGTCCCCATGGACCCCACCATATTTTTCACACCATACTTCCAATCTCATTCCTAGATCACAATCTAATTTTATATTAGATATTGCTTGTTGAAATGGACATAATATATGAAGACATGTTATAAGTATGGGAGAAATCTTACTTCATCACTTCTCATAATTCACCCTCACTCTCCCTCTCCCTCCTCTCGGCCCTCCCTTAACCGCCACCATCACCACCACTAGTCCACCATCTTCATCCATCTTTGAGTTCCATTCAAGCTTAAAGGTTGATACAAGGAAGCTTGCAACTTGTGGAAGCTTCAAAGGACCTTGTTTCTTGCTTGTTCATCATCATTTCTCATCATCTTCCTCACTAGATTCTACCCTAGCCTTGTGCTAGTAGTAAGCTCTTGTCAAACCCTTATTCATCTTGTTTTTATGGCTAAAACTTGTAGTATGATGCTTATGTTCAAAACACTAAAGAACAAGAACACAAAAACGGGTTAAACAAGAAAATGAACATAAAGCTTTACATGAAGATTTACATGATGAAATGTTGTAGTAGAATGTTGTGGTGAACATGTTGTTGATTTCTTGATGATTTACTTGTTAATATTGATGTTAAAGGTCGTTGTTGATCACTAAACATGTTAACGGAATCAATCGAACATGCGTTAGAAAGTAGGGAACTGAAAACAGAAAGCTGGTTGGTGTTTACAGCCAACTTCAGTTGGTGTTTACAGCCAACTTCAGTTGGCTGTAATTAGATCATAACTTAACGAAAAACTGATATTTTTGAGTCTATAACGTGTTATTATGAAATACGGTTCTAATGGCACTGGAATCATAATTTTTGGACTTCGTTTGCTATTTTTAAAGGGGCGTTTTGTAACAGCAGCAAAAGCTGCATTTTTGCTGCTGAAAATATGTGTTATATTCTTCATCATAACTTGAAACCTGAGTAGAACTAGGTCATGAAATTTGTACTGAAAATGACCACTTATGTATTTGTAATCCTCCCACTAGAATTTCGTAAATCGAACTTACGATGAATTTTAAATAAATTATTCCGTGGACTGCAGTCAGAAAAAGATGAATCTGATTGCAGTCCGGAAAATGATTTTTTATAAAATACTGGTGATGAATTGGATCCCGAGATTTTTACAAAATAATATTTGGATCGTTTAAGACCTTCTGGAAAAAGTTGGGAATTTTTGGAATAAGTTAACTATTTTATTAAAATCCCCGAAAACAGCCCACTTTTGAAGATAAAAGCTGAAACGACATGAGTAGTAATTTGCGTGTCTAAATGTCGGGTAAGTTATCTGAGAATGATCTAGCATGTTATATGTCAATAAAAGTGTTATGTGCAATGTCGTATGTTTGCTTATGAACGGGAATAGATGGGAAGTTTATATGGGCATGAACCGTTAAAGTGATGCATGTTATGTGGTAGATGCGTGTAGGAACTTTGTGTTTATTTGAAGTCACTAATAAACTAAGTGGTAATCATACTAGGACGTGATTGACCGACCTTGACTATTAGCTATTTTTGAGAGTCAAACCGAGCAACCGAGGTGAGTTCACACTCTTTATAAGGCATGGGATTCCCGGTGGTTGGGAATGGGTTAAAGAATTAAAACGGAACCTACATATCCTCCTTGGGTAGGATATGTACGGCCATCCTCCATAGGTAGGATGCCAATATAAATCTTGCGTATTCTCCTTGGGTAGAATACGTACGTTCGTCCTCCTTGGGTAGGACAACAACCTTAAAACTTACTAGACAAAACTCTATCATTCAGTCCCTCCTTTTATATCGACTTAATCGCCGAGGCCGATGGCGAGCGGGTCATTAGTTAATAGCGCTATTAGGTTTAACAAACCTCACACCGTGTCATCCGAACGGGCGTGTACTAATGGACTATGGCAAACTGTCAATGATGATAGAACATTGATGTAGGGCACAATTATTGTTCGTCAGTTGTCGATATCAGAACGGTCTAGTAGTTCACATGGGGAAGCCCCCACTGATTATGGATATGGTTTGGGTAATAAAAGGAACTGGTTAAACATACTTTCAACTATGGGGTAACCCCCACGGCAAATAAGCCAACGAAAGTCAAACCATGTTTTTTAGAAATCAACTTAAAACTAATCAACCAACCGTGAACTCACTCAACTTTGTTGTTGACTCGTTGTTACATGCCTTACAGGTCGTTAGATGCATATAGAGCTTGCACAAGGAGGAGGTCGTTGTGGGATATGGACTGTCATGTCCCGTGCTTAATAAATAAACTTTATGAACTTATGGAACTTATGTTTTGGTCTATAAACTTATGAACTATGAACTTATGTTTGGACTTACGTTTTATGCTTCCGCTGTTAACTTAAAGTCGGTTACTCTCTTTTGGTCACCAATCGTATTGTGGTTGGTTTTATTTACTTAATTTCGTTGTTCAATATGATTGGTGGCTCGATCCTGGTCATGTCACTCCTCCAAGCGGTGATACTCCGCATGGTGGATTTTGGGGGTGTGACAGATTGGTATCAGAGCCATTGGTTATAGCGAACTTGGTTTTAAAAAGGGAAAAGCTTTTTGACAAAACCAGACTATAACCTGTACAGTGCTCAATGATCCACAACGACGCTTCGCTCCACGTGCAAGACTCGACACAATAGGTGGTATGATTTATGTTTGTATTGTCGGTTAGATAGTTCACACTGTGCACTAGTTAACGTGATGACTGCTATTTGAACCTTGTGTGCTTACTCTCTTTTGTCGTCCCACACTTACGCATTTTTGCGACACTTTTCTCACATACGTTGCTTCGTTGTGAAGATCATGAACGGACGCGGAGGACGTATCAACCTAACTCAAGCCCAGCTGACGGCTCTAATCAACGAACGAGTTACTGAGGCACTCACAGCAATTCCAGCAGGAGGTCAACATGCTCAGCCTCCTGTGTGCACGTTCAAAACATTCATGGATTGCCGACCTAGTACTTTCTGCGGCACAGAAGGAGCGGTAGGCCTTCTTCACTGGTTCGAGAAGCTTGAGTCTGTTTTCGAGATGTGTGAATGCCCTGAAGATCGTAGGGTGAAATATGCTACTGGAACCCTCGAAGGTGCTGCGTTAACCTGGTGGAAAGCACAGGTTCAACTGCTAGGGCTGTCGGTTGCTAATGCCACCCCATGAAACGGTTTCAATGAACTGATCAAAGAAGAGTACTGTAGTCGTGACGACATCCACAAGCTAGAGGTAGAATTTTTCAATCTAAAGATGACGGGGTCTGAAATCGAGGCATACACAAAGAGATCGAACGAATTAGCTATCCTGTGTCCCACTATGGTGGATCCTCCTATCAAGCGTATCGAGCTGTACCTTAAGGGTTTGGTGCCAGAAATTCAAAGCCACGTGACCTCAGCTAATCTTGGCACCATTCAGCAAATCATCAAGTTGGCTCATCGTCTCACCGATCAGGCAGTTGAGCAGAACAAGCTGCCCAAGCGTATTAGCGCTGCTATTACTGATGCCCCCAGTGATAACAAGCGCAAGTGGGATGGAAATTCGGGCAAGGGTTCTACTTCAGTACAGTCTCAGCAGTGAAAGACTGATGGCTACCAGAGTCCTGGTCAGCAATCTTCTGGTAGTCAAGGACAGGGTGGATACCGAGGGAACCACCCCAAGTGCAACAGGTGCAACAAGCATCATAGCGGGCAATGCCACAAGGGTCGCTGTCTGAGGTGTAACAAGTTTGGTCATGAAGCAAAGGATTGCAGGAGCACACGACCAGCAAATCAAAATCGCCAACAACAACAACAAGCTCCACAAAACTACCAGCAGCAGCAACAGCAGCGCAATAAAGGATGCTTTCAGTGTGGCGCTGAAGGCCACTTTAAGAGGAACTGCCCTCAGCTGAACCAGAATCAGAACAACAACAACCAAGGAAACGGGAACAACAATGGAGGCAACAACGGGGGTAACAATAATGGCAATGGTGCTAGGGGACGTGTTTTCGTGCTAGGTCAGGGTGACGCGAGGAACGATCCCAACGTTGTGATGGGTAAGTTTCTTCTGGATGATTTCTTTGTTATTGTTTTATTCGATTCGGGTGCCGATACTAGTTATGTGTCCTTAAAAGTTAGTCAAATGCTTAAGCGCACCCCAGCACTTTTGACCACCAAACACACGGTAGAGCTAGCAAACGGTAAAAGTCTCGAGGCCACACACATGGTTAAGGGTTGTAACCTCGTCTTAGCTGGCCAGACCTTCTCTATCGATCTTATTCCTATCGTTCTGGGTAGTTTCGACGTTGTTATTGGGATGGATTGGTTATCTCATCAGCAAGCGGAAATTCTTTGCAACGAGAAGATTGTCCGCATCCCTCGTTCTGGTGAAGAACCCCTCGTGATTCATGGCGACAAGAGTGGTGCAGTCGTAGGCATTATCTCTTTCCTTAAGGCCCAAAAGTGTTTGCGAAAGGGCCACACTACTATTCTAGCCCTCGTTTCTGATACATCCTCGGAAGAAAGGAAGATAGAAGACATACCTATTGTACGTGATTTTCCTGAGGTATTTCCTGAGGAATTACCTGGTCTTCCGCCTCATCGACAAGTCGAGTTTCAAATCGAGCTAGCTCCTGGAGCAGCACCAATAGCTCGTGCACTTTATCGACTAGCTCCGTCAGAACTTGAAGAACTGTCCACGCAATTACAAGAACTCTTGGAAAAGGATTTCATACGTCCTAGCTCTTCGCCTTGGGGAGCTCCAGTCTTGTTTGTGAAGAAGAAAGACGGTACTTTCAGAATGTGTATTGACTATCTTGAACTCAACAAAGTGACGGTAAAGAATCGTTATCCTCTCCCACGTATAGACGACTTGTTCGACCAGTTGCAGGGGTTGAGCTTTTACTCTAATATTGATTTGAGATCGGGATACCATCAGCTGAGAGTCCGAGATGAGGACGTCTCCAAAACAGCATTCAGAACTCGTTACGGCCATTACGAGTTTCTGGTCATGCCATTCGGATTGACGAATGCACCAGCGGTCTTCATGGATCTCATGAACCGAGTATGAAAACCTTACCTGGATAAGTTTGTTATTGTTTTCATCGACGACATCCTGATTTATTCTAAGAGTCAGGAGGAACACGAGCAGCATCTACGACTTATGCTGGAACTTCTTCGAGCAGAGCAACTGTATGCCAAATTTTTGAAATGTGACTTCTGGCTTCGCGAAGTCCACTTTCTAGGCCATGTGGTAAACAAGGATGGGATTCATGTGGATCCATCCAAGGTTGACTCAATCAAGAACTGGCCTGCACCCCGAACACCAACAGAAATCTGCCCATTCTTGGGTTTGGCAGGATATTACAGACGGTTTATCAAGGATTTCTCCAAGATTGCGCAACCTCTCACTTCCCTGACTCAGAAGGGTGTCACCTATCATTGGGGTGATGCACAGGAATCCACATTTTAGCACCTAAAAGATAGACTTTGTAGCGCGCCTATCCTCTCATTGCCAAAAGGCACGGATGATTTTGTGGTTTATTGCGACGCTTCCATCCAAGGACTTGGTTGCGTGTTGATGCAACGTGACAAGGTCATTGCCTACGCATCGCGCCAACTTAAAGTTCACGAAAGGAACTACACTACGCACGACTTGGAATTGGGAGCAGTTGTATTCGCACTTAATATATGGAGACATTACCTGTACGGTACCAAGTGAACCATTTACACCGATCACAGGAGTCTCGAGCATATCTTCACGCAAAAGGAGTTAAACATGCGACAACGCCGATGGGTCGAGCTCTTGAATGATTACGAATGTGTGATCAAGTACCATCCGGGCAAAGCCATTCTTGTGGCCGACGCCCTCAGTCGAAAGGATACTATACCTAAGCGTGTACGTGCGTTACAACTTACCATCCAATCTAGTCTTCCTGCTCAAATTCGTGATGCTCAGGTCGAAGCATTAAAAGCAGAAAACATCAGGGCTGAGTCCTTACGAGGATCGAGGCAGCGGCTAGAACAAAAGGAAGACGGCGCTTACTATGTAACAGGGCGTATCTGGGTTCCACTTTATGGAAACTTACGCGAGCTTGTGATGGACGAAGCGCACAAGTCTCGTTATTCAGTACATCCTGGTTCGGATAAGATGTACCATGATCTCAAGGCTACGTATTGGTGGCCTGGTATGAAAGCCCACATAGCAACCTACGTCAGCAACTGTTTGACTTGTGCGAGAGTCAAGACTGAATATCAGAAACCATTAGGCCTACTTCAACAACCAGAGATACCGACATGGAAATGGGAGCACAAATTTCCATGGATTTCATTACTGGCCTGCCTAGATCTCAACGCGGAAATGACACTATTTGGGTGATAGTGGATCGATTGACTAAGTCTGCACACTTCTTGGCTATCAAGGAAACCGACAAGTTTTCTACTCTAGCAGACATCTACCTAAAGGAAGTAGTATCAAGGCACGGAGTACCAACCTCCATCATTTCTGATCGTGACTCACGTTTTACGTCTGAATTGTGGCAAGCTATGCACAAGTCCTTTGGCTCTCGATTAGACATGAGCACGGCATATCATCCACAGACGGATGGGCAATCTGAACGCACCATCCAAACCCTTGAAGACATGCTTAGGGCATGTGTAATCGACTTTGGTAATGGCTGGGAAAAACACCTCCCGTTAGTGGAGTTTTCGTATAACAACATTTACCACACCAGTATCCAAGCCGCTCCGTTTGAGGCATTATACGGACGGAAGTGCCGATCACCTCTTTGTCAGGCAGAAGTCAGTGACAGCTAAATCACAGGCCCAGAACTGGTAGTAGATACGACCGAGAGAATTGCTCAGATACGACAGCGAATGGCGGCAGCTCATGACCGTCAGAAAAACTATGCTGATAAGCGCAGAAAACCACTCGAGTTCCAGGTTGGGGATCGGGTGCTACTCAAAGTCTCACCTTGGAAAGGTGTAGTTCATTTTGGCAAACGAGGCAAACTCAATCCGCGTTATGTCGGACCGTTCGAAATCATTGAGAAGATTGGCAAGGTCACCTACAAGTTGAATCTACCTGAAGAACTCAGCGGAGTTCACAATGTTTTCCATGTGTCGAAGCTGAAGAAGTGTCTGTCAGATGAGACCCTCATAGTTCCCTTAAAGGAGCTCACAATCGACGACCAGTTGCGATTCATCGAGGAACCAGTAGAGATTACTGATCGAGATGTTAAGATTCTCAAGCGTACCAGGATACCTCTTGTCCGAGTTCGTTGGGATTCCCGTCATGGCCCAGAGTATACCTGGGAACGAGAAGACCAAATGAAACTCAAGTATCCCCAATTGTTTAAGAAAAGTGCAACCACTACTGAGACTGAAGCTACTGCAGAATTTCGGGACGAAATTCCAAACCAACAGGGGGATGATGTGACACCCCAGGAAAAGCCAGTAAACACTGCAACTTAACTAGCTTCCTCAGTAACCACGTGCTAAATTTCGGGACGAAATTTTCTTAACGGAGAGAAAATGTGACAACCCTCATGATTTCATGTATCCGTACGATTTATTAATGATAATTAAAGTGCTTGGTGACTGTGTTTAATTACTTAACTGTTTCCTGATTACTGTGTCATACTTACATGTGCTTGTTAACATACTAGTCATGTGCAGAAAAGTTACTAAATAGTCCTGTATGCTTTCCTGAGTGTTGGGAAATAAATTGTGTTACAAAAATATATATAAAAGACACTTTACGGAATAATTAAACACTTTAACGGAACAGTATCCGACCGAACAACCGGACATTACCCGGGACACCAAATATTTGTCAAACACATTGTGTTATTATTTCTTGGCTAGTTATGATCCCCGTTTACCATAACACCTGTTAAATATCAAGTAACTAGTATATGTAAGTTTATACTTGACAATTAACTAACATTTACCTTTTAGTTACAAAAACTTACATCAAGCCCCCCCCCCCAACCGATTTCGGTCCCCATGGACCCCACCATATTTTTCACACCATACTTCCAATCTCATTCCTAGATCACAATCTAATTTTATATTAGATATTGCTTGTTGAAATGGACATAATATATGAAGACATGTTATAAGTATGGGAGCAATCTTACTTCATCACTTCTCATAATTCACCCTTGACGGGTGGTCCGTAAGACAACCCTTAAATGAGTTAAATAGGTGCACATCTCATGCTTGTCTCGGTTAATTATGGGAATTTGATAACTATGTTGAAATTGTATTCGCAGGTGTTAAAGAGCGTAAAGAATGGATATTATGAAGCTTGGATGGAAGCTTGATGTTGGTGAAAACAGAAATGGAAGATTCAACTTGTAATGAAGAGAACAAGGGAAAACACCACATACGGCACCGTAACCTACGGCTCCCAGCCATAGGTTACGGCCCCCAGCCGTAGGTTACGGCCCCCATCATTTGCCAAAAATTACAGCCGTAAAACAGGGGCCAAGGGCCGTAAAACTCACTGCTCGCCGTAACCTACGGCAGGTGGCCGTAGGTTACGGCTCCCTGCTGACTTGTATGACTTCGCTGATCGCCGTAACCTACGGCTGGGGGCCGTAGGTTACGGCTCCGACTGATTCCAACTTTGTAACTCCTTCATTAATTGTCAATTTGATGGGGTTTAAGGTGACTTATCATTGCCCATCGGTTACCATTGGCTTGTACACGAATTTTGGAGCAACTTGGAGAACTTTTGGGGGCTTGAAACAATCTTGGATCATTAGTTTTTGGATGTTTGAATTGTTTTTGAAGATAAAAACTTGTTTGACAATGTTTGTTCAAGCCATGAGTGGCTAAGTATTTTGTGACTATCTTTGGTGGAAGGTTTGCAAGACATTTATGCTTATTTCCATATTTCTAGAATAACAATCTTCTCTTTATTGAATTGCTTGTTATGGTATGTGATTATTTGTTAGTAAATTGTTAATTCTTGTGCTGAACTAATTAGAAACCATACGTTCTTGGTGTCGTTGGCAATCGAGATATCATGGGTATAGTTAGGCTTGGGTAAGGGTTTTATTGATCATCGGGTAACAACCTCACGTTCTAGGAATCTGAGTACTTAGTTCCCTTTCATCACTGCAATTGATCACATATGAACTATGTCTATGTAGTTCTTTCTAGTGGAATGTTAACATAAGTGTCATAGCAAACCGGAAACTAAAGATGGTTACTTGTTTCTAAATTGTTTACAACCAAAACTTTTCTCTTGCAATTTAATTAGTTAAATTTAGTCTAAAACCAATTCACTCAAATCAACTTTTGAATTCTACTTTATTTGCAATTAGTTTAATTTTAGTCAAGTTAGATAATCTTCTAAATAACACATATTCCACAAACTCCCTGTGTTCGATACCCACTTACCGCTAACTATTTAGTTGTATTTGGATTAAATTTGATTGTGACCACGACATCACGTCAAATTTTGGCGCCGTTGCCGGGGAGTAGTGCGCAACGTGTGTTATTTTATTTCTTTTTAAGTTTGTTATTTTTCTGGTTTACGCTGGGTGTGTTAGTGTGCAGGTATTGACAGGTGCATGCGTACTAGGAGCTCTCACAAGCTATCACCTTTGGCATTTGATCCGGAAATTGAGCGAACGTTAAGAGGAAACAGAATTTTGCTAAGAGAGAACAGAATCAGTGGTTCACCAACAACACCAACTACACCAATCACACCAATTCGATACATGGATCCACCACAACCACCACCCACTACGGGTGAACTCATACCACCATTCATACCATCATCTACTCAACCTTCACCAAACACCACTATTCCAAACATCACTACAATGCCTACTTCACTTCATGATACTACACCAACCAACACCACACAACCGATTACTACTCAAGTTGAACCTAGTCTTTCCTTTAGCCCTTCAACTACGATTCCACCACTCACTCATTTTTTCCCAGCTTCAGGTCAATCATCCTCAACATATACATTACCCCAAGGTTCAACTGTTGTTCATGCAACTTCTACATTTAGACCGTCGAACCAATCAGGTTTTCAGTACTCGACCCTTCCATATAGGCAAACTTTGGGTATAGGGGGAGATGGATATGAGGAAGGATATGAAGATTTTGAGGGGTATGATGAGGACGGTTATGCTTATGGGGGTGATGGTGATCAAGGGGACTTTGGTTATATGCAAGGCCAATCTCAAGGAATGTCAAATGTTGGTGGAGTGCCACAATAACAACAACTCATGCCACAACACATTAGGCCAAGGCCACAAGGGCCACCAATGCAACGCCCTATACCATTGCAACAAGTTCGGCCACAAAATGTACAACCCCAATTTCAAAGGCCAATTCAACACCCACCGATGCCCCAACAACAATTTCAACAACCATTCGCACCACAAGGGCATATACCAAGACCAATGGGTCCTATTCGTCCAAGGGGTCGATTGGGTGTACCAAGACGGCATCTTAGGGAACATGCGCGGGGAATTGAAGCGCATTTTAGGCCGGTAATTACTCACAACCCTTCACCGGTGGTTATTCCTCACAATAACCAAGGAAGAACTTTTGAAGCGAGAACAAATTCTTTGCAAAGTTTGCCGAAATATAAGGGTCTAGCAACGGAGGAACCCTATTTTCATTTGGAGGCCTATGACTCAATTTGCAATACTCTTGGGAGTCAAGGTTTTTTGGCCGATGATGTCAAGTTGGTTTTATTTCAATTCTCTTTAGAGGATAAGGCAAAGAAGTGGTTCTACACTTTGCCTTCAGCATCCATTTATACTTGGGCGAAGATGCAACAAATTTTCCTAGACGAATTTTATACCGCTCAAAAGACCAACGATGCTAGGAAGGGGTTGAGGAGTTTTCAACAACAACATGGTGAAATGTTCCATGAGGCATTTGAACGTTTCAATATGATGATAAAGAATTGCCCTCACCATGGGATTGAACTTTGGGAGTTGATGAATGCCTTCCACGAGGGGTTGAGTGCCGAAGATGCTCGCGACTTAATGTCCATTACCGGTGGGACTTTTGGTACAAACTATGAGAATGATGATTGGGAGTTCTTGGAGAACATGGCAACTACATCAAAAAGAAAAGCTCAAGCATCGAGGAGAGCACGACCGGCCATTGCCCGACCTCAAGTGCACGCAGTAGATGATGGTAATGTTCAAACCACTAACCAAATTTATGATGTTTGTGCTTTATGTAATGAAATAGGTCATGCGGCTGAAAATTGCCAAGGATTGGTGGAAGGGCAATATGAAGAAGTTCATGCAGTACAAGGTCAAGGAGGGGGTGGTAGAAATTACAACAATATGAATTCTAACACTTACCACCCCGGGTTGAGGAACCACCCAAACTTTCGTTATAGGAACCCTTCAAATCAAGCAAACCCGAATTTCCAAGGTAACCAAGGTAACTATGGTTCGTGCCAACCTTACAATAACCAAAGTGGATATAGAGGTGGGAACAACCAAGGATACCAAAGGCAATATCAAGCGGGTCAAGATCAAGGGGGGTCTTCGGGTGGAAATGAGATGATGGATATGTTGAAGAGCATGCAAGCAGAGATGCAAAAGAGGAATCAAATGGATGATGTGCGGATACAAAAGGATGAGGCCCGAGATAAAGCAATTCAAACTTTGACCACCCAAATGGGTCAACTCACAACTGAAGTGTCGGATTTGAAGAAAAGCAAAGGCCAATTACCAAGCGACACTAAGGTAAACCCGTCTCATAGTACTTCAAGAGGTAATAATGTTAACATTCACCATGTAAGTGTTTTGAGAAGTGGGAAAGAGTATAAAACCAATCCTTCACCGGATTTGGTTGATGGGGTGGTTGAAGATATAACGGGTCAAGATAGTGAGGAAGAAAATGAACCAACTATTGTTTCTTCTAAAAAACCCAATTTTGAAAAACCCGAAGTTAGTAAAGAAAAAGAAAAGGTAAATGAGGGTGAGGGATCTAGTGAAGTACCATTTCCCTCGGCTTTATTAGATCCGGGTAGAAAAAATTTTATTTCAAAACGGGGTCCTCAAAAAGAGGAAATGTGGGAGGTTTTTAAACAGGTTAAAATCAATCTTCCTTTACTTGAAGCTATCAAACAGGTACCCGCTTACGCCAAGTTTTTAAAAGAATTGTGTACCCAAAAGAGGCAACAAAAAGTGCCTAAACTGGTTGACTTGACGGAGCGGGTAAGCGCGGTTTTGAAAGGAGATCTTCCTCCTAAGCTACAAGATCCGGGAACGCCTCTTATAAATATTCAAGTAGGAAATTTTCAAACTGCAAGGGCGTTATTGGATCTTGGAGCCGGAGTAAGTATCTTACCGGGGGGGTTATATGACCAATACGATTTTGGTCCATTGAAACGGGTTGAGACAACGGTGGTGTTAGCCGATTTGTCTCATAAACTCCCTCGGGGTATTGTTCGGGATGTTATAGTTAAGGTTGATGAGTTTTATTATCCTGTGGACTTTCTTGTGCTAGACTACTCATCCGCGGACCCAATTCAACAACAAAATGTTATTTTGGGTCGGCCGTTTTTAAACACCGCACATGCCGTTATTGATTGTCGATATGGTACGGTCGACATGACATTCGGTAATAGAAAGATGAGATTAAATGTTTTTACTAATGGTACTAACATTTATGGTGATGAGTGTTTTGTAGCAGATTTCATAGATGGATACGACCCAAAGGAGTTCGAGGAAGAGATTTTGGGTTCTTGTGTTTGTGATGTGTCTTTGCAGGTGCACGCATGTGATTTGGAAAAGGAAGAGAAGGAGCAAGAGGCTCTCGCGGTGAAGGAAGGAAGACCACCATGGACCCACCAAACGGACACTTTACCGGTGGGAATTGATTCGGATACAAAGCCTTCGCTGGAATGTCCACCGAGTGTGGAATTGAAAGAGCTACCAAAACATTTAAAGTATGTGTTTTTGGGGGAGAATGACACCTTACCGGTGATCATTGCTTCTAATTTGGCGGTAGCTCAAGAAGAGGAGTTGGTACGGGTGTTGAAGGCTCACAAGGCAGCAATTGGGTGGACGATAGCCGATTTGAAAGGTATTAGTCCATCCATTGTAATGCACAAAATCATTACAAGTGAAGATACGAAACCAACCCGCGAAACACAAAGAAGGTTGAACCAGAATCTAAGAGAGGTGGTCAAGAAAGAAGTTATCAAGTGGTTGGATGCGGGGATCATATATCCCATTTCGGACAGTGCGTGGGTAAGTCCGACTCAGGTAGTGCCTAAAAAGTCGGGCATTCAAGTAATAAAAGATGAGCAAGGTGAGCAAATTGCCACCCGCCCGGTAACCGGGTGGCGAGTTTGTATCGATTATAGAAAATTAAACACCGCTACCTCCAAAGACCATTTCCCGTTACCCTTCATTGACCAAATAATTGAAAAACTTTCCGGTCAAAAATATTATTGTTTTTTGGATGGGTACTTGGGATATAACCAAATTGCTATTCACCCGGATGACCAACACAAAACCACGTTCACATGCCCATATGGTACATTTGCTTTTCGGCGAATGCCATTTGGACTATGTAACGCTCCCGCCACGTTCCAAAGATGTATGATGAGTATATTTTTGGACATGGTTGGGGAGTCTCTTGAAGTGTTTATGGATGATTTTTCCATTTTTGGGCCAAGTTTTGACTCTTGTCTCGATGAGTTAGAAAAAGTTTTGAAAAGGTGTGTGGAGACAAACTTGGTCCTAAGTTGGGAAAAGAGCCATTTTATGGTTCAAGAGGGTATTGTGTTGGGGCATGTGATTTCGGACCGGGGAATGGAGGTAGATAAAGCAAAAATTCAGGTAATTTCATCTCTACCCCCACCAAAGAATGTTAAGGGGGTGAGATCATTTTTGGGACATGCGGGGTTTTATAGAAGGTTTATTAAAGGCTTTAGTGTAATTACAAAACCTTTATGTAACTTATTATTGAAAGATGTTCCATTTGATTTTACTGACGAATGTTTGCAAGCGTTTCATGTGTTGAAGGAACAGTTGGTGAAGGCTCCTATCTTGCAACCACCGGATTGGTCAAAGCCGTTCGAGATTATGTGTGATGCTAGCGACACGACCATTGGAGCGGTTTTGGGTCAAAGGGTCGATAAGAAACCGGTGGTGATCTATTATGCAAGCAAAACTTTGTCCGAGGCGCAACTGAATTACACCACGACCGAGAAAGAATTGTTAGCGGTGGTGTATGTCTTGGACAAGTTTAGAGCTTACATTTGGGGGAGCAAGGTGATTGTTTATTCGGATCATAGTGCGGTCTGATATCTAATGGAAAAGAAAGATGCGAAGCCTCGGTTGATTCGTTGGGTGCTTCTGTTGCAAGAATTTGATTTAGAGATCCAGGACAAAAAGGGGTGTGAAAATGTTGTTGTGCATCATATGTCCCGGATCCCATTGGAAGGTGTTGACGACCTGAGTGAGATTAATGAACGGTTTCCTGACGAGCAATTGTTAGCCGTATCTACTTTTGTTGCACCTTGGTATGCCCACTATGTGAACTATTTGGCCAAGGGTGCAATTCTGAATCATTGGACGAAGAAGAGACGACAACAATTTCTTGGTCAAGTGAAGCAATATATATGGGATGAACCGGATTTGTTCAAGATTGGACCCGATCAAATGATAAGAAGGTGTGTTCCTGAAACTGAAGTTTTAGAGATTTTGACCCATGCTCATTCATCGGCATGTGGGGGGCATTTTAGTGGGAACAAGACGGGTTATCGGGTATTATCTAGTGGGTTTTATTGGCCCACGATTTTTAAGGATTCCTGTGAGTATGCCCGAAATTGCATTAATTGTCAAAGAGTAGGAAGCATTTCGAAACGAGATGAAATGCCGTTACAACCGATTTTGGTAGTGGAGGTATTTGATGTTTGGGGAATAGACTTCATGGGTCCTTTTCCAAACTCAAATGGGTTTTTGTACATATTGGTTGCGGTTGACTACGTTTCGAAATGGATTGAAGCTATCGCGACGAGGACCAATGATCACTCCGTTGTATGTAAGTTTGTGCAATCCAATATTTTTGCTCGATTCGGTGTGCCTCGGGTGATAATAAGCGATGGTGGTTCACATTTCAAAAATTTCAATTTCGGGAAGATGTTAAAGAGATACAATGTGAATCATCGTGTTGCTACACCGTACCACCCGCAAACGAGTGGTCAAGTTGAAGTTTCCAACCGGCAAATTAAAGAGATTTTAATGAAGACGGTGAGAACGGATCGGAAAGATTGGTCAAGCAAGCTTGATGATGCGTTGTGGGCTTATCGAACGGCCTACAAAACTCCACTTGATACCACTCCTTATCGAATGGTGTACGGAAAAGGGTGTCATTTGCCTATGGAGTTAGCACATCGAGCATATTGGGCGATTAAAACGGTGAATGCAAACTATGACGAAGCGGGTCGGGCGAGAAAACTACAATTGAACGAAATTGAGGAAATAAGGGATCAAGCTTATGAGTGTGCATCCGCGTATAAAGACAAACTGAAGAAAGTTCATGATGCGAAGATAAGGAAAAAGAACTTTGAAGTGGGTCAAAAAGTGTGGTTGTACAATTCAAGATTGAAGATGTTCGCGGGGAAACTCAAAAGCAAGTGGATGGGTCCTTATGTTGTCCGAAGAGTGGGAAGATTTGGTGATGTTGACATTCAAGATGAACAAACAAATAAACAACAAACGGTGAACGGGCATCGCCTCAAACCGTACTTGGAAGGTAACGATATTAACAATCTCGAGCTTGACAAAGTGGGTTACATTTTACGCCTAGTGGATGACGAAGAAACGTGAAAGAGGCCCAGGTTTGGTGTTTGTAAATATTTAGTGTAATTTATTTTAGTTTGAATAAGTTCCGTTTTAACCGGTGTTCGAAACAAGTGTGGGGAAATTTTTATGGATTTCCCGAACATAGTGTTGAGGACAACACGGGTTTTTAACGGGGGGTAGGGTAATAATTTTCATGTTTTCGTAGAGTTGATAAGCACATAAAAAGTTAAAAACTATAAAGCTAAATAATAATAATAATAATAATAATAATAATAATAATAATAATAATAATAATAATAATTTTCATGTTTTCTTGTTGCCCAGCTCTGGCCGTAGCCTACATATGAACAAACAAAGTCTTACGGCTACCAGCTTCTGTTTTACGGTGAGTTTTTTGTTGCCCAGATACCACCGTAACCTACGGCTGGGTGTCGTAGGTTACGGCTCACAGTAAAAAGCTAAGGGTCCCTCTTGTCGGCAATCATATAAAAAAAAATATAAATCCGAAAATTTTAATAATAGTAATAATAATACATTTAATAAAACCTAACTCTTCCCCTATCCACTCATTCTAATCAATCACCCCAACCACATATTCCATCTCTTATCTTCTTCTTCACATAAACCCTAGTTCCTCATCTCCTTCAAAACTTCATATCTCCATCAAACTTTGTCCGATTTTCATGATTTTTGAGTCCATTTTGGGTGAAATTTCACAAGGAATCCAGATTTACACTTGTATCTTGAAGATTCCTTTGTTTTGGGGTCGGATTTGAGCCTAAGGGGTGCCGAAAATTTGGGGTTTTTTGTGGGTTTTTGTGTGAACTTCAAGTTTTTGTGATTCTCATCTTCTACAACACCAAGGTATGCAATTTCACTTCATTCTTTTATGTACATTGAGGTTTGTAAGTTTCAATCTTTGTTTTTGCTTACACACACTTGCTAGTACATGATAGATGTAGGAATTTGTGAACTATTGAATGTATGGGTATAAATGTGTTGATGTCTAGTTAAATTTTTTGGAAAAAATCTGATTTATAGGGGACATCATGCCGAAATTTTGTTTGAAAGAATGAAATATTGGATTTTGCATACTTATACCCATAACATGAAGCAAGTGTGGGGAAGATTGGGAAAAGTACTAACTTGATTTGTTTATGTGGTTGGTGTTTGAATGTGTGTAGGCATGGTGACGAAAAAGGGGAAAGGAATTGCAAGTTCTTCCAATGCGCCTCAAGGGGATGATGCGCAACAAAAGAGGAGGAGATTGACCCGGGTTGGTGACCCGGATTCGGAGGAGGATGCGCCTCCAAGGGGTCCGAAGCCGGATTGGACATCCGGTTCATTGCTAGACCAACCTGCAGAATGGAGAGAGGATCTATTCCATGAACAAATGAACAAGCTAAAACAACAAAGTGAAGCATTTATTTGTGAGAAGGAGATCAAGGAGGTTGATTTCGGGCCATTTGGGATCACGGCAAAGTTCAAGGAGTTGGGTTGGGGTGCAGCCTTGAAGTGTTATGACGGGGAAGTGAAGAAGATGTACGACAAGCAGATTCAAGAATGGGTAGCTTCACTTGAATGTCCCCCCTTTAAGGCCCCAAGCAAGATGAGGCTCGTTGGACAGTGTAATGGGGTGAAAGTAGAAATGTCTTATGACTCTTTGCGCAAAATAGCAAAGTTTGACGACAGACCCGCAACTGAGTTGTAACAACTCTCATTAAAAAGTCCTAATTATTACTTTAATTGTCCATTAGGAAACCCTAATTGAGAAACCCAAGTGATTCTGAACAAACCCTAAAATTTTCAGAATAATCAGAATCAGGATCAGGGCCCCTAAAACTCAGGGGGGGTAAACCCTATTTGGTAATATCTTGACAGTTTGTTGTCAAAAATGAGATAGCACGTAAAACCAACTCAGCAAGGCTATATTACACGAGGCTACCCTATGGTAGGGGGCGCCTCTCGCGCCACGCGACACCCCCTCGCGCCACGCGAGGGGGACTGTTTTTCAGCTATATATAGTAGAGATTGGGACTTGATTCTGGGCGTTGATGCGACGTTTAAAATCCAATTATACTCCGAGTTATAGTAGAAACAGTCTCACAACACACACTGATCACGAAGTGCTGCCGCAAAACAGGGTAATAACTCGATCGCTGCTACGATTCATTGTCCGATCGATCAATATATCCAATGGATGTTTAAGTGCTGCCCACATTAGGGTTATCCTTTGTCATTCGTCGTGATTCCGACAGGATGTTTGAGTACCACCCGAACTCAGGGAATACTCTGTCATTCGTTGTGAATCCGATGGATGTTTAAGTGATTGCACTTTGTCATTCGTTGTGAGAGTTTGATCTCGTGAGTTATCGTAAATGCTGTATTGATTACTAACCCAGTTTTGTGTGCCTTGTTATTTAAAAATAGGTTAACAAGGCTAAGCTATAGACTAGACTCTATCCGTGTTAAATCTGCAATGTGAGTCATTCTCTTTTTATCAAATTACTTTTGAAATCATGTTTATTTTCAAAGGTTATAATTACAGTGATTAAGTTTATGTAATCACCAAGTTACAGCCGGTATGTGGGGTTTTGTATACATTACTTGATAATCTTCACCATTTGGGGCAGCCAAGGGGTGATATGACCATAATCACATACACCATTGGACGAATGGGCCAATGGGTCGAGTGATAAAGTACTGTGGGTATTTGGTTGATATCAGAAACATTGTAATCTTCCTTAATACTGTAAATTATAACAAACAGGTTGTTTTAGTAAATAGAATGATTCACTCAGTATTTCCTGCTGACAAAACCTTTTTCAAACATGTTTCAGGTGATCTGTTGTGATTCAGGAAAGGTGCTATGGAGCACTGCAAGCTTAAGAAAGTGGCTCATTGTAAAAGAAAGAAATATGTTTTGTTAAATAAAGATTTCTCCGTGAAATCATAATATTGTAAATTAACGGGGTTTATCCCAAGTTGTGAAATAAAATAATCGGGAAAATTTTAGCTTTACAACGATCCTGATGATAAACTTCCGCTGTTAAACTCAATTAAATAAATACCACGGGATTTCTGTCCCGCGGCTCCTGAAACGGGTGAAACCGGGTCGGGGGCCGTGACATGAGTACATTCACCCGAGTCTTAAAGATCTCTACCACGAGCCCAACAAGCATCCGCAATGGCAAAATATGCTTGACTACCTTTTCCTTCCGGGCACAACACATGGGAAGTTATATAGGAGCAATTTGAGAATGGAAGCAAAATTGTTGTTGACATTGTGCATATATAATGTTGTTCCAAGGCGGGGTGACAAGATGGAAGTGCGGCATCAGGAAGTACCGATTCTATATATGATGATGCATGGATCTCCCAAGGTCCCTTTCCGATTTCTCGTGTTGAATAACATCTGGTTGAGCAAAATTAGTGGAGAAAGAAAGATTATACCTCATTGCCGGTTGATTACGGCGTTGTTAAAAAAATATGGGGTGATTAAAGGTGATGAAAAAGGTTCTTACAAGAGGTTTAGACCATTTGAACTTAAGAATCTTGGGCCAGGTTGGACTTACACGGAAACGGAGAGGTATCATAAACTGAAAACAGATGGGAGAAGGTGGAGAGCGTTGAAGGTAGATGCAAGGCCGTTACGACCGGGTGAAGCTGATGAGCCCGAAACGACCGATGAAGAGGTAAGTGGAGATGATGATTACCATGAAGATACCTTCATGGTTGATTCTCAAGTTCAGGGAGCCGGCGTGCAAGCTGGTTATGTGGGGGGTGCATTTGATTATGCACAGCAAGCTTATGATCCTTATTGGGCCCACTCGGGAAATATGGGCCAAATTATTGAACAAAGGCGGCCACCCACTTTCGGTGAATGGAGTGAACCAAACCAAATGCTTTTTGATCAACAAACGTTTATGGGTGCTAGCATGGAAAGAGCTATCAAACGGAGCTACGATAGATATGAGCAATGGAACCGTGCTCATATGTATGCCCATGAAGAAGAAGTGAACAACCGCTATTTAGATGATCGCCAGAGACGCATGCATGATCAATGGCATGCGGGCCAACCAATTGAAGGAGATCCGCCCGTTGTGGACTACACCACATTGCCACCAAATGATGGTAGTATGTCATACCCCACCCCACCATTGCATCACTCTCAGTGGGTGGATCCACATGCTATGAGTTACCAGCAGGCGAATCCAAGTGGTGATCAAGGAAGCAGCAGTAGCGGTGGAGCATTTGGTTTTGGTGAGTGGACTGATATGATGACATCCATCTTCGGGCCTCCACAGCCGAAGTACTACTAGCCAGGTCGTATCTCGCTCCTTTGTACATTTTTGTATATTTTTATGTAGTTTGTTTATGTTATGGTTGGGAGGTAGGGTGGTGTTTGATGTTGAAATGTTGTTGGGTTGTGAAAGTTGGTGGTGTCTCTAATAATAATAAAATAAAAAAAAATACAAAAAGAAACTTGGGGTTTGAGAGTATTAGCAAAAGCTAATGTTGTTGGTTAAAAGCGATCCTTCCCTCAAAGCCATACATTGGGACAATGTATCCCAAGTGTGGGGATGGGGGAAATTTTTGAGAGTTTTAAAAATTTTGTAAATCCAAGCGAAAATTGTTAAAATTTGAAAACTTGATATTGTGCCACTTGACACACCGACACCCATTCCTAGTCTTTTCTTGGTAAGGATTTGAGCCACACATGATTGTTATTGATATTTCATTGTTTGAGTGGCGGTGTGTGTAGTGTGTTAATAGAACTTGTGTGTGAATACTTGTTAAATCCTAGAGTTAGCATGCTTTTGGAAATGATAGGGGACTTTTAGGTAGCTTCGTCTAGATGTGTGAGAGTGCGGGATTGGTGGGTTGGACCTCATACTTTACATATATGAGCTTGGTATTGTGAGGGGTGGGGGTTTGGTCCTTAGAAAGCCACGTTTGAGCCTTAAACCATTCGGTTGTGACCCAAGCCTACTTCTTATATAAATTTTACCGATTGAGATGACCCGGTTTAGGAATTTAGTATGTAGTGTTGATGTTCTTGTACATATTATTGAAGTTTATTGTTGAAAAAAAAAGGGAAAAAATATGAGAAAAATACAAAAAGAAGTATTTAGTTACAATAGTAGTTGAGATGTTGAAGAAATTGTGTATATAGTTGATGTTTGCTTTGTTTGGTAGTAGAAATAAAAACCGGGTCGGATCAATGAGCTACTTTCACATTCCCACTATTTCCTACCTTTGCACTTAGCCTCGTTACAACCCGTAAGTTCCTTTGATTCTAAAGCATGCTAGATATTTGTTAGGAGGAAACTTGATTTATATACAAGCTTATTGTCGCACACACACACACACACGCATTGAGTGGATTAGCAGTATGCTAATAATTCTTGTTACCGAGAGATTTTTGCGAGGGGTGTGTCTTGTAGTACGATTGAAAGTTAGTAAAAGGATGGCACTTTAGCTTAGTTTGCATAATTGATCGCTTGTGTTTGTGAATAATCTTTGAATGGGTTGCTTGGGACAAGCAACGGGTAAGTGTGGGGATGTGACGGGTGGTCCGTAAGACAACCCTAAAATGAGTTAAATAGGTGCACATCTCATGCTTGTCTCGGTTAATTGTGGGAATTTGATAACTACGTTGAAATTGTATTCGCATGTGTTAAAGAGCCTAAAGAATGGATATTATGAAGCTTGGATGGAAGCTTGATGTTGGTGAAAACAGAAATGGAAGATTCAACTTGTAATGAAGAGAACAAGGGAAAACACCACATACGGCACCGTAACCTACGGCTCCCAGCCGTAGGTTACGGCCCCCATCATTTGCCAAAAATTACAGCCGTAAAACAGGGGCCAAGGGCCGTAAAACTCACTGCTCGCCGTAACCTACGGCAGGTGGCCGTAGGTTACGGCTCCCTGCTGACTTGTATGACTTCGCTGATCGCCGTAACCTACGGCTGGGGGCCGTAGGTTACGGCTCCGACTGATTCCAACTTTGTAACTCCTTCATTAATTGTCAATTTGATGGGGTTTAAGGTGACTTATCATTGCCCATCGGTTACCATTGGCTTGTACACGAATTTTGGAGCAACTTGGAGAACTTTTGGGGGCTTGAAACAATCTTGGATCATTAGTTTTTGGATGTTTGAATTGTTTTTGAAGATAAAAACTTGTTTGACAATGTTTGTTCAAGCCATGAGTGGCTAAGTATTTTGTGACTATCTTTGGTGGAAGGTTTGCAAGACATTTATGCTTATTTTCAAATTTCTAGAATAACAATCTTCTCTTTATTGAATTGCTTGTTATGGTATGTGATTATTTGTTAGTAAATTGTTAATTCTTGTGCTGAACTAATTAGAACCCATACGTTCTTGGTGCCGTTGGCAATCGAGATATCATGGGTATAGTTAGGCTTGGGTAAGGGTTGATTGATCATCGGGTAACAACCTCACGTTCTAGGAATCTGAGTACTTAGTTCCCTTTCATCACTGCAATTGATCACATATGAACTATGTCTATGTAGTTCTTTCTAGTGGAATGTTAACATAAGTGTCATAGCAAACCGGAAACTAAAGATGGTTACTTGTTTCTAAATTGTTTACAACCAAAACTTTTCTCTTGCAATTTAATTAGTTAAATTTAGTCTAAAACCAATTCACTCAAATCAACTTTTGAATTCTACTTTATTTGCAATTAGTTTAATTTTAGTCAAGTTAGATAATCTTCTAAATAACACATATTCCACAAACTCCCTGTGTTCGATACCCACTTACCGCTAACTATTTAGTTGTATTTGGATTAAATTTGATTGTGACCACGACATCACGTCAACCCTCACTCCTCGCTCTCCCTCTCCCTCCTCTCGGCCCTCCCTTAACCGCCACCATCACCATCACTAGTCCACCATCTTCATCCATCTTTGAGTTCCATTCAAGCTTAAAGGTTGATACAAGGAAGCTTGCAACTTGTGGAAGCTTCAAAGGACCTTGTTTCTTGCTTGTTCATCATCATTTCTCATCATCTTCCTCACTAGATTCTACCCTAGCCTTGTG